>JASPKZ010005309.1:0-680000 GCA_030220185.1 Diploptera punctata
TGAGATGTGCCAAAATAAATGCCAGTCTGCAGGAAATCCAAAATCACCTTCGTATAAAGTGATATACAGATGTTTCTATTTTTGTATTGTGCAGATGATCCATTCGAGAAATACATTACTTCTTCTGATGAATTACAAGTGTTTCTTTTAAAAAACTGAGGGATTGCTACTGAGGGGGCGAGAGAGGCATCGCCTCCGCTAGCATTAATGTTTAGTGAATTAATTTATTTAAGAACTATATTTTTTAATCTTTATTTATAGTTATTGCTTGAAATTTAAGTTATTTCTTTTTAATAGTATTACATCATAATACTTCATTTCGGGGTTAAACACAACCAATGTGGCACTTATATATGTTTAGATTGGTATTACAGAAGGTATGAGAACTCACACCTATCTACTAGCTTCTATAGAGTGTAAAGCGCATGCGCGATTGCCATGGTAATGCTTGCCTGGCAGCTCGTAGTGTTGGGCTGGCTGACCTCATACACAATAAATTTTGCAAGATTTTTTGTAGTACCTTTCTGTTGGCAATATTGTTAAATTCAAACAATATTTATAAGTAACTTCATTTTTTAATTAACAATGAATTTATTCACACACACTAGCTCTGCATAGCGATGTATGAAGAGTTTATTTTTGCGCAGTCATGAACCTATGAGTTCATTAGAGTTATAAAGCACATGCACGGTTGCCATAATAATGCGCAGTGTCTTTCTGTTAGCAATACTGTTAATATTCAAAAAAGTTTTATGAATTTCATTTAATTATAGACAATAAATGTATTCATATACATTATCTCTGGATAGTAATCTATGGAAAACTTATGTCCATGCAATCATGAACCTAAGAGTTTGTTAGTGCCAGTGAGTTAGTTAATTGGTTATTAATTGTTAGTTTGTGAACAATCTTTTACCATTTTTTTAAATTTTCAATTTATTTCAGAAAATATGTGTATGCTAAATAATAATAATAATAATAATAATAATAATAATATATCATCATCATCTGCATTCATGGATTAGGTCTGTTGACCGTTCCGACTTCAGCCCATCTCTTTCTAGGTCTGCCCACATCTCGGGTGCCTTTAGGTTTGTATTTTGTTATTTGTTTTGGATATCTATCTTCATTCATTCTGTCTATGTGTTGCTTCCATTTTTGTCTATTATTATTATTATTATTATTATTATTATTATTATTATTATTATTATTATTATTATTATTATTATAATAATAATAACAATAATAATAATAATAATAATAATAATAATAATAATAATAATAATATAATAATAATAATAAAGGAAGTAACCAAAGGATGCCCACAAGGATCATGTAGCGGACCTGGCTTTTGGACTATCATGTACAACTCACTGTTGAATCTTAACTTCTCAAATCACTCTAATGTTATCGCTTTCGCTGACGACCTAATACTTCTCTCAACAGGAAGTAACGACAATGAGGCAGAAAATTACGCAAATACTGACATAAGAAAAATAGAATTATGGGCTAACAATAACAAAATCACATTCAATGAATCCAAGTCCACAGCAATGTTAATATCAAGAAAAAGGACCTCAATTAATAAAAATATCAGTGTATACGTCAACCATGAACTCATCAAGCAAGTTCAAGAAATGAAATATCTAGGAATCCACTTTAATTGCAAACTAAGCTTTGATAAACACATTGAGATAACAACTAACAAGGCTATGAGCCTAATGAACATGTTAAGAAGGGCAGCTAGATTGCAGTGGGGACTGGGACATAAAGCATTAAGGACTATATACAATGGAGCAATCTTGCCTATGTTAATATATGGGGCCCCAATATGGGAGGAAGAATTAAGTAAACAAAAACATTTAAAAAAGTTGAAGAGGGTTCAAAGAATTATAAATGTCACCATAGCCAAAGCCTATAAAACATTACCATATGAAGTATCTTGTATCTTAGCTGGAATTAAACCCATAACTATCAGTATACAAGAAACAGCCCAGTTATATAGAGCCATACACGATGACCACACAAACATTGACATACCACTCAAAAAGGAGGAGTGGCCACATCCGGCAGAAAGAATTAATGTGGGCGACATTGAAGAATCGAACAACTACAAAATAAAAATATACACTGATGGCAGTAAATTCCAAGGAATGGTAGGGGCTGCTGCAGTTATCTTGAAAAACGGAAAATTAGAGCATACAATAAAAGCCAAACTGTCCAATCGTTGCTCAAATAATCAAGCTGAACAGATAGGAATTCTTAAAGCTCTAGAAGCAATATCATCAATTGACCAAAACAGCTCTGAAAAAAGTTTTGTTGCAGTTTATACAGATAGTCAAGTTACTCTCGACCTAATTAAAAACAACTTCAAACAGGGATACATCATATCAAAAATAAGACAAACAATAGCAAAACTCAGGGAACAAAAGTGGATAGTACATTTCGGCTGGATAAAATCACATGTTGGAATTTATGGGAATGAAATGGCAGATCAATTGGCAAAACAAGCTGCAACAGAAACCAGCGTAACCGTAGAAAGTAGTAGAATACAAAAATACCTAAATCATCAATAGTTGCCCAAATAAAAGAAGAAGGAACCATTAAATGGCAGAACGAATGGGACAACGCAGATAAAGGAGCCACATGTAAGAAGTTCTTCCCATCAGTCAGAGACAGATATTAAACTTAAATGTGAAATAACTCCAGAATTTTCTGAAATGGTAACTGGTCATGGAAAAAATAAATCACATCTTTATCGTATTGGAATATTAAACAACGCAACCTGTCCATGTAGAAAAGCAATTCAAAATGTAGAACATCTGCTTTATAATTGTGAATTGCAGCAGCATTCTAGAAATAAGTTGAAAGAAGAAATCAGCAAAGAAGGAGGAACATGGCCTGTGACGGAGAAAGACCTAATACACAAATATTTAAGACATTTTAAAAAATATATAAAAACAATAGTGTACGAAAATGAGTGATTAACAAGTGACGAAGATAAAAAAAAACATGTAAACAAAAACCAAATATGTGATGTTATGTAATGTTATGTTATCTGATTTTATGTTTGTTATGTTATGCATGTAATATTACTACGGTAATGGGGCATGCTGAAAAAAAAAATAAATGAAAATAAATATATATATATATTAATAACAATAATATTAATAATTAATAATTAATAACAATATTAATAATAATAACCTTGGTGAATTTATGTACATAAAAAGTTGAAGAAAGTGAAATTATATGTGCATGCCATTTAATAATAAGTACCTAGGTCATTCCATAAAAAAATTGAGATTTTGTAAATTGATTTTTTAAATATTGTAGTACATGAATGTAATAATAATAATTTTTATTCTTTCTTTAAAGTTTTCCATGCTTCGCATTTCTTTTTCCTCCAATGCACCTTGTATTTTTTGACATGTATTTTCCCAGCATTTGTTCTTTAATTCTGATATATCTTTTCTTATATCTTTGCTTGTTGTTTACGAAGGTTAATTTTGTCCTCTATTGATTTAGTATTAAGCCATTTTAGATAAAGATCTCTTTTTATTTTTACTTCTTTATCAATTTCTTCACTCCAGCAATAGTTTTTATTATTATTAGTATATTTCTCTTCCCCAATAGCTTCTTTAGCTGTCTCATGCAGTTTATCTTTAATTTATTGATATTGCTTTTCTGTAGATTCAAATGTAGTTTCTATTAATTATTCATTTAGTCTTTGCTTAAATAAATATGATGTACTGTCATTTTCCAAACTTAATAAATTATATTTATAACCACTTATTATATTAGTATCTAAATTATCTTTTTCTTTGTTGGATTGGGATCATTTTTACCTTGAATGCTTAAATATGGAAATATGATTTTAGAATTGACTAAAAAGTGATCTCCGAATGCGGTAGCTCTATATGCTCTTACATCATTTACTCTTAATTTAGTTTCCTGTTTAATTATAATGTAGTCAATAATTGACTTTTGTTGAAGAGTATCTTGCTGTCTTGTATACTTATGAATATCTTTGCGCTGGTAGTCCATTTAATATTCTCAGAGAATTTTGCTCACAGATGTCTATAATTCTTTTCCATTATCGTTTACAACATTTTCTCCATATGGACCTATAATTTTACTTTGTTTTTTTGCCTTCCTGTTCTGCTGTTGAAATCCCCTGCCATAATTAAATCTCTTCCTGGTCCAATTTCGTCTATTATTTAATTTAATTTGTTGAAAAATTCTTCTTTTTTTGTACTGTTTTGATCTTCACTAATTGTGTAGACACCCAAAATAGTGAATTTGTGTCCATATAACTTCAAATTTATTCTTATAATATTTTCATCAATAGGTTCCCAGTCTGTAACATACTTTTTGTATTTATTCTTCATGAGTATGGCAACTCCCCGTTGTGCCCTTTGATGCTTTTTTACCCCACTATAATAATATGTGTAAGATCCTTTATTTTCTATTCTGGTTCCTTTCTTTTTAGTTTCTGTAAGGATCATCATGTCTTGATTTTTTCTTTCTAATTCTTTGCATACTTCATCAAATTTATTTCTTATTCCTTGAGTGTTCCATGTACCAATTATCATTGTCCTCTTCCGTAACTTGTGTCGTATATGTTTAATCCTGTCCGGCTGTGCTTCATTGGGTTTTTTAACATTACTTTTTTTTTTTTTCGATGAACGGGGAGTTAGCCTGTTGCATCAACCCCCAACTTGGAGGACCAGGAGTTTAATTTTGGAGCTCTTCTCCTAGTTGGGCTGTCTACCAAAACTATCGAGCCCCATCCGCCCATTGTGGAATATTTTTAGCTTCCCTTCACCTCTTGCCCATATATTATATATATAATAATAATAATAATAATAATAATAATAATAAATAGTTAAATGGCCTAATACAAATTTCATATCAACAATGGTTTAACAATAGTGATGGAATAACTGTAATATATTGTTAAATATGCTTTATAGTATAAATGTAAACACTGTGCCAATGACCTGATGAATTTGAAAGTTTTTTTTTTTTTAGTTTTTTTGTGGATTTTTACTTCAAGTATGTATTAAACATACGGTTAAAATGAAGAAAAGTTAATATTTTTAAACTCTATCATTTTCTTTCTATTGTGCTCCATTTTTTATGGTGAGATAAACAATTTCTGAATCCATCAAAACAATTAATAAAAATGAATTAAATGAGTTGTGTCTCACCTCATATTTTGTGTTCACAACTGTTAAATAAGCTTCATTGGCTATAAATGTGATGGTAATTCCCAATGAAGTCTTCTTGTTGAAGAAACCACAGGCAGCGTGTAGATTCAGATATATATTTACTCTTCAAATCATAATTACTTGTTTTTATAAATGTAACTTTAAAACTTGATGAATGTTACTTTTGTATCAGGACACATTATACTAATCCAATCTTAAACTGTACAGCACAGAATCTTTTCTCTAGTTATAAGTATAGTGTAATCAAAATTAAAATGGCAAGTAACACTATGATGGATTTATAAGAGAGTTTTATATCTCACCTCATAAAGTTCCATGTTTTCACGATACCGGTTTCAAAGGTCATTTTACCTTCATCTTCAGTCAAACTCCAACTGTTGAAATTTTGCTGTTAACACATTATTCCAAACTGCCATCTGGTGCCATAAAGTAACGTAAACTTTATGAGGTGAGATATAAAAACATTTTCTCCAATTCATTTATATATATTATGCCTGGTTCTATTAGTAGTTATGATTCAATTGGATTCATCCAACAATTTAGAGTCAACTTATATTCAGATAATATGCTATGTTTTAAGGAATATTGAGAGGTAGTTTCCACAACCTACTAAATATAAATTTCATATAAATGTTCATATGCTCTTCTGACAAGGGATGCACTTTGGTTGGACCACAAGGACTTGTAAAATAAAAACTTGGAAGAAAATCTAACTGAGGCTGCTGACACAATCATTCTATAACTGTTTTATAAAATATGAAAACAAAAAATCTTGAACATCATAGTTACACAAAAATAATAATAATTAACAAGAACAATAAAAAATAAAGTAAAATTCTCTACTCATGATTGGTATAATGCCAGGTAGAAGGATGAGATGAAGCCCTTATTATTGAAGAACTAAGAAGAGGTATGGAAACTTCTTATAGTAAAACCAGAAGAAAACTTCTAGCAGATAGACCAAGAAAAAGTGGAATATTAATATTAACCGTGACTTGAAGGAGTAAAAAAAACTTGGAAAAAAGGCTGCTGACACAATCATTCTACAACTGATGAAAACAAAAATCTTAAACATCATGGTTACAGGAAAATAATAATAATTAACAAGAACAATAAGAATAAAGTAAAAAACCTCTACTCATGATTGGTATAATGCCAGGTAGAAGGATGAGGTGAGATGAAGCCTTTTTTTTCTGATTCCGATTGAGGGTCTTTCCACTTTTCAGCGGTTGCCCTTTTACCAGCCGGCTGCTGGCCCTTCACATCCACATGTGTCAATCACAGAGGTAGATGATCAACAGCCAGTGTAGGGGTGACATGTGGTTAGCAAGTCGAGTCCCCCAGCCGTTATAGCTGGTTCCTCAACCTGGAGCCGCTACTTATTGTAGCTACCCAATTGCCTCACGATGCTGGGTAGGCACCGGTCCCATACTGGCTGAAATACCATGAGAAAATTTCTTCCCCCATGGAGACTCGAACCAGCGCAAGTCCCATAGCTCTGCACCAAGGCTTCCTACCTTAACCACTCGGCTACGGCGCCTTTTTTTAAGATCTAAAAAGGGGCATTGGAAACTTCTTGTAGTAAAACCAGAGGAAAACTTCTAGTAGGTATATCAAGATTAAGGTGGAAGGTTAATATTAACCATGATTTGAGGGAGTAGTAGTAGTTCCTGTTACTCCTATTGGAAGCATAGTGCCTTCTGAAAGCATGCCACCAGACTCTGTTTTTTACCAAATTCCTGACTTCATTCCAACTTTTCCCTTATTGTTCAGTTTCTGTTGTTACAGTGCTGTGCTATGTAATTTTTGGTCTTCCTCTTTTTCTAGGCAATCCCTGGGGATTCCATTCCAGTGCTCTCTTTGGCACTCTGTCTAGTTCTCTTCTGACAGTGTGTCCAATGCATTTCCATTTTGCAATATTAAATCTCCTTCCAGATCTCATCCTGTGATGTTATTCTCCATAATTCCTCATTTTATATGGTTTATGGACATGAGATGCTCAAAATATAACTCAGACATCTGTTTATATGTACTTGTAATATTGTATATAATGTGATTGTGCCCTTCGAAGTCTCACACCCATATAGTGATATACTTTTCACATTGTTATTAAATTTAGTTCTAGTTGAGATTTGTTTAGATCTCTATATGGCTAATAATTGTAAGAATACAGCTTTTGATTTTCTAATTATTGATTTGAGGGAGGAAAATTATAAAAATGGAATTATTGAAAAACATTAAGATTGAAATGTATGGACAGCTTATATCTGTGCAACCATGAATCTCTAGGTTCAACAGTGCTGGTGAGTTAATTGGACAGTTTGTATTCTTATACCACTGTTATTGTTATAATGAAGGTTGATTAATTATATTATACAATTCATTCATTCATAGTGTTCTGCTCAAGAGAAGGTCTTTCACTGCAAACTCAGCATTCTCCACTCTTTCCTTAACTCAGCTTTCCTTTTTGTATCTGCATACAAACCATTTATTTTAATATTGTCTATCATCTGATGTCTTTTTTCTGCCTCTAACTTTCTTTCCATTGACCATTCCTTCTAGGGCATCCTTCAGCAGGCAGTTTCTTCTTAGCAAGTGGCCAATCCAATTTCTTTTCCTCTTCTTTATGAGTTTCAGCATTGTTCTTTCACCCACTCTGTCTAGCATATCTTTATTTCTTACTTTGTCTGTCCATTTTATATGTTCCATTCTTCTCCATATCCACATCTCAAAAGCTTCCAGTTGCTTTTCCTCATTCCGTTGTAATGTCCAAGTCTCTGCACCATACAATGCTACACTCCACACAAAGCACTTCACTAGCCTCTTCTGTAATTCTTTTGCCAAAGGTTTGCAGAAAATGCTTCTCTTCTTGTTGAAAGCTTCTTTTGCCATTGCTATTCTCTGCTTCACTTCTTGACCGCAGTTCATGTTACTACTGATAGTACAACCCAAGTATTTGAAGCTCTCCACTTGCTCAATGGCCTCATCTTTAATCCTCATGTTTATCTTCCTTGGTTTTTTTCCTATAATCATGGCCTTTGTCTTATTTATATTTATCTTCATCCCATAATCCTCGCACTTGTCATTTAGCTCCATCAGCATGTTCCTCAGTGTCATTGCATCTTCTGCTAGCAAAGCCATATCATCAGCAAATCTTATGCACTTTATTCTTCTTCCTCCCATGTTTACGACTCCCGTATTGCTGAAGCAGTTCTTCACAGGTCTTCCAGGTAGATGTTGAAAAGGGTAGGTGATAGAGGACATCCTTGCCTTACCCCGCTTCCAATTTCTCTTCCCTCTGACATTTCTTCTCCTATCTTAACTTATATTCGCTATTCCATATAAATATTTCTTATGAGCCTCCTCTCTTTGCAGTTCACGCCTATTTTCTTAAAAATCCTCATTAGTGTATTCCTGTTCACTCTGTCAAAGGCCTTTTCCAGGTCAACAAATACTGCATAAACATCTTTATCTTTTTCTATATATCTTTCTCCTATTCTTCATATCAATCCAGTTAAATCTCTTGTACCCTTTCCCTTCCTCAAGCCAAACTGTTCTTCTTCCAATTCGCTTTCCATCGTTGAACGTAAATGTCAATTCAGTATTCACAGGAGAATCTTTGCAGAGTGTGATATCAAGCTGATAGTCCTGAACTCCTTACATTTCTTTGCATTGTTTTTCTTTGGTATTGGAATTAACACTGTCTCAGTCAATTCTTCGGGCCATTCACCTTCTTTATATATCTTGTTGCATAAACACAGAATTTCCTTCTTTCCTCCACCCATTTAACCAATTCAATGGGGATTCCATCTACCCCTGTTGCTTTCCCATTTTTCATTTCCTTAATTGCTAGTTCAACTTCTTTCAGAATTTAAAATCCTTTTCATCTTCTGATACGTCTTCTTCATTTTCCATATCCAAGTTAGCCAGATGATTTCTTGTCTCATATAGCTCTTCTACATATTTTTTCCCATGTATTCATAATTCTGTTTGTTTGTTATTTCTTCATTAGTTTCGTCCTCAATCAGCCACATAGTTTTCCTGCTCTTCTTTCCATAGTCCAAGCCTTTAACCCATCAGCGTGGGCATTTAAACATGGCATTCCTTTCCCAGATGCAGAAGGACGTGTTAACACATTGGTGACCGACTGCTGTGCGTTCCACCCACCGCTGCTAGACCGGACATTTGTCAGTAGCGTGGACTTTTAAATTTTAAACCGCGCTAGCACAGTGTGATTTTTACATCAATGTATTTACAGTCAATAACAATAATACATAAGTAAATCTTTATTAGTGTTCTCACCAGACCTTCTAGTAGAAATTGAGGGTTTGATAGCATTGGAAACATTTCCTTTTATGTAAAGGCACAAGGCAAAAGAGCATATGTAGCGAGTTTCTTTTCTTGTGTTCACGGCAAGGTTTGGAGGTTTTTTTTTTCAAACACAGTTGGTGTTAATTTATGTTTCTTCATGTCTCAGCCTTCTTGGTGCGTCTTGACGTGGTGTCCTTTTCACTCTGCCTTCCCTCCTCTTCCCTGTCATCTGTTCCTAATTTCACGACTGCCAAACAAGAGGCTGTTTCAAGCAAAAAAACTGCTGTTTGACATATTGTTGTTAGGATTTTGAAATTTATAGACCCAAAAAATCATTAAAGAGTGCACAATTCAGAAGCCACAATACAACTTTCTTGCTTCATTTCACTGTTTTTCTAAGGATGGAGTAATATGATAGGTACTGATGAGCCCTGTCTACACCCTTCACATACTTGTTATATTGAAGTATTCAATAGGGCATTTTTACAACTTTACCCCTCCCACTCTCGTGTTGCCTGATGCAATGTGCTAACCATTCTTACGTCTCTTTTATCTTTCGATGTTTGTAGCAAAAGGTCTCCCTTACTACAAAATGCACATTCTCCTGGTTTGAGTTTTTATTTCCAGCTTCCACAAATGATTTTGGAAGCCCTCTGTTAATCCTTATTGTTCCACAAACTATCGTCTTTCTTTCGAGCAAATTTTCAGCTATAGCCTGTAGCGATTAATATGATAGGAGACATATAAACTAAGATACAACTCTAATATGCATGGATCTGAAACTAAAATGTTCCGAAATATATTAAATTGTTATTAAAATTAAATAAATCTATAAATAATGAAAATAGAATATATTACTAATATCGCTATAAAATATGTATGTGGAAAAGTAGAAATATATCCAGGTAAAAATTCCACGTACACATTTGTCTAGAATAAAATACTGTAAAACGCTACCTGCTATACAAATGACAAATAATGGAATAAAGAGAAATTGTCAGAACTCTACCTACTACCCAAGTTACAAATAATATAGGAACACAAAAAAAAAGGGTATTGTCAAAAGAATATAACTAATTCCAATTAGCAGGCTATACAACTAATAAGAAATATTCATCCTTTAAGAAAGGATAACATTAGTTATCTATTAAAAATATTAAAAATCTATTGACCCAATTCGTAGAAACCAATTAACGCTACTAAGCAATTCCAAGGAATGAGGATAAAGAATTTCTACCTGGCTAGTACAGACAACAAAAGACATTCATTCACCTCTAGAAAAGATAATCTCTTAACATTGACAGTTTACAAAGAAACTGATAAACATTTATCTATTAAATATCAAAGAACCAATTTACCCAGTTCTTAGAATGTTATACATATTAGTAAATAATATTATTGTAACATAAATATATATTCAATTGTAAGGAGTGGATTCGAGAAAAGAGGGAGGAGCCACCGCCTTTATAAGCGAGAATTTATATCAAAATACTCTCACTCACTCTCAGTGACTCTGTGATCAGTGTTGAAACATAGTAGATCTGCAGACCGCGATCTCCGATTCAGTTAAACTCACTATCACTATCAGTGACTCTGTGTTCAGTGTTGGAACATCGTAGACCTGCAGACCGCGATCTCCGATTCAGTTTAAATATTAGATTCGTCCGAGAAATAGTTAAATTTAAAGTTATAGTCCGTTAAGCATTTGGACTTTGAAAATATTGATTCGAGCACGTGGACCTCTAAGTATTTCATCGACTCCACTCATAGATAAAACTTTGTAACTGTATTATCAAAAGTGTATTTCTCCGTAAATAAACAGTTTCTTGGATTCGTTAAAATTGAGTGTACATTTATACGTTGTTCTTTTGCTTATAAAGAGTTCATAACCCTGAGATCTCTTGCCTACCACCGAGCTCCGGTACATAATGGCACCCAACCTGGTTTAGGCACATGTTCCCCAAGCGAGTGGAAGAATTTAACATAATAACGCCAACGTGTCTTAGCCTCGATTAAAAGTTCTATTAGCATCAACGTATAATCACGAACCCAAATAAACTCTGATTTAAATAAACAATAACGACTTCCAAAGTATTTGCTGTACGAATTCGGAGAAATTTAAACTAAAAATTGAACTGCAAAAGTGTAAATTTGTGAAATTAACCACGTGGACATCAGTGAACTCTATTTGTCAGCATACAACAACGAAATATTCGAGAATCGCTACATATATCCAACGAAACTGCTCTAGACATTAACATATCGTAGTGAAAATTTCCTCATCACCGCTACATGTATACAATTAAATTGATCGCCGTGTGCAAAGAAACAATCGTCAAGGAATCACAACAACACGACATCACATAGATGAAAGAGTGGGCCAGCACATCAGCGAACCAGAAATCCAGCGGACAAGAAAACCAGCAGCAACACCTACACGTGGTAACTATTGTCCAGCACCACATCAACAGGCCAGTACAAAAAAATTTAAGTGTTTATATTTTTGTCTATATTTCTCTCTACAGGGCTCATATCATTAATTGTAATATTTGATTGTGTTTAACTTTAAATGCCCAGATAAATCAGAGTTAACTAGATCTAAAACAAACTCTAAATAATTTAAATCTATGCTTCTCCGCAGTTCAAATAAGACAAAAGTAAATAAAATCAATACTAACATGTCTAACAATCATGAAAATACCTCCCAACAAAATGAAATAGATTTTCTAAATAATGAAACTAACATGGCTAATAACACTGTTGAAAATTCAGAACCGATCATGAGTAACGCTAATGCAAACATCCCAGGTCCTACTAATACACCTACCATAGATATGACCATGCTTCTACATGCCATAAATAATCTAACAACCGAAGTTCGGGATTCTAAATTTGAGTGTAGAGAAGAAATAAGTAAAATACACCAAACAATCAAAGAAAATAACCAACAAATAAAAGTTGAATTAACTAATGCCCTCACAACTAAAATTCAAGAGAGTAACGAAAAGCTAAAAGCTGAAATAAACTCATCCATGAATAATATTTGCTCTGATTTATCTGGAAAAATAAATTCCGTTGCAAACGAATTATATAAAACTAATAGTGAAATTGATGACATTAAAGTTGTGCAAGAGACGATTCAATTGGTTATCACTGCCGAGAGTAAAGAGCGCGAAGAACAAAATGATCAAATGAAAAAAACGTTCCAAGACGCGATTTCTGACCAAAACAGTAAAATTGCCGACATAAACAAACAGAGCGAAGAACGCGCTAAGAAATTGACCTCAACCCAAGAAGAGTTCTCTAAAACAATAAATGAGATGAAAGAGAAAATCAATGAAATACATTCCCCCGCTAACGTGAACCACACCGCGGTACTAGCAAGAGAACAATTGAATCGTTCTTGCACAGACAACCAAAGCAATATTTCAGGAGAAGCTGAAATAATAAATAACCAATTTTCGGACATTACTTCAGCTACTCCAATACATACTTTAGGCACTAATAACAGGGTATATAACACGCCCATGTATCAAGGATTGTTAGATTTACCACTGCCGAAATTTAATGCCAATAACGGGACTAATCCTATCCAATTCCTCAACGAATTGGATAATTATTTGAAAATAAAAGGAATTCCGCAGGAACATTACATATATGTGGTCAAAAATTGCTTAGAAAAAGAAAGCAGAGATTGGTTTGAGATCACATTATCTGATAGTACTTCCTACGACACATTTCGTAGTATATTCAGAAATAAATTTTTCGGAACCGATCAACAACACAAAATACGGCAGGAAATATGCAGTGGTACATACAGCAAGACCAGTGGGAAAACCTACTCCGAGTATTTTCTCTCTCTGGCAAAACGTGCACGCCTCATAACACCACCTCTAGCCGATAGTGAATTTATACGCATGATTATAAATCACTATCCACAAGCTATCCGCCCAAGCCTTCTCGTAGCCAACATAAATACTTATGACAAAATGCTAGACATCTTACAAATGCTAGAGACCGGAAATAATCATGAGTTGCAACCCCTACCTATGGTAAAACCACAAAGTTACATAAATCAAGGCTATAACCGTACTTACACCACCCAAGACAGAATATTTTCAAAAGGAGAGCGAGAGGCACAGACTTCGCAAAACAGATACCCACGTGATACAAATTTTTATACAAACAGAGGTAGGCAAAACTTTAGGGGACACGAAAGACACAAAAATGACCGCCAGATAAACATGTTGCGGGTAAATAGGCAAAATGAAATTTAAACGCACCAAATATATGATAGACGGGAAAATCGCAGACAAGCCCCATTCGCCCAACATGATAGACAGATAAACCTAGACAGAGAAAATACTCGACGATGGTACGAGAATTATTTTCATAATTCGTCGTACAATCGTCCACGGCACCCACAACCAAATACATTATCAGCTGGTAGACAAATCCAGTTGCAACATGACTCGAACCAAAGTCCTCAAGCACCGGAATTCAGAAACAGCCTAAATACTCGGGCACAAATATATCGGCCACGTAATGAAAACTCGGATCATAGCTATCAAAATACCCAATTTCAAAATTAAATCAGTACAGTAAATTCACGCTGCTAATGTAACTAAAACCATGGGCGTGTACCACACCTGGAAATGATGCGGCCATATAAAGAATTGTAAACAAATGGTCCATCGGTAGTACAATATACTGTATTGTAATTAAACGTGTTGTATGAAATTGAGTGTGTAAGAGAAAATGTATTGTTGTAACCAAAATGTATAAAATTAGTATTAAGTAATTATAAGTTTAGTATTAAGCTACTTATTGTATTCTGTTATTCTTTCATGCAAGAGACATTTGTAGAGGTAAATTAACCAAGAAAATAAGTTTCTCAAAAGGAGAGACTTGTATATTTAAAGAAATACTAAAACTATTTACTTTCAATATACAAGTAGGCATTTGTAGTGATTAATATGATAGGATACATATAAACTAAGATACAACTCTAATATGCATGGATCTGAAACTAAAATGTTCCGAAATATATTAAATTGTTATTAAAATTAAATAAATCTATAAATAATGAAAATAGAATATATTACTAATATCGCTATAAAATATGTATGTGGAAAAGTAGAAATATATCCAGGTAAAAATTCCACGTACATTTGTCTAGAATAAAATACTGTAAAACGCTACCTGCTATACAAATGACAAATAAGAGAATAAAGAGGTATTGTCAGAACTCTACCTACTACACAACTTACAAATAATATAGGAACACAAAAAAGGGTATTGTCAAAAGAATATAACTAATTCCAATTAGCAGTCTATACAACTAATAAGAAATATTCATTCTTTAAGAAAAGATAACATTAGTTAGCTATTAAAAATATTAAAAATCTATTGACCAATTCTTAGAAACCAATTAACGCTACTAAGCAATTCCAAGGAATGATGATAAAGAATTACTACCTGGCTAGTACAGACAACAAAAGACATTCATTCACCTCTAGAAAAGATAATCTCTTAACATTGACAGTTTACAAAGAAACTGATAAACATTTATCTATTAAATATCAAAGAACCAATTTACCCAGTTCTTAGAAATGTTATACATACTAGTAAATAATATTATTGTAACATAAATATATATTCAATTGTAAGGAGTGGATTCGAGAAAAGTGGGAGGAGCCACCGCCTTTATAAGCGAGAACTTATATCAAAATACACTCACTATCACTATCAGGGACTCTGTGTTCAGTGTTGGAACATCGTAGATCTGCAGACCGCGATCTCCGATTCAGTTTAAACTCACTATCACTATCAGTGACTCTGTGTTCAGTGTTGGAACATCGTAGACCTGCAGACCGCGATCTCCGATTCAGTTTAAATATTAGATTCGTCCGTGAAATAGTTAAATTTAAAGTTATAGTCCGTTAAGCATTTGGACTTTGAAAATATTGATTCGAGCACGTGGACCTCTAAGTATTTCATCAACTCCACTCATAGATAAAACTTTGTAACTGTATTATCAAAAGTGTATTTCTCCGTAAATAAACAGTTCCTTGGATTCGTTAAAATTGAGTGTACATTTATACGTTGTCCTTTTGCTTATAAAGAGTTCATAACCGTGAGATCTCTTGCCTACCACGGAGCTCCGGTACAAGCCACACTGTTATAATAATTATCCTGGTAGAAATGATGCCACAGATATAAATTCGGCTCCAGAACGCAAAATAGTGTTTCTTCTAAATTTCCCCCTCTGCAACATATATTTACAGGTTACATACATATCCCGTAATCGCCTAACTATCGGCACTAAAATTCCATATTTCACCAGCCGTCTGTCTTAAAATTGTAAACAACTCTTTCTGTAAAGTTGGCAATTTCATAAAAGAGAAGAGAGGGGTACAAAAACAACTAAAGTTTATTTCACAATGAGAAAATACAAAATTGCATGCTCCTTCAAAAGCGAAGAGGCTGGAAAACCATAGAAAACGTAAACACGGAAATCTCCGTGACCCGTCGTCTAGCGCTGGCCATTTAAACACGGAGATCTCCGTGGCCCGTCACCAATGTGTTAACATGCCTGGACTTTTAAATATACAAATGCAGATTGTCGTGTCATTTCGCGTTGGTACATCTATGATTTGAAGGTCTATAGGGAGTTTGTTAAACATTCTGGAGAACTTATTTTTTGTTGCTATGGTAGGGAAAACTCCACTTCATGTTATGACATAATTTACGACAGGCATGTGGAGTGAGTTGGCTACTTATTAGTGAAAGGAGATACTTTTTGTATTTTTTTTCTCTTCAGCTACGCTTTTCGTTCGAACTAGTGAATGCCCTATTTTGCCGAAAAGAAATATCTGTAAAGTGTCTGTAAAAATATCTGTGTGGTTCTCATAACTAACCTTTCTTTCAAACCGACTTGTCTCAGACATTTCCAACTTCTATAACAAATTTATGTGGCAAATTTGATGTGTAGAATTATGAAAAAAAATTAATAAAAATATAATAGAAGGATAATAGTAGTAGTAGTAATAATAATAATAATAATAATAATAATAATAATAATAATGGCAATGATACTAAAAATAAAAATAGTTATAATAGCAATAGTAATAATAATAATAATAATAGTAATATTAATAGTAATAATAATAATAATAGTAATATTAATAGTAATAATAATAATAATAATAATAATAATAGCAATAGTAATGTGATGTACTGCACACTTCCATCACAGGTGCTCCCTAGCGGGAGTTTATTAACCAAGATAATCCATTCATGAAGAATCAATTTCTGTAATTATATAAATGAATTTATATCACAAATAAAAATTTAGATTGTCTCAACTTTTATAAATATTGTACATAGTGAATCTTATGTGTGGAATTATGAAAATCTTTAATTTAAAAATATGAATCAAGGATAAATAAATGAAGTTTTGTGTTATAAATTATAAGTAAACCTTTGGCAACAATTAAAAAAATTAGTGCACTTTAACTTATATCTTGATGAAAGTATAAGGAAATCTCCATCTACAATTAAATATAACTTGTAATTAACCGATGAAAGACACCATTCTTTGTTTCGATTCTATATTCTATAGTGTTCTGTTTTAGTACAGGTCTTTCACTGCTGTAATCATAGAATTTTCATGCTATGATTGCTGCTTCATTAGTGAATTATAGGTGTGGTAGCTTCCCACCCAGGAGGATGATGATGATGGTAAAAATTATGATAAAAGCCAGATGATGTCCATGGACCATTTGGGCCTTCACTGCATGACAAGACAGTATTCTACCTCGAGACCACAGATATAATTAATATTTTATTAACCCTTTCATTTTGTTGTTTTATTTATTGACACTTAGGCTTATTTACCAACATTTCAACAAGATGATATGGTTAGCACATCGCCTCAATGAGAGATATATTAAGAAATTAAGGTGTAACTTGGAAGAAAGACGAACATAACACTGAGCAACGTGATATCTATGAAATCAAGATGTAATAAAACATTGCAAGTCTCGTAGGCTGCTATGGGTAGGGCATGTAGCACGAATAGGAAATTATATAGGAACTTTGTGTACGAAAACTAGAAGCAAAGTGCCCAGTAGGGAGGGATAATCATAAAGTGCAAGAAAAATATTAACCAGGATTTGAGGGAGATAAATTGTACAGGACCCTCACTGCTGGGTTCCCGAGATCGAGTCTCGGTCACTCCATGTTGGTTTCGTGGCGGAAAAAATGGAGCTTGGACAGTTTTTCTCGGGGTTTACTCCCGCCTTCCCCTGCCGCATTTTCATTCCGCCATTTCTCCATACTCATCTCATCATATTCATTTCGTTCATCTGCCTCTGTGGTGATGCGTCAGACGTGGTCGGCCACACCCTTGTCATTCACAGACCTCTATATATAGCGGCTTCTTCTCATCTCATCCCTCGACCCGACCCTGACTTGGACACGAGTTGAGGATATTATTATAAATTATACAGGAATAATTGGAAAACATTATTTGGGATAGCAATGTATGGAGAGGTTATGTATGCATAATCATGACCTCCATGTTCGATGGTGCCATTAATTTTAAGACAACACAAAACAAGTTGGTTTCCAATGTCCTTCATTTTTTTTTTCAAAATTGTCCCTTTCATTGAATATTTCAATAATAATAAATTCCATTCTCTCTACCTTCCAAATCAAGATATTGTAATTGATGAATCATTATGGTTATGGAGGGGCAAACAATTCCCTCCACTTAAAACTGCCAAATTTGATTTTAAAACTTATGAACTGTGTAAATCTTGAACTGGGTATGTGGTCACGCAGCTGACCGAGATTCGATTTCCAGTCGGGAGAGGCTTCTTGGGCGAGTTTTTTTCGGGGGTTTTCCTGACCTGTATGACAAATGTCAGGAAGCTTTAGGGCCCCAACGGTACCCGAAAAACATCCAGCCATCATCATCATCATCATTCACCGGTGTGGAAGCAACGGGAAGCTACCACAACTATAATTCCCTAGTAAAGCTACAAAGCTTAGAGTGAAAATGCTATGATTGCAGTGAAAACCTGTCCTTGGGCAGAACACTATAGAATAGAATGGTCATTCATTGTTTACATTCTATTAATCACAATTTGATATGTATCTAAAATAAGTTACTGGGTGAGTAGAATTTAAAAATACTACCGCACAGGGGTACAGCATGGACTTTTAAATGACCGCACAGAAGGGAGGAAACCGGTCTCGTATATGTACGGCAAACCACGCTGAGGGGTTAACTTCCTAGTATTATTAAATCATACTTTCCTTTCCTCTCCAGATTCTCTAATTCTTCACATTTCTGCTTCATCCATTCTTCCCTTGCCTTGTCAGTTTCTCTTCTAAGTTCGTTGTTTAGTTTCCTGTAGTTTCTTTTGGCTTTTTCTGTATTGCTATTTTTCTATTTTCTTCTTTCTTCCATCTTCTCTAACATTTTTTTCTGTGACCCAAGGTTTCTTAATATTCTTGCTCTCTTTGTATCCTATTGTTTCCTCTGCAGCTAACTGTATAGAGGTTTTCAAATGACTCCAGTGTTCCTTGGTATTGCCATATGAGATTTCCATGGTAGAGGCTTTCTCCTGAAAATTTTGTAGGAATTTTCTCCTTTCCACTTCAGTTTTGAGTTTCTCCAAGTCAAACTTCTTTGTTGCCTGTCTTTCTCTTATCTTCTTCAGGCAAATATCTACTTCGTCTATTAGTAAGACATGGTCTGAATTGATATCTGCTCCAGGTAGGGTCTTCACATTTTTCAAGCAATTTCGGAATCTTTCCTGTATCAGTATGTAGTTGATCTGGTATCGTTTGTTGTCCATAGGGCTTATCCATGTATATCTTCTTCTTTTATGCTGTTGAAACATTGTATTTCCAATTATCATTGAATTCCTTTCACAGAAACTCACCAGTGATTCGCCTCTCTCATTCCTTTTTCCTAATCCATATCTTCCAACTGTACTTCCATCCTGTCCTTCTCCAACTACAGCATTCCAGTCACCCATTAGGATAACACATGCTCCCTTCTTCTTTCTCTCAACAATCTCTTCTATCTTGTCATATCTTTCCTCCACTTCTTCAACTGCTAACCCACTATGGGGCATGTAAATTTGCACTATCACCAAGTCCACTTTTTTTCCTTGTAACCTCACCATTATCATCCGATTATCCACATAACATACTGACATAACTTTTTCTTTCCACGTGGTCCTAATACTATACTGACACCATGATTTCCTTTAGAATCACCACTGGAATAGAACATTCTAAATTCATCACTCACTAATTCACCACTTCGTTCCCACCTCACTTCTGATATTCCCATCACATTCACTTTGTTTCTACTCATTTCTTCCTTCAAATTTTCCTGTTTCCCAGCTTGCAGAAGAGTTCTCACATTCCAGGCTCCAATCCTTAGTCTTCTTTTCTTCTGTTGTTTTGACTGTATGATGTTTCCTTCCGTATATCCCCTCCTGGACATCCGAATGGGGGGATAATTTATGTCCGGAGTCTTTTACCATGGAAAGTCTCATCATGCCATGTTTGCAGCTTTACTAGGGATATATAGGTGTGGTAGCTTCCCGTTTCTTTCCACATCCCACTCTCTCTTTTGCATCTTAAAATATCTTAAGAAGGTCCTGAGGGGTCCCAACCTGGAGGTTTGGAGAGTGGATTTGGCTAAGTTAGACTTCACCAAAATTCACCCCAAAGGTTAAATATCAATTCCATCACGGTTTTTGACCAGATCAAAGATCCGGAAATCCCAATTAGCCTCAGCCACCCCACATTATACAAAATATATATATAAAAAAAATTGAATACACCTGTAACACAAATCTGGATCTAAACAAATTATGAAAATACTTCACAACATGTGACAAGACAATTTTTTCTAAGTTCCAACCATACACCATGTGCATGCCAACAGATGCAAAGCAGTTTATACTGTGGAATCATGGAATGCAGCCAACATATACTTGTGTTGCCAACAATCATAAAAACTAACCTAATGCAATTTAATACTCTAACCTGTGAAATATCAACCTAAAAGCTAACCTAACACAATTTAAGTACTCTAACCCGTGAAAGACCAAGCGGTGAAAGAATGCACACTGATTTTATTTAGAGCAAGTTATTTAGTACAGACTCTATGTTGGCTGCATTGGAACACAGAATATTTGTTAAAATCAATATGGCTGCCACATATTCATGTAGTTCAATATCGTGAAAAAATATATTCAAATAATTGTTAGAAAACAAATCATTATAAATGGTGGGAAATAATTTGAAAAATGAAAGCCTAAGAATAAGATTTGACAGGAGTTTATTAAGTAATTTAAAAAGTCATGTCACATGTTGTAAAGTTTAGCCCAAATTACTTTTTAAAAGAATCCCTACTCAAGATTTTTATGTCCTGAAAAATGCATCAATCCTGAGTCAGTGTGAACCTACGCTCTGTGGAACCAGAGGCACCCACATCATGACCAACTCGATCACAAACCTGCTAACTGCTACTGTCTTTAGGGTGATTCCAAACATAATACTAAGGCATTCGATAAGCAATGGCAAGACTGTTATAACATCACAAACAATTTATTTAAGTTACTTTTGACATTATGAACTTCAGTTATAGTCTCCTGCCAAGTCAACTATATGTTGCCAAATTCTTAGAAGATGGTTCATTCCATCTGCAGCACCATTTCTGGATATCTGTCTCACTGATTGATCTAGAGCTTTCTGAATACCAACTCTTGATTGAAATCGAATGCCTCATGGAGGTTCTTTGATCTTTGAGAATAAGTTATAGTCATAAGGATTATATTAACCGAGTACTTCACGATTCCACTTTCTAAAAAAAATTCTACTAAACATATTTTCAGGGCGGTATTATTTACTAAGTTTGAGAAACAATGAAAGTATTCACAAAATATTGCTATTTCAAGATTTTCAATAATACAGATTTACACAACAAAGACTGCTCAACAATATACTACAAGATTACAATTATCACCATTACGACCGCTGATTTACAACAGTGTTGCCATTACTTATCGAATGTCCTAGCATACATCTTATTTTGGAAAGAAAAATTAATGTTCGAATTGGGATTCAAAAACCCAGATCTCTGACAATACATGACAGCATGATAATAATTACACCATATGAACATCAGCAATTCTTTCCTCTTATACAATTCTCTATCATCTGAAGGCTGATGGCCTGCGCTACCAACACACCCTCTGACAACTTCAATTTAGAATTATTTTTATTGAGAACTTAACGCTTAATATTGTATTTAATTTAACACTTGCAATCCTGGACACAATTTTACTTTGGAAAGAACTGTTTTAGTGTAACGGTTACCATTTTGATGCTATACTCAGAGATCCAGGGTTAGAGCATTAATTTTTCTTTCCAAAATAAAATTCTGTCCAGGATTGGAAAATGTTAAATAATCAGTGATCTTAGTGGTGACCATTGTAGGGTCGTATGTTAGAACATTACTCTCTACTCAAATTACTTCCAATCACTAGTGAGCTGATTCACCGTGAGCAATTGCTGAGAACGAATTAACAGCCGACTTATCGGTCATGCATGAGAGTCGACGTTTTCGTAATATTGGCAACGAATTACCCAGAATTCTCAGCGATAAAACCACTTCCATTATTTTCGTCTGCTATAGAGGAATGCATTTATGCTTGCATCCCGCAAATAATACCGTATACAAACACGTCTGCGACACGCAATATTACGCCGATTCTCCTGTTCTTCCAGTTGAATTCTTTGGTAGACTCTATCAAATTCCTCTTCTCCGTGTATACCGAAAACATGATCGAAGTCTTCAAGGTCCGACATCTTGGATAAATGTTGGATAAAGCAGCAAAGTACATCGATTACCATCGGTTTCCCGTTCGGTTCCCTTCGGGATTTTAATTTGAGTTGCTCATTTAAGCTACCTCCGCAGGTAGCTTACAAATTTAACCAATTATTATCGCATGAACAGATTTCTGAGTAAGCAAAATCGTATTAGCATACAACTTGCTCAGCAGAGAAGGCATTTTACTGTCTAATGCGTCCAAACATGCAACCCGTAATCTTTCTAGTGTGTTGTCGAGCAGTTTTTGTTGTATATGTAATATTGAAAGTCTCAAAATAGCAATATTGTGTGAATACATTCACTGTTTCTCACATTCAGCAAGTAATACCCATTTTTTAATACAATAGAAAGTAACATTAAAAGGTTTGTTTAATAATTAAAACATTTTGTCTGTTCATTCTTACCTCTTAGAGTTGTTTTTTTCGAACATATGTTTCAGAGCTTCTTAGCCCCAGAGTCTGTAATCTCTGATGATGGGGCTAAGAAGCTCTGAAACATATGCTCAACAAAAAACAACTCTACGAGGTAAGAATAAACAGACAAAATGTTTTAATTGTTAAGTAATACCCACCCTTGAATGATCATCATCATCCTAAGGCGACAACTTCAAAAGTGAAAGTTTTGGCCTTCTCAATAATCCTCCTCCATGCCAATCTGTCTCTTACCATATTTACACTAGTCACTTTCATCTTCTTTAGATCATTCATTGTGTCATTCTCCCATCTGATCTTTGGTCTTCCAACTGCTCTGCCTCCCATAGGTTTCCATTTATAGAGCTTCTTGACCAGTCTCTGATCATCCATTCTTATCAAATGTCCAAGTCAACCAATTCTGAAAGATCTTATATGGTTCACTATATTCTGATTTTTGATTAATTTGTTTAGTTCATTATTTGTTTTGATTCTCCAATAGTTATCAGTTCCTCTATTTGATCCAAATATTCTTCTTAAAAATTTCCTTTCAAAAATTAATAATTTCTGTTTTATTGTATCTTTTAGGACCCAAGTTTCACTAGCATATGTAACTACTGGTCTAATGAGTGTCTTGTATAATCTTATTTTTGCTGTCTTGATATTAATTTGCTTTTAAATAAGGTTCTATTTGCAAAATAAGCTTTATTCCCATTTCCTTAATTTCCTCTTCTAATGCATTATGTCCATTTACTTTGGTACCTTGGCATTTAAATGATCCCTCAAAAGATGTTCAGATGTTTAGAAGGTGGAATTGGGAAGTACTCAAATATCCACCAAATTCACTTGACAGGGGCTCTTGTGACTATAAATTATTTTCAAAGATCAAAGAACCTCTACGAAGCATTGGATTTCAATCAAGAGTTAATATCCAGAAAGCTCTAAATCAATATGAGAAAGAGATATTCAGAAATGGTGCTGCAGATGGAGTGCTCTGTCTTCAAAGGATTTGGCAATGTATAGTTGACTTGGCAGGAGACTATAAATGAAGTTCATGTCAAAAATAACCTAAATAATTTTTTATAACGTTATAGCAGTGTTGATATTACTTATTGAATGCCCTAGTATCAATCTTTATTTTTCATAGGTTTGACTGTATGCTTTCTATATGTCTACAAATTTCAGATTGTTAGTACTTCCCTTGTCAATAGTTACCAACAGTAATCTAACAAGAGGTTGTGAGTTTGTATAATGAAAAACTAAACCTTGCATTGGATTTGGAGCGACTATTTAGCGAATAATACATCAGAAACTACAAATAATTAGAATGTTTAATATTTACTAAATGTGAGATTATGCATTCCGATCTTGCTTTGGGTGATTTTTAAACCGGCTGTATAGTTATAAATAGCATATCTTTACTGTTAAATCTCTTTGGGCTTAGGAAAAATCAGCAACAGATGATTGTATGAGAAATAACTATTAACAGTAATGCAGATTCATTATACAACATTTCATAATTTTTTTTTGAGCAACAGAACTTTTTTTTTGGTAATTTTTAAAGTTGTTTTCTTTTGGCATTTCTTGCTGTACCATATTGATCATACGTTGTTGACAGTAATATAATGTAAAATTAAAAACTATAAAAATAGTCACCTTGTAGGTCCATATCCTCAACTTAAGGTGTTTTAAAAACAACAATTTTTATAGTTTTTAATTTTACATTATATTACTGTGAATTAACACCTCAACGGAAACTTACCATGCATTTTACTAGTATCGGTACATTTTTGAATCAATATCCTTAACAAAGAAGTTAATTTGCAGAGATATCTCTCATTATGAACAGGAGGAAGCAATTTTATCAACAGGAAGAGGCAAAATTATTGGTCTATGAGATAAATAGTCATAATAATCAAGCTCTAATGTGTTTCTGCATTTTACATAGATTCTGTACCAATAAAATAACTACTGCACCAACACAATCCAAAATTTAATACTCAACTATTTTTTGTAAAAAAGAACAGAAATGTTACAACATTTAATATAATTTTATTGATATCACATGCGCTGCTTGTTACAGATCACTCACTCTATCTCTCTGTGGAAGGCACAAGAATTGGAGTATAATAAACAGGGCCCGGATTTGTAAGTTTCCTAATATGGTCATCCCTAAAAGTAGGTTTGGCAAGTGTATACTCAAAATTGTATCTAACATAAAAACACACATTTTAGAAAACGATATGAGATTAAATAGTTTTGGCATTTTTCCATAAATGTGTATTTTAGTACTTTTTACACAATATGAACATACATTTTTAAAACTAATAGAAAAACCCAAAAAAAACACATGGTTTGGGAAAAAATCTACAATAACAAACGGAAAGGAGAAATTAAACAACTTTTGTGAAAGTATCAGGATGGAACCGAATAAGGTCCCAAAACTGTCTAAGAAGATGAATATGAAGTGAGGTGATACAATTTTACTTAAATAAAGGTTTTTAAATTTTTAGTGCATACAAATCCGGGCCTTAATAATAAAAACAAATTAATGCCACTTGCCATCACAACACATCTTACAGTAAGCAAATTAACTGCATGTTATAAAAAATATTTCAGTCACTCGAGGCCTTGCACACACAAAGGAGCTCTTTTCTCTATTTGCAATTATTTATGTGTGATTCAACTACTAATGATTCATAATTCTTGTGTGCCTTTGAAAAATATCACACTTTTGGAATAATTGAAGGGTTCATTCCAAAACTAGACAAGACCAAAAATTGATTTTTTGAGATAAATACATCTTATAACTCTCCAAAGCCAGCTCTATATATGGATATTATTGTTGTCTCCAAAAAAGCAGATAGGTGCTGTTATATAAGTAACTAACTCACTGGCACTATCAAACCCATAGGTTCATGGCAGCGCAGATATAAGCTCTCCATACATCCTATTCTAAGCTAATGTTTTCCAATCATCACCTGTATAATCTACTTCCCTCAAATCATAGTTAACGTTATTCTCCCACCCCATTCTTGGCCTACTAACTGGGCGTTTTCCCTCCGGTTTTCCTACAAGAAGCTTCCATGCATGTCTTTCACTCCCCATTCGTGCCAATGTCCTGCCTATCATAGTCTATGAGACTTAACTGTTCTTATTATATCTGGCTTCCTATAAAGACCATGTAGTTCATTGTTATGTAGTCTTCTCCATTCACCTGTCTGTTCATCTCTCTTTGGTCCAAAAATTTTCCTAAGTACTTTATTCTCAAATAATCGTTATGTCCTTTCCTCCCTTAAAGTAAGAGTCCATGTTTTGCACCCACATAATATAACTGGTAGAATAATAGTTTTATATATTTTCAGTTTAACGTTTTTTGAAAAGAGTTGGGATGTCAAGAGTCCCTGTAATGCATAATAGCATGCATTTCCAGAATTGAGCCTATGTTTAATTTCTTTGTGCATCTCATTCCTATTTGTGATTATTGTTCCTAGGTATTTGAATTCAGCCACTTCCTCAAAATTTCCTTCATTTGTTATTAGCTGTCCGTTACCATTATATAATGTATTTCTATGTGTGACCATGTATTTAGTTTTATTGATATTTACTTCCAGTCCCAATTTCTTAGTGTTACTCAATAGTGTGTGCGTGTTGGCCTTTAGTATCTCCTCGCTATCGCCCAATAGTACTACATAATCAGTATTTTTTTTTTCTCTTTATTCAGCATGTTCCATAACAAAAAATGTAATACTACATGCTTTAAATTACAACATGATTTACATAAAATTATTTACAAAGAAATAAATTTTTTTCCTTTAATTAATTTTCTATGGCCACTTGTATTTTTTTTTTGTTCTGCTCCCTTGAATTCCCTTTATTTTGTTCTAAAGTTCGTCTAATTTTATGGAATTAATGAATGAGATTAATTGCCGTTGATTCATTAAATTGTTACTGTACATATGGTGCATTATTCGATTTATTAATAGTTTTTCTAGTACTTTTGCTTATGAGTATCTCATATTTTCTCTTCCATTCTTGATATTGGCGTCTTCTAATATCTCTAAAATTTGCATCTTTTTTGGATCTTTGATATATATATATGTATATATATATATATATATTCTATGTCTTTTAGATATTCCGGATACTTTATTTAAATATAAATAAGGCTCTTGTAAATAAGCGATATCTATATTTTGTTCAATAATTAGCTGGTCTAAATTATAGGTAGCCACCTTAGGAAGTTTCAAATTAATCTGCACATTTTTAGAATATGGTATTATTTCTTTAGATTTTCCTTTTGGTGGAGCCATTAGTAATCTGTGTTTTCTTTATACTTTCTTATGACCGCTAGCATGCTAGGACAGTTTTTATCTAAAGATGAATGATTTTCACATATCTTGTCTCCTTTTGTATGTTTATTGAAAATCACACAATTTATGCATTTATAGTCTGACGAAGCAGCTTTACATTCTTTCAGCTTGTGTTTTTCCGCACATAATGGACATGTTTCTTCCGCTTTGCATTGTGTGTGACGGTGATTATATCGACTACAGTTGAAGCACCTAACAGGGGCTATATAATCATCTGAGTGACATATTACCCATCCCATTTTTATCTTTTTATGAAGAAGTTTTTTCCTCACGTCCGCACTCACCTCAACTACTAGATTACGGCCGTTTCTCTTGCTTTTGAATACAAACTTTGCTTTTATATCTCCTTCTTGAATATTTAGCTCTGAATTTTGAGCTCTTATGATATCTTCCAACGTTCTCTTTATTTATGTCATCCGGTATATTATAAATTACTAAGTTCGGATTCCTGAGGTTAGATATTTTTGCTTCCATTGTCTGATTGCAATTTGAATTGATGGCCTCACGGAGAACTTCTACTTTTTTCTTACTCCCTGTTTCAATTAGGACTCTTCCATCCTTAAGGGACTTCAAAGTTTTTATTCCAACATTTATAGTAGTCGGATTTATTTTTCTTTTCAGTACAGTTTTCATTGCTTCAGCTGATTCCTTCAATTTAGAAGTTACCATTAGTTTGTATCGTTTTTCAACTGTTTGATTGACTGAGCTCACGACATCGGAATTGTATCTCTTCTGCCCGACACAAGATGTAGCTGCGAATACCATGCTGCCAGCATGGTGATTCCGTGCAATACTGTTATATATCTCAACGTGTACTGAATTCCTGTATAGCGATTCTAAGTCTTTGATTTTTTTCTCCATTTCATCACACTTAACATGCAATGTCCTTCTCTGTTCACTAGTCCCACATAATTTTGTTTTCATAATTGCAAAAGCATACTTACTGATTTTAAGATTACTTCTTTGTACTCTTTCTTTAAATTCTTGCTCTTTTCCGTTATACCTACAATTTCTTCAAAAGCCGAATATACATTATTATTTATCTCTTCCATTATTTTGATAATACGATTATCAAATCAATTAATATATTTTTTTTGTGTCTTTATGACAAATTTAATTAATTATCTACATAATCAGTATAAACTAACAGCTTATTAATACCATTGAGTTGTAGCCCTTCTTCATCCTCTAAAGATTTGATAGCATGCTCTAGTACAAAATTAAATAGTAGAGGAGATAGTGCATCTCCTTACTTCAACTCACTGTGGATTTCAAAAGTATCCAAAAACTGTTTGCCTACACGCACCCTACTCTTTGTGTCATTTAGACACATTCGTACACTTTTTAGGAATTCTGAACTCCAGCAGGATACTATATAATTTCTCCCTCTTAATTGAATCGTATGACTTTTTGAAATCTGTATAGTTGATGTACAGTACCATTATATTCCCATTTCTTTTTTAAAATCTGTCTTAAACTAAAAATCTGATCTGTTGTAGACCTGTTTCTTCTAAATCCACATTGATCTCCTAGAATGTCATCAATATATGGTGCCATTATATAAGAGTGTGAAATATTGGGGATTCTACATGAATAAGACAAGTCCAATGTGTTTCCACCAAAACATCGCCACTACTATGAGTACTTATCAGAGGAACTGGAATCGCATACAGAAGATGGAACCTTCAGAGGAAATTGCTGATGTTGATAATGGTGACAATTCTGATGGTTGTGAAGATAATAAATTGCATGTTTAGCATTCAATGATGTTCTTTTTGGTCAGCACTGACAAAACAAATAATCATATTTCAGAATTTTTTTTAATTTGGCATTTAACTAAGTTTTCTGCAAAAAACAGACAAGTCCAAAGATTTTTTATATCAACTATAATCTTGAAAAATAAAGATTGTTTATGTGAGATACAAAGCTGTTAATGAGCCAATAGTAGGTCTAAAAACAATTTTTAGTTCATAGTTATTTAGCTATAAATTTAGCCTTGGAAATCTATTAATAACCAATAAGAAAGTGAACATCCCAGATAGTAAAAAAAAATATGGAATTTATCAAATTAGTTGTAAAGACTGCAATAAAGTATACATAGGAAAAACAAAAAAGGAATTTGGACACTCACACAAAAGAACACTTTAGAAATATTAAAAATTGAAAAATCAGCTATTGCAGCACATGGTTTGCTGGAGAGTCATAAAATTGAAAAAAAGAGGCAAAACTTTTAAAACATTTGGAATTGACAGTTTGGGAAAAAATATATATTCAGAAGAACATATTTAGATCCATGAATTTTGAAATTCCCGATGAACAGGACTTGATCTCAAAGTTCATAAAATCAGCACCAGATGACGTTATAGGTGAAGATTCCAACGAAAATCTGGTAGTCGTAATGTCAGCTGAAGATAAGAGGGACTCCTCTTCAAAACTGCAGTTTCCGAGTCTAAAAAAAACATAAAATATGAGGTAAGATAAGAAGCGACTCATTTATTCAATGAATTTTTAGTTCATTCAGCAAAAATGAAGCTATACATTTTTTATTAAGTTTCTGAAGACTTTACTTTTTGAACTTGTCTGGTTTTTGGAATGAACCCTTCAGTTAACATGATACATTAGACAACCCCAAATATAATTTATCCTTCAATGAGAAGTGTTAAATTAATAATAAAATCGTCAATAGAAGCCCTACTGGCTATAAAGTAGTGTTAAATTCCCAATAAATGTCTTCTTAACTAAGAAGCCGCCATTTGCAAAGATAGAAGCTATGGTTTCAAGCATTTGGCGCTAGGGAATTACAACGTACATAAGAGAAAAATTTGCGTCTAGATCGTAACTCGCCTCGGTAGCTCAGTTGGTAGAGCACTTGGCCCGGAAAGCCAAGGGTCCCGGGTTCGAGTCCCGGTCTAGGCGAAAATTTTTCTCTTCAAATATAACCCCATGTTGTTTACATACTTCTCATCAGAGTCAAATTAATTATAGTAATTACAGTTCAAAGCAGCAATGTTTGGAAGCAAGTAGCTCTTTAACATCATTAACGTCATTATAAAGTGACAAAGAATTTTGCCCAGAAGCCTCTTATTTTAGGCTTCAAAATATTTTATGTGCTATATTCCTTCCAAAAGAAGCCATACTCAGCAATTTTTGCACTTGCAAAAAAAAATCTATAGATTGTAGTGAGATACGAACTAGACTTATAGAAAGAATGGTAGTCACTAGAGTACTGTATTTAAGTAAAATATATTTAATGAACACAATATGGAAATTAATGCACACAGACAAGCCATTACAAAGATAACTAAAGAGGAAAATTGGATTGACTTTTTAGGAATTTTAACACTATGAAATATTTTGATGTTATATTTAGTTTAACATGTTCCAGTCCTGGAAAAATTTATTTTTTGAAAAGAAAAAAATTAACGTTTGAACCGGGAATCAAACCACAGACTTCCCATTACACCATTTGAAACATGGCAAAAATGCCAACATTTCTTTATACTTATACCATTCTCAACCGTCTGAAGTCAGATTGCTAGAGATATTAACGCCAACAGACGACTTCTATTCGAAGTATTTTCAACAAGAATTTTATATTACTTTCAAGCGGTAAAGCTTGATGTTATATTTAGTTTAACATCTTCCAGTCCTGGACAAATTTACTTTTTGAAAAAAAAAAGAGGTATTATTTATTTAAGTACCACCTCATCTCACGTTCTTCTTACACCGGTTATGGGACCTTATTCAGTTCCATCTTCAGTATTTTCACAACTGTTGTTATGTAGTCTTGAAGAGCCACCTCCTGCTCCCTCTGTTGGTAAAAAAAAAAAAAGAAGGAAAAATTAATGAACTTTGTTTGAAATTCCTGAGGAAAATGATTTGATTTCAAGGTTCATTAGTCTACTAACAGAAGGAACAGGAGGTGGCCCTTCAAGACGACATAACAACGGTCATGAAAATAATGAGGATGGAACTGAAGGTGATCCCAAAACCATTCTAAGAAGAAAAAGAATGAGGTAAAGTGATTAAATGTTACTTAAATAAAGAAACATTTGAGCCTGAGCTGGAATTTAAAACCTGAGACCTCCAACTTTATGCATGGTGCTACTTACATGCACTTCCAGGAACAAGCACAAATTTCTCTCTCTTTAATTCCTGCTTCCTACAGAAGTGAAATTTTTTTCACAATACAATAGAACTACTTATAAATCAAGAGGACAAGATAATTATGAATGTAAGACAAGCCATAGTTAATATAACTACAAAGAAAATGTTACATCATAATGTAATATCTAGTATTGTGAATATTGGGAATGCGATGATTAAGGGGAGAGAATTTGTGTTTGCTCATGTAATTGTCTGAGTAGTTCAAGGTACAGTATCAGCAAGTGCAGCTGGAGGTCTTAGGTTTAATTTCATAAAACTTATGATGGGAATTAACATTATGAAGCTTTCAAATTAATAAAATTAAAATGAGTCTTACATCATTTTACCTCTACATTCCATGTTCTACACAGCACAGGACCAAGATTTCAGGAACAGTCATTCCTATCTACAGCCATATTTTTTTACTGTTGAATTTTTGCCTTCACCATCATTGCCTAAACTAAAAATTCAACATTGAACTTAAAGAAAAAATCACCATCGGTCCACGAATAGAGGGAAGAAGAACTAGTTCTTCTGATCGACATAATGTCAGTCGACGAGATGTTATTGAAGACGAACGCTTTGAAACTGCAGTATAATTAGAAGACTGGATATGAGGTGAGGTATGAAGTATTTTAATTTAATCTTAAAAATTCAACAGTTGAAAATACAGTGGAAGATAGGATGACTATTCCTGAAACTGGAGTCGTGTGCTGTGAAGAACACAGAGTGTATGATGTATGACTCATTTTAATTCTATTAACTTGAGTTTAATATTGACTCAGATACAAATTATGTTAAAATTTAATTATTTGCGTTATTGGCAACTTAAAGTCCAATCAGCCAACTTTGGTCTCCAAAGAGCATCACTGAAATTTTTCATCATTACTTAATTTCCTAATTAGTTTTAATGTTGAAATCACTGCTGACATGGCTAATGCATGTAAAGCTCTTGATTTAGTATTTCTTGTACAATATTTAGATGTTCACACTTGAAGTAGATAAGATGACAATTATATTTTAAGATAAAAATTATATTCATAGTTAAATATGGGAAATAACATTATGAGGTTCATAATTCGTAAATTAATGAGTCATTTTTTAACATCTTACCTCATATTTTATGTTTCTTCATACACGGGAACTAGTTTTCGAGAGAAGGATCTCTCTCATTTTCAACCGACATTATGACTACCAGATTTTTGTTGGAATCTCCACAAATTTAGATCCATGAATTTCGAGATTCCTGATGAACGTGATCTCATCTCAAAGTTCATCAAATCAACACCAGATGGCAACATTATTGATGAAGATTCCAACGGTTCCAACGAAAACCCGGTAGTCATAATGTCAGTTGAAAATGAGAGAGATCCTTCTCTCGAAAACTAGTTCCCGTGTTTGAAGAAACATAAAATATAAGATAAGATGTTAAAAAATGACTCATTAATTTACGAAAAATTATATGCTTAGACTGGGGTTTGAACCCAGGACCTTTGGCTTTCTAGGCCAATACTCTTCCTCTGAGCTACCTGAGCATTCCAATCCAAATGCAAATTTTTCTCTTATACATTGTCATTCCCGATCGCCGGATGCTATGAGCATTTGCTCGATTATGTAAACTGTGGCTTTTTATTTAAGAAGACATTTATTGAGAATTTAAACATTACTTTATAAAGCCAGTAGGGCTTCTTTCAATGTTTTTATTATTAATTTAATACTTATCATATTTTATAGAAAATAAAACTGAATACAAGGTAAGATAGTACCACTAATTAGGAACTCCACTTCTTATTTATTTGTGACAAAAAATATACACGGGCCTACCTAATCAGAAATTTATGCTTTTTGCATGATGTCGATAGATATCCTATATTTACAATTTCATTACGAGCAGAATTTATGCTCCACCCTGATTTATCTGTAAATTCAGCTGTCATTTTCACTTCCTCAATAGCTAATGTAGAATATTTTTCACAAAACTGTTTGACAACATTCAAACTCTGCTTTTCCTATTTTATGCTTTAAAAATTATATAGGAGAAGCAGCCATTTTGAACAATTGAAATTCTAATATATTCTGCATTGCGCATGCATGAGAATTATATAATGAATTGCTTTAGATATTATGAGTTAGACATGTACTACTCACCTCATATTTGTAGCTTTTTTTGAAGACTTAAATTTTGATGCCTGAGGCATCAAAACATCTACAAAAATGAGGTAATTAGTACATTATATCCATCCATAGTAATTCTGCCCGAAGGCAATATAGCGTTTTCATGCTATGCTTGCAGCTTTACTAGGGAATTATAGGTGTGGTAGCTTCCCGTTGCTTTCCACACTGGTGAAGGATGATGATGATAGTGATAATGATGGCCATATGATTTCGGGGACCATTTGGGCCTTAAAGTTTTCCTGACATTTGTCTTACAGGTGAGGAAAAACCCCGATAAAAACCTCACCCAGAAAAACTGCCCCGACTGGGGATCGAACCCGGGCCTGCTGCGTGACAAGGCAGCACGCTACCTCGAGACCACAGCGGTGGACAGTACATTATATTTGAAAAGAAAAATATACGCCTGACTGGGGTTTGAACCCAGGACCTTTGACTCTCTATGTCAATGCTCTTCCATCTGAACTACCTAGGCCTCCATGGGTTCAAACCCCAGTCTAGGTGTATATTTTTCTTTTCAAATATAATTAGTCCATCATTAAGATGTTTAAAAATGAATAATATTAACATAATTAGTACATATTTAACTCATAATATCTAAAATAAACCTTATAGTGTTATTTCCTTGAAATATTAAATGAACTGCTTATTTATTTAATCTATTAAAATTGTAATTATAAATTTTAAGATTCTCCCATATAACTTATATAGATGTGGTGCTAGATAATATATATTTTTATTTCCTTCATTTCGAGCGTTGGAGAGCGAACTACATTTTCTTACACGCTTATTACATTATTAGACCAATGAAAATGCAGACACGTCTAGTTTGTTTACATTACAACTGGAACTTAGCTCGGAAGAGGTATAGTGGATTTTTCCAACAAGAATTTAATTAATGATTTAATATAACAGCATTATAATTATGAGGGATGATTTTTTAGTAATGGCTGCTATGCTCTAGCAATACTGTGAAAAGGAATCAGGTGATGTTATTTTTACCACAGGTTGCTTACATGCTTCCCCTCTACCAGATCAAATGAACTTGCCCTCCATGTCCGTTCACAGTGAAAACAATAAGAGAAATCTTGTGAGCAAATGCTGGTAGAATACAGTCACAGTGTCTTCAAAGCAGGAACAGAGAAGTGAGTTTAAAATACAATGTGCTTAATAGAGGTTGCACAGCATGACAGTGTCATCAAGTACTGCAAGAGGTTTGTGGTGCAGCTGCATTACCATACTGCAAGGTGGGTTAGAGCCTTCAGAATACAAAAGACATACCTTGATCTAGTCACACACCTGTAAGTGACAAAAAAGTATAGTTTGTGTCTTAGTGGAAGCAAAATGAAACTTAACATTTTGTGAGTTAGTACAAGATACAGGATTAGCACCTTTGAAGTGCTTCACATCCTGAAAATGAATTCCACATGCTTCATGACTAGACCTCAGATTTTTAGATTCTAAAAAAATCTTATTTTAGGTGCCTAAAAAAAGTTCTGATCACATGCAAAATAGGTTCTAAAAATATATTTTAGGTGGATTCAGGTCTATTTAATATTTCAAGAAAGTAACACTATGAGGTTTATTTTAATTATTATGAGTTAGGTTTTTTCTGACTCACCTCATATTTGTGATTTTCTTGCACATTGCAGTTTCAGCACTCTTGTGCCATTTTCAATACTTCCTCATTGAAAATGGCACAAGAGTGCTGAAACTGCAATCTACAAGAAAATCACAAATATGAGGTGAGTCAGCAAAAACCTGACTCATAATAATTAGATTCAGATTTACTAATTTTAGTATGCATATATCAATTAAAAAGATATTAATTTGATTAATTTATAAAGTTTCAAATTATGAAATTATATTATATAAATACAGTATATTATGAAATAATTGTTAAATATTGACTTTTATTCTTGGTTTACTGTATTTAAAAATATAAACGCAAGAAAATAGTAGGCCTACATATTAAACACATCAATCTGATGTATGTACTTAGGGAAATGTGAAACAAAATTAACTCACCTGTTTGTTGCAAATGTCATAGATTATAATTTTTCCATGTGATGTGAAATGGAGAAACTCATGTACCCACTGTTTTTTTAATAAAGGCAACTTGGAAGCTGGAACTTTCGGCACGATGTAATGTTCTTACAAAATGAAATGAAGAGTTTTGTTTCCAGTCGGTCAATGAACAACACCTCCGCCTAGTGACATACACACTATTGGGGTGTTTTTAGAGACTCTGGGAGTTTAACATAGCATTTCACTTGCTTGAATGTGTGGTCTAATGGATAAGGTAATGAACTCTGGTCTCCATTTTGTTTCATATGTAATGGGTTTGAATTCTGCAGAGTGAATTTTTTTAAAATAAAATTTATAGCAATACACATGCACAAAAAGTTGCTTACTTGATTGGTTAATACATAACATCGGATACCATTTTCTATTGCAAGTTCACTACGTTTAGGATATTGTAAAAAGCATGGAGAATATTTATGATTTTGCTGAAATTGCAGATGAGGATCTCATTTATGGAGAAGTGAAAGGTTGTGCTTCAGCAGCTGCAAGATATCCTAACACAATCTACCTTCGAAGTTATCAATATGCTTTGAACTATTATAGGAAATATTACTATGAGGTTTAATTTAAGATTTAAAATAAAATTCTTTACACCTCACTGCATATCCAATCTTCTAATTAAACCAGTTTCATCATCAGTAATTTCACTAACAATGTTCTGTTGCCTTGACCGGCCTCATGGGCTACTGGTCAGTGTTTCTGACTAACTGTTCATGAGGTCCCTGATTCGATTCCTGGCCAAACCATAAGAATTTTTCCGTAAAAGGAATAATTCCTGTGGTTGCCCATGGTCTGGAATTTATGTTAAAAACTCTTCTGGTGCTTCATTATCATTTATCATCCATTATATCATCAGGGTAATGTAACTCCGCCTTCTAGGCGTCCTAACTTCAGAAGGGGTTACAATTAAGGAGAGAATACCATAAATGTCGAAATGACAATCTGGGGTATTGAATTAAAAAGAAAAAATGTTCTGTCGTCCAGGAGAACAGCTTCTTACTCCATCTGTTGTGGACCAATGAACCTCCAAATCAAATCAAATTCTCCAGAAATTTCAAAATTCATTACTTTTTCTTTCTTGTTTTTTTAAAACAAAAATGACAACATTGAAGAAGAAAACAAATTGGGAATTTATCATAAGCAACACACCATAGCATAGTGGTTAAGGCACTGCGCTACAAGCCGGAAGGTCGAGGGTTCGAGTCCCGGTGAGGGTCAGGATTTTTAAACTGACCCAAACCCTCTGGTGGCACCATGGCCCTGGGGTCAACTCAGCCTCTAATGGAAATGAGTACCAGACACTTGTTCTGGGGGTAAAGGCAGCCGTCATGCAGGGCTGACATCAAGTGCCGATTGTCCAGAAAATGTGGGAGCCTTAACCTTCCACTACTCCAAGGGCCTCTCGAGGGATCGCTTTACGCTTTTAATGTCACAAATGATTTCCAAATATTGATAAATTCACGAGTCACGAAGTGACAAGGATTTGGAAATCAAGAATGGCATTTGCTAGAACTATTTAACGAATAAAATTAAGCTGTTTACTCAAAAATATGATTTAAATATAGTTATTTTAAAATATTTACATATTTAATGTAAAAAGCAATGTTTGAAAACAAATCAGAAATGTGTGGTTATGTTTCATTTGTTTATCCACTGCAACTTGGTCATATTATTTATTGTCAAATAGGATCACAATACTGTAAGAATACACCCTAGTGGAGAAAAAAATTAAGCACATCAAACTGTATATTATAACCAACATTATAGGTTTTAATTTGATTAGTAAACAGCTCAGTAAAATCATTATTTGCTATATTCAATGTATTTGTTGGAGAGTAAGTCACTGCAAAATAATGCTCTGACCCATTCAGAATATTAAAAAGGAGAAGTTTTCTTTATCACAAAAGCAGGAGATGATAAAGATAATTTGATAAATAATGAGTGAAACACAACTGTCATTGGTTGTAAAACAAAATTCATTGAAACATGATTGGTCATTGACTCCCATTTGGGGCATGAGTTAAATAGTCAGATTAAATGCAGAGATTGTGACAAAATTTATATAGCAAAAACAAAAAGATATTTGAAAACCAAGGTGAAAGAACATCTTAGGAATGTCAAAAAAGGTGAAGTGGAAAAATCAGCAATAGCTGCTCATGCTTTGGCCTATGAAATATCTAATTGAAATAAAGGCTAGTTTAATTAAATAAATAGAAAAGCCAAAAGAGCTCACAGTTTGGAAAAAATTTGCATTCAAAAAACAAGAAAGAAAAACTAATGAATTTTGAAATTCCCAGGGAATTTGATTTGGAGGTTCATCGGTCCATCAACAGATGGAGTGAGAAGCAATTCTACTGGACGACAGAACATAAGTTGTGAAATTACTGATGATGAAACTGGCTAGGTTTTGAAACTGGTCTAATTAGAAGCCTGGATATGAGTGAGGTATAAAGAATTTTATTTTAAATTTTTCGACATGAATTTACATGGATCTGGAATCTTCACAGTAAACAAATGCAATGCCAGTGCAAAAGACAAACTGTACACACAGTGGAGTTCGAAGATAATACAGGATTACAGAGGATGTTTCTACCAGTGTGCACTTGACATTAGGTATGGCAAGTACTGCATGATGAGCAAGCTCAAATTCTTTCAGAGGTATTCTTGCGATCATTAATTAATCCAGAACAGCTATTAATGACTCGTCACAAGAATCGTGCAAATATTACGTGCACTAATGAATGAGTTGGAGAAAATGCTTTAACATCTCACCTCACAATGTGAATACCTCATAGTGTTTCCTCCCACTATAATTTTAATTGAATTACGTGTGCTGTTGCAATTTTCAGAAAGTTTGGTCTTAATATTTAATTAATCATGGGGTTAATCACAAAATGAAAGATGTTTGTTTTATTATAATTTAAACTCTGAATTACTGCACTTACATCACTTCCACCCTGTATACAACATATATATATATATATATATATATATATATTTACACACATTTTTGTTAATTAAATAGCATATAATATATCCGAGAAGATAAACATGGCAGCTGCTAGAGTGATTTTTTTATTCCCAGTTTTAGATAAACTGTCACTTCTGACAGAATTTGCTGATTTTGGTAAAACAGCTTTCTTGTTTTATTTCAATGGCATATATAGACTTTCGTAGAAATAATTCGGAAATTGCGGCTGCCTTAGATTTTTTAAGTTTTTCTTATGGTTAACCCCAACTACTAATGGTCGATTTTACTGGTTAATGAACTCAATCTTAATTTTTTTAATCGATTACTATATGCCGAGTTTGGTTCCATAAAAACAAAAATTGGTACAGCCTTAACAGAACGAGTATTATATATATATATATATATATATATATATATATATCATCGTCTGGTATCATGGCAGCTGCTGCAGTCTTCTGGAAACCAAACGTCATTCCTCTCTGTCCATCCATTGAGATATATACAGAGAGTTGCATAAAAACACTGACAACGGAGGTGAGGTAGTGTATTGAGATATGTTGATAATTTTTAATGAGGTACCAATGTCCAGAAATGATGCGTTTTCACACTATGACTAGTTAATTATTTCTCAAGATCAGTGCTAGTTTGAATCTGAAGACTCATTACTTGACAACACCTCACAGGTATGGAACCTGTGATACATGGCTTCACAACGGAATGTGGCTACAACACGACGGACCTCCAGTTCACTTCGATGCAAATGTGAGGAGACATTTGGATACCACATATCCAGGTCGATGGGTTAGCAGAGGGGGACAGTTTCATGGCCTCTGAGATCACTTGATCATAACCCTCTCGACTACTTTCTGTGGGGAGACATGAAACAATGTGTTTATCAGACTCCAGTAGAGTCATGTATGGATCTTATAGCCTGAATCTGCGCTGCTGCAGAGACAATTCAAACGAGGCCAGGCATATTTGGACATGTGCACCAATCACTACACCACCTATGTACTCTCTGCAATGAGATGGGAGGTAGATATTTTGAAAACTTGATGTGACTGTGACAGTACGAGTATTGAGTCTTAAAATCCAACTAACGGAACTCTTAAGAAGTTAGCTGCTCATAGTGTGAAACGCATCATTTCCAGACACTGGTACCTTATTAAAAAATGATCAACATATCTCAATATACTACCTCACATCCATTGTTGGCATTTTTTGCAACACCCTGTATATTCCATTCCATAGTGTTCTGCCCGAGGGTAGGTTTTTCACTACAGTTATACCATTTTCATGCTATGCTTTCCACAACCCTACATATATATATATATAATTACATGAAAAGAAAAATTAATACCCGAATTGGGATTTGAATCTGAGACCAAGGTGACACTGGAATAAACTATTTCATGTAGCATTAGTGGTTGATGTCATGAACTGTAATAGGTTTGAAGCAATAAAGTCTAATTTGCATTTCTGTGCTGATGATAGTAATGCAGTTGTAGATACTCTCTTCAAGATAAGATATTTATTAGACAATATTGTGCCAAACAGTATGAAGAAAATACAGGATTATAGAGGACACTTCTACCAGCAGCCATGCACTTGACACCAGTCACATGCAAGTACTGCTCCACTTCTTCAAACGGTATAAGCCTTAGGTCCAGTGGACTTCAGACCTTGCATACAGTTTTGTAACTGAGCTTTACTACAGTAGCCAGGTATTCTTTCAATGCTGCTGTTAATGGATCAAACCAGGGATGGGCTAATTTCAAACTCAATAAACAATCATGTGTGGGATTGTGTACAAAGTATATCCTCATGCTGTTGTAGAGAAGAGTCACCAACAGATATTTTCTGTTAACATATTGGTTAGAATAAGTATAAAAACTTTATATTACTTTTTTATAAGCTTTACTGATTTACAAATGCTATTGCACAAATTTAGAATCATTACAACAAAAATATAACATGAAAATCTCAATATAAATCAAATTAATGTCAATATCCAAGGACCCATGCTGTGTTAAATTAGAAATAATAAACGATAAAATGGTATGGTCATGAAAACAGAATGACAGAAGACAAATTCACAAGAATAATAATAGAATGGGTGCCACTTGGTAGATGAAGTAGATAAGGTGGATTGATGGTGTTTTGCGCAAGATGAGAGAAGGATTGGATTATGGAGATTGTAATGACAGAGAGATGTGGGAGGAGAATGACAGTGGATTAAATTGGCACAGGAAGATATTGTGAAAGCTGCTAAATAAATAAATAGTAATAATTATAATCCACGACAGGTATAATAGGGCCTATAGCCCACCCCACCTTAATGTTTCTTACATTTAGTCTGCGATACAAATAAGTTTGGGCGGCCCTGCTCTACATGAACTGAAGTCATTAGCACCCATGCAATTCAAATAACATTGTGAGTAAGCTGACAAATTTGTTCAGAGGCCTTGTTTTTTTTTTCTTCTTCAGATTTTAAGTTATTAAAAATGTTAATATACAACATAGGACTCGTGGCTTTTCTTCCCTTGTGAAGACAATCATACTTAGGATCTTTATGCTCTTCGATCTCTGGAATATTTAACCTGTGAATCTCAGCAGGCCCGCTGTGCAAGGCGTGCATCGCACGCGGACAGCGGCAAATTGAGCGATCAAAAAATATGATAATTTTAATTTTCAACACGCTTGCGATAAAATTAAAGTGGTCAACAAAAAAATCATCTCCAACACATATAGAATAAAACTAGAGTTATCAACAAAAATAAAATAATTTTACCATCAAAAGCTTGTTGTGCTCTATATCTATTAATATATTTGATAATAAACATATATTGGTAAAAGTAAAGTCTCCAAGTAGAAAATGTAAAAATCAAAAATCACCCCACGCTTTTGATGGTAAAATGATTTTCTTTTTGTTGATAACTCTAGTTTTATTCTATATGTGTTGGAGAAAATCTTTTGTTGACCGCTTTAATTTTATTCCAAGCGTGTTGGAAATTAAAATTATTTTTCATTTTTTTAGTTCGGTTTTCTAATATAGCATGTTGTTTTAGTTTTTAAAACTATTATTTATTTTTTAGTTTTAATATTTTACAGAATAAGATAAAAATATAAATATCTGTAAATTCGATACTGTTGTAGTATGAGCTAAAAGTAATACTCTTCTAAAAAAATTCTTCCCGGCCAGATTTGAACCAGCGACCTATGGACCACTGAAATTATACTATATACCACTAGAGTTCACTGCTCTACCATCTGAGCTCTTACAACGATTGACTAAACTTCGACAAGTCCGCAACCTATTATACAAGTTTTAATTTTTTTTTATTTTCTGATGATTCTGGCCAGGATTTTAGAAACAAAATATGAAATTATTGTATTGTCATGGGTCCTTTACAAGTATACAAACTTTCAAGTTGATCCAATGTTTCAAAGTGGGTGAAAATCGTGTTCAAAGATTCCGTTACATAGATACAAAAACACTTTTTTTTGATTTTCTGACTATTCTGGCCAGGATTTTAGAAACAAAATATGAAATTATTGTATTGTCACGGGTCCTTTATAAGTATACAGAGTTTCAAGTCAATCCAATGATTTTAAGTGGGTGAAAATCGCGTTGAAAGATTCCATTACATAGATAGATATATAGAGGTCAAGCTAATACAAAGCGTGTAAAAAGATATGTACGTAGACAGTTGTAGATAAAGTAGAAAGAAAATGAAAAAAAAAAACTAAAAAATGGAAAAAAAAATTTACTTTTATGTAGTATTGAACGAAATATGTAATATTCCCTAATATGTAAAAATATGTACAATGAAATCGTAGCATCTGGCGTTTGGGAATTAAAAATGTGTAAACAAAATTTTGCATTTAGATTAGTGAGCTCAGATAGCTGAGTTGGTAGAGCATTGGCATAGAACGTGAAAGGTGCTGTGTTCAAACCCCAGTCTTAGCGTGTATATTTGTCTTCAAATATAAAAAAAATATGTAAAATAAAACTTGAATACTGCAATGTCCATGCTTCAATTCGTAAACATTTTCAGTTCCTGTATGTCTAAGGAATGGAATATGTAATTACAAAGAATCCAGGCTCTACTTATTATATGTAGTTTCCTATAAAAATCATGTAGCTTGCTGTTATGAAGTCTTCTCCATTCGCATGTCTGTTCATTTCACATTGGTTCAAAAATAATGCTTAGAACTTAATTCTCAATACTCATAATCTGTTCTCCTCTCTTAAAATAAGAGTCAATGTTTCGCTGCCATATAATTTTAGGAAGTTATATTTTGAGGTTATTTTAATTATATTATTTTTGGTCTGGACATCTTACCTCAATATTAATGTTGATTTGTTCTTGGACATGTTTCAAAACAATTCTGTTTTATCTTCAGCTTTCCCAGACATATAATATATCTGGGAGAGTAACAGGTTTTAAATATTTTTGGTTAGCATGTTTTGAGAAAAGTTGGGACGAAAAAAGTCCATGTTATGCATAATGGAACACATTTCCAGAATTGTTTAATTTATTGTACACCTCATTCTTGTTTTTAATTATTGCTCCCAGGTATTTGAAGTCAGCCAATTCTTCAAAACCTCCCTCATTTATTATTAACATTCCATTTCCATTATATAATGTTTTTCTATGTGTGACCATATATTTAGTTTTGTTGATGTTTACTTCCAGTCCTAATATCTTAGTTTCACTCAATAGGAGTGTGGGTGTTGGCCCTTATTTATTAATTTTTAATTTAAATGTTAATTATTCCTAGGTATTTAGATTATTAGCCATTTCTCAAAATTTCGCTACTTTGTCATTTCTCTAATTTGTCCATTTCCATTATATAATGTATTTCTGCGTGTGGCCATTATTTAGTTTTTCTTGGTAGCCTGTTTATCAACATTCGCAATTTGTTATTGTTATTTAATAGAAATTACATTTTTAAGGCTCTTCTATTATAAACAATATTTTATGAAAAGAAAACAATGTTTGATGGTTTTCTAGGTAACGCACACATTTCACAGATAGTCTTTTAGAACGTTCTAAATTTTGTGTGTCTAATTATTCATCATGTCTTTAACTGAACACATCATCGAAGCAATCAAAATGTTAAAGGAAACAAATGGAGTCACGGTAAATCAAATCACATATTGTTTACAAAAAATTACGATAAATATGGACCCATAAGGGGAAATGTGAAAGTTAGTTGAAAAATGCTTCGAACCAGAATGTGAAAGATAGCATCGTGATAGAATTCGGAGGAAGATATAGTTTTTCAGAACTTCGGAGCGTGCAATAACGGATTGTGGACAAACGAGAAGATTGGGAAAATGCAGCTGAAGAAGACATCTCAGAAGAAGGGCAAAGGAAGGAAAAACGGTGCATACAGGAGAGGCAGTGCAAAGTGAGAGTCTAAGAGATCGAATAACAAGTTGAATATGAAGAAATGCAAGGGAGAGTCCAAGAGATCGAATAACAAGTTGAATATGAAGAAATGCAAGGGAGAGTCTAAGAGACCGAATAACAAGTTGAATATGAAGGAATGCAAGGGAGAGTCTAAGAGACCGAATAAACAAGTTGAATATGAAGAAATGCAAGGGAGGGTCTAAGAGACCGAATAACAAGTTGAATATGAAGAAATGCAAGGGAGAGTCTAAGAGACCGAATAACAAGTTGAATATGAAGAAATGCAAGGGAGAGTCTAAGAGACCGAATAACAAGTTGAATATGAAGGAATGCAAGGGAGAGTCTAAGAGACCGAATAACAAGTTGAATATGAAGGAATTGCAAGGGAGAGTCTAAGAGAACCGAATAACAAGCTGAATATGAAGAAATGCAAGGGAGAGTCTAAGAGACCGAATAACAAGTTGAATATGAAGGAATGCAAGGGAGAGTCTAAGAGACCGAATAACAAGTTGAATATGAAGGAATGCAAGGGAGAGTCTAAGAGACCGAATAACAAGTTGAATATGAAGAAATGCAAGGGAGAGTCTAAGAGACCGAATAACAAGTTGAATATGAAGAAATGCAAGGGAGAGTCTAAGAGACCGAATAACAAGTTGAATATGAAGAAATGCAAGGGAGAGTCTAAGAGACCGAATAACAAGTTGAATATGAAGAAATGCAAGGGAGAGTCTAAGAGACCGAATAACAAGTTGAATATGAAGGAATGCAAGGGAGAGTCTAAGAGACCGAAATAACAAGTTGAATATGAAGGAATGCAAGGGAGAGTCTAAGAGACCGAATAACAAGTTGAATATGAAGGAATGCAAGGGAGAGTCTAAGAGAACCGAATAACAAGTTGAATATGAAGGAATGCAAGGGAGAGTCTAAGAGACCGAATAACAAGTTGAATATGAAGGAATGCAAGGGAGAGTCTAAGAGACCGAATAACAAGTTGAATATGAAGGAATGCAAGGGAGAGTCTTAAGAGACCGAATAACAAGTTGAATATGAAGGAATGCAAGGGAGAGTCTAAGAGACCGAATAACAAGTTGAATATGAAGGAATGCAAGGGAGAGTCTAAGAGACCGAATAACAAGTTGAATATGAAGAAATGCAAGGGAGAGTCTAAGAGATCGAATAACAAGTTGAATATGAAGGAATGCAAGGGAGAGTCTAAGAGACCGAATAACAAGTTGAATATGAAGAAATGCAAGGGAGAGTCTAAGAGATCGAATAACAAGTTGAATGTGAAGAAATGCAAGGGAGAGTCTAAGAGACCGAATAACAAGTTGAATGTGAAGAAATGCAAGGGAGAGTCTAAGAGACCGAATAACAAGTTGAATATGAAGGAATGCAAGGGAGAGTCTAAGAGACCGAATAACAAGTTGAATATGAAGGAATGCAAGGGAGAGTCTAAGAGACCGAATAACAAGTTGAATATGAAGGAATGCAAGGGAGAGTCTAAGAGACCGAATAACAAGTTGAATATGAAGGAATGCAAGGGAGAGTCTAAGAGACCGAATAACAAGTTGAATATGAAGGAATGCAAGGGAGAGTCTAAGAGACCGAATAACAAGTTGAATATGAAGAAATGCAAGGGAGATTCTAAGAGACCGAATAACAAGTTGAATATGAAGAAATGCAAGGGAGAGTCTAAGAGATCGAATAACAAGTTGAATATGAAGAAATGCAAGGGAGAGTCTAAGAGACCGAATAACAAGTTGAATATGAAGAAATGCAAGGGAGAGTCTAAGAGATCGAATAACAAGTTGAAAATGAAGAAATGCAAGGGAGAGTCTAAGAGATCGAATAACAAGTTGAATATGAAGGAATGCAAGGGAGAGTCTAAGAGATCGAATAACAAGTTGAATATGAAGGAATGCAAGGGAGAGTCTAAGAGACCGAATAACAAGTTGAATATGAAGAAATGCAAGGGAGAGTCTAAGAGACCGAATAACAAGTTGAATATGAAGAAATGCTAGGGAGAGTCTAAGAGACCAAATAACAAGTAGAATATGAAGAAATGCAAGGGAGAGCCTAAGAGACCGAATAACAAGTTGAATATGAAGAAATGCAAGGGAGAGTCTAAGAGACCGAATAACAAGTTGAATATGAAGAAATGCAAGGGAGAGCCTAAGAGACCGAATAACAAGTTGAATATGAAGAAATGCACGGGAGAGTCTAAGAGATCGAATAACAAGTTGAATATGAAGAAATGCAAGGGAGAGTCTAAGAGATCGAATAACAAGTTGAATATGAAGAAATGCAAGTGAGAGTCTAAGAAACCGAGTAACAAGTTGAATATGAAGAAATGCAAGGGAGAGTCTAAGAGATCGAATAACAAGTTGAATATGAAGGAATGCAACGGAGAGTCTAAGAAACCGAGTAACAAGTTGAATATGAAGAAATGCAAGGGAGAGTCTAAGAGATCGAATAACAAGTTGAATATGAAGAAATGCAAGGGAGAGTCTAAGAGATCGAATAACAAGTTGAATATGAAGGAATGCAAGGGAGAGTCTAAGAGATCGAATAACAAGTTGAATATGAAGAAATGCAAGGGAGAGTCTAAGAAACCGAGTAACAAGTTGAATATGAAGAAATGCAAGGGAGAGTCTAAGAGATCGAATAACAAGTTGAATATGAAGAAATGCAAGGGAGGGTCTAAGAGATCGAATAACAAGTTGAATATGAAGAAATGCAAGGGAGAGTCTAAGAAACCGAGTAACAAGTTGAATATGAAGAAATGCAAGGGAGAGTCTAAGAGATCGAATAACAAGTTGAATATGAAGAAATGCAAGGGAGAGTCTAAGAGATCGAATAACAAGTTGAATATGAAGAAATGCAAGGGAGAGTCTAAGAGATCGAATAACAAGTTGAATATGAAGAAATGCAAGGGAGAGTCTAAGAGATCGAATAACAAGTTGAATATGAAGAAATGCAAGGGAGAGTCTAAGAAACCGAGTAACAAGTTGAATATGAAGAAATGCAAGGGAGAGTCTAAGAGATCGAATAACAAGTTGAATATGAAGAAATGCAAGGGAGAGTCTAAGAAACCGAGTAACAAGTTGAATATGAAGAAATGCAAGGGAGAGTCTAAGAGATCGAATAACAAGTTGAATATGAAGAAATGCAAGGGAGAGTCTAAGAAACCGAGTAACAAGTTGAATATGAAGAAATGCAAGGGAGAGTCTAAGAGATCGAATAACAAGTTGAATATGAAGAAATGCAAGGGGAGAGTCTAAGAGATCGAATAACAAGTTGAATATGAAGAAATGCAAGGGAGAGTCTAAGAGATCGAATAACAAGTTGAATATGAAGGAATGCAAGGGAGAGTCTAAGAGATCGAATAACAAGTTGAATATGAAGAAATGCAGGGAGAGTCTAAGAAACCAAGTAACAAGTTGAATATGAAGAAATGCAAGGAAGAGTCTAAGAGATCGAATAACAAGTTGAATATGAAGAAATGCAAGGGAGAGTCTAAGAGATCGAATAACAAGTTGAATATGAAGAAATGCAAGGGAGAGTCTAAGAAACCGAGTAACAAGATGAATATGAAGAAATGCAAGGGAGAGTCTAAGAGATCGAATAACAAGTTGAATATGAAGAAATGCAAGGGAGAGTCTAAGAGATCGAATAAGTTGAATATGAAGAAATGCAAGGGAGAGTCTAAGAGATCGAATAACAAGTTGAATATGAAGAAATGCAAGGGAGAGTCTAAGAGATCGAATAACAAGTTGAATATGAAGAAATGCAAGGGAGAGTCTAAGAGATCGAATAACAAGTTGAATATGAAGGAATGCAAGGGAGAGTCTAAGAGATCGAATAAGTTGAATATGAAGAAATGCAAGGGAGAGTCTAAGAGATCGAATAACAAGTTGAATATGAAGAAATGCAAGGGAGAGTCTAAGAGATCGAATAACAAGTTGAATATGAAGAAATGAAAGGGAGAGTCTAAGAAACCGAATAACAAGTTGAATATGAAGGAATGCAAGGGAGAGTCTAAGAGATCGAATAACAAGTTGAATATGAAGAAATGCAAGGGAGAGTCTAAGAGATCGAATAACAAGTTGAATATGAAGAAATGCAAGTGAGAGTCTAAGAAACCGAGTAACAAGTTGAATATGAAGAAATGCAAGGGAGAGTCTAAGAGATCGAATAACAAGTTGAATATGAAGGAATGCAAGGGAGAGTCTAAGACACCGAGTAACAAGTTGAATATGAAGAAATGCAAGGGAGAGTCTAAGAGATCGAATAACAAGTTGAATATGAAGAAATGCAAGGGAGAGTCTAAGAGATCGAATAACAAGTTGAATATGAAGGAATGCAAGGGAGAGTCTAAGAGATCGAATAACAAGTTGAATATGAAGGAATGCAAGGGAGAGTCTAAGAGATCGAATAACAAGTTGAATATGAAGGAATGCAAGGGAGAGTCTAAGAGATCGAATAACAAGTTGAATATGAAGAAATGCAAGGGAGAGTCTAAGAGATCGAATAACAAGTTGAATATGAAGAAATGCAAGTAAGAGTCTAAGAAACCGAGTAACAAGTTGAATATGAAGAAATGCAAGGGAGAGTCTAAGAGATCGAATAACAAGTTGAATATGAAGAAATGCAAGGGAGAGTCTAAGAGATCGAATAACAAGTTGAATATGAAGAAATGCAAGGGAGAGTCTAAGAGATCGAATAACAAGTTGAATATGAAGAAATGCAAGGGAGAGTCTAAGAGATCGAATAACAAGTTGAATATGAAGAAATGCAAGGGAGAGTCTAAGAGACCGAATAACAAGTTGAATATGAAGAAATGCAAGGGAGAGTCTAAGAGATCGAATAACAAGTTGAATATGAAGAAATGCAAGGGAGAGTCTAAGAGATCGAATAACAAGTTGAATATGAAGAAATGCAAGGGAGAGTCTAAGAGATCGAATAACAAGTTGAATATGAAGAAATGCAAGTGAGAGTCTAAGAAACCGAGTAACAAGTTGAATATGAAGAAATGCAAGGGAGAGTCTAAGAGATCGAATAACAAGTTGAATATGAAGGAATGCAAGGGAGAGTCTAAGAAACCGAGTAACAAGTTGAATATGAAGAAATGCAAGGGAGAGTCTAAGAGATCGAATAACAAGTTGAAAATGAAGAAATGCAAGGGAGAGTCTAAGAGATCGAATAACAAGTTGAATATGAAGGAATGCAAGGGAGAGTCTAAGAGATCGAATAACAAGTTGAATATGAAGGAATGCAAGGGAGAGTCTAAGAGACCGAATAACAAGTTGAATATGAAGAAATGCAAGGGAGAGTCTAAGAGACCGAATAACAAGTTGAATATGAAGAAATGCTAGGGAGAGTCTAAGAGACCAAATAACAAGTAGAATATGAAGAAATGCAAGGGAGAGCCTAAGAGACCGAATAACAAGTTGAATATGAAGAAATGCAAGGGAGAGTCTAAGAGACCGAATAACAAGTTGAATATGAAGAAATGCAAGGGAGAGCCTAAGAGACCGAATAACAAGTTGAATATGAAGAAATGCACGGGAGAGTCTAAGAGATCGAATAACAAGTTGAATATGAAGAAATGCAAGGGAGAGTCTAAGAGATCGAATAACAAGTTGAATATGAAGAAATGCAAGTGAGAGTCTAAGAAACCGAGTAACAAGTTGAATATGAAGAAATGCAAGGGAGAGTCTAAGAGATCGAATAACAAGTTGAATATGAAGGAATGCAACGGAGAGTCTAAGAAACCGAGTAACAAGTTGAATATGAAGAAATGCAAGGGAGAGTCTAAGAGATCGAATAACAAGTTGAATATGAAGAAATGCAAGGGAGAGTCTAAGAGATCGAATAACAAGTTGAATATGAAGGAATGCAAGGGAGAGTCTAAGAGATCGAATAACAAGTTGAATATGAAGAAATGCAAGGGAGAGTCTAAGAAACCGAGTAACAAGTTGAATATGAAGAAATGCAAGGGAGAGTCTAAGAGATCGAATAACAAGTTGAATATGAAGAAATGCAAGGGAGGGTCTAAGAGATCGAATAACAAGTTGAATATGAAGAAATGCAAGGGAGAGTCTAAGAAAGCGAGTAACAAGTTGAATATGAAGAAATGCAAGGGAGAGTCTAAGAAACCGAGTAAATAACAAGTTGAATATGAAGAAATGCAAGGGAGAGTCTAAGAGATCGAATAACAAGTTGAATATGAAGAAATGCAAGGGAGAGTCTAAGAGATCGAATAACAAGTTGAATATGAAGAAATGCAAGGGAGAGTCTAAGAGATCGAATAACAAGTTGAATATGAAGAAATGCAAGGGAGAGTCTAAGAAACCGAGTAACAAGTTGAATATGAAGAAATGCAAGGGAGAGTCTAAGAGATCGAATAACAAGTTGAATATGAAGAAATGCAAGGGAGAGTCTAAGAAACCGAGTAACAAGTTGAATATGAAGAAATGCAAGGGAGAGTCTAAGAGATCGAATAACAAGTTGAATATGAAGAAATGCAAGGGAGAGTCTAAGAAACCGAGTAACAAGTTGAATATGAAGAAATGCAAGGGAGAGTCTAAGAGATCGAATAACAAGTTGAATATGAAGAAATGCAAGGGAGAGTCTAAGAGATCGAATAACAAGTTGAATATGAAGAAATGCAAGGGAGAGTCTAAGAGATCGAATAACAAGTTGAATATGAAGGAATGCAAGGGAGAGTCTAAGAGATCGAATAACAAGTTGAATATGAAGAAATGCAAGGGAGAGTCTAAGAAACCAAGTAACAAGTTGAATATGAAGAAATGCAAGGAAGAGTCTAAGAGATCGAATAACATGTTGAATATGAAGAAATGCAAGGGAGAGTCTAAGAGATCGAATAACAAGTTGAATATGAAGAAATGCAAGGGAGAGTCTAAGAAACCGAGTAACAAGATGAATATGAAGAAATGCAAGGGAGAGTCTAAGAGATCGAATAACAAGTTGAATATGAAGAAATGCAAGGGAGAGTCTAAGAGATCGAATAAGTTGAATATGAAGAAATGCAAGGGAGAGTCTAAGAGATCGAATAACAAGTTGAATATGAAGAAATGCAAGGGAGAGTCTAAGAGATCGAATAACAAGTTGAATATGAAGAAATGCAAGGGAGAGTCTAAGAGATCGAATAACAAGTTGAATATGAAGGAATGCAAGGGAGAGTCTAAGAGATCGAATAAGTTGAATATGAAGAAATGCAAGGGAGAGTCTAAGAGATCGAATAACAAGTTGAATATGAAGAAATGCAAGGGAGAGTCTAAGAGATCGAATAACAAGTTGAATATGAAGAAATGAAAGGGAGAGTCTAAGAGACCGAATAACAAGTTGAATATGAAGAAATGCAAGGGAGAGTCTAAGAGATCGAATAACAAGTTGAATATGAAGAAATGCAAGAACATTATCTATAAATACATTGCCATTAGAGTAAAATCTCAATAATAATCGATAATCATCAAATTCTAAAATTAATTTTATTTTGCCTATATACTCTATATTTTGTAAATTTTAAATTTTATTTTATTTATTTTTTCTTTTATTATTTTTATTGCAGAATAAATTAATAATGCAATTCAATATATGATGTTTTCTGTAGACTACTATATATGCTAAATTATAAAAATGCATGCTATTAGGCATATGCATTACACAGACTCTTGTCGTCCCAACTTCTCTAAAAAAATACACTAAAAATAAATAATAGTTTTAAAAAACTAAAACAGCACGCTTTATTAGAAAACCGAACTCAAAAATGAAAAATAGTTTTAATTTCCAACAAGCTTGGGATAAATTTAAAGTGTTCAACAAAAAAATCATCTCCAAGACATATAGAATAAAAGTAGAATTATCAACAAAAAGAAAATAATTTTACCATCAAAAGCGTGGGGTGCTCTATATCAATTAATATATTTGATAATAAACAGATATTGGTAAAAGTAAAGTCTCTAAGAAAAACATGTAAAAATTATAAAAAGCACCCCACACTTTCGATGGTAAAATTATTTTCTTTTTGTTGATAATTCTAGTTTTATTCTGTGTGTGTTGGAGATGATTTTTTTGTTAACCACTTTAAATTTATCACAAACGTGTTGGAAATTAAAATTATTTTTCATTTTTGAGTTCGGTTTTCTAATAAAGCGTGCTGTTTTAGTTTTTTAAAACTATTATTTATTTTTTTATTTTAATATTTTACAGAATAAGATAAGAATGTAAATATCTTTAAATTCCATACTATTGTAGTATGAGCTAAAAGTATTACTCTTCTAAAAAAAATCCTCCCCAGCCAGATTCGAACCAGCGACCTATGGATTACTGAAATTGTATACCACTATAGTCCATGAGGGCTAAAGTGTCTAGAATATTTTAGAAAGAGAAAGAGAGTAGTCACCATCTTCTTTCTCACTCATACACATATCTCTTCATGGTGACAGCGGTAGGGCAGACACTCCCTGTAGTGAACATAGATCAGTGGTGGCATTCCCTTCTTCTAAACATTCTTCCTGCCAAGTTTCTATGTCTTCATTTTCATTATCGTCGGTATCGTCTAAATTTATTTCAAACCGATCACTAATTTCGTCCATTAAATCGTCTGCCTGCCAATATGACTCTTCAATCTTTTCAGTGTGTTCACACGCTCTGCAGTCACTTTTAACAGAGCACTCTGAACCAGTCGCCACTGACAAAAATTACCTGACACAAAAGTGACTGGACGGAAGTAGGGGGGTGGAGTTTTTCTAGCATTTCTAAGTAATTTTACAAGGGTAGCTCATTGTGTTTTGCGAAGGGTGGAAGAACAGTTCTCTAGACAAGGATAGCAGAAATCATGCCAACTTAGTCCTTTTACACTATAGTTCACCGCTCTACCAACTGAGCTGTTACAACGATTGACTAAAAAGTCGACAAGTCCGTAACCTATTATATAAGTTTTAATTTTTTTCAATTTTCTGATTATTCTGGCCAGGAATTTAGAAATAAAATATGAAATTATTGTAGTTTCACGGGTCCTTTACAAGTATACAAAGTTTCAAGTCGATCCAATGTCTCTAAGTGGGTGAAAATCGTGTTCAAAGATTCCGTTATATAAATACAGACACTTTTTTTTATTTTCTGATGATTCTGGCCAGGATTTTAGAAAATAAATATGAAATTATTGTATTGTCACGGGTTCTGTACAAGTATACAAAGTTTCAAGTCGATCCAATGTTTCTAAGTGGGTGAAAATCGTGTTCAAGGATTCCGTTACGTAAATACAAAGACACTTTTTTTGATTTTCTGATTATTGTGGCCAGGATTTTAGAAACTGAATATGAAATTATTGTATTGTCAGGGGTCCTTTACAAGTATACAAAATTTCAAGTCTATCCTATGTTTCTAAGTTGGTGAAAATCGTGTTCAAAGATTCCGTTACATAAATACAAAGACACTTTTTTTGATTTTCTGATGATTCTGGCCAGGATTTTAGAAAATAAATATGAAATTACTGTATTGTCACGGGTCCTTTACAAGTACACAAAATTTCAAATCGATCCAATTATTTTAAGTGGGTGAAAAACGCATTGAAATATTCAGTTACATAGATAGATAGATACAGGTCAAGCTAATATAAAGCGTGTAATAGAAGGGAAAAGTATAGAACAGGTCATGAAATTCAAATATTCAGGAATAGAAATTAATAGCAGCGACAGAACAGATGAAATCGTCCATCAAGCAAATAATGCAAACAAAATATTGGGATTAATATTTAATTTTAGGAAGTTATATTTTGAGGTTATTTTAATTATATTATTATTTTTAGTCTGGACATCTTACCTCAATACTGGGAAAGCTGACGATAAAACAGTATTGTTTTGAAACATGTTCAAGAACAAATCAACATCAGTATTGAGGTAAGATGTCCAGACTAAAAATAATAATATAATTAAAATATTGGGATGTTTAAACAATACTGTTTGGAAAAATAAAAATTCATGAATAGAAACAAATATAAGAATTTACAAATCTAATCAGTTCTAACATATGGTTGCAAATGCCAAACAGGAATTAAAAAAACAAAATAAATTACTGAAACAACCAAAATGAAAGTTTTAAGGAAAATCGCTGAGAGAGAAAATTTGCAGCTCTGTTATTAGATACGAATGTGAGATTGAACCTATAAACCTCTGGATAAATGATAGAAGACTAAATTGGAATGATCACATAGATAGAATGGAGAACAGATTAGTGAATAAAGTACATGACTGGACACCTCAGCAGAAAAGGCCATTAGGAAGACCACAACTACGACGGAAGGACGTCACCATACCCTGGACCTGAAGTGAATGAACACACAACAAGCTGCCAGCTTTCATGCACAGAGGAAGAAGAAGAAGAAGAGTGCTTAAAAAGGTAGTGTAAAATTCTCATTAAAAATACTTCTTGAATAGAAACTGTCCATTGGCTTGTGATAGTGCCATCTACCTGCCTTTGGATGATTAGACAAATGTACATGAGGAAAGAAATGTTGACTTTGTATCATGCCTTGAATGGTGTAATGGTCTGCATATGATGCATAGAACCAGAGGTCTGGAGTTCAAGTCATGGTTCAAGCATTAATTTTTCTTTTCCAAATAATTTAGATCATAAATGAGTTGGAGAAAATGTAACAATTAAATTAATTGTTTTTATTACCTCACCTCATATCCTCTTTCTTCCAGACTGCAGTTTCGGAGCTATATCTCCATCATCAGAAAACCGCCAAGAAACGACATAACACCGGTCAACGAGAGACTACTGATGATGGAGATATAGCTCCAAAACTGTAGTCTAGAAGAAAAAGAATATGAGGTGAGGTAATAAAAACATTAATTTAATTCTTAAATTAAACCTCATAGTGTTTTTTTCCCCGTGAAAGTTAAATAAATGGAGAAAATGTTTTTATACCTCACCTCATAAAGTTGCATGTTTTCATAATACCAGTTTCAAAGGTCATTTCATCTTCATCTTCAGTTAAACTCCAACTGTCGAAATGTTGATGTTATCACCATCTTCTGAACTTCATCTAGTATAGATTATGAATTTGGAGATCAAATTTTGCTCGCTGGGATTTAATTTAGATTACTTCGTTCAAGAATTTTTCTAAATTTTAAAGAATCGCAGCATGCATGTTTGAACAGTTAAAGAAAATTCAGCTAGATGGCAGACATATGTGTAAAATCGGTATGACCAACTTTTGCAATAAATTCTTAAACATGTTTATAAAAAATGAATGTACACCAACTTCCCCCTTCCTAACCTAACAAAATAAATTATATGCAAATTATTAAATTAATATTAAGAAGCTAAAGCTGTTACTATGGTTGAAATAAGTATATTAAAGTACACAACTAAATTATTGTAATCAAATGGTAAAGAGAAAAATTTTTTTACGCATAAATTTTTCTCTTTACCATTTGATTACAATAATTTATATGCAAATTACTTAATGAAGTGTAAACTTATGTGATGTTCAATAACTTGTCCCATTGGAACCTAACAATATGAATTGAGTGAATATCCATTTCTTAAAATATATTTTTGAATCAATTGCAAATTGTTGGCCATACAGATTTCCCAGATATGTGTCTGCCATCTAACGGAAGTATCTTTAAGTGTTCACGCATGCACACTATGATTCAGTAGAGCTTTGAAAAAATAATTTGAGATAAATGCAACAATTTGCATAAGTACATAAATTGTTAATAATAATTGTAAAAAAAATGTTATAAGTATTGTTGCAGAATGTTTCAAATAGTGAGAAATATTTTAATAAAGATGGAAAAAGTAAGTAGAGCAACAGTATCATAATAATGTAGTACAGAAAATTATAGAATGAAGTATTCTAAAGAAGAGGCGAATAATTTCTGATCACATCATTAGTCCATATCTCCTTTCTCCTCTATTGAACAGGTAAATTGATCTCCAATTTTTACAACATGCCCTTTCTAGAAGTTCCTCTTAATATATGATGTCGTATGTGGTTTCAGCAAGAAGGAGCTCCTCCACATTTCATCCTCAATGTAAGAGAACATTTGGCCTAAGTTTTTCCTGTCCGTTATATCAGGAGGTGTAGTCCTACAATTGTTGGATGTCAATCATATTGATTTCTTTTTCTGGAGGCACGTTAGGACTATTGTATATGATATACCTGATGCGTTAGTTGCTCGTAAAATTACAGCTTGTAATGTTACTCATAACACACCAGGATTATTAGATCTCTGATGTCGACTCTGCTGTAATTATGGAGGGCAGCACTTTGACTCATTTCAATGTTTTTTTTTAAAAAAATTAACATCTGAACAGGGAATCAAACCCTGGACCTCCAACTCTGTATGTTGGTGTGCAGCCCACTACACCATTCAAGACATGGCACAAATGTTAACATTTCTTTTCACTTATACAATTCTCTTATGTCCGAAGCCAGATAGCTATCTGCAATGTTAGCACTTGCACCGCATCTTGAATGGTGTAATGGGCTGCACACCCAGTCAAAGGTTCAGACATTAATTTTTCTTTTCAAAAAATAAATTTGTCCAGGACTGGAACATGTTAAACTAAATATAACATCAAAATTTTATTTGCTTAATTTATTTAAGAAAAATTGTATCACCTTGCCTCCTTATTAAACCGGATTTGGGACCTAATTAGGTTCCATCCTCAGTACTTTCACGACCATTGTTATGTTGCCTTGAAGAGCCACCACTTGCTCCTCTGTTAGTAGACTGATGACACTCCTAATTAAATCACTTTCCCCAGGAAGGTCTATAACAAGGTCCTGAAACTGGTCGAATGAGGAGAAGGTGAGGTGATACAATTTTTCTTAAATAAATTATACCTCATAGTGTTAATTCATAAAAAGTCAATTTTATTTTAATCAATGATAAAAAGAAAAATTTCTGTCTGAACTGGGAATCGAAGCCTGTACATTCAGCTTTACGTGCTGATGCTCGGACCACATTCCCATTCAAGCATAAATCCTCCCTTTACCTTACTTTCTTTGCCCCACATTCAATGCAATGAATCATAATTCACAAATACACAATGAATAGCTTCTAACTTAAGAAGACATGAAGGGATTCCATACAGCTATAGCATTATTTATTAAATTAATATTAAGAAGTTAAAGCTATTACTATGATTAAAATAAGTAAATTAATATATACAACTAAAGTATTGTAAATTAAAGTACACAACTAAACTATAGCCAGCCACACTCTGAGGAGTTGGCTATACAATAACAAATTGAAAATGAAATGAAAATATATGAAGAGAACTATTATTCAAACTATTAGATGGAATTGCACAATATAGAGATGAATGGATAGACCATAGAATTCCAAAACAGATTCTTCATTATAAACCACTAGGACGATGAAATGTAGGAAGACCCAGTAAAAGATGCACAGACCAATTCTAGCATGAGATCGGAGCAGACCTTAAGGTCCAATTCTTGATGCTGATGAACTAAACTACTGGAAGGGAATGTGGCCTGAATTAGATCAGTGGTCAGAGCATCAGCACATAAAGCTGAAAGATTTCGGGGTTCAATTCCCAGTTCAAGCAAAAATTTTTCTCTTTACCATTGATTACAATAGTTTAGTTGTGTACATTAATTTAGTTATTTCAATCATGGTAGTAGCCTTAGCTTCTTAATTTAATAAATTTTATTTACCTATCAATTTCACTTTATTCATTTTAACATGAGGATATTGTAGATTGCCTACAAAGACAATGAGATCCTAATTCATTTCAGGGCTAATATAAAATTGAACATTCTGGAAAAAAGCTGACAGTGATATGGACAACACATCGAAACATGTCAAATGATACACAAATATTTATGAGGTAAGAGGCTCCACATTCACATTAATTATTAAGCAGAGCCGACTTATACACCACTATTTTACAGAAAAAAGAAAATTCAAGTTACAAGACCGATAAAAATAAAATGAATTCTTCTTACCTCATACATATATGTTTTTTAACACAGAACTGCAGTATCGAAAAATATCATTACCATCTTCAGCTGTTTTCACAACCAATTTATTATATTAATTTAACAAGATTCGAGCCTGATAAGCACAGTGATTCTAACTTATTGGCTTATCCTCTGAGCTAACAAAGACTCGAGCCTGATAAGCACAGTGATTCTAACTTATTGGCTTATCCTCTGAGCTAACAAAGACTCGAGCCTGATAAGCACAGTGATTCTAACTTATTGGCTTATCCTCTGAGCTAACAAAGACTCAAGCCTGATAAGCACAGTGATTCTAACTTATTGGCTTATCCTCTGAGCTAACAGATTTACTCACAAGCTTTCACCACATATTAAACATGTAATATTGAATGGGATCTTCATTAATCAGTGTCGGACTGGTCCATCAGAAATTTTATATTATATCTATGATATTAGAACAGACGGACGATTTATTTCACATATCAAATTGGTTGTCTAAAAGTTCTCTATAATCCCTGAAATTATTGTGATGTATTTCACCAACAACCTGTATAGGATGGTTCAGAGAATAAGTCAATTAAGTCCAGGATTGACTTTTTAAGAATTAACAGTATGAGATATTATTATATTTGAAGAGAAAATATACACCTAGGCTGGTGTTTCAATCCAGGACCTTTACCTTTATACATCAATGCTCTGCCACTGAGCTATCCAAGGCCTCCAATATAAATGCAAATGTTTTTCTTATACATTTCAATTCTCAAAAGTGCCAAATTCCCATTAAAAAAATCTTCTTAAAATAAGAAGGCACCATTCGTGTATTAAGCAACAGTTTGCAAACCTTTGGCGCTCTCAGGAATTGAAATGTATAAGAGAAAAATTAACTCCACCATTGATGGTCCCAAGTCCAGATGAGAAAGGAGGAGGGGGAGGAGTAACAACCTCGTTAAAAAACCTTGGTTCAGCTCGCCCAGCTGATAGTACCTTGTAAGGGCCCCTTGCCAGGGACACGGTGAAGACCTCAATAGTGGATATGGCAGAGTAGGAGTCCTAGGAGACCTACGGTATGGCATTGAAGGCAAAAGAGGCAACCACTCCCTAGTTTAACGGGGAGTGATCTACAAAGGCTAAGGGAGAAAACTCCAACAGAAAAACAAGGGGTGGATCAGATTCCATAGCTGTGGTGGAAGCAACTGATCCAAGGGACGGAAACCCTAAAATGAAATGACCTGGTCCTCCAGGTTGGGGGTTTGGCGTTAGGCTAGCTCCCTAGCACAGTAAAAGAAAACATGCTTGTAAATCTCAACAAGAATCAGCTGGACAGTCTAATAGGAAATGACACAAGCGAGTCAAAAGGAACATGAATAAAATTAACATAGGGACATGGAATGTAATGACGTTGCTAAAAGCTGGCAACATGCAAGAATTGGCAGAACAACTTAGTATAGTAAAACTAGATATTGTTGCATTACAAGAAATAAGGTGGAATGGGAATGGCAGGATTAACAAAAAAGATTATACAATATTTTATAGTGGAGCAACAACAAGAACTGGACAGGCTGGAACTGGCTTCTTTGTTAAAAAGCAGATTTTACATACAGTAATTGATTTTAAACCATATAACGCAAGAATCTGCAAATTAAGAATTCAAAGTAAATATAACAAAATTACTCTCATTAATACTTATGCACCAACAGAAGAAAAAGCAATAGAGATCAAGGAACAATTCAATGAGGAATTACAAAATGCAATTAAAGAAATACCAAAAAGTGATACTATAATAGTATTAGGAGATATGAATGCTCAAATAGGAAAAGAAGAAAGTTTTAAAACAGTAACAGGACAACATACGATCCATGAAACAACAAATATAAATGGTGAAATGTTATGCCATTTTGCAATACAAAACAACCTAAAAATTATGAGTACCCATTTCCAACATAAATGATTACACAAAGCAACATGGATTTCTCCAGATCATAACATAATGAATCAGATAGATCATGTATTGATCACCAGAAGCAAATATGACTTAATTGAAGACATCAGAACATTAAGAGCGCCTAATATCGACTCAGATAATTTTCTAGTTAGGATAATTTTTAAGCAATCATTGCCCGCAAAATACAAAAAGAAATATGAACAAACATTTAAATGGAATAAACAAAATTTACAAAATAGTGATAAATTAAAATAATATAAGGAAGCATTAATAAGTAAAATCAAGGATTTACCTGAGAATGAGAATGAAAATATAAATGATAAATGGAATTAACTTAAAAAATACAGTCATCGAAGCAGCAGAACAAACTATTCAAAAACAAGAAAAAACAGAAAGAAACGAACGGTGGGATAATGATTGTAGAGAAATTATTGATCAAAAAAATGAAGCAAGAAGAACGTATATACAAATGAAAACAAGAGCTAGCCAAGAACAATATAAAACCAAACAAAGGAAAGTCAATAAAATATGTGAAACAAAAAAGAAAGAATGGATAAATAAAAAAATGGTAAACATAGAAAGCAATTTTAAAATGAACAACGTTGGGAAGTTATTTAATAATGTTAAAAATTTTAATTATTGTACAAAATCAACCACACTAATGTGTAAAGATGCAGAAGGAACAATACAATCTGAAGCAACAAAAGTTTTAAAGAGATGGAGAGAACATTTTATTAATGTTTTTAAAGCAGATCAAATACAAGAAAATAGCTTGACAACATAAGCTTCAAATGAAAGCACCTTTACAACCTCCGAAGAAATAGAACCACCAAACTTTAATGAAATCTGTCATATTCATTCATTCATAGTGTTTTGCTCAAGAGCAGGTCTTTCACTGCAAACTCAGCATTCTCCACTCTTTCCTTGACTCAGCTTTCCTTTTTGTATCTCCATACAAACCATTTATTTTAATATTGTCTATCATCTGATGTCTTTTTCTGCCTCTAACTTTCTTTCCGTTGACCATTCCTTCTAGAGCATCCTTCAGCAGGCAGTTTATTCTTAGCCAGTGGCCAATCCAATTTCTTTTCCTCTTCTTTATGAGTTCCAGCATTGTTCTTCTTTCACCCACTCTGTCTAGTACATCTTCATTTCTTACTTTGTCTGTCCATTTTATATGTTCCATTCTATATCCACATCTCAAAAGCTTCCAGTCGCTTTTCCTCATTCTGTCGTAATGTCCACGTCTCCGCACCATATAATGCTACACTCCACACAAAGCACTTCACTAGCCTCTTTCTTATTTCTCTTGCCAAAGGTCCGCAGAAAATGCTTCTCTTCTTGTTGAAAGCTTATTTTGCCATTGCTATCCTCTGTTTTACTTCTTGACCGCAGTTCATGTTACTATTGATAGTACAACCCAAGTATTTGAAGCTCTCCACTTGCTCAATGACCTCATCTTTAATCTTCATGTTTATCTTCCTTTGTTTCTTTCCTATAATCATGGCCTTCATCTTATTTATATTTATCTTCAACCCATAATCCTCGCACTTGTCATTCAGCTCCATCAGCATATTCCTCAATGTCATTGCATCTTCTGCTAGCAAAGCCATATCAGCAAATCTTATGCACTTTATTCTTCTTCCTCCCATGTTTACGCCTCCCATATTACTGAAGCAGTTCTTCATTAGGTCTTCCAGGTAGATGTTGAAAAGGGTAGGTGATAGAGGACATCCTTGCCTCACCCCTCTTCCAATTTCTCTTCCCTCTGACATTTCTTCTCCTATCTTCACTTTTATTCGCTGTTTCATATAAAGACTACTTATGAGCCTCATCTCCTTCCAGTTCACGCCAATTTTCTTCAAGATCTTCAGGAGTTTATTCCACTTTACTCTGTCAAAGGCCTTTTCCAGGTCAACAAATACTGCATAAACGTCTTTATATTTTTCTATATATCTTTCTCCTATTGTTCGGTCATATAATAAATAAATTAAAAAATAAGAAAGCACCGGGCCCAGATAATATCCCACCAAAACTAATAAAATTCGGTGGAAGAACATTAAAACAAAGACTATTCAATTTAATTCAAGAAATTTGGAATGAATGTAAGTTGCCTGAAGAATGGAAAGAGGGTTTAATCTACCCTATACACAAGAAAGGTGATACATGTGCCAACTACAGACCAGTAACTCTTCTGAACATAGCTTATAAAATTTTTGCCATATTACTCAATAAAAGATTGATTGAAAAAATACATAGCAAACTTGAAGACTATCAAATGGGCTTCAGAGGAAACAAATCAACGAAAGACAATATATTCATTGTACAGCAAATTTTTGAAAAGTGTTATGAACACAAAGTAGATCTGCATAATATTTTTATAGATTACACACAGACTTTTGATTCTGTCAATAGGAAACAGATAATTGAATGCCTTAAATATTATCAAGTACCACACAAATTAATTCAATTGATATCCTTAACTTTAATAGATACAACTGCTAAAGTAAAAATCAACAATAAACTAAGTGAAAGTTTCAGTATTAAATCAGGAGTCAAAACAAGGAGATCTCCCTCTCAGCTACCCTATTTGGTTTAATCATTGATTATATATTTAAGAAAATGGAATTAAGGGGAAATATTACAACAAAACTTAAACAATGTATAGCTTATGCAGATGATATACTGATTACAGCAAGAACCAGACAAGCATTATGTGAAACCTTCACAAAATTGAAAGAGGAATCTAAAAAATTTGGTCTAATAATAAATCAAGAGAAAACAAAATATTTAAAATGTAGTAATCACAATAGAAAATCTGAAAATGTACAAATTGATGATATACAAATTAACACGGTAAAATCATTTAAATACTTAGGTACCAAAGTAAATGGACATAATACATTAGAAGAGGAAATTAAGGAAAGATTGGTAAATGGGAATAAAGCTTATTTTGCAAATAGAACCTTATTTAAAAGCAAATTAAAATAAAAAAACTGCAAAAATAAGGTTATACAAAACACTCATTAGACCAGTAGTTACATATGCTTGTGAAACTTGGGTCCTGAAAGAAACAATAAAACAGAAATTACTAATTTTTGAAAGGAAAATTTTAATAAGAATATTTGGACCAAATAGAGGAACTGATAACTGTTGGAGAATCAAAACAAATAACGAACCAAACAAATTAATAAAAAATCAGAACATAGTAAACCACATAAGATCTCTCAGAATTGGTTGGCATTTGATAAGAATGGATGATCAGAGGCTGGTCAAAAAACTCTACAAATGGAAACCTATAGGAGGCAGAGCTGTAGGAAGACCGAAGATCAGATGGGAGGATAACACAATGAATGATTGGCATGGAGGAGGATTGTTGAGGAGGCTAAAACTTTCACTTTTGAAGTTGTCGTGCCTTAAGATGATGATGGAGAGAAAAATTTGCATTTAGATTGGAAGCCTTGGATAGCTCAATGTCAGAGCATTCATGTATAAAGCTAAAGGTCCTCAGTTCAAACCTCGATTTAGGCATATATTTTTTTCTTCAAATATAATTTGTCCTTCAATGAGAAACGTTGAATTTATAATAAAAACAACTATGAAGTATTATTTATTTACTTCAAGACAACATAACAATGGTTGTGAAAATAGTGAGGATGGAACAGAATAAGATCCTGAAACAATTTTAAGAAGAAGAATACGAGATGAGGTGATAAAATTTACTGAAATAAGTCGAGGATGTCATGTTTGTTGAAACAAGTTGTTATAATATTAAAATTATCATTGGGAAGTAAACATTATGAGGTAATAATCATTTAAATTCATCGGAGAACATTTTTTTGAAAACTCACCTCATAAATTTTGTGCTTTTCACGATATGTGGTTTCAGATGACATCTCGTCCATCCTGAGTGGTCGAAGTTGTGACTGAGGATGGACGAGATGTCGTCTGAAACCACGTATCGTGAAAAGCACAAAATTTATGAGGTGAATTTTTTAAAAAAATGTTCTCCGATGGAATTAAAAAAAAAAAGAAAAAGTTGTTAAAAGTTATTAATCTATAAGTAAAAGGGGAGTTTCTTCATGAAACAGGTCAAGCACAGGTTTTTGAGTTGATCTATTTGTGATATAAACCATCCATTTATTTATAAATATATACAAATCATGTATTTTGAAAAATAACACAATCTGATGCTCACAGATAAACAAACTGAAACAATTTATTTGTTATTAATATTTAATATTAGTTGCTATATATATATATACGGTAGGCCATGGTACAACTTATACACAATGTATATAAAAAGGAGCACTGACTAATAACAGAGACTAGTGGAGATCTCAAACAAACCATTCTTGTCTGTTCAATTTATTATTGCAATCAAACTCTGTTTCACTTAACTTTTATAGAAAAAAATCACTTCGAGGTTTAATTTAAGATTTAAATTAAAACTGAATAGTTGCCCTGAAAAGAAATCTAAACCCATAAACTGCTGCTCATGACTTGACTAACTTCTGCCACTTTGATAGATATAGATCACTATTTGCTTAAATGCCAACTTTTAAAAATAAATAAAACAGATCTGGAAGAGAGCAGGGATAGTTTTACATACACCATGCCATGATATTATCCGGATAGATCACTAATCTACTAAAAACTCAACTTTCAAATTTTTGTGGGTTAGATCTCTTTTTGAGGATATCTTTATACCTCACCTCATATCCAGTCTTCTAATTATACTGGTTTCAAAACCTAGGTGGTTTCATCTTCAGTAATATCTTATTGACTGATGTTATGTTGTTCAGAAGAACTGTTTCTTACTCCATCTATTGGTGGACCAATGAACCTTCGAATTAAATCAAATTCCCCGGGAATTTCAAAATTCATAAGTTTTTCTTCCTTGTTTTTTTAATTGGATTTTTTCTCAAAATGTGAGCCCTTTTGGTTTTCCTATTTCTTTAATTAAACAACATAGACCACATTAAAAAAAATAATAAGAAAGAAAAACATATGAATTTTGAAATTTCCATGGAATTTGATTTAATTCAGAGGTTCATCAGTCCACTAACAGAGGGAGCAAGAAGCAGTTCTTGTTAATGACATAACATTTAAGTAAGAATCAAATGAATTGTGAATTCTTCTTACCTCATATATCTATGTTTTTTAACACAGAACTGCAGTATTGGGAAACACATCATTCTCATCTTCAGCAGTTTTCATGACTGTCAATTTTTCATTATGCTGAAGATGGGAATGATATGTTTCCCGATACTGCAGTTCTGTGTTAAAACATAGATGTATGAGGTAAGAAGAACTCATGATTCATTTGATTCTTATTAAGAAAACCTCATAATGTAAAAATTCCCAAATTTTGATTATATTAATTTGACATAACATCTGTCGAGATATTACTGAAGATGAAACCACCTAGGTTTTGAAACCGGTATAATTAGAAAACTGGATATGAGGTGAGATATAAAGAATTTAAATTTAAATCTTAAACTCTGTTTCGCAAAATTGTGATGATTCAGTCTTGTAAGAATATGCCGAAGAGGACTATTGAATTTAAAAGGAAATAGGAACATGAACAGCAATTCAAGAGACAAGGAAGGAAATAATGACTTAAATATATGAGGTATTAATTATTGGGGACTGTTCAATAACATTTCAGAGAAGATCTCCATCAGTGGCAGGCAGAAACACATACATTCTAGAATTGAATACTTTCAATTACAATGCAATTAACTGACACTATCAAACCTGTAGGTGCATAGCCATGCAGACATAAGCTCTCCACACATCCCTATCCTGAGCTAATATTTTCTAATCATTCCCTGTATAATCTACTTCCCTCAAATCATGGTTAATGTTACTCTTACACCTCATTCTTGGTCAACCAACTGAGAGTTTTCTTACAACATGCTTCCATGCCTCTATATTATTCTTCATTCATGCCACATGTTCTGCCCATAGCAGTCTACAAGACTTAACTGTTCTTAGCATATCTGGTTTCCTATGAAGATCATGTAGCTCGCTGTTATGTAGTCTTCTCCATTTGCCTGTCTGTTCATCTCTCTTTGGTCCAAAAATTTTCGTAAGAAGCTTATTTTCATCCCATAAAGTAAGAGTCCATGTTTCACATCCATATAACTGGGAGAATGACAGTTTTATATATTTTCAGTTTAACTTTTTTGAGAGAAGTTGGCACAATAATAGTCCTGTAATGCATAATAGCATACATTTCCAGAATTGAGTCTATGTTTAATTTCTTTGTGCATATCATTCCTATCTGTAATTATTGTTCCTAGTTATTTGGATTCAGCCACTTCTTCAAAATTTCCCTCATTTGTCATTAACTGTCCATTTCCATTAAATAATGTGCTTCTAAATATTACAATTCAATTACAAATTTAAATCCTGATTCAAATAAAGTATTTGAGAATCCATAAAGTCCAGGGATGTGAGATAACAGTAATAGTAAAAATCTTTTTGATTCAGGGACCCAATTTGATGCAACCCCTAAGTTAAATGATGAAAACATAAATATTGTTTGGCATTTAATCAAAACTGCAGTGGCAACTAACACTATGGGGTTAATGTCCCAGATAGTAACAAATCTGGAAAATATCAAATTAGTTGCAATAATTGCAAGAAAGTAAATATAGGGAAAATTAAAAGAATTTAGAAACTTGTACAAAACAGTTTAGGAATAGTAAAAATAGTGAAATTGAAAAATCAGGAATTGCAGCTCACAGTGTGCTAAAGAATTACATAATTGGAAGAAAAACTAAACTTTTAAAACATTTAGAAAAAAAAGCCTTTGGAATTAACAGTTTGGAAAAATATATACATTCAGAAGAACAAATCCATGAATTTTGAAATTCCCAGCAAGCAAAATTTAATCTCCAAGTTCATACAATTAGCACCACATGGCAGTTTGGAAGATTGTGGTAATGGCAAAATTTCAACAGTAGAAGTTTTGACTGATAATGGAGGGGAAGGCATTTGAAATCAGTATTGTGAAAACACACAACTTGAGAGATGAGGTGAGATGAAAAAAAAATATCAAACTCAATTTATAAACTGTATGACATGTTATTAAAATAAAATAAAATTACTTTAATTGAATACATCTGACACAAGAGGATGAAACAACAATTATTAAAGTAGAAGTAGAAAGTACCAAAACAGAAATCAATTCTACCTTGCGGTATAAAATGTTTGTGGGCTCTTAATTACATTTATTTTATTTAACCTTTTGACCGCCAAGTTTCCCTTTTTCCAGCTGGGCTGTGGGTGCCAGGTTTTTAAATTTAAAGTACTACGCCATACTATATAATATAAATCTATATAAAGTATAATTAACTGTCTACATGGCATGCTAAATTGAATTTAAACTCACTATTATACATTTATTTGAAGGTTAAGGCAGTGTTGCTTCCACTTGTAAAGATCCCAGGTTCAAACTCAGCACGGTGTCTTTATTGAAATTTATTATCACTATCACTAAAACATTTATCCTATTGAATAATTTTGATGGCATCATCATTAAACATTTATAATATGAAATATTGTTGAACATTTTTTATGGTCCTGGGTTCGAATCAATTCCAGTCAAACAACAGTTTTATGCCACGTGTTTTGTCTGGCGCAACACGCCCACCACTGTCACTCACACCCTGTTCATTTAGGTCTACATCACTTGCTTTACTATTTACAGGCTTAGATTGTAATAATATTCTCTTAGAACAGGACTACTATCACATTCGTCAAACGAATAACCATTTGATGAACTATTACTGTCACACTCATCTTTTGATAAAACTGACACAATAAACTCGCATATTGTATTTTCGTCAACTTCGAGACATGGCCAGGTATCAAAAATAAAATAAATAAAAAGAAAATCCTGAAATTGCAATATTCCATAGAGAGAGAGAAAAAAAAAGGCCTTGAAACATGAATGTACACCCTCCTTTAGAAAACCCATTTACAACCAGCCTGTACCGTTATTCTGTAAGGGATGTGCAAAGTATTGCTAAGAAAGGATGTACAAACACAGAACGAAAAATAATTTTAGTTTATTGAAGTAAAAACTTCGGGAAAAAAAATATTAAAAATAATAAGATTGAAAACCGGAGCTTGCCGGGCATGGCGTATCTCTGTACACACACTTTCACCGACGCATACCGGGCATGGTGTACAAAAGGTTAATAATAGCAAAAGGGAATGATTTTAAGGGAAAGATGATTCATAAGAAAATAAATAAATTAAAAAAACAAAAAGTGATAAATGAAAGTACTCTTTAGACAGATAAAGAAGTTGGTAAAAAAATTCAAGAAATATACATACCATCCTTTAGCATTTAATAAGTTTAAAAAAAATTCAGCAAATTTAACATTAAATTAGCACCGAAAAATGATTACGCCTGAATATATCATTTAATCATCAACATCCATGCAAGTATTAGGCCATGTGGCCAGTTACGGTCTCAAAGAGGAGTTTTCCATCCAGTGCTTTTTTGGACATCCCAGTGATCTTTTGCCTTGGGGCAGTAATGAAGCATGGCTTTTGGAATTCTATGAGATGGCATTCATTGAAAATGGGCTTTCCAGTTGTTCTGGTAGTTTATAGATTAATTAAAACCAACAAAAACAATATGATTGATGAAGGCAAAAAAATCAGGAATTTATCAAATTGATTGTAAAAATTGCAAAAAAAGGTATACATAGGAAAGACAAAAATAAACTTAATACAATATTGAAAGAACACCTTAGAAATGTTAAAAATGGGGAAATAGAAAAGTCTGCAACAGCTGCACATGCATGATCAGAAAAAAACACAGAATCGAAATCAAGGCCAATTACTGAAGCAGCTGGATAAATCTAAGGAACTCACAATTTGAGAGAAAATTTACATCCAAAGAAATAGAGAAAACAATGAATTTTGAAATTCCTGGGGAAAAGAAAGAAAAAAAACTGATTTGGAAGTTCATCGATCAGTCAGCAGAGGGAGCAGAAATCAACCTACAAGATCACCAACTGCTAATTCAACAGTTGGGTAGCATTGAAAATGGCAAGATATTGCTGAAACCATGGTCTGCATGAAAATCATAAATATGAGGTGAGCCAGGAAAAACCTAACTCATAATAATCTCAATTACATTTTTTTTGTCCAATGTCACCAGGTTGTCTTTTATGACATTTCTGGCTTTCTCCCCTGACATTGGCAGAATTGTAATCCATTTCTTAGGTTGGGGCACCTGGAAGGTGGAGGTTACCCCAATGAAATTCCAGACTAATGGGCAACCACAGGAATAATTCTCTTTAAGAAAAATTCCTATGATCTGACCAAGAATCAAACCCAGGACCTCATGAACTGTAGTCAGAAATGCTGACCACTAGCCCATAGAGATTCTGAAAATATTATTTTGATAAAGATGCACTTTAATTTATAAATGATTTGGAGAAAATGTTTTTATATCTTACCTCATAAAGTTCTATGTATTCACAATACAGGTTTCAAATGTCATTTTACCTTCATCTTCAGTCAAACTCCAACTGTAGAAATTTTATCCAATTCATTTATAAATTTATGTATGTAGCTAATGTTCTGGAGTTAACAACAAAGTTATTCTCCTTCATTTATAAATTGAAAATACCTCATAGTGTTACTTCCCACTTTAATTTTGATTAAATTCGCTTAAATATTTTGTGTATTGACTTTTATGAGAGAAACTAAAAACTTTCTACTGACAAACCCAAAATTATAGCTTTTTGTACAAAGTAGCTGATTTCCACAAGGTATATATACTAATGGAAGTATTTTGAAAAAGAGTTCTTCACAGGAAACCAGATGCAATAGAACAATTAAGTCTCATACAATGCAATATGTAGGACAAGTGTCCAGGAATTACGAGTGAAAGAAGGAAATAGAAACCTCTTGTAGAAAAAACCAAAGACAAATATGCCCAGTAGCTAGAGAAAAAATCAGATGGAAGAATATATCTCTCGTTAATTTAATTCTCTGAAAAAAAAGTTAAAAAATATATAAAACTGTTATTTTTCTTATTTGAAGGGAAAAATTATACGCTCAGACCGGGACTTGAACCCGGGATCCTTGGTTCTCTAGACCAAGTGCTCTACCAACTGAGCTACATGAGCAAGTACCGATCTAAATGCAAATCTTTCTCTATATACATTGTAATTCCCATCCATGTATATAGAGAAAGATTTGCATTTAGATCGGTACTTGCTCAGGTAGCTCAGTTGGTAGAGCACTTGGTCTAGAGAACCAAGGGTCCCGGTCTGAGCGTATAATTTTTCTCTTCAAATATGATTTATCCATCATTGAGATGTACGAAATCAATAATAAAAACATGTTATTTTTCTATTTATATTACATGGATGCAAAAAAATAGATTCTTATTTTAAGGGATGAGGAAAATTAGGAGTATTTGAGAAAAAAGGTCTTGAACTATAGGAAATATCATTACGATGTTCATAATTTAAGATTTAAAATAAAATTATTTACACCTTACCTCATATCCAGCCTTCTAATTAAAATTATTTACACCTTACCTCATATCCAGCCTTCTAATTAAAACAATTTCAAAACCTAGCGGTTCCATAATCAGTAATTTCACGATTGATATTCTATCATCCAGGAGAACTGCTTCTAACTCCATCTGTTGGTGGACTGATGAACCTACAAATCAAATCAAATTCCCCAGGAATTTCAAAATTCATTAGTCCATAAAAAAAAAACAACTAATGCATTTTAAAATTTCCAGAATATCTGATTTGATTCAGAGGTTCATTGGGTCCACCAACAGATGGAGTTAGAAGCAGTTCTCCTTGACAACAGAACATTGGCAGTGAAATTACTGATGACGTTGAAAGCACCTAGGGTTTGAAACCGGTTTAATTAGAAGACTGGATATGAGGTGAGGCATAGAGAATTTTATTTTAAATCTTAGTATATTTTTGGACAAAAGAGAGATGAACAGACAGATAAATGGAGAAGGCTACAAACAGAGAGTTACATGATCTTTATCAGAAACTGGGTGTAATAATAATAGTTAAGAATGAGATGGGAGAATAACATTAACAATGATTTGAGGGAAGTGAATTACAGAGGGAATGATTGGAAAATATTATTTCAGGATAGGGATGTATGGAGACCTTGTTCATGTGGCAATGAACCTTTAGGTTCAATAGTGCTAGTTACTTATTTTGAAAAAATTTAAAGAATTTAAACATCTTGGCTACAAATTATCTTATATAATGGAAATGGACAGTTAATGACAAATAAGGGAAATTTTGAAGAAGTGGCTGAATTCAAATAATTAGGAACAATAATTACAGATAGGAATGATATGCACAAAGAAATTAAACATAGACTCAATTCTGGAAATGTATGCTATTATGCATTACAGGACTATTATTGTGCCAACTTCTCTCAAAAAAAGTTAAACTGAAAATATATAAAACTGTCATTCTCCCAGTTATATGGATGCAAAACATGGACTCTTACTTTATAGGATGAAAATAAGCTTCTTAGGAACATTTTTGGACCAAAGAGAGATGAACAGACAGGCAAATGGAGAAGACTACATAACAGTGAGCTACATGATCTTCATAGGAAACCAGATATGATAAGAAAAGACTGATGGGCAGGACATGTGGCATGAATGGGGAATGAAAGCGGGGCATGGAAGCTTCTTGTAGGAAAACCAGAAAGAAAATGGCTGGTAAGTAGACCAAGAATGAGGTGGAAGAATAACATTAACCATGATTTGAGGGAAGTATATTATACAGGAGATGATTGGAAAACAATAGCTCAGGATAGAGATGTGTCCCTGCGGCCATGAACCTATAGTTTCGATAGTGCTAGTGAGTTAGTTTTACAAATTACCTTTCTAAGCAGATTTAGACATTCGTTTATATAAAAGTTTAGAATGACCTGTGGAAGTGGACCATGGACTTTAAGGAAATGTTATGTATGTAGATCATTGCTAGTGAAATGAGATTTTGGTGATGAACAGCTGGCTATAAAGTATCAATTCTACATAAGCAGACAAACATTGCTATCAAGATAACTGCTATTGGCAAGTGAAGCATATCTATGAAACTTGAATCCCTGCATTACCAACCCAGAGGTAGAAGATCAATTATATTTCAAGAGAAAAATATATGCCAAACTGGGGTTTGAACCCAGGACCTTTAGCTTTATATGTTAATGCTCTGCCACTGAGCTATCCAAGGTCTCAAATCTAAATGCAAATTTTTCTCTTATACATTTCAATTCCTGAGAGTGCCAAAGACTTGTAAACCATTCCCATTAAAAGTCTTCTTAAATAAGAAGCCAACATTCGTGTGTCAAGGAATGGTTCGCAAGACAGAGCATTAGCGATAAAGTTAAAGGTCCTGGGTTCAAATCCAGTGTAGGTGTATATTTTTCTCTTCAAATATAATTTGTCTTTCAGTGAGAAATGTTAAATTTAAAATAAAAACATCATCGAATGAAAAGATAATCTGAAAACTTAACAGTCTTCCTAGGACTATGACCTGTATGACTTCACATAGGCATGATGATAAATCTGTATTTAATTTGTGTTCAAAATAATTTTCTGTAGATCATACCATAAGGGTCTTGTAAGTGCTGAAATATTCAAAGTGTTCCTTTTTCTTGTTCTGGAAAACTAGTCTCCCTAAAATAGCAAAATTCTTTATTTGGAGGACTTTTTTTAAAAAAAGTAACACACAGATAAAAAAATAATAAAATTAACAGACGAGAGTGATGTTGAGAGAGACAACATTACCTGGCACTTTCACGTTCTTCTATCTTGACATGAGTAATGGACAATGTCGCCATTTGGATATCGAGCAAACGCACTGCAACAATTCAAATACATGTCAACTACTTATTTTAGGAATTCTCATTATGAGGTATATTCATTAAGGTAGAATTTTTTATCACTCACCTCATATTGTTGTTCTTATTTGACTACTATGTTCCGAAACTAGTTTATAGTCAAATAAGAACAACAATATGAGGTGGGTGATAAAAAATTCTACCTTAATACATGTCAACTGTCTATTTACTGCACATAACAAATTATCTCTTTTTTAAATGTTACAAACTTTTAGAAGGCAACTGTTTAAAAAATAATCAAATTAATTTAACTTTCACAGCAAAAAATCACTATGAGGTTTAATTCAAGAATTAAATTAATATTTTTAATACCTCACCTCATATCCTTTATTCTTCTAAATAGAATAAAGAAAATAGAAGAATAAAGGATATGAGATGAGGTATTAAAAATATTAATTTAATTCTTAATAAACAAATTAATGTACATATTTTATGTAATATAAATGTTAACTTTTCATAATTTTTTACTACATACTTTTTGGGGTTGAAGAGGAGATGAATTCTGATAAGCAATTCATGTCCAGAAATACACAATTTCAGTGCCATAGCACATACAGTGAGAGGGTAAGTTTGTTGGCATTAACATTGCCACAAAAAGTGGTTTTAAAAATAATTTAACCCATCTATCAGATTATCCATTTTTTCTTTCAAAACCAACAGTGTTCCAAAGCTTTCCTTTCCCTCCAACTCAGTTGAAAAGAAGGTAATGTGAAAATTGTGAGAGAGGGCTGGTTAACTCTGCAATTCAGACTTCATTTAAATAAACAATGAAATTAAATTTTTTAGAAATTAACACTATGAGGTATTCAAAAATACAATAGGAAGTAATATTATGAGATTTTACTTGCCTATTTAACTCATGGCAGTCAATGACCAATCACAGTCGTTTTTCACCTCTATTTTATCAAGTGGCTCCCAGATTGTATATATAGTGCACGAATATAACCAGATTCTGGTAGTAAAAGATTCCGGGCAGAAATCTGGATGCTCTTATTTATACTAGTGCTGACGTCACGTGAGTCGCAGCTGTTTGGATCATACTGGCTTCTGATTGGTTCGGAACTCTCTCCTTGTTATTGGTAGGTTTTGACTTTCTATTGTCTAATATGTGATACCAGGCTTTGGCTAGTTTTATTCCTTCATCTTTTCTATTGAAATTGTCCTTGTGTTTATAAATTTCTATGGCCTCTCTGTATAATCTTGGGAAATAATATGGTGTTGTGGCTAAAACTTGTGCTTCATCGTAGTGAATCTGATGTCCGTTTTCAGTAAAAACGTGTTCTGCTACGGCCGATTTTTCTATTTGCCCTAGTCTGCAGTTTCTTCTATGTTCAGTCAAACGGGTGGCTATGCTTCTTTTTGTGGTTCCTATGTAAGATCTTCCACAAGAACACGGAAGCCGGTATACACCGCAAGTGGAGAGTGGTGGTCGAGGATCCTTTGATGAGCGAAGGCAGTATTCTATTTTTCTTGTAGGTCTATAAATTGTTCTAATATTGTGTTGTTTTAGTACTTTGCCGATCCGATCTGTGACCCGTTGTATATATGGTAAGAAAGCTGTGCTGACTGTTGATGTATTATCCGTTTTGCGTTGTTGTTTACGTGGATTTATTGATTGTTTTATTTCTTTGGCTGTATATCCATTCTTCTTGAAACAGTCGAAAAGATGGTACTGATCCTGGTTAAGATATTGTGGCTGGCATATCTTCTTCGCTCTGTCAAACAGTGTCTTTATGACGCCTCGTTTTTGTCCAGGAGAGAGTTCCAGGACAAAAACGAGGCGTCATAAAGACACTGTTTGACAGAGCGAAGAAGATATGCCAGCCACAATATCTTAACCAGGAGCAGCACCATCTTTTCGACTGTTTCAAGAAGAATGGATATACAGCCAAAGAAATAAAACAATCAATAAATCCACGTAAACAACAACGCAAAACGGATAATACATCAACAGTCAGCACAGCTTTCTTACCATATATACAACGGGTCACAGATCGGATCGGCAAAGTACTAAAACAACACAATATTAGAACAATTTATAGACCTACAAGAAAAATAGAATACTGCCTTCGCTCATCAAAGGATCCTCGACCACCACTCTCCACTTGCGGTGTATACCGGCTTCCGTGTTCTTGTGGAAGATCTTACATAGGAACCACAAAAAGAAGCATAGCCACCCGTTTGACTGAACATAGAAGAAACTGCAGACTAGGGCAAATAGAAAAATCGGCCGTAGCAGAACACGTTTTTACTGAAAACGGACATCAGATTCACTACGATGAAGCACAAGTTTTAGCCACAACACCATATTATTTCCCAAGATTATACAGAGAGGCCATAGAAATTTATAAACACAAGGACAATTTCAATAGAAAAGATGAAGGAATAAAACTAGCCAAAGCCTGGTATCACATATTAGACAATAGAAAGTCAAAACCTACCAATAACAAGGAGAGAGTTCCGAGCCAATCAGAAGCCAGTACGATCCAAACAGCTGCGACTCACGTGACGTCAGCACTAGTATAAATAACAGCGTCCAGATTTCTGCTGTTCATTCGCAGTCGAGTCTACGACAGGGAAACAACAGCTTCTAGCGCTCGCCACTGAAGATGCCCTCCCCGCAGTTGAGGGAGAAACGTCTGGAAGAAACGCCAGTTATAGACCACGGCCACATAGCCCGGAATCTTTTACTACCATGATTACCGGCCGTAAAAGCCTGCATTCCACTATATAACCAGATTCTGCTTGTGAGGTATAATAGAAAAACATTCATAGCAATTGATTATACCATAAAAAAAAAAGAAACCAATAATAAAAACATCATTAGAAGCCTTACTAGCTTTATAAAGTAATGTTAAATTCGCAATAAATGTCTTCTTAACTAAGAAGCCGCCATTTGCAAAGATAGAAGCAATGGTTTCAAAAGCATTTGGCGAGAGGGAATTACAATGTATATAAGAGAAAAATTTGCATCTATATCGTAACTCGCCTCGGTAGCTCAGTTGGTAGAGCATTTGGCCCGGCAAGCCAAAGGTCCCGGGTTCGAGTCTCGGTCTAGGCAAACATTTTTCTCTTCAAATATAAAGAAACCACTGTTTGCACTTTCATAAATGTATTATTACCAAGTAATTAATGTTGCACAAAAATATAATTGACATATTTATATCATAGGTCATCAGAAATTAATTAATAACCTGTAATGATGTGTTTAATTTTTTCTCCACTAGAGTGCATTCTTACAATATTGCGATTCTATTTAGCAATAAATATGATCTGGTTGCAGTGATGAACATATGAAACATAACAATTCTCATTTTTTTTCAAACATCGCCATTTACATTAAATATATAAATATTTTAAAATAAGTATATTTAAAAAATGATTTGTGAGTAAACAGCTTAATTTTATTCATTAAATAGTCCTAACAAATTTCACTCTTGGTTTTCAAATACTCTACATAAATTGGAAATCATTCGTGGCATTACTTATGATAAAAAGTTTGTCTGCATTATTCTTACCTCATGTTGTCGTTTCTGTTAGACATATGTTTGAAGACTTTATACTATGAGGTATTATTTATTTAAGTAAAATTTGATGACCTCACCTCATATACTTATTAGACTAGTTTCGGATCCTTCTTCGGTTCCATCCTCGGTGTTTTCACGACCGTTCTTTATGTTGTCCAGAAGAGCTGCCTCTTGCTCCATCTGTTGGTAGACTGAAGAATCTCAAAATCAAATCATTTTCCCCAGGAATTTCAAAGTTAATTTCCCCATTCCTTTTTTTTAATGTAGATTATTTCCCAAACTATGAGCTCTTTGGGGTTTTCTATTTCTTTTAACAATTTGTACTATCTAACCTCTCTTGGTTAACTCTTCTTTTTTTCGACCCCGATGCTATTAGGGCATCCGAGGGCTAGGGAGTCTTTCCTTTCTTCCATTTCTTCTTTCCTTTATTTTCTTTTCTTCTCCAGAAAAGCCTGACCAGAGGCTATAAGATGGCAGCCCCATCACTGGTCTTGCCTTCCTTTGGCCGGCAACCAATCGAAGGGACTATTATTATGCTTTCAAGTCTTATACGAGAATTTCCCGCAAACGCTGGAGGGAAAATTTTCTATAGGATTGTAACAGGCCTTGGCCTAATACTTGGAAGGAAGAAGAAGAAGAAGAAGAAGAAGAAGAGACTTTCTTTTGATTTGATGTTCTCCCCATGCATGGCTGCTACTGCAGATTTTTCTACTTCCCCATTCTTGACATTTTGGAGATGTTCTTTCACTCTGGTTTTTAAATTTCTCTTTGTTTTCTCTATGTAGACTTTCTTTCACATTACTCACATTTAATCTGACTATTTAACTCATGTCCCAAATGGTAGTCAATCACATTTCAATGAATTTTGTTTTACAACCAATGACAGCCGTGTTTCACCTTGCTCTTTATCAACTCCTGTTTTTGTAATAAAAAACTCCTCCTTTTTAATATTTTGAACAAGTCAGAGTATTATTTTTCTCCAACAAATACATTGAATATAACAAATACTAAACATATTTCTTGATTTTACTGAGTTGTTTAATAAAAATATAAATTAATAACCTATAATGTTGATTATAATATCAGTTTGATGTGTTTAATTATTTCTCCACTAGGGTGCATTCTTACAATATTGCATCCTATTTGGCAATAAATAATATGATCAAGTTGCTGTGAATAAACATAACCTCACATTTCTGATTTGTTTTCAAACATCGTTGTTTACATTAAATATATAAATATTTTAAAATACTGGTAATTATATTTAAATAGTGATTTTTGAGTAAACAGCTTAATATTATTCATTAAATAGTCCTAACAAATCCTCTAGATAAATTTATCGATGATTTTGAAATCACTCGTGACATTACTTATGATAAATCCCCAATTTGTTTTCTTCTTCTTTTTCCTCATTTTTTGTTGGATCCAATTAATCTAATGATGCTGAAACCAATTTTTGGTGTCAATCATATGATGAAGTTTTTAAAAAAAATTTGAAACTTATTGTGATTCAATGGATGATACATGAATTTCATGAATTTTATGTTTTCTTCTTTTTCTTTTAGAAGTGTACTTCAATTGAAGACTGGAAATGGAAAACGCTGGAAGTGCCAAACTTCAAAATTTGAGGAAACAGGAAAAAACCATAACAAATTGACTTTACAAATAATTTTATTAAAAAAAAAACTGAAATTCTGGTAGTTTCATATAATTGGTAACATCTCACATAACCAATGTTGCAAAAGTATTTTAAGTTCAATAAACATATCAGTATGAAAATGGACATTTTGGGAACAATGTAAGTGCTATGCTTTGCTTCCAAGAAAACGCTGAATGTACACAGTGTCAACTCATTTATTTCTGAATAGAGAACAGCACGTAAAACGTTGGGAACATAGAGTTATTGTTAATTTCATTCAATATAATATGCTGACTGTTATATTCAGAGGGCAATAATCACTGACATAATGAGACATCAAGAAATTCAACCATGGAAAGTAAGTCCTTCATTTTTTACAGCACTTATTTTGTTGGTCAGTGGAAGGCGGGGAATATTTCCTATGGAGGGAAGATTACGCATTTTAAACCCCTTTTTCAACACAGCACACTTAATCCATTCTTCGTCTCTGAATGATGTTTTAAGCAGGAGCTTGCCTTTCTTCTCTGCGCTGATATGCACTGCTAAAGCTTTTGTTATCTGTAGTTTGGTGATATTTAAATACGTGTTAGCTAAGGAAACCAGATCAAGGAAATTACCTTCATCCATTTCACTACCTTGAAGGGGTTTTTAACTCTAGCTTATCACGCTCGGCACATTCAGCATTCTCCATGTCATTATTGGAGGCACTTACACACTGCTACATCTTTAGGAGACGTTTTGAACTACTGTACAAGCAAATATGTTTGGCACTCCCAACCTTCCCCAAGTTGTTGGCCTCGGCACATTCATTGGTTTCCATGAAAAATCTGAAAATATGTAATTGTGGCACTTTCAGCATTTTCCATTTCGTCTTCAATTAATAAATTTTTCTCTTTTGAACTTGTTTATTTTCTTGTGTATAATGCTTTCTTCAAAACAAAGGGACATTTAAAAATCAGAGTGAAAGAACATCTCTGAAATGTCAAGAATGGGGAAGTAGAAAATCTGTGATCAGATGCATTATGAGAAAAACATCAAATCGAAAGAAAGACTAAATTAATAAAATGAATACAAAAACCCAAAGAGCTCACAGTTTGGGAAAAATAACTGCAATCAAAAACAAAGAAAGGAGAAATTAATGAACTTCAAATTCCCGGGGAAAACGATTTGATTTTGAGATTCTTCAATGTACCAATATAGGGAGCAAGAGGTGGCTCTTCAGGACGACATAAAAACGGTCATGGAAATACCAATGATGGAACCGAAGAAGGATTCAAAACTAGTGAAAAAGAAGAAATAAGCAATGAAATTATGACAATAATAAACATTTCAAATGTCCTGTTTCACAGCAAATTAAACTACATCACATGATGATGATAATATACAGAGTGCAGCATAAGTCAGTTAACCAAAAATGCAAATATATTATTTTCTCTAACTTACAATATCTATACAAAAAATAACTACCGAAATGATTCCCTAGTTAGCAAATTATCTCAAGCAGTAGTGTTTGAGATTATATTCTGAATGTCCCATATTCAATCCCCAGTTTCGACCAATCTGATTTTTTCCCTTGCAATCACATGCAGCGGTTAACTGACTTATGCCACACCCTGTATTTTACATGATGAAGTTAAGACACATCAATTACATACATACTAATTCAAATAGCCTATTTATTTCAGACTTTTATGTTTCATAAATTCATGACAATCCCTCAGTTTTACGTCCCTTCTGAAGTCTCAGGACATTTATGTCCAACTGCAGCAAGATTTGAATATTCAAACTTTGAATCCATACATCAACACCAATATTGTTTGTAAATTAAAGAGTGTAACTGTACCTCTGATTTCCAAAGCGCTTCTTGCAGACCGGACAAACATTGAATTCTGTCATAATAATGCTCTGAGCCTCGTACCCCATCCTGAGCTCCTGAACCTGAAACAAATATAATAGTTTCCTCGCTTAAATTTTTTCTCATTTTTTATCTCGCACATTTTATATTTCATTTGTTAAATATAGATTAAATCAAAATATTTCGTAAATCATAATTATATTGTAGACATACCATGTAATTAACAGCGTATATAAGAGAACAATTTGTGTTTAGATTGGAACTTGCTCAGGTAGCACAGTCGGTAGCGTATTGGCCTAGAAAGCCAAAGGTCCTGTGTTCAAGCCCCAGTCTGAGCGTATAATTTTTCTCTTCAAATATACTATGTAATCAATGGTAAAGAGAAAAGTTTTTGCCTGAACCGGGAATCAAACCCCCTAACCATCAGCTTTTTGTGCTGATGCTCTGACCACTGAGCTAATTCAGGCTCCATTCCCATCCAAGCATAAACCCTCCCTTTACCTTACTCTCTTGGTCCCACATTCAAATGCAATGAATCATCATTCACAAATACACAATGAATGACTTATACATTAAGAAGATATGAACGGACTCCACATAGCTTAGCATTATTTATTAAATAATATTAAGAAGTTAAAGCTGTTACTATAATTGAATTTTCTCTTTACCATTGATTACAATAATTTAGTTGTGTACGTTAATTTACTTATTTTAATGACAATAACAGCTTTAGCTTTTTAATATTAATTTAATACCATGTAATATTTATTTTTATTGTATTTAGATGTAAGAATCATTTTTGTATTTTTTTTAACCTGGTTGAGTGATAGACAAGGTCTTAGGGTCTTAACTCTGCCAGGTAAAATAAAGCTACATTGTATTATTATTATGTTATTTAACTTGACACAGCCATCTTCCACATAAGAAAAAAATCCAACACAACCTACTGTTTCAAAGCAACACTTAGTATTTATATATTAAATTTGGGAATTTTTAACATTATGAGGTTCAATTAATAATAATTAAATGAATCGTGATTTCTTCTTACCTCATACTTCTATGTCGTGAAAACAGCTGATGATGACGACAACGTGTCACCGATACTGCAGTGCTATGTTTAAAAAACATAGAACTATGAGGTAAGAAGAAATCACGATTCATTTAATTATTATTAACACTTAGTATACTAATAATTAATTCAAACATGTTTCCAATGCACAGGTCATTTGTCATGACATTCAAGATTATAAAAATACAAACATATATTTTATTTGAAATTAAAGTTGGAGATAATTTATATTTGAAGAGAAAAATTTTCACCCAGACCGAGACTCGAACCTGGGACCTTTGGCTTTCTAGGCCAATGCTCTACCATCTGAGCTACTGGGGCGAGTTCCGATCTAGACACAAATCTTTCTCTTATATACGTTGTAATTCCCAGCACCAAATGCTATGAAGCCTTTGCTTCTATCTTTGCAAATGGTGGCTTCTTAGTTAAGAAGACATTTATCGGGAATTTAAACACTACTTTTTAAAGCAAGTAGGGCTACAATTGATGTTTTTATTATTAATTTAACACTTCACACTGAAGGATAAATTATATTTGAAGAGAATTTTTTTTATTATTATGAGATAATATTCATTTAACATTGATATATTTCAGGAGAATAAATATAGAAAGATGAACTTTGATATTCCCAATGAATAAAATTGAATATCAATATTTATATACTCGACCATAGATGGCAGCTCAGAAGATGCTAATGGCTGAAGAATTTCATCAAGTCAGAGTCGTGACTGAAGATGAATGGGATCACGTTTTAAACCATGGTATCATGAAAACACAAAATTTGTGAGGTGAGTTACTACAATATACTGTGACTAATGTTAAACATAAATATGTATTTTTTATTCAATGCCTCAGGTTGTCATTTTGACATTTCTGGTGTTCTCTCCTGTCTGAACTTGAGGTGCCTGGAAGGCAGAGTTACGTTGCCCCTATGATATGTTATGTGATGATGATGATGATGATAGCAGTGTGCTAGCAGTTCTTAATCCTAAACTTAATTTAAGGAGAATATGAAGAGACAGTGATTATGATGGCCACATGATGTTCGGGGACCATTTGGTCCTTTCAGTTTCCTGACATTTGTCTTACAGGTAGGAAAAACCCTAAAAACAAACCTCACCCAGGAAACTTGTCCTAACCAAGGATCGAATCCGGGTCCATCGTGAGACAAGGCAGCATGATATCTTGAGACTATAGAGATGGACATATATATATATATATATAAACTGATTCTCGAACCCATAGGTTCATGGCAGCTCTCCATACATCCCTATCCTGAGTTAATGTTTTCCAATCATTCCCTGTAATCTACTTACCTCAAATCATAGTTAATGTTATTCTCCCATCTCATTCTTGGTCTACAAATTAGGTGTTTTTCCCTCTGGTTTTCCTACAAGAAGCTTCCATGTATGTCTTTCATATATATATATATATATATATATATGTGTGGAAAGCAATGGGAAGCTACCACACCTATAATTCCCTAGTAAAGCTGCAAAGCACAGCATGGAAATGCTATGATTGCAGTGAAAGACCTGCCCTCAAGCAGAATTACTATGGACGGATAATATATATATATATATATATATACACATACACACAGTAAAACCTGTCTTAGCTGGAACCTTTATAAGAAGGAAACCTGTAGAGACAGAAAAAAATCTCCATAACGGTACAATTTTATATGTAAAATCGTCCTGTATAAGCTGGAAAACATTCATAATGCGGAAACGCAATGGTTTTTAAAGTACCAATAGTTAATTTTTACCTCAGTAAGACGGAAAATTATTCTTAAGCACATTCTAATTACTGTATTAATGACCACACATGAAAATGCTGCATATAACACCTTCTGCATTATATTGTTTTACATTCTTCTGTTGCCATTGTATTGCGGGGATACCCTTGCTTATGTGTGACAGCGGGGAATCCCTCGCTTTTTCCTTGGCTGCTTACGTTACCTGCAAGGGAGTTGGGAAGCTCTTCAATCTTCCTGTAATTGAGTTCCTTCTCGCTTTGGTGTAATAAAGTTGTTTTGTATTGATTACCATGCAAACTGAACTGTGTTACATACACTATTTTGTCTGTATTTCAGTCAATACATTATGTCTTTAAAGCGTGCATGTAAAACCCTTACGCTGCGTGAGAAAATTCAAGCTTGTAATTTGGGAACCCTTTATAAGAAGGAAAACTGCCAAGACGGAAATATATTTAAGGAACCGTCATATTCCTTCATAGACAGGTTTTACTGTATGTGTGTGTATATATATATATATATTATATATATATATATACAGATTAAAATTCTTTATACCTCACCTTCATATCCAGTCTTCTAATTAAACAAGTTTCAAAACCAAGATGGCTTCATCTTCAGTAATATCTCGACCGATGTTATGTCGTTCAAGAGAACTGCTTCTTACTCCATTATTGGTGAACAGATGAACCTCTGAATCAAATTAAATTCCTTGGGAATTTCAAAATTCATAAGTTTTTCTTTCTCATTTTTTAAATGTGAATTTCTTTCTCAAACTACGAGATCTTTTGGTTTTTATATTTGTTTAATTAGACTGGCTTTTGTATCAATTAAATATTTTTCAGACCAAGCATGAGCAGCTACTGGTGACTTTTTCACTTCACCATTTCTGACATTCCTAAGACGTTCTTTCAACTTGGTTTCAAATTTATTTTTATTTTTCCTATATAAATTTTGTCACAATCTCTGAATTTAATCTGATATATTCCCTTTTCAATTTTGTAATTTTTGTTGCTTTAATTTTACTATTGAGGCTGTATACATTCTTCGATGCCAATCTTATGTTAAGCTTTTTAAAATATTTTTTAAACTTGTGATTTGTCAATAGGATAATTACTCATAAAACAAACAAAAATGACAAAATTGAAGAAGAAAATAAATTGTGAATTTATCAGATCAAATGCAGAAATTGTGACAAAACTTATATAGGAAAAACAAAAAGAAATTTGAAAACCTGGGTGAAAGATCATCTCAGGAACATCAAAAATCATAAAGTTGGATTGGCAAAAAGAACAAGCTTCAATAAAGGCGGGACAAGCGGAAGAGGCAGCCCTCCACCGGGGTTTCCACAGATGGAAGCATGTTCAAATGCTTTGAGGTGGCAGCCCCACCATTGGACTTACTCGGCAGCAGGCCGGTTACCTGCTACGAGGAATTATAAAAAAAAACTCGAACTCCCCAAAGCAATATTCAGACAGATCGAATGACGACCTGGGAATTTCAAAGTTCATTAATTTCTCCTTTTTTGTTTTTTTGAATGAAGATTTTTTCCAAACCGTGAGCTGGTAAGAAAAACATAAAATCAAAAGAAAGGCTAAATTAAAAAAAAATAATAGAAAACCTAAAGATCTCACGGTTTGGGAAAAACTCTACATACAAAAAAACAAAAAGGAGAAATTAATGAACTTTGAAATTCCCGAGGAAAGTGATTTGATTTGGAGGTTCTTCAGACTACCAACAGAAGGAGTAGGAGGCGGCTCTTCAAGATGACATAACGGTCATGAAAGTACTGAGGATGGAATCAAATAAGGTTCTGAAACCGGTCCAAGAAAAAGAAGAATATGAGGTGAGATGAACAATATTTCTTAAATAAATACCTCATAGTGTTAATTCCTAGTGAATAATTCCTAATTGAATACTGACTCACTATGTGGGAGGGTGTACTCGATGCAGCTGTAACAGGAGTCTACTGTATATAGTATTATTAATTACAACTTTATCTGTCACATTAATGACATTTAAGGGCATTCGGTAAAAATTTCCTTGCAATTTGGTTTAAAAATATGCAACATAAATTTTTTTTTCAGCTTACTGTGTATGAAAATTATGTCACTAATTAAACAAGTCTTTGTGAACATAACAGCACTCTGGTTACCTTTTAGACATACATCTTCATGAGTTATTAAAAAAAAATGAAAATAAAAAATCCATCTTCTTAAAAGTATTGTCTTGGTACAATTTTCTCAAAAACTGGGCAAGATGCTGAGGATGATTAAGATCTAATCAAAGCATGTTCAAGAACAAATCAACATTAATAATGAAATAAGATAAACAGACTCATAACAATTTAATTCTCAAAAACTACTTATCCAATTGTTTTCAAAATTTAGTATGTTATTGTCCATAATTCATTTGACAATGACAAGGTTTGCTTGTGTTCAGATATGGATTGAGATTTATTTTAAAAAAATTCAAAGACCAACATTTTTTTGTTAAAAGTTTTGCATACTTTTTTTTTTAAATTTCAAACACTATCAATAGCACAGAGATCTTATTATTATAGAGCTCTTTAAACTGCATATCCATGTCAAAAATTATTCTCCTATCTTTCACAGTTTCTGAGAAAATGTACCAAAATATTAAAAAATACAAGTTATGGGAATATGCAAAAAACAAAAAAATCTGCACATTAGCAGAACACAGAGATGCTATTTTTAAAATAAATGTTTATGGGTTTAAATGTCCAAAATCAGCATATTATGTAAATAACACAAATACAATAATGAACAAGGATCACTTGATGTTCTGCACTGATTTTCAGAAAATCAAGAGCTTCAGAATATTTGAATACTACTACTATGTCCAAAATCGACAAACTAATATTACACATCAATAAAATAGACCTTTAATAGTGAGTGGAGAACATATTTTAATCAACTCACCTCATACATTTTCAAACTTCTTTGATACCGATGGTTTCAGACAATATCATGTCCTTCATCAGTCATGGCATCCACTGACGAAATTCCATGATTGTTGATTTCTTTAGTGACATCACCTCTTGTGCTGCCATCTTCCGTTGGGATTATAGACTTTGTAATTAAATTTTTATCCACTGGAATATCGAAATTCATAGATCGATATTTATTCTTCTGAATGAATATCATTTCCCAAATTGTCAATTCCAACGGTTTATCCAATTGTTTCAAAAGTTTCGCTTCTTTTTCAATTTTATGATGTTCTAGTAAACTATGTGCAGCAATTGCTGATTTTTCAATTTCACAATTTTTAATATTTCTAAAATGTTCTTTAGTTTTTCCTACGTATACATGAAATATGAGGTAAGATGTTAAAATGACTAATTAATTTATTAACCTCATAATGTTTACTTCCCGATATTAATTTAAATATAAAATAGACCTTACTGGATTGTTTGAAGCAAAAAAAAAAATTAACCCAAATAAGTACTGGGTTGTTTATTTTTTATTTCACTCACCTCATACTTCATAACTCCTAGCATACCCAGGGTTTCGTCGCATCCTTTGTGACATTCTCAATGCTGTGTCACGTTCACAACTGACGTCCGGCTGCCTTCTATCCTGCAGACTGACCTCCGCGCCATCTGATGGCTGACCGACGAACTTCCAAATCAGCCATCAGATGGCGCGGAGGTCAGTCTGCAGGATAGAAGGCAGCCAGACGTCAGTTGTGAACGTGAAACAGCATTGAGAAAGTCACAAAGGATGTGACGAAACCCTGGGTATGCTAGGAGTTATGAAGTATGAAGTGAGTGAAATAAACAATAAACAATATTAAAAAACCTCATAGTGTTATTTCCTATCTACATAACTTAAGTACTGGGTTCCCTTAATAAAGTAACCGATGCTCAATTTGTAGTTTGACACTGTTTACACTTTACTCACTTTATCATAAGAAATTAGTTCAGACAACACTGACTATGTAGGACAAATACACAAGTTCCCTGTGTCATATTACGTTGGATGGTTGGTTGGTTTGTATCTAATGTCGAACACTTGACAATGAAAACATTCGCTCTCTGCACTCCAATATTTAGCAGGAAGGATGGTCTCTTCTACAAAAGCTGGACAACTGAGGAGATGGTTTTGTTCCACATCTTCATTTAAATTGCAAAAACAACATTTAGGTGAATTTGCTAGGCTAAATCTGTGTAGTCATGTCCTGTTAGTAGTCTCAATGTTGCCATTTCGGATTTTCTTTGTAATGTAGTAATGTTGTAAGTTTGTAAATTTACCCATTCCTTTCCAAATCTTTTGATGGTGTATTCTTCTTTAAGTTTATTTATATATTTATTTGATAGAGTGACAGGAAACTGAAGTAGAAGTTGGGTTGGAGACAATTTTGCTACCCTTCTTGGCTAGAAAATCAGCTGCTTCATTGCCTGCAACTCCACAATGGGCCAGAATCCATTAAAGTACAACTTTTTTTTTACGTAAATGGGATAATTGTTTTATTATTTTATGACATTAGATAATGCTAATGATTCCTGTGTTACAGCTGCTTCGAAGCCACATGCAATTATAATCTTTGTAAACTTTTGGATGTAATATATAAGATTTTATAGAGTTAAGAAAATTGCTAGAATTTCACCATCAAAATTTGTATATAATTTACGATAAAAGGAGAAAAGTGGGCATACTGCATCAGCACCAGTGCCATTGGTAGGCTGGAACCATCTGTAAAAATGTAAATCCATTCAGGAGCAGGGCATCTGAAATTTGTTATTTCCAGTGACATTTGTTTTAGGATATTCTATTCTATAGTGTTCTGCCCTAGGGCAGGTCTTTCATTGCAATCATAGCATTTTCATGCTAAGCTTTAAAGCTTTTCTAGGGAATTATAGGTGTGGTAGCTTTCCTTTGTTTTCCACACTGGTGAAGTGAAAAGGATAATTATAATGATGATGATGGCCGATGATTTTCAGGGACTGTTGGGCCCTAGGCTTCCTAGCATTTGTCTTACACGTGAGGAAAAACCCCGAAAAAACCTCACCCAGTAGCCTGTCCAGACCGGGAATCAAACCCAGGCCCACTGCATGACAAGGCAGTAGACTACCTCGAGATCACAGCGGTGCCTGAGTCAATATTATAGAATAATTTGTAAGTTAAAAATGCAAAATATATTTAAAAGATATTCATAATTTAACTAAATTAAACCTGGGCAGAACATTTCCAACACTTTATACCTGAAGGTGTTCTGCATAGAGCAAGCCCTTGAGCACCTGCGATCTGCGCCTTTCATTTAGTTTGTTCTGCAGGCTAACTTCCAGGAACTGACGAACACGCCCAACTGGCACATGGTCCGGCAACACACTTAGAGCCTTAACTGGTTGCATCTTGCCGGCATAATTTTCCAGTAATCTTAGTGCCATCTCGAGATCTGATACTGGCGGATGTGTTCGAGCCCCTAGAGTCAGCCAACTGCTGTCTGGGGGACTGATAAGCATCTTCATCAGCAGAATGTACACATCTTCACATCCCGGAGCTCCTTGCCTATACACCTGTAAGTGTGCCAACATTCTATTCACAATAACACTACACATAGTTGGATAACACACTCAAATTTTCAAATTTCAATGTTGGATTAAAAAATTCCAATGGATTTAAAATAAAACACTTCACACCTCACATCCAGTCTTCTAATTAAACCAGTTTCAAAACTTGTGGTTTCATCATCAGTAATTTCATGCACAATGTTCTGTCATCCAGGAGAACTGCTTCTTCTTCCATCTGTTGGTGGACCAATGAACCTCTAAATCAAATCAAATTCCCCAGGAATTAAAAAATTTGAAGATTTTTTAATGTGCATTTTTTTTCCCCCCCAAACTCTTTTGGTTTTTCTAATCGTTTTATAAAACTAGTCTTTCTTTCAATTAGATGTTTTTCAGACCAAATATGAGCACCTACTTCTAACTTTTCCACTTGGTCTAAAAAATATCTAATAGAAAGAAAGACTAGTTTCATAAAACAAATAGAAAAAACAAAAGAGCTCACGATTTTGGAAAAAATACACATTAAAAAAAACTAATGAATTTTGAAATTCTGGGGAATTTGATTTGAGGTGCTTAGAATAGCAGGGGCATATCAACAAAAAATCACTTTTTTTTATTATTGCAATATTAACTCTGAACCTTCTTCTTTCATCCCTGTGAGTAAAGAAATTTTGATACGCCTTGGAAAAGAATGAAATCTCCATTGCAATAACACGTGGTGTTAGACCTGATGCATCACAGTGCAATAACAGATGAGTTTGAGAATAGCAATGGCATATGTGGCCGGCCTAGCTGCCCACACACTTATCTCATCCAGGATATTTATATTAGCCTTATATTCCTCTAGTTTGTTTAGGTCTCGATAGTATCTTAAGTGCTTACTGTTGTCCTATTATTTCTATGAGGGTGATGTGCAGATGAATAGGTTTATTGTTCAGTTCTTTCGCTATACCTGCCTAGGTATTACATACATTCTCAGTGTCATGTAAACTTCTAGATAGTCTTGATTTAGTGTCTAAGATTTTAGTGTAATTGTTGGGTGTTAAAAGTGCATTATTAGTGTAAATAATTATCTTATTATTTATTCACAAAATAATGAGTGACACAGACAGTGAGTTAAGTTCCGAATATGTCAGTCGTTCCAGGAAATGTTCTGTTGAAAAAGGTAAATGGAAAATAAATGTATCTAAGAAGAAGAGATTTCCATCCATTCATAGTAATTCTGCCCGAGGGCAGGTCTTTCATTGCAATCATAGCATTTTCATGCTACGCTTTGCAGCTTTACTAGGGAATTATAGGTGTGATAGCTTCCCATTGCTTTCCACACCGGTAAAGGATGATGATGATGATGATAATGATAAGGATGATAATGATGGCCGGATGATTTTTCGGGGACTATTGGGTCCTAAGCTTCCTGACATTTGTCTTACAGGTGAGGAAAAACCCTGAAACACCTCACCCAGGAGCCTGTCCTGACCGGGGATCGAACCCGGGCCCACTACATGAGAAGGCAGCATGCTACCTCGAGACCACAGCGGTGGACTAAGAAGAGAAATATGGGACAATATTTAAGTGTGAAAACAAAAAAGGTTGTCAAAGCAATATTGTCATTGTGATTGTTTTGAGAAAGTTGGTAGGGATAAGATAAATGAAATATTTACGGAATTTTGATAACCCTCATCGTTTTTTCAACTGACCATGGGTACTTCAACAGCATATTTTCAGCCCAAGAAACTTTGAATCGCTTATCCCAGGATGAAGTGGATGTGGACCTGTTAAATTATTATTATAATTATTAACCCAGCTTCAAGAACAGTATTTTCACAAGTACTTGTGCCTGCATCCACATTTTGGCCTTAGTGAGTTGAAATGATTTTTAATTCTTTGTTTCTTTAATCAATGTGTTCATCTTTTATTTATAATTTTACAATTTATTAAGCATGTTACTCCATTTCATAATACATAACATCAATGAACAACTACAGTATTGTCTAAGAGTAAAATCCCTAGTTTATTTTTCACTTTACTGTTAAATTGTATTAAAAATTATGAATATTAAAATAAAATAGTTTAAGAGTATTTTGGAAACCAGGGTTACAAAATTCACCATTAATATATAAGTTTGTAATTTATCACGTAAATAATACAGAATGTTAATAAATGAGTTGGAGAAAATGTTTTAACATCTCACCTCACAAAGTTGCGTGTCTTCACGATACCAGTTTCAAAAGTATAGTATTACTTCCATCTTTAGTCAAATTCCAACTATTGAAACATCGTCGTAAACATCATCTTCTGAACTGCCATCTGGTGTAGATTTTATGAACTTGGAGATTAAATTATTCTCGTCGGGGATATCAAAATTCATTGCTTTATATTTATTCTTCTGAATGTATATCTTTTCCCAAATTGTTAATTCCAAAGGTTTCTCCAAATGTTTCAAAAGTTTGGTGTCTTTTCCGATTTGCAATGACTGCAATAAAGTATATATAGGAAAAACTAAAAGGAATTTAGAAATTCGTACAAAAGAACACCTCAGAAATATTAAAAATGGTGAAATTGAAAAATCGGCAATTGCAGCTCATAGTTTGCTAGAAATCATAAAATCGGAAAAGACACTAAACTTTTGAAACATTTGGAATTAACAATTTGGGAAAAGATATACATTCAGAAGAATAAATATAAAGCAATGAATTTCAATATCCCTGACGAGAATAATTTAATCTCAAAGTTCATAAAGTCTACACCAGATGGCAGTTCAGAAGATGATGTTAATGACGATATTTCAACAGTTGGAATTTGACTGAAGATGGAAGTAATACTATACTTTTGAAACCGGTATCATGAAGACAAGCAACTTTGTGAGGTGAGATATTAAAACATTTTCTCCAACTCATTCATTAATATAAATACCTCATAGTGTTTCCTCCCCATGTAAATTTAATTAAATACAGAATGTCTTTTATGAAGTAGCCTAATAATAACTTACAATATACCTAATTTTTACTGAAAAGTCGATAAACATTATTACTTTCATATCGGTCCGAATTTTAAACCACTAAAGAACACCAATATTTAACTTCTTCGCATTGACGGATACACTATGTCACGTGAAATGGAGGAAAAAGTTTGTGAAACTTTAAATGCGTTTTTCTCAAAACTACTATTTTGCATATATGCCCTTGCTATTCTAAGCACCTCATTTGATTTGGAGGTTCATCGGTTCACCAAGAGATGGAGAAAGAAGCAGTTCTCCTGGATGACAGAACATTGTGCATGAAATTAAAGCGATTAAGGAAAGATGTCTTGGTGCAGAGCTATGGGACTTGTGCTGGTTCGAGTCCCCATGGGGGAAGAAATCTTCTCATGGAATTTTGGTCAGTATGGGACCAGTGCTCACCCAGCATTGTGAGGAATTTGGATAGCTACAATAAGTAGTGGCTCCAGGTTGAGAAAACCAGCTGTAACGGCGGGGGATCTGACATGTTGACCACATGTTACCCCTACACTGGTTGGATGATTGTCTACCTCTGTGATTAACACATGTGGATGTGAGGTCGCCCAGTTGGTAGGGCAAAGGCCATCTAGGCCTTTCTTGCTATGGATTTTTTTAGCAATATTTCCTACATTGGAATGTTAACATCCTAACTTAAACAAAGAAGAAAACTGTGAACCATTGCATGCCGAAACCTATATTGATATTTCTCTCAGATAAGCATTGTGATGTACCAAGACCATGTCCAAAAGATCATCTGCCATTTTTAACTACAAGGCACAGAAATCAAAGCCATAATACAATAATGGTAACCCACTATATGGAGCAGATGTACATGAGTTAAAAACAGAATGAAGTGAGGCGGGACTCAGTGTGGATGGCGGGTAGTGAGCGTTACCCAATCTGCCAATACAGGGGTTGTATTATTTCCCTACAGTTTAAATGAGAGATTTGGTAACAGATTTTAGTGCCTTGCAGTTAAAAATGGTAGTTTTTTTGGACATGGCCTTGATACATCACAAAGTTTCTATGGGAGAAATTTTAAGGTATGTTTCAACATGCAATGATTCACAGTTCCCTTGTAAGTCATCATACTATATTGAAAATTGGAAATAATTTCAATATGTTTGTTTTTCAGCTTTGAATACAATTTAATAGGTTAAACAGTGACTCACCTTATCACAGTATTGTATGGCCCGTGTCACATCTGAGAGCACACTCACGTAAATAGCAAGTGCTTGCTCGTGTCGCCCCAGTTTACCCAACACAATGGCTCTCTCCTCAAACAAACCTAAACACAAAGTTAATACCTACATCCACTTGTCACAGTTCAACAGCCATTACCACAAATATATATGTTGAAATAATGTCAGTTCTTTAAAATACAACCATGTGGTTTTAGTTCACAATTTGTTCTTTATGTTTGGTTTATTTTTAATGTATTCCAGTTATATTTAATAATGATAATGAAGGTGGTGATGATGTGTTAATCATAATAATGATAATGATATTAGAAAATTCGGGTTATAAGGCCTTGCTCCATAACTGGTGTTTTTGGGAAAAAATAAGTCATGGTCATGATTATGATAATAATAACTGGGCAACAAAAAAGAAACTTTTTTCTCCTGAATTCAAATATGATATCGGTTTTTCTCCATTATGCAAGGTTTCCGAGAGAAGGAATTTATAATTTCAAACACTTTAATATTTTCTACATTCGTAACTACACAATATTTGAACATTCGGACTCACCTAAAAAGTAAGAAATGATGATTTTCTGCTATATTTTGCCTGTGGAACATCCCTCTTGATGGTCCAACAATAATCGGCCAGCATATTAGGATTCCATTTGCCTTGATATCTCTTTTCCATAGCTGAAATCCCCTGAGTTAGCTCATTTGATTTTATTTTACAATGGACAAATGGACAAAAAAAAACATTTATTAAAGAAATAATTATTTAAATCCATTAATTGAAATTGATATAAAAAAAACCGTGGGTGATGGAGAAATTCCGAATACATATTTGAAATTCAAAGTTAAAATTGGGAAACACATTATGAGGTCTTAATTAATATTACATATTTGAAAACATGATAAAAAACTGCACCAAGTACAACTATTGGTACTCGTGAGACAAAAATCATGTTGACCAGTGTAATAATAGCTTTATTTTACCTGGCAGAGTTAAGAGCTTAAGGCCTTGTCTACCACTCAACCAAGTTAGAAAAAAATACAAAAATTACTGTTACATCTAAATTACAATAAACAAAATGCTTACATATTATATCTACAATACGACTAGCCTCATGGGGTAGTGGTCAGCGTTTTTGACTACAATTCATGAGGTCCCAGGTTTGATTCCCGGTCAAACCAAGAGAATTTTTCCTTAAAGGGAATTGTTCCCGTGGTTGCCAATGTCTGGAATTTAGGTTTTACATTTAAGTTAAGAACTCTCCTCGTGCTTCATTATCATTTATCACCCATCATGTCATCAGGATAATGTAACTCCACCATCCAGGTGCCCCAACCTAAGGATTACAATTCTGCCAATGCCAGGGGATAAAAACAGAAATGTCATAAAAGACAACCTGGTGACATTAGACTATATATATATATATATATATATAAACACACACACGATACAATTCTGTGGCACCATGCATAAAACCCATAACCCTCAAATTTAAAAAAATGAGTTAATATTATTAATGTAATATTGGAGCTGTCATTTATCATCCCTCAAATTTTGATTGCTGTACAATTAGTTAAACAGAAGATCCAGAGATGGCAACACATTGGAGGTTCACTTCAGATAGGAAACCTCCATGCATGAATCTTCATTATCTCAGAACTACTTAAATGAGGGTTATTGGTTCAATGCATGGTGCCACAGAATTATTATATACAAAATATTTTGATTTACTCTATATTTAATGAATGAAATATAAAATTTACAAGATAGAAAACTGAGAAAAAAATATTATTAATGACATAGATTAAATTTAGTTCTGCAGAAAAATTAATTATTTATCAAGTGGCTGCAAAACATGGACTTCTACTTTAAGGATGGAGAAAACATTACCGAGTATTGGTAAAGTTCTTAGGAAAATTTGTGGACCAAAGAAAGACAAACAGACAGGTGAATGGAGAAGAGTATATAATAGTGAGTTACATGATCTTTATGGGAAACAAGATGTAATTATAACAGTTAAGTATCATAGACTGTCATGGACAAAACCCTGCAAATGTGGAATGAAAGAGGGGAATGCAAATTTCTTTTAAGAAAATCAGAATGAAAGCAACCAGTAGGCAGGCAAAAAATAAGATTGGAGAATAACATTATCCATGATTTGAGGGAAATAAATTAAATACAATGGACATCTGAAAGCATTAGATCAGGATAAGGGACTTATGGAAAACTTATGTCTATATGGCCATGAACCTCTGGATTTGATAGTGCTAATTAATTATTGTAAATATCAGTATTCATTTGAATAGTGTGTGTTTTATTGTTAAAAATTATGTCTGTTTTTACTATTTATGGTGAGTTATGTCTCAATTGCAAATTTGATAAACTGGTCCTCATTATCACCATCACTCTAACACTATAAACCTCCTTTAGAGTCCAGTTGCCAGGAAATACAAAGAGTGACTAATAAAATAAATGACTGCAGAATTCATCTGTCAGGTGTTAAAAAGACATTTAATAGAAAAATTATATTGGGCGTATCATACAGTCTCTTGAGGTGGAAACACGTCTATGGCCCAATTCAATCACGTAGAAGAAGAAGAAGCAGAAAAGTGTAGCACAGAACAGGACTGACTAGAAGAAAGTTAGTTGGAGTTGACTGAAGATGAAGGCAAATGACCCTTGCAACCGATGTGAGGTGAGATGTAAAAACATTTATTTTATATAAATAGAAGAAAGTTAATATTTAATTTTAGGAAGTGATATTTTGAGGTTATTTTAATTATATTATTTTTAGTCTGATCATCTTACCTCAATATTAATGTTGATTTGTTCTTGAACATGTTTCAAAACAACTCAGTTTTATCTTCAGCTTGTCCAGACTGGTTTGACCTATGTTGCACTATGTTGCACAACCTGGATGTCGATGTCAGCTCCATCCTGTGGTTGGCCAAAGAACCTCCAAACAAACGATGGAGCGTGATCTTGTTTGGAGGTTCTTTGGCCAACCACAAGAAGGAGCTGACATTGACATCCAGGTTGTGCAACATAGGTCAAACCAGTCTGGACAAGCTGACAATAAAACGGAGTTGTTTTGAAACATGTTCAAGAACAAATCAACATTAATATTAAGGTAAGATGATGAGACTAAAAATAATATAATTAGAAGAAAGTTGTCGAGTTAACCAACATCATGCGAAAGGATGTACCTCAATAGTTTGTTTTTGGCTCAAAATGAAGGAAATGACATTCAAAACATGTTCCAGATGAGAGAGCAAAATATGAGGTGAGGTGTAAATAATCAATTCAATTTATTAAATAAAATACCTCATTGTGTTATAATAATAAATATCCTCAACTCGTGTCCAACTCAGGGTCGGGTCGAGGGTCATTGTGTTACTTCCTGTCAATTTTGTGAATAAAATACCAACTGCATTGTTTTAATTTAATGTTAGGAAAATCTAAAATTCCAATATGATTCATTCCTTGTCCGATCCGATTGAGGGTCTTTCCACTTTTCAGCAGTTGCCCTTTTACCAGCCGGCTGCTGGCCCTTCACATCCACATGTGTCAATCACAGAGGTAGATGATCAACAGCCAGTGTAGGGGTGACATGTAGTTAGCATGTCGAGTCCCCCAGCCGTTATAGCTGGTTCCTCAACCTGGAGACGCTACTTATTGTAGCTACCCTACCCAATTGCCTCACGATGCTGGGTGGGCACCGGTCCCATACTGGCCGAAATACCATGAGAAAATTTCTTCCCCCATGGAGACTTGAACCAGCGCGAGTCCCGTAGCTCTCTGCGCCAAGGCTTCCTACCTTAACCGCTCGGCTACGGCGTGGGACTTCATTCCTTGTATAGATTTAAATATAGCACATATTAGCCAGCATGTCGACAGGATGATCTCTAACTGCTGTAAGCATACATTCAAGAGTTGTAAAAACTTGGGAAAATTTAAATAAAGAAGTTTTTATTTTAAATTTAAATTAAAATTAAATTAGAAATACAGAAATTAGAAAATGGATGAATGCAGAAAGAAGTATAATGGATGAGATTAAACACAGAAGGCTAAATGGTGTAGAGACATAAGAAGAATGCAGGATGGAAGACTAAGAACAACCTGGAAGAATAATATTCAGAATTCAATGAGGAAATATGATGTAATGGATGAGGACACAGAGGACAAAGAACGATGAAGAACTTTAATTAAGGGAAATTTGTGAATATTTGTTACAAACTGTCTGTAAGTCTGTAGTCATTTATGCATTTTTTTTAAAACTCATTTTAATTTAGGTAGAATTTTTATCACTCACTTCATATTTTTTCTTCTTTTTAACTATAAACTAGTTTCGGAACATAGTTTCTGTTCCATCCTCAGTATCGTCACGATCATTGTTCTGTCGTCTAAGACAGAAACTATGTTCCAAAACTAGTGTATAGTTAAAAAGAAGAAATATATGAGGTGAGTGATAAAAATTCTACCTAAATGAATATACCTCATAGTGTGAATTCCTAAAATAAGTACTCACTTTAATTACTAAGATTGGTTGAAGAAAACCCTCAATGATGAAGAAAATTTTCAAAATGAATGAATGAAATTAAACCTCATATTTCCTATAATAGTTCAACTGGTAAATGTTCTTTAACATGAGCCATTAGGAATACAAATCTGAGCTGGGTTTCTTATTTCAAGCTTCATGCACTTTTACGTGCATAAACCATAGCTTTACTCTGGTGTACTTGCACACTTTGTTCTTGTGGTTCCATATTAATGGAAAATACAAAAAGAAGTACAGTATGTATTTTACACTTTTCATAAAAAATATGGATTAACAATTAATACATTTGTTAACAATTCATATATATATATATATATATATATATTGCTCGCCCAAATTAAATCTGCATGTAAAAAATATCCTAGGGGATGTACAGTCAATTCTCTTCCTTCTCTTACTATGTTGCCACTTCCTGTCTGCTGTGTTGTGTTAATTGACTGGGGGGGGGGGGGCAGGCAAATACTGTGCTTTTTAAATGATCCGTCACCTACAGAATTTGTTGACCAAATGAATCATCTGGCAACCATGTTACTACTGGGGAATGAACTGTCCCTCCTTTGCCTTCCTTATTTTATGTTGCCAATTCCTGGCTGCTGTGCTGAGTTGTGAGTCTGTTAATAGAGAGATGACAAACACTGTGATTTTAAATTAACTGAAACCTTCAGCAGTTGTAATCTAAATGACTAATTTGACAACCATGTAATGATCTTTCACATGTGTTTAGGGATTCTCCCTTCCACAGAGAAATATTTGGTGACAATAGCGCTAACAGACTTCCTCTCTAGCCGTGCAGACTTAACTTGGGTGAGTAATACATATGAATATTACCAGAGGGAAAGTGGCGTAAATTAGGGGAAAGTTTAAATTCTAGGAAATGAGGAGCTAAAAAAAACACTGATGGGATAATATACAATAATGGTTAAACATGTAATGTGTTATAAAATTATAATAGGAAGTAACATTATGATGTTCTTAATAAACAAGGCGAGTCTTTTTTTTTTTCATCTTATCTCATAGAAGTTGAGTTCTTTTAAGACATATTTCAAAACAAAATTCCTGTTTCATCTTCAGCATGTCAAGTTTTGTTTTGATACATGTCCTAAAAGAACACAACTTCTATGAGGTAAGATAAAAAAAACTTACTTTTTTTATTAACCCTTCAGAGCGGGTGGAGTTAAATGGCCGGCAATGCGGGAGGAGAATCACGGGTATTTAAACCCAGCCGATCAGTGCCAGTATTCCAATAATGCATTTAAATGGAAATATCTTGAGTAATTTAAATGTTTTGCAAATCGTTTATGGTGAACCCTTAATATAATATTTAATTAATTAAACTTGTTAAGGCTCTCATGTAACATCTCTGCATGTGCAGACTTATTTATGATTGTTGTGCCACAGTTGAAGTAGGTCCTCTTTGTAAGTTTTTTTTACATAAGTAGCACAGTGAATTACACTAGGAATTCTTTGAAGAATTCAGAGAACCGTCTCTACCTAACAACACAACAAAATATTTACACAAAGAGAAGGGTCTTCAAAAAAAAAACAGAATGAACTTCAAAAATTGGTGTGATAAATCTTCAAAGCGTAAACTAGCTGTTTGACACTTGGGCACCAATAAGTGTATTTTTTTCCCGTGTGTTTACTTTGTTCATGTTTATTACAAACACATTGCTTCCATGCATTGACCTTCTTTCTTGTAGGGGGGGGGGCAGCCTTCTCCAAATGTGTCTTTCTAACACTTTGGAAACATTATTTTAGGTCGTGTGCCTTCAAAAAAATTGTCTTTCTACACATGAGACCTGTTGTGCTAAAAAAGACCTTCATCAACCCTAAATTTCAATGTCTTTCTTCTGATTTCCAAGGTGAAACCAGTTGATGATATATGACTATAATAGCTTCACCGGAGGTGTGAACTTGAAAGATCAACATGCTACGTGCCGGAAGATCGAGGGTTCGAGTCCCGGTGGATCAGGATTTTTATACTGAACCAAACCTTCAGGAGGCACTGTGACCCCAGGGTTGACTCAACCTCTAACTGAAATGAGTACCAGATGCTTGTTATGGGTCGTCAGACAGAGATAAGTACCTGGCTTACATCAAATACCGATAGTCTAGAAAAAGTGGGAGCCTTAACCTTCTAATATCCCAAGGAGTTCCTAAGGTCTGTAGTGGACCACTTTACCTTTTATATACTGAGTTGAGTGAATAGTAGACTACCTTTCCATAATGTAAGGATATCGTCAATTGAAATATATATGAAATTTACTGTTGTGGTCCTCTACTATAGCGGAAATAACTTTGTTGGGCATTTATACACTGCTCAAAAAAATTAGGGGATATTGTAGAATAACCTATTAAGACTATGTTTTTTGGAATAGTATTAGATGCAATCACTTTCTATTACTCCAAGATAATGTAAATAAGAGTTTGAAGTTGTTACGTAACCTCGGTACCACACCAGAGGGCAGTGTCTGTACTGTTGATGTGAAAGGGTGGTGTGGGGGTGAATGTTTTGTTGCTGTTTTTAAATCCAGTCCAGTTTTCAGTTAGTGAATGACTTGCCTTAGGGACAGTGATGTCTCGACAATGTGATTTACCTGAACCAATGGCTTGGAGGGCCATAGGAAGGATGGAAGCTGGACAGACACAACAAGAGGTGGCACAAGCCATTGGGGTGTCTCAAAGCGTGATTTTCAGACTTTGGAATCGTTTTCAAAGAACAGATACTGTTCACAGAAGAGCCGGACAAGGTCGACCACGGGCAACAACAGCAAGGGATGACCATTACCTCTTGTTAACAGCCCGTCGGAATAGACAGCTGAATGCAACTCAACTGCGAAATACACTTCAAACAGCAACAGGACGCAGGGTGTCAACTCAAACTGTCCCTAATCGACTGCATGGAAGTGGTCTCTATGCCCGTAGGCCCATGGTGTGTACCAGGTTAACTCCACAACACTGTAGAGATCGCAGAAACTGGGCGGGAGGAACATCGTGGGTGGAGGCATGCCGAATGGAGATCAGTTCTTTTTTCTGATGAGTCATGATTCAACTTGGAATGTGATAGTCGGCGTGTATTCATCTGGAGGGAAAAAGGGACATGAAACAATCCAGCTTTTGTACGTGAAAGATCCCCATATGGTGGCGGTGGATTGATGGTGTGGGCAGGAGTCAGTAGTGGTGGACGTACGGACCTCTACGTCATCCAAGGTGGTACTTTGACTGCGGTAAGGTATAGAGACGAGATTCTCCGACCTTTTGTCGTGCCTTATGCTGGTGCCATAGGTGATTTTCTTTTTATGGACGATAATGCATGACGCCACAGAGCTGGCTTGGTGGACGACATGCTGGAAGTGGAGGGTATCGAGCGTATGCAATGGCCAGCTTCCTCCCCGGACTTAAATCCGATTGAGCATGTGTGGGATGCATTAGGCAGGCGCATTGCAGGCAGACCAGCACCTCCCACAACTGTTCCAGAGCTGCACATTGCTCTTATGGAAGAGTGGCCACGTATCCCCCAAGAACTCATTGCTAACCTCATTGCATCAATGCCACACAGGTGTGAGGCAGTGCTGGCCGTTCGAGGAGACCATACACCATACTAAAGAAACATTTTCACCCATGTTAATGTTGCTTTGTTTGTTTGCCATATTCCTAATCAGGATCTCTTTGACATCTGGTGTGGTACAGAGGTTACGTAATGACTTCAAACTCTTGTTTACATTCTTTTGGAGTAATAGAAAGTGATTGCATCTAATACTGTTCCTAAAAACATAGTCTTAATAGGTTATTCTACAATATCCCCTAATTTTTTTGAGCAGTGTATGTACTGAATTTTGTGACATTATTATTAAAAATGAAGAGATTTCAAAATAGATTCAATTTGATAGACAAGCTAATGTACAAAAAAAAGGCGAATTAATTTTTCTAAGAAATCCTTTATGAAGTTATAAATATAAGAAAAATGCCAGAGGCCGCAAGAATAAATGCAAATATCAAATTATTTTAACTTGTAACTCAGGACCGTCATCGATTAAATATATGCACTAATATACACTTTGAAGTCTCTACATAAAATTTATATAAATGGTAAATAGTTAATGTAAACACAAAGATCATAATAACAGTTTAAAGCAGTGCGTATAGCTAGCGTACACGTCACGTCGTTCCGCATCTGGTGAAGAATTCAGCCTGCGTACATGTCACGTCACTCCACGCTGATGGGTTAATGTAATGTGTGTTTTAAACTGTTGTAAACATAAAATTATTATTATTTTCTTTTCAATTTCTCCATTTAAAAAATAAATAGCAAGCAGCACTATGGATCTACATCGAGATTAAAATAAAAATTGTTTTAACAAAGTAGTACACAGGGTAAATTTAGATGGTATTGTAGTCAGCTCTAAGCCAGCTTCATTGGCTCAACAAGCATGCTCTACTCCTTATCAATGTCGAGAAGCCAGCTTCATTGGTTCAATAACTTGCTCTGTTTATCAATTGTTCAGAAGCAAAAAAAATCAATCAAATAAATAAATTACCTTTGATTATGAATGAACACTATGTGGCGCAAAGATTATGAGTATCACATGCATTGCTTTGGTGAGAACCAATGTCATGATCAGTTCTATTATCTCCACATCTCCATCTTTGATTTTTCACTCTGATCGACATAATGTGATGTAAATAGCAGGAAAATAAAATTGGAGACATGTAAAATTGAGTATTTTTAATACATTGCAAATACAGGAAAATTGAAGTGACCTTTGAAGAATGTAGTAAAAGGCGGGAAAACGTTAAATGCAGGACTGTAAAAGTGAGAATACTTTTTTATTATTAATTTAATACTTCTCACTTGAAGGACAAATTACATTTGAAGAGAAAAATATATAGATGTTTTTAAATAAAAAAACATCAATAGAAGCCCTACTGGTTTATATAAAGTAGTGTTTAAATTCCCAATAAATGTCTTCTTAATTAAGAAGCCACCATTTGCAAAGATTGAAGCAAAGGTTTCATAGCATTTGGTGCTGGGAATGACAACGTATATAAGAGAGAAATTTGTGTCTAGATCGCAACTCGCCCCCGTAGCTCAGTTGGTAGAGTATTTGGCCTGGCAAGCCAAAGGTCCTGGGTTCAAGTCTTGGTCTGGACGAAAATTTTTCTCTTCAAATATAAGAAATAGAAAAATATATGCCTAGACCAGGGTTTGAATCCAGGATCTTTGGCTTTGTATGCCAATGCTCTACAACTGAGGCCTCCAATGTAAACGCAAATTATTCTCTTATATATTGTTTATTCTCGATCACCAAATGCTACAAACTGTTGGTCCATCACGAAAATTATGGCATCTTTATTAAGAAGACTTTTTATTGGAGAATTAAACATTACATAGTAATGTGAAAGTCTTCTTAATAAAGAAGCCGTCATTTGCATGATCGAGCAAGAGTTAATATGGTCATTTGGAGCTTGGTAATTAACTATGTATAAGAGAAAAAATTTGCATTTAGATTGGAGGCCTAGGTAGCTCAGTTAGTAAAGCATTGGCATACAAAGCCAAAGGTCCTGGGTTCAAATTCCATTTCTCTTCAAATATAATTTGTCCTACAGAACTAATATTACATTTCATTCCAAAGAAGTCACACTAAAAATATCAATCTACAATCATTAGATCCACAGGCAAGCAAGGTAATCGCTACAAATAAGGTAATGTGACTTACAATCGTTGGGAAACAGAATGAGCACAGTTTCTGGTGTGTAGTGGACCGATGTTTCCAGGAAGTGTAACAATTTGAACCGTGTCTTCTCCAACTGTACTTCTAGCGCAGGTGATGGTGATTCAGATTTTGACACTTTTGCTAGAAGCTCCTCACACATCTCACGGTACTGGTGCACTAGTGCATTATGAAAGATGGCGTTACTGTCTTCCCACGCTAGCACTACATGCTCCTGCATCACAAGTCACTGGCTCAGCAAGTAAAATTATAATGTGGAAAGTAACATGCTAATTCACTCATCCCTGGGAAAACCAGATAAGTCGAAAAATAGCACAAACAAGATAGGTTGATATATCTGTTATTTCTCAATGAACCTCCTCCCTTTTATATAAAACAAAAATTGTATATTATAGCTAACAGAATGAAGAACTGACTTATCTTGTTATTATCATATGAAACAGTATAAATTAACAGCAAAAAAATAAAAAAAATGGGAAAAAATTTACTTACCTGGTTTTTCCTGGGGATGAGTTAATTTTTTTTATTTAAGTAAAATTTTATCATCTCACCTCATATTCTTCTTCATCGACTGGTTTTGGGGAGCCTTATTTGGTTCCTTCCTCAGTATTTTCATTAGTTTTTTTTGTCATCTTGAAAAGTCGCCTCCTGCTCCCTCTATTGGTTGACTGAAGAACCTTGAAATCAAATCATTTTCCCTGGGAATTTCAAAGTTCATTCATTTTTTTTCTTTTCACTTTTTTTGATTGTAGATCTTTTTCCCCAAACTGTTGAGCTCTTTAGGTTTTTCCATTTGTTTTATTATTGGGTGCGGTGGATTAGTGGTTATGTTCTTTGCCTCTAGTTCCTAGGGTCACAAGTTCAAACCCAGCCGGGATTAATGTATTTTTTTAGGATGAAAAATCCAAGGAAAAAGTCCTCTGGGAGGGACTTTAAGCCATGGGTCCTGAGTATGAAGATTTTCAGACTCATAAAAGAACTGTAAATCTGAATAAAAGACCTCTGTGCAAAATTTATTGACTTTCTCATCCTAGTAATACCTTAGTTGATGTTTTTATTATTAACTTAACATTTCTCAATGAAAGATAAATTATATTTGAAGAGAAAAATTTTCGCCTAGACCGAGACTCGAACCCGGGACCTTTGGCTTGCCGGGCCAAATGCTCTACCAACTGAGCTACCGAGGCGAGTTACGATCTAGATGCAAATTTTTCTCTTATATACATTATAATTCCCTTTCACCAAATGCTTTTGAAACCATTGTTTCTATCTTTGCAAATGGCGGCTTCTTAGTTAAGAAGACATTTATTGGGAATTTAACATTACTTTATAAAGCTAGTAAGGCTTCTAATGATGTTTTTATTATTAATTTAACATTTCTCAATGAAAGATAAATTATATTTGAAGAGAAAAATTTGCATCTAGATCATAACTCGCCTCGGTAGCTCAGTTGGTAGAGCATTTGGCCCGGCAAGCCAAAGGTCCCGGGTTCGAGTCTCGGTCTAGGCGAAAATTTTTCTCTTCAAATATAGTACCTTAGTTGCCTACAAGATATCTCAAGGGGTCAGTATGTTGACTGCACACCATTCATGAGATCTCTAGGGAAATAAGTGTAACTAAAATTAACTTGGTCTAGTAACTCCTAACAAAGGATTGGCTAAGACTCAACATTGGGCTGTTACACCATATTACACATCCAAGTTAACTGTTCACGGGCGGAGGGGAAGAGTTTTAGCGCTAGTGTCGCCGATCTACTGAATTTGTGGAAGGGATGTAGGAGAAAACTGTACATCCGATCACGTATTGAATATTTTCAACTTCAAATGTGGGGGGAGAATCTCTAAACATGTGTGAAAGATCTTAACATGGTTGTCAAATTAGTCATTTAAGCACGGAACGCTCAAGCGGTCGGATCATTTAAAATCACAGTATTTGTCGTCTTTCTGTTACCAGCCTCACAGTGGCAACATGTAATGAGAAGAGCAAGGAAGGGACAGCTCATTCCTAAACGTCACCCCAAAAGTAACAGGGTTGTCAAGTTTCTGCCACTGACCGTGCAGAACGACGGATCATTAAAATACACAGTATTTGTCAGCTCTCTACCTGCCAATCAAACAACATAATACAAAGGACAGGAAGTGGCAACATAGTAAGGAATAGAAAGAGAAAGATAGTTTGTTAGTTAACATATTTTCCGCCTGCACAAAACACTTGGATGCGCAATAGATTGACTTGTTTTATAAATTTTGCCTTTCTTTCAGATTGATGTTTTTCTGACCTTGTGTGGAAGTAGAAAAATCTGCAGTAGCAGCCCATGCATGGTCACAAAAACATCAAATTGAAAGAAAGGCTAACAAATAGAAAAACTTAAAAGAGTTCAAGGTTTGGGAAAAAATCTGCTTTCAAAAAAACGAAAAGGACAAATAAATGAAGATTGAAATTCCCGGGGAAAATGATTTGATTTCGAGGTTCTTCAGTCTACCAACAGAGGGAGCAGGAGGCAGCTCTTCAAGATGACATAACAGTCGTGAAAATACTGTGGATGAAACTGAAGAAGGTCCCAAAACCAGTCTAATAAGAAGAAGATTATGAGGTGAGATGATAAAATTGTACTTAAATAAATACCTCATAGTGTTAATTCCTAAAATGTTAACATGCTTAATACTTATCTAACCAACAGCACAGCTTTTGATGATGAAAAAAATAACAATAAAAAATTAACCTAATTAAACTCCAGGGCACAAAAGGCCTAGAAGGACCTTGTTGTACCAGCCAGGGCTGCTGGACTTATATCCAGATGTGATTTACTGATATGGACAATCAACCAGCTGCTACATGGATGACATATTCAAAGCACTGTCGGGTCCCCCAGCCAATATAACTGCTTTTCTCAACTTGGACTTATTATAGCTACTACCCAAATTCCTCACAATGCTGGGTGGGCAGTGGACCCATAATGTCCAAAATTCCATGAGAAAATTTCTTCCTCCATAGGGGCTCGAACTGACACCTATCCCGTAACTCTGTGGAGAGGCATGAAAGCATCTGAGCTGGGAATCAATCCAAGTTGTCTGACAACTACCATTCAGCTCGTTTGATGTTATAATTAATCTAACATTTTCCAGTCCTGGACAGAATTTTATTTTAGAAAGAAAAATTAACGCTTGAACTGGGACCTGAACCCCTCATCTCTGGCTATATGTGCCAGCATGAAACTGTTACATCATTCGAGCTCCAATACGAACGTCAACAATTCTTTCCTCTTATACAATTTCATATCAACTGAAGGCCTACAGACCGCACTTCCAACAACACCCTCTGATGACTTCCATTCAGAAGTATTTTTATTGACAATTTATACATTATATTTAAGCCTAAAAGTAACGTATAAATCTTTATATATAAAATTGAGTGTGAGTCTATTTGTGTCTGTCTGCCTGTCCTTTATGGACTTAGAAACTACTTGACCGATTTGAATGGGGTTTTAGAGAATTTTTCTTATACAATTAACATAAATTAACTAACTCACTGGCTCTATCAAACCCTTAGATTCATGACCACAAGGACATAGCTCTCCATATATCCCTATCCTGAATTAATGTTTTTCAATCGTGCCCTGAATATAATCTACTTCCCTCATATCGTTGTTAATGTTATTCTATCACCCCATTCTTGATCTACCAACTGGGCGTTCTCCCTCTGGTTTTCCTACAAAAAGCTTTCATGTACCTCTTTCATTTCCCATTTGTGCCACATGTCCTACCTATTGCAGTCTACAAGATTTAACTCTTCTTATTACATCTGGCTTCCTATAAAGATCATGTAGTTCACTGCTATGTAGTTTCCTCCATTCACCTGTCTATTCATCTCTCTTTGGTCCAAATGTTATTCTTATTGCAATTCATCATTTCTCAAATTTTTAAATTAAAAATTTTCAGAATCATCTTTAGCGTTTGTTCCTCTCATGAGCGATAACCGTTGTCTGATTTTCACCTTGAGCAGTTGATAATCTAAATTGCAGTCTGTCCTTCTAACTGATCTAACATCGATGATGCTACTGTGCCAGTATTTTGTCCACTAATACATGATCTATCTGGTTCCGAGTTTCACTATCTGGAGACATCCAGGTAATTTATGAATATCCTTATGCTGGAATGTTGTGCTCTTAATAATAAAATTCAATAATAAGGACAATTAACATATATAACATATTATCATATGTACTATAGGGCCAGAGCTAAAAAAGAGTGCACTAAAAAGTTGCTTTTTGAATGCTTAAATGGCTTCGCTGCCTAAACCATAAAATACACCAAATTAATGTACACAAAATTGAATATCTAAAAAAATCTACATAAAAGTCCGTAACAGCATATGTCTTTTATGGATAACTCATAATAACCATTTTTGTCTTTCAGCTCATTGATGCCAAGAAGATAGGAATAAGTAGATTCCTGGGCAAGCTCGGTAATCAGCATGGGGTATCTAAAAATAATTACGATATAAATTTAAAATTATTTTTCTTTCTACTTATTCAACTAAACACAAAAATACATTTAATTTATTTAGGTGTAGCAGTACACGGCGGGTATTAGCTAGTTCTTAATAAAACTATTTCTGAATAAAGTTGTCAGAAGGTGTTGTTGGTAGTGGGATACCGGCCTTCAGCAGAAGATAGAGAACTGCATAAGAAGAAAGAATTAACGTTTGTATCGGAGCTAAAATGGTGTAACATTATCATGCTGTGACGTATAACCAGATATCTGTGGTTTCAGTCCCAGTTTGGGCAATCATTTTTGTTTTGAAAATAAAACCATTCAGCTACTTTTAATAATAATAATAATAATAATAATAACAATAGCTTTATTTTACCTGGCAGAGTTAAAGCCTTAATGCCTTGTCTACCACTCAACCAGGTTAGAAAATAAAAATATATTCTTACATTTAAATTACAATAAAGAAAATTGTTATGTGGTATATCTAAAAGTAAAGTGATCCCACTACAGGCCTCAGGAGGCCTGGGGCAGTAGGAGGTTAAGGCTCCCACTTTTTCTTGACAATCGGCACTTGATGTCAGCCGGGTTGTCAGCCCTGCGTGACGGCCGCCTTTACAATACATTTATTATTTACGATACACTTCGATTAATCTAGATGTGTCACATTCAGTACCGTAAATGAGTTAAGGCATTTAAAGAGACTATCGTGTATGCAGCCGTCGGTCAGTTAACTCGTTTTAGAGCGGGCGCAAACAAACTGTGTTTATTGACGATTTTATTATTAATTTAACACTTCTCATAGAAGGATAAATTATATTTGAAGAGAAAAATTTTCGCCTAGACCGGGACTCGAACCCGGGACCCTTGGCTTTCCGGGCCTCGGTAGCTCAGTTGGTAGAGCACTTGGCCCGGAAAGCCAAGGGTCCCGGGTTCGAGTCCCGGTCCAGGCGAAAATTTTTCTCTTCAAATATAATTTATCCTTCTATGAGAAGTGTTAAATTAATAATAAAATCGTCAATAGAAGCCCTACTAGCTATAAAGTAGTGTTAAATTCCCAATAAAAAATGTCTTCTTAACTAAGAAGACGCCATTTGCAAAGATAGAAGCTATGGTTTCAAGCATTTGGCGCGAGGGAATTACAACGTACATAAGAGAAAAATTTGCATCTAGATCGTAACTCGCCTCGGTAGCTCAGTTGGTAGAGCACTTGGCCCGGAAAGCCAAGGGTCCTGGGTTCGAGTCCCGGTCTAGGCTAAAATTTTTCTCTTCAAATATAATTTATCCTTCTATGAGAAGTGTTAAATTAATAATAAAATCGTCAATAGAAGCCCTACTGGCTATAAAGTAGTGTTAAATTCCCAATAAAAAATGTCTTCTTAACTAAGAAGCCGCCATTTGCAAAGATAGAAGCTATGGTTTCAAGCATTTGGCGCGAGGGAATTACAACGTACATAAGAGAAAAATTTGCGTCTAGATCATAACTCGCCTCAGTAGCTCAGTTGGTAGAGCACTTGGTCCGGAAAGCCAAGGGTCCCGGGTTCGAGTCCCGGTCTAGGCGAAAATTTTTCTCTTCAAATATAAACCGTGTTTATATTCGGCGCCTAAATATTGTTGGCTTAGTATGTCTTGGAGGACATAGATGGCATGTAAATGTACATTTTTTATTCCCATTTGACACGTTTAACCTTGGTGAATCCCCTTTTATTTTTAAAACAAACAACACATGGAATTTGTTCACCCAAACTTGCCTCCAGGCTCCAATGCAGTCGTATATGTTTCTCGTTATCGCACTGTTGTTTGTGCATGAGTGAAACCATGGTGAAAGAAAAATATCTCACTGAAGAAGAATTAGTGAATATTTTGTATAATGATGATTCAGGTGATGACCTGATTCCTGAATTAGAAGATTCATAAAGTGAAAGTGAAAATGAACTTCCACTTCCTGAAATTGATACACCGATACCATGTGATGTCAATCACCCAAGTTATTTCACCATCAAATCCTACTAGGATATCTCCTTTAGGTATGTACAAAATTTGAATTTTCTAGGACTAATAGTTTGTGAATAATGGTCCATTTTCTGAAGTGCCATGAAAAGGGTAGCTGGGGTATTTAAATGCCCTGCTCAGTGCCAGGTACTGAATGTGACATGAATGAAATGTATTTTTTTTATTCAATGCCACCAGTTTGTCATTTTGACATTTCTGGTATTCTCTCCTGGCATTGGCATATTGTAACCCACTTCTGAGTTTGGGGCAACTGGTAGGCATTGTTACGCTGCCCAATAACATGATGGGCGATGATGAGCCAGGAGAGGCCTTAACCTTAATTTTAATTAAATTAATATGATGATGATGGCCAAATGATGTTCGGGGATCTCTTGGGCCTTAAAAAGTTTCCTGACATTTGTCTTACAGATGAGGAAAAACCCTGAAAAAAAAAACCTTACCCAGGAAACTTGTCCCAATTGGGGATTGAACCCAGGCTCACTGTGTGACAAGGCAGCACACTACCTCGAGACCACAGCAGTGGACACAAATGAAATATAAAATGGTCAAGATAAAAAAATGCAAAAAAAATACTATTAATGACATAGAATAAATTTAGTTCTGGAGAAAAATTAATTATCGTATTTAACAACAAGTGATTCCCAAGCATGACTTAAAAGTGTCAAGCGTGCAGCAACTATCTTTTGGAAGGTGATCTCTGCTCAGTTAACTACACATATTATAAAAACATAATGAAACTGTGACTGCTCACCAAGTATGGAATAACAAGATCTTTGTGGTTCCTTAACAAATAATCCAAAACTTTGGGGCGAGGAAGTTGCTCCACTTCTGCTATATCCTCTGTGAACATCTTGAGACCATCTTCTGGGTTCGCTTTCAATACCCAGCCGGCAAATTCCAGCATCAAGTTGATGTGATCCTTACCTGTAACACACAACAAAATAAACAACATCCAAATTATACAAACCAATATTTAATGAATTTATATATATATATAAATATTATATATACATATATTATATTTTATATATATATATGTATCTTAATATATAAAAATTACGTGTCACGTTGTTCGTCCGCGATGGAATCCTAAATTACTGAACCGATTTTAATAAAATTTTGCACACTGTGTGCAGTTTGATCCAACTTGAGACTTAGGGAAGTTTATAACTAAATAAATTTATAGTCGCATTATTTTTTTATTGCAAATTATTTGCTTATTATTTAACAAAGAGTTATAATTATCTGTGAGTTCCATACGATTCTAACAGATGGCCGTGTAAGGTAATTGGTTTATTATATTTGAAGAGAAAAATTGTTGCCTAGACCGAGACTCGAACCCGGGACCTTTGGCTTGCCGGGCCAAATGCTCTACCAACTGAGCTACCGAGGCGAGTTGCGATCTAGACGCAAATTTTTCTCTTATATACGTTGTAATTCCCTCGTGCCAAATGCTTTGAAACCTTTGCTTCTATTTTTGCAAATGGCGGCTTCTTAGTTAGGAAGACATTTATTGGGAATTTAACACTACTTTATAAAACCAGTAGGGCTTCTATTGATGTTTTTATTATTGATTTAACACTTCTCACTGAAGGATAAATTATATTTGAAGAGAAAAATTTTCACCTAGACCGAGACTTGAACCTGGGACCTTTGGCTTGCCAGGCCAAATGCTCTACCAACTGAGCTACCGAGGCGAGTTGTGATCTAGACGCAAATTTTTCTCTTATATAACATCAATTGGTTTATTATTTAACCAGGTGGCTGTGCTTTTTGTTGCAACCGCAAATTTCAATTGAATTACAAATATTGATTATTTCATAATTTAAGTGTGTGTGTGTGTTTGTTTTATTTTCAATATATTGATAATAATATTAATTTCATGTGAAAGTATTAGTTTTTAAAAATTTAAGTAACCTGGCTGAAAGACAGCAACTTAATTTAAAAAAATTTAAACTGGACTTGGACGAGCAGGGACATTGAACAATAATGGCGAATCAGTTCTAGAGAGACCCTGAATGGATAAGATAATCAGGTGAATTTCCCGGCAAAATATGGTATAGGCCTATGGGACATAAATCTTACATTTAAGAAGAATTGTCAATTTAAAACCATCCGAAGGTCCTACTGAACGGAATAACACAACTGTTAGTTGTAATAATAATGGTATGGCCAATATTACATACAAGAAAACAATCTCCATGCCTCAATTAGAAAAAACAAAGATGACTATAAATATATCACACAAGATGATATTACTATACAGAGAGAAACTTTCCTTTTTCCCTGATGATGATTAGAATCCAAACTGCCAACCAAAGTTCGTAGAAAAAAACAAAAGTATAAATGAAATCAGCAGCAAGAAGCACAAAGGCCTCCTCAATATATTCCAATCAATAAATGTATAATAATTCCTTATGATAAACTTATGGGTTATACTGAGAATGCAGACAACATAAATTCATCTCAATCAACAAAACCACTTCCACATAAACCACCACCCATATTTATACCGTGTGTAGTTAACGTACCAGAACTAAAAAATTGTGTAAAACAAAAACTTTCTGATTTAGATTTCTCACTTAGTTTACTACAACATAATTTAACATATACCTTAGCCACAGCAACGCATGGCCGGGACTTATATATATATAAATAAAACAAAGTCGAATTAGTTACACTATTTATAACTCAAGAACAGCTGGACCGATTTTTATGATCTTTGATTTGTTGGATTTGTTTCTGCCCTGAATAGCAGATAACTATTAAAACATTGGAAAAATTAACGTAAAAATATTTAAAGGCGATACGACGTTCGCTGGGCCAGCTAGTATATATATATATATAAAGTCTACTATGTTATATTTGAAGAGGAAAGTATATTATTATGAGTTAGGGATTTTGATTCACCTTCTATTCTTTATTTGTTGCCTTCATCAATCTTTTCAATCAGGGATTTATCAAATTGATTGTAAAGATTGTGAAAAAATATACATAGGAAAAACAAAAAAGAACTTGAATTCAAGATTGAAAGAACACTTCAGAAATGTTAAAAATGGAGAAATAGGGAAAAATCTGCAATAGCTGCACATGCATGGTCAGAAAAATACAGAATCGAAACTAAGGCCAAATTACTAAAACAGATAAATCTCTAAGAAACTCACAATTTGAGAGAAAATTTACATCCATAAGAATAAGGAGAAAACTATAAATTTTGAAATTCCCAGGGAAAAGGAAAAGAATTTAATTTGGAAGTTCATCGGTCAGCCAACAGAGGGAGCAGAAATCAACCTGCAGGATCAACAACCGCAAATTCAACAGTTAGGAAGCATTGACAATGACACACAAATGTGGAGAAACTGTAGTCTGCAAGAAAATAAAAACTCTTAATAATTTAAAGAAACCTCATAGTGTTACATCTTCAAATATTAAAGAAAAGTATATGCCTGGACTAGAGTTTGAACCCAGGACCTTTAGCTTTATATGCTAATGTTCTGCCACTGAGCCTGAAGTCCTCCAATCTAAACATAAATTTTTCTATTTAACTTTCACAGGGAAAGAACACTATGAGGTTTAATTTAAGAATTAAATTAATGTTTTTATTACATCACCTCATATCCTTTTCCTTTTTTTTTTCTTCTATACTGCAGTTTTGGAGCTAATCTCCATCGTCAGTAGCCTCTGGTCGACTGGTGTTATGTCGTTTCTTGGCAGTTTCCTTCTTACTTCTATCGGTGGACCGATGAACCTCTGGATCAGGTCAAAATTTGCGGGAGTTTCAAAATTCATGAGTTTGTCTTTCTTGTTTTTTTGGATGTGGATTTTTTCCCAGACTATGAGTTCCTTTAGTTTATCTGTTTGTTTGATTAGGCTAGCTTCTGTATCAATTAAATGTTTTTCAGACCAAGCATGGGCTGCTACAGCTGACTTGTCCACTTCACCCTTTTTTATTAAAACCAAAAAATGAAAAAATTGGAGAAGAATATAAATCAGGAATATATCAGATCAAATTTCAAGATTGCGACAAAATCTATATAGGAAAAACCAAAAAGAAATTTAAAAACTAGATTGAAGGAACACCTTAGAAATGTAAAAAAGGGTGAAGTGGACAAGTCAGCTGTAGCAGCCCATGCTTGGTCTGAAAAACATTTAATTGATACAGAAGCTAGCCTAATCAAACAAACAGATAAACTAAAGGAACTCACAGTCTGGGAAAAAATCCACATCCAAAAAAACAAGAAAGACAAACTCATGAATTTTGAAACTCCCGCAAATTTTGACCTGATCCAGAGGTTCATCGGTCCACCGATAGAAGTAAGAAGGAAACCGCCAAGAAACGACATAACACCGGTCGACCAGAGGCTACTGACGATGGAGATAAGCTCCGAAACTATAGTATAGAAAAAAAAAAAAAAATATGAGGTGAGGTAATAAAAACATTAATTTAATTCATAAATTTTTCTATTGTTTAGTTGTTTCTCGTTTGAGTGAAGAAACAACTACACAATATTAAAATAAACCTTGTGAAGAAACAACTACACAATATTAAAATAAACCTTATAGTGTTATTTCCTATCTACATAACTTAATAAATTTTTCTCTTATACATTTCAATTCTTGAGAGCACTAAAGGCTCAATGCATGAATGGCAGCTTTCTAATTAAGAAAACTTTTTAATGGGAATCTTAAAATTATTGTAAATCAATGGTAAAGAGAAAATTTTTTGCCTGAACCAGGAATCGAACCCCGAACCTTTAACTTTCCGTGCTAATGCTCTGTCCACTGATCTAATTCAGGCTTCATTCCAATCCAAGCAGAAATCCTTCCATATTGAGAAGCTAGCTATTATTATGATAGAAATAAGTAAATTAATGAACACAAATTATTGTAAATCAATGGTAAAGAGAAAAATTTTTGCCTGAACCGGGAATCGAACCCCGAACCTTTAGCTTTCCGTGCTAATGTTCTGTCCACTGAGCTAATTCAGGATTTCTGCTTGGATCGGAATGAAGCCTGAATTAGCTCAGTGGACAGAGCATTAGCATGGAAAGCTAAAGGTTCAGGGTTCGATTCCTGGGTTCAGGCAAAGATTTTTCTCTTTACCATTGATTTACAATAATCTAATTGTGTTCATTAATTTACTTATTTCTATCATAATAATAGCTTTAGCTTCTCAATATTAATTTAATACAAATCTTAAAATTACTTTATAAGATATTGTTTGTCTTTGAGTGAGAAATGTTAAATTTATAACAGAAACATCTACCATGTTGGTTGAAACGGTTGTCATGCTCACCGCTGGTTCCATGGCTCACAGGTTTAAACCCAGTCAGGATCGATGTATTTTCAGGCCATAAAAATATTGAGCATGGTTTCCTTCACAAAGGCACTAAAGCCCTGAATTCCATGTCAAAAAACTAAAGAATGTAAAAGAACCTAAAGCCTGAAAAATGAGGCCTTCAAGTAAAATATGTTGGTCCTTTGACACGCATATTTGAATTATTATAAGTTAGGGATTTAGACTCATAATGATTAAAAGAAACCTTATAGTGTCACTTCCTTCAAATATTAAACCCATATTTGAATTTGAATGCTAGAGTATTACCATAGAATATCTGCCTCCTAACTAGTAAATCCAGGATTCATACATGGGAGGTAAGAAAACTTAATATAAAAACTTTCAATCTTGAGGTTAGGAGAGATAACAATGTACAATATCTTACCAGATGTTATGCCATACCCATCCTTTGTTCATACATTGAAGTTACTTTAAAAAAAAAAACTTCTTCTTCACAGTTTAGGCTTATTTACTAGCCTGTTCCGGCTCCAAATTGCTGCTCTTTCCATAAAAAAATCTCACCAGCTTTCTTGTAATGTGGATTATTACCTTGGCGTGGTAGGGAGGCTTAGTACCAATGACCCAGACAATCATAACTGGGAAGCCTTGGCTTGCGGTTAGATAAGAGGAGAGGGAACTAAGAATAATCTGCAACGTGGGAGTAACGACCACACTGGAAGCTGCAAACACGGAAGACCACAACGGCAGACACGGCAGAGATAGAAATATCGGAACGGCGAAAAGGCAGAAGTGGCAACCGAATCTCTGGGGGTGAAATGAGAGACCCAGCTCGGAGAAACAAGAGTGAAGTCCTCAACGGCAGAAGATGGAAGAGGCAACTAACCCTGCAGAACGTTAGTAGCGTACTCAGGGGGCATTTTAAAATACTTACAAGCTTCAAAGATAAAAAAACTTATTATGGGAAATAACATTATGAGGCTTTCAAGTTAATAAATAAAAATGAATTGTGATTATCTCACCTCATACACACTGTGTTCTTCGAATTGAAAAAAAAGAAGCTAAACTTTTTAAATATTTGGCAAAACCCTTGGATTTGACAGTTTGGGAAAATATATAGATTCTTACTTACTTACTCACTGGCACTATCGAACCCGTAGGTTCTTGGCCGTGCAGACATAAGTTCTCCATACATCCCTATCCTCAGCTAATGCTTTCCAATCATTCCCTGTATGATCTACTTCCTTCAAATCATAGTTAATATTATTCTCCCACCTCATTCTAGGTCTACCAACTGGGCGTTTTCCCTCTGGCTTTCCTACAACAAGCTTCCATGCAAGTCTTTCGTTCCCCATATGTGCAACATGTCCTGCCCATCGCAGTCTACGAGACTTAACTGTTCTTATTATATCTGGCTTCCTATAAAGACCATGCAGTTCATTGTTATGTAGTCTGCTCCATTCACCTGTCTGTTCATCTCTCTTTGGTCCAAAAATTTTCCTAAGTACTTTATTCTCAAACACTCGTAATCTCCTTTCCTCCCTTAAAGTAAGAGTCCATGTTTCGCACCCATATAATATAACTGGTAGAATAACAGTTTTATATATTTTCAGTTTAAAGTTTTTTGAAAGGAGTTGGATTCAGAAGAATAAATTTAGATCCATGAATTTTGAAATTCCCAGAGGGCAAGATTTCATCTCAAAGTTCATCAAATCAAAACTATACCTTACCTGCTCTTAGAGTGATCCTAACATAAACAGATGCCAATTGCATCCTTCTGCCATTCGCGCCACAACTACTGTCACATTGACGGGGAGCATGTGTGAAGTATGTAAGACATGTGATCGTTGAATGGGGTAGATTACAAGAAAGCTGGTGAGATTTTTCACTGAACTTGTGAAATACATTTATAATAACTGTTTTTTGACCACTAGTCAATGGTTTACCAGACTAGCATTTTGAAAATTTAGATGGCAATACAGCAACAGAAGTCTCGACACCTTCAGCCCAGCCGTTTTGTTGCATCAGAATCGACAGAAGCATGATTCAAATGCATCATCCATATGTAATAAACTACCAGTATTTTAAGTTGTAATTATTGATTAGGTATATTTAGAATATTTTCTAAGTTTTGAATATTATTATTTTCATTCATGAAGAATAACAAATATATTCAGAGGACATATTTTTAATTTAATGGAGGAACAACTTTTTCACATACTTATTACTTCTACATTGTACATTGGTATCCATAATCAATGAAAGCGAGCAGATCACATGGTTTTGTTTTGACGAGGATCACTTTAAGAGCGGATAGCCTTTAAATGACAGTTTAGAAGATGAAGAAAAAAATTAACAGTCGTAAAATGACTGAAGATAATAATAATGTTTTCTGAAACCAGTCCTGTGCTTTGAAGAACATGGCGTTTATGAGGTGAGATAATCATAACTCATTTGTTTATTATAATACTTTAACACTCTTTAACAACTAAGGTCATTAGTGTCACAATTCTAATCTAGGCATGAAATAGAAGCCTCTTTTTTTTCAGCTAGAGGTTCATTTAGGTGCTGTAAATCAGTGATACGGAATCTGGACGATGCCTCTGGCTGCTGTCACAAATTTTCAAGTATAATTAAATTTTATTCCAGCACAACGGTATCTTCTCATCTCGTAAATTAATGAGTCATTTTTTAACATCTTACCTCATATTTTATGTTTCTTCAAACATGGGAACTAGTTTTCGAGAGAAGGATGTCTCTCATTTTTAACCGACATTATGACTACCGGATTTTCGTTGGAATCTCCATTAATAACGTTGCCATCTGGTGTTGATTTGATGAACTTTGAGATGAGGTCACGTTCATTAGGAATCTCGAAATTCATGGATCTAAATTTGTTCTTCTTAATATATATCTTCTCCCAAATTGTCAATTCTAAAGGTTTTTCCAAATGTTTTAAAAGTAGGGCTTCTTTTTCAATTTTATGATTCTCCAACAAACTATGTGCTGCAATAGCTGATTTCTTATTAGTTATTAATAGATTACCAAGGCTAAATTTATTTATCGGTGCCAATGTAATACTGAAATTCTTGAAAATTTTTTGAAATTTGTTACGTATTTCAGGATGATAAGTAATTTTCTTAAACTGGTTTCCTTTCTTTGAATCAGATTGCAGGGTAGTGTATTCTTTCAATCTTTTTTGTTGTCTGAATTTCTTTAATTTATTTACAATTATTTCTTTCGTAGTAAATTTTACAGCTCCATCTTGAAGGTTGAGTAATTTCAATGCATCTTCAATATATTTAGAATTTATCACAGAGAAAATACGTATCATCTACATATCTATACCAACATTTGAATATCCAGGGATAAACATTGGTGATATAAGACTCTAAATAACCCATAAATAAATTCACCAAAAATGGTGAAAGTGGGTTACCCATAGCCAGACCTGAGATTTGTTTGTAAAATTTTTCATTGAAGGTGAAAACATTATCAATGCAAAGCTTTGTAAGAATTAAATATTCTTCTATTATTTCTCTTTCTAGTTTTAAGGAATTTAGCCATTTTTCTAAAATAGTTAACATCTTTCCAATTGGGATGCTCGGAAATAAAGAAATGATGTCGAAAGAAACCAATCTGTCAATACCATCCAATGATAGATTATTCAATTCTTTTACCAATTCAATAGAATTTTCAATACTTTTGTTGTCGAAACTTGGTAATTCTTTAAATTTCTTTGTAAGCCATTTTGCCAAAATATAACACGGTGAACCAATATTATTAACAATGGGTCTCATCTTATTACCCTAATTGTGTATTTTTGGGAGTCTATACATTTTTGGATTCTGTGGGTTTGAAACTTTTAAGTTATATTTGTCCTGATCCTTGATGACGAGCATCCCAATTGGAAAGATGTTAACTATTTTAGAAAAATGGCTACTAAATTCCTTAAAACTAGAAAGAGAAATAATAGAAGAATATTTAATTCTTACAAAGCTTTGCATTGATAATAATGTTTTCACCTGCAATGAAAAATTTTACAAACAAATCTCATGTCTGGCTATGGGTAACCCACTTTCACCATTTTTGGCGAATTTATTTATGGGTTATTTAGAGTCTCATATCACCAATGTTTATCCTTGGATATTCAAATGTTGGTATAGATATGTAGATGATATTTTTTCTGTGATAAATCTAAATATACTGAAGATGCATTGAAATTACTCAACCTTCAAGATGGAGCTGTAAAATTTACTATGAATTGGAAAAGGATAAACAAATCCCATTTTTGGACCTTTACTTAATAAGGAATGAACTACAAGGAAAAATTGAATTCAATATATATAGGAAGTATACTCACACAGACAATTATATAAAATCTTCAGGTTTCAATCATATGGCACATAAACATGCAATTTTCAACAGTTTGATATATAGATTATTAAGGGTCGTATGTTAGAACATTACTCTCTCTCAAATTACTTCCAATCACTAGTGAGCTGCTTCGCCGTGAGCAATTGCTGAGAACGAATTAACGGCCGACTTACCGGTCATGCACGAGCGTCGACGTTTTCGTAATATTGGCAACGAATTACCCAGAATTCTCAGCGATAAAACCACTTCCGTTATTTTCGTCTGCTATAGAGGAATGCATTTATGCTTGCATCCCGCAAATAATACCGTATACAAACACGTCTGCGACACGCAATATTACGCCGATTCTCCTGTTCTTCCAGTTGAATTCTTTGGTAGACTCTATCAAATTCCTCTTCTCCGTGTATACCGAAAACATGATCGAAGTCTTCAAGGTCCGACATCTTGGATAAATGTTGGATAAAGCAGCAAAGTACATCGATTACCATCGGTTCCCGTTCGGTTCCCTTCGGGATTTTAATTTGAGTTGCTCATGTAAGGTACCTCGACAGGTAGCTTTACAAATTTAACCAATTATTATCGCATGAACAGATTTCTGAGTAAGCAAAATCGTATTAGCATACAACTTGCTCAGCAGAGAAGGCATTTTACTGTCTAATGCGTCCAAACATGCGACCCTAAATGTTCCATTAAATGAAGAAGATTTTAAGAAAGAATACAATCACATTTTGAACATAGCCAATTTAAATGGTTTTTTAAATGGTTTTGGAAAAGAAATAATTGTAAATAAATTAAAGAAATTCAGACAACAAAAAAGATTGAAAGAATACACTACCCTGCAATCTGATTCAAAGAAAGGAAACCAGTTTAAGAAAATTACTTATCATCCTGAAATACATAACAAATTTCAAAAATTTTCAAGAAATTCAATATTACATTGGCACCGATAAATAAATTTAGCCTTGGTAATCTATTAATAACTAATAAGAAATTGAACACACCAGATAGTAAAAAATCTGGAATTTATCAAATTAATTGTAAGGACTGCAATAAAGTATACATAGGAAAAACAAAAAGAAATTTGGACACTTGCACTAAAGAACACTTCAGAAATATTAAAAATGGTGAAATTGAAAAATCAGCTATTGCAGCACATAGTTTATTGGAGAAGCATAAAATTGAAAAAGAAGCCCTACTTTTAAAACATTTGGAAAAACCTTTAGAATTGACAATTTGGGAGAAGATATATATTCAGAAGAACAAATTTAGATCCATGAATTTCGAGATTCCTGATGAACGTGACCTCATCTCAAAGTTCATCAAATCAACACCAGATGGCAACATTATTAATGGATATTCCAACGAAAATCCGGTAGTCATAATGTCGGCTGAAAAATGAGAGACATCCTTCTCTCGAAAACTAGTTCCCGTGTTTGAAGAAACATAAAATATGAGGTAAGATGTTAAAAAATTACTCATTAATTTACGAATTAAGAACCTCATAACGTTATTTCCCATATTTAACTATGAATCTTCTCATCTGTATCTATAGTACAACTTGTTTAATTACTATAGTGTAATGAGGATGCATGCCATTGACCATTCCTAAATATACTGAATTTCTAGTTCAAGAATTGCAGGAAAACAATTTTAATGGAAAAATACTGATGAATTATAAATTCTGAAGGGCCAGACTGTTACCATTAGCCACACATAAAAATAAATATACAATAATCTTGAATATCTCAAAAATATGTATCCTGAGACTATTTCACAAATAAAACAAAATATTGATAAACATCAGTATAATATATAAATATATTTCCACTTAATAGTGAGTAAAGTGATCCCACAACAGGCCTCAGGAGGCCTTTGGGGTAGTAGGAGGTTAAGGCTCTCACTTTTTCTAGACAATCGGCACTTTATGTCAGCTGGGTTGTCAGCCCTGCATGACGACTGCCTTTACCCCCAGAACAGGTGTCTGGTACTCATTCCATTAGAGGCTGAGTCGACCCCAGGACCATAGTGCTGCCAGAAGGTTTGGGTCAGTTTAAAAAACTTAATAGTGAGTGGAGAACATATTTTTAATAACTCACCTCATAAAATTTCAAATTTCTTTGACTTTGATACTGTCGGTTTCAGACGACTTCCCGTCCCTCTTCAGTCATGATTCCCACTGTTGAAATTCTCTGGTTGTTGATTTCTCTATGGACGTCACCTCTTGTGCTGCCATCTTTGATTGGGATTATAAATTTTGAAATTAAATTTTTATCCACCAGAATATCGAAGTTCATAGATCGATATTTATTCTTCTGAATGTATATCTTGTCCCAAACTATCAATTCCAATGATTTATCCAATTGTTTCAAAAGTTTTGCCTCTTTTCCAATTTTATGATGTTCTAGCAAACTATGTGCAGCAATTGTTGATTTTTCAATTTCACAATTTTTAATATTTCTAAAATGTTCTTTAGTACGTATTTCCAAATTCCTTTTTGTTTTTCCTATATATACTTTGCTACAATCATTACAATTTATTTGATAAATTCCAGATTTCTTATTGTCTGGGATGATTTTTTTTATTGACACTTAGAAGTTTTCCCAGACTAAATTTATGTATTGGTGCCAAAGTAATGTTGTGTTTGTCAAACATTTTTTTAAATTTCCTATGTAGTTCAGGATGGTAAGTAATTTTCTTGAATTTCTTCTTTTCTTTACTAACAGTTTGTAGGGTAGAGCATTCTTTAAGTCTTTTTTTTTTTTCTGTTTGAATTTCCTTAATTTGTTTGTTACTATTTCCTCATTAAAACCATTTAATCTGGCTATATTTAGGATATTATTGTATTCGTTCTGAAATATTTTCTCATTTAATGGGACATTTGTTAGTCTGTACAAGAGACTAATAAATATTGTATCATATTTGAAGAGAAAAATTATACGCTCAGACCGGGACTTGAACCCGGGGCCCTTGGTTCTCTAGACCAAGTGCTCTACCAACTGAGCTACCTGAGCAAGTACCGATCTAAACGCAAATCTTTCTCTATATACATTGTAATTCCCATCCACCAAATGCTGTGAAGCCATGCTTCTATCTTGCAAATGGCGGCTTCTTTATTAAGAAGACATATTTGGGAATTATACATTACAGCCAGTACGGCTTTTTCCAAGTTTTTATTATTGATTTCGTACATCTCAATGATGGATAAATCATATTTGAAGAGAAAAATTATACGCTCAGACCGGGACTTGAACCCGGGGCCCTTGGTTCTCTAGACCAAGTGCTCTACCAACTGAGCTACCTGAGCAAGTACCGATCTAAACGCAAATCTTTCTCTATATACATTGTAATTCCATCCACCAAATGCTGTGAAGCCATGCTTCTATCTTGCAAATGGCGGCTTCTTTATTAAGAAGACATATTTGGGAATTATACATTACAGCCAGTACGGCTTTTTCCAAGTTTTTATTATTGATTTCGTACATCTCAATGATGGATAAATCATATTTGAAGAGAAAAATTATACGCTCAGACCGGGACTTGAACCCGGGGCCCTTGGTTCTCTAGACCAAGTGCTCTACCAACTGAGCTACCTGAGCAAGTACCGATCTAAACGCAAATCTTTCTCTATATACATTGTAATTCCCATCCACCAAATGCATTTGGTGGATGGGAATTACAATGTATATAGAGAAAGATTTGCGTTTAGATCGGTACTTGCTCAGGTAGCTCAGTTGGTAGAGCACTTGGTCTAGAGAACCAAGGGTCCCGGGTTCAAGTCCCGGTCTGAGCGTATAATTTTTCTCTTCAAATATGATTTATCCATCATTGAGATGTACGAAATCAATAATAAAAAATATTGTATGTTTATGTGCAATAGGATTGAAGTTCATTGATTCAATATAGTCCACTGCTGTGGTCTTGAGGTAGCGTGCTGCCAATGTCACGCAGCGGCCCGGGTTCGATTCTGGTCGGGACAGGCTCCTGGGTGAGATTTATTTCGGGGTTTTTCCTCACCTGTAAGGCAAATGTCAGGAAGCTTAGGGCCCAATGGTCCCTGAAAAATCATCCGGCCATCATCACTATCCTTATCATTATCATCATCATTCTTCACCGGTGTGGAAAGCAATGGGAAGCTATCACACCTATCATTCCCTAGTAAAGCTGCAAAGCATAGTATGAAAATGCTATGATTGCAGTGAAAGACCTGCCCTCAGGCAGAATTACTACAGATGGATTTAATATAATTATCAGGATTGTATCTTCTGAACATCAAATTCAATTTTTTGGGTTTTTTCATTCCTAATTAGGTAGATCTAAAAATGGAATTTGATTTTCAATTTCTGATTCTATTATAAATTTTATTTGAAATAATAAAATAATTTAAATATAATATTTCCACCTAATTAATAAATTGAGTTAGATTTAACACCTCATCGCATAATTTGTAGATTTCTCAAAGACTAGTTTGATACATGTTTGTATCACCTTCAGCTCTATCTAACTGTTGAATTGGTGGTTGATGATACGGTAGACTGCTTCCTGCTCCCTCTGTTGGCTGAGTGATGAACTTCCAAATTAAATCCTTTTCCCTGGGAATTTCAAAATTCATGATTTTCCTTTTGCAGATTTATCTATGTCCCCATTTTCAATCTTTTTTTCCTATTTTTTTTTCTCTTTCCATGTATATTTTTTCTCGATCTTTGCAGTCCATTTGATAAATCCCCGATTTTTACCTTCAACATTTTCATTTGTGTTGGTTTTAATAAATGTATTCAGGCTATAATAATTTTTTGGTGCTAATTTAATCATTTATTCAATTTTTTTTTTAAACTTAATGTATGCAAAGGATGATAGATAAATTTCCTTAATTTCTTTATCATCTACTAGCCCTTACCAAGAACTTTTAAACAACAGGAGAGAAAAACAGAGAATGATAGATGCTGATTTCTATACCTCAGGAGCTATGCTGTACAGGAACTGGACGAAAGCCAACCAAGAGCTAAGATATGTCGTGACATGATATGCGATTCACGGCTCTCATCATAAGGTGTGCAGAATCAAGAAATACCCCAAACCTAGTGAGGAGTGCGTGTGTGAATTGTGAGGCAGACAGTGCGACCGATATCATATACCAAAATGCCCAAGACACATGAAATCGCTGATCAACTACATCAAAGACTAAAGTATAATCAGTGCCCATTAGGGCGAACCTTTCTTCTTATTATTATTAATTTCTTTATCGGCCTGAAAAGTACTTCCATCAGTCAGCTGACAAAGGGAGCAAGAAGCAACCTACAGGATTACCACCTGCCAATTCAACAGTTAGATAGAGCTGAAGAAGATACGAAGAAGCATTGAAGTTAGTCTTCAAGAAATCTACAATTGTGAGATGAGGTGCTAAATCTAACTCTAATAATTAAAATAAACCTCATAGTGTTACTTCCTTTAAACATTAATGAATTTTTCCACTTAAGCCCAAACTTAACCCAGACCCAGAGTCTTGAGATGCAGCACATCTGTAACCATGCTACATGTTGATTCAACCCACAGCACAAACAGAGATAGATTCTAAGCACAAGTACAATGGTACTAGTTAGATGTTCCAGAAACTTGTATGTAAAGATGTGTGCATTTGGTGAAAACGTTCCAACAAGTCTACAGGCAGCAATGATTGCTAATCAATGAGAAATGGAGCTTGGAAGCCATAAGTAAATTTTCATCCAATAAGAAATTTGGCAGATTCCAACACATTCAAACATTCCAGTGTTGACAATCTCACTGAATTGAAATACATTTTAAACAAATATATTATGCAATTACGTAAGAGATTACATCAGCCTCTAACATAATAAAGGATATCAAATATGTATAGTTATACATCTCCCCCAACAGGTGGAGTAAGTGTGATGGACTCACCAAGAACAAAGCCAAGTGGATTATAATAATCCAACCAGGATCCACAACTTTAGTAGTAGTCGTCGTCATGATCACTCCACTGGGAAGCATGGGGCTTTGATAAAAGATCACCATGAACTCTGTTGTTTGCCAATATCCTAACTTCATTCTAACTCATCCCTGCCTGTTCAGCTTCATCCCTGATGGTATTACTCCATGTTGTCCTAGGTCTTCCCTTTGCCTTCTCAATCCTTGGGAGTTACAATCAAATGCCATTTTTGTGATGTTATATCATTCTCTCTTTTTAACATATGACCAACTCATTTCCAGCTCCTAAATTTAATTACTTTATAAATTTTATTTTGATTCATTCTTCTCTAAATTTCTTTATTTGTTATAATCCCTGGCCACCATATACCCAAGATATTTCTCAGGCAACAATTTACAAAGATTTGCAATTTATTTCCAATTTGTTTTGTAGCCTTCCAAGTTTAACAGTGATATAATAAAATTAATATCACATTTGAATTAAATAATGTTAGTTTAAGTCTTAAGGAGATTTGTTTCGACCTCCAAATTGATTTCAACTGAATATAAGCATATCTTGCTTTCTTTATTCTGCCATCAACATCTTCATCTGAGTCACCACCCATGACTTCAGCTTCCTTCCAATTAACCTGCACTCAAGAATTTTGTTCCCTAAAAATTCCATCACTCCTGGACAAGTTTGAACCCACAAACCTTGGAACCAGCTGCAAACATGTATCCACCAGTTCAGCGGGGCCATATATTGAGAAGGCACACTATATCATTCCCAGTATCTCGTACTTATGAGGGCACTAAGTCTGGAACTTGATAAATTTATTTAAGCGCTACACATCTTACCTCGTATTTTGAATGTTTCTTGAGAACACGCTTCTGTATGCTTACATACCATTCTCAACTCTTTCTGATTGTTGAATTATAGGTTGGCAAACCTGGATGTTGCTTCTACTTCCCTCTTCAGGTCGACTGATAAACTTCCAAATCAAATCATTTTCCCAGTAAATTTTAAAATTTATGACTTCTTCTTTCCAGGGGAAAAAGGATTTGATTTGGAAGTTCATCGGTCAACCTGAAGAGGAAAGTAGAAGCAACATCCAGGATCACCAACCAACAATTCAACAATCAGAAAGAACTGACAATGGTATGCAGGCATATTGAAACATTAAGTTATCCATCCATCCATAGTAATTCTGCCCAAAGGCAGGTCCTTCACTGCAATCATAGCATTTTCATGCTATGCTTGCAGCTTTACTAGGGAATTGTAGGTGTGGTAGCTTCCCGTTGCTTTCCACATCGGTGAAGAATGACGATGATGACAATTAGGATGACGATGATGGCCATATGATTTCGGGGACCTTTGGGCCTTAAAGTTTTCCTGACATTTGTCTTACAGGTGAGGAAAAACCCCGATAAAAACCTCACCCAGAAAAACTGCCCCGACCGGGGATCGAACCTGGGCCCGCTGCGTGACAAGGCAGCACGCTACCTCGAGACCACAGCGGTGGACACATTAAGTTATGTAGATAGGAAATAACACTATGAGGTTTTTTAATATTGTTTATTTTTTCTTTCACTCACCTCATACTTCATAACTCCTCGCAGGAGTTGCGAGGAGTTATGAAGTATGAGGCGAGTGAAAGAAAAAATAAACAATACAGAAACATGTTCTAAATAAATCTACAAAATATGAGCTAAAATGTGTAGCCGGCTGAATAGATTTATTAAAATTATTAAATTAATATTGAGAAAATATAAAGCTATTATTATGATAGAAATAAGTAAATTAATAAAAACACAATTAAATTATTGTAATCAATGGTAAAGAGAAAGATGGGAATGAAGCCTGAATTAGCTCAGTGGCCAGAGCATCAGCATGGAAAGCTGAAGGTTCGGGGTTCGATTCCCAGTTCAGGCAAAAACTTTTCTCTTTACCATTGTTTACAATAATTTAATTGTGCTCATTAATTTACTTATTTCTGTCATAGTAATAACTTTAGCTTCTCAATATTAATTTAATAAATAATGTTATAGCTGTGTGGAGTCTCTTCATGTCTTCTTAATTTAGAAGCCATTCATTGTGTATTTGTGAATGATGATTCATTGCATATGAATGTGGGACCAAGAGAGTTAGGTAAAGGGAAGATTTATGATTGGATGGGAATGAAGCCTGAATTAGCTCAGTGATCAGAGCATCAGCATGGAAAGCTGAAGGTTCGGGGTTTGATTCCCAGTTCAGGCAAAACATTTTCTCTTTACCATTGATTATTAAAATTAACCTCATAATGTTACTTCCTATTGAACTATTAATTAAAGTCTGGTATTTGTTGAGTTATATACCAGCTAATTAAATGAGAACAGAATACAATATACATGATTGAAGCACATAAAAACAGTAAGTAATCATCATCAAGTACAATGTGGCCGCAAGCAGGAAAAATGACTGTGGGCACTGAGCCATCAACTCGTGCTGGCCGGGCATATCAACTGCATGACATTTCTCTCACTTTGATGATGCATGAAAATGAAGAGGAAAATAAGTACGTACCTTATGACAGAAGATGTTTGAAATGTTCTCCTCCTATATTCACTAATTTTCAGCACCATAAGAAACACTGATTCACACACATTAGTTGCTGTTCTGTTATTACATTTATTTCTGTCCTGATATTATCTTTCAGTTTGTCCAACGTTTGAGGGTTTCTTGCATACACTTAAATCTTTCTCCTACTTTGTCTAATTTATCCTCAGTCAGCACACGTTTTGTTATTCTTGGTTTCTTATCGAACACAGAACCTGTTTTTCTAAATTTGTTTACAAGTTGTCGATCAGTCTCTCTATTTGGAGGATTTACATCTGGAAATTGTGTTCTGAATCATCAAACAACTTCCTTCTGTTTTCACATAATTACCATACACAAATATCCTATGATTACTTTATGTAGGTTTTTTGTTTCTCTCATTGTAGCCCCTACCCAGAGATCCGAACATGGGGCTATTTTATCTCTGGAATATTTTACATTGAGATTATCCATCATATTTTGTTATTGAAAAATAGTGGGGCTGCATTAGATGTTTTTACAGCTTATGTAGGTACCTCTTAAATTTTATGTGCTTAAGTTAATAAACTTAAGCCACCTCATCTTGTTTGGATGAGTACCTTCGAGGGATTGTGCAAAGTATGAATAGAAAGTTTAGATAGATGTAGATAAATTGAATCAGTCATTTCGAAAAGGGATCATCTACAGATGATCAAATTTTACAGGAGAGGAAGAAAAACTGATTCAACTTGTTCAGGATAAAGCATTGAAGCTGAAATTACTACTGAATAAAGTCAGGAAGTGGTAAAGAAATAGTGTGGTTGATCCATTCTCACATGGAAATGATGGAAGTAGGTATCTAAACATGGGATAATGAAAGAAGTGAATTTCAGAAAAAATTGGAGATGATCCCTTTTCAAAATGACTGATTCAATTATAAAAAGAAAAAGACCTCCTAGGCCTTGAATGCTCTAATACCACCGGAGTAAAAAAAAACAAGAGTTAGTCAAGGGAGACAATATATAGAATAGATAAAAGTAGGAGCAAAACACAAGTAAGTGGAAGCAATGTTTTGCTCAGCTTGGGCACCTTGTGGTTGCCATCCACATATCCCCTAGATGGGGATCCCGATAAATCCATATGTATATTCACTGACTCTATGGGAGCTATTTTAAATATAATGAAATATACATCACACTCATATACCAGATTAACTCTCTGTATTCAAAAACATCTAAATAAACTCATACAACTCCAAAAAGAAATAATCTTTCAATGGATACCAAGTCACTGTGGCATAACTAATATTGCTAAACAAGCAGCCTCTCTACAACCAAAACCATCGCTAACAACATCTTTACCTAGTGCATACTCTACAATCAATTCCCATATAATAAATTCATGGAACAAAAGATAGCCTTTATCTGACAAAGGTAAGACACTGCAAGCTATACAAACCAAGCCAAATGATTTAGAAATGTACAAAACCATCCCCAGAATTATACAAACTTTAACAAGAGCAAGGACAGGCCACATAGTCACCGGGAAATACCTATTTCATTTTAATATCATTGATTCTAGTCCCTGCTGTTGGTGTAACAGTCATGAAGAAGATTTTGAACACATCCCCATAAATTGCTCTTTTCCTAACCTTCAAAGAACTAAACTCAAATCTGTAATGATGTTTTTATTATTGATTTAACATTTCTCACTGAAAGATAAATTATATTTGAAGAGAAAAATTTTCGCCTAGACCAAGACTCGAACCCGGGACCCTTGGCTTTCCAGGCCAAGTGCTCTACCAACTGAGCTAACGAGGCGAGTTACGATCTAGACACAAATTTTTCTTTTATATACTCTTCAAATATAATCAAATCTTTAATACCTGGAACTTTGGAAAAAGTGCAACAATATATCCTGACTACTCCTCATCTTTGGACTCTAGCAGTTGGAATAAACTACAAACATCGGGCGCTATATCCATCTTTTGTAAAATGAAGAACAATGTATGGAATGATGATCTTGAAGAAGATTTTCGGGCTGTAGGCCGTGGTCGTGAGGCTTGTAGTTCCCCGACGTTTCGCCAGAGACTGCGTCTGGCATCCTCAAGGGTTGTCTTGAGATTGGCAATTCTGTCCGCTGTCTGTCTTATTTATATGTTCACCGCGATGTGTTCGTAAGTTGTATCTGCCTTCTGATTGGTCAGCATTAGGGACTTCCATTGCTCCAATGAGATTGCTGTTTGATGGTCTAGTTGACTGTACGTTATATCTGTCTTCTGATTGGTCAGCGGTAGGGACTTCCATTGTTCCACTGAGATTGCTGTTTGATAATCTAGTCGACTGTGCTTGTAGAGGTTTACATTTTGCGTTTTTTCGAACCGGTATCCATACTTTGTTGACTTTTAATGATTCTTCTTTTCTGTTGAAACTGTTATTATGTTTGAATATTTCGATGGCTTCTCGTTGTAGACGGGTAAAATAGTGTGTGCAGTTAGATAATATGTCTGTATTCTGGTATTGTACCCTGTGGCCATCAAGTAAAGAGTGTTCTGCTACTGCCGACTTATCCATTTGTTTAAGACGACTGTATCTTTCATGCTCCTTAAGCCTGGTTGCGATGGTGCGTTTAGTGGTGTCTATATACACTTTTCCACAACTGCATGGAATCCTGTATATGCCTGCTGTCTGATGAGGATGGAGTTGATCCTTTATAGGTCTGAGAAGGTTCTTGATTTTCTTGGTAGGCCTGTATACTGTCTTTATGTCTTCTTTCTTTAGTAGTTTTCCAATGCGGTCCGTTACATTCTTGATGAATGGTAAAAATGCCCTGGTTGAAGTTTTTTCCTCTGATTCCTTGCTGCTGTTGCTGTTGTATCGTCTGGGATGATTGGCTCGGTTGATTTCTTTCCTGGTGTATCCATTGGCTGTGAATACCATCTGGAGGTGTTGAAGTTCCGTTTTTAATAAATCCGGATGGCAAAGTTCTTTGGCTCAATCTGTCAATGATTTGATGATTCCAAATTTTTGCTTAGGGTGATGATTTGAGGTTTTATGAAGATACCTGTCCGTGAATACAATGTAGTGGAACTTTGTGTTGTCAGCAAATAGTTGGATACACTAAGAAGATAGATAGATAAATATCCTATGATGTATGGTGAAATTAAATGTTTCTTACCTCTCCTCATATATCTTCTAAGTAGACCACAACTGTCTCATCCTCAGTACTTTCCTGGCGACTGATGTTATGTCGATTGGAAGAAACTCTTCTTCTTCCCTCTGTTGGTAGACCGATGAACCTCTGGATCAGGTCAAAATTTACAGGAATTTTGAAGTTCATAAGTTTTCCTTTGTTTTTCTGAATGTGGATCTTTTTCCCAAACCGTGAGTTCCTTTTGTTTGTCAAATTTGTTTAATTAGACTGGCTTTTGATTCAATTACATGTTTTTCAGACCAAAACATTTAATTGAATCACAAAAGGAAAACTTATGAACTTCAAAATTCCCGCAAATTTTGACCTGATCCAGAGGTTCATCGGTCCACCAACAGAGGGAAGAAGAAGAGTTTTTTTCTGATCGACATAACATCAGTTGCCAGGAAAGTACTGAGGATGAGACAGTTGTGGTCTCGAAATCGCGATCTACTTAGAAGATATATATGAGGAGAGGTAAGAAACATTTAATTTCACCATAAATTAAACCTCATAGTGATTAATTCCTATAAAAGTTATATCCTATGATGTACTGTGAACATAGATCGAGGCATAATGATAACTACGAACTAAGAACACTATAGAACTTAACTAAGTGCTTAATTTTACTTTATAACATGAGAATACAGTATTGCAGTAGAATGCTGTTTCACCTTACAAGGATGCAGCTAACTGACTCACTCCACCACTTGCACTGCACGAGTTGATGACTCACTGTCGGCAGTCACAGGTCGAGTGAGACACATTGTACAAATATGGTTTAGGCTAATTTACCTTTCCAAGATCAAGCATTTTCACAGCTGATGAAACCATATCTCCTTTCAACGTATTTATTATTCATTTAATACATCTGAATGAAGGACAAATTATATTTGAAGAGAGTCCACCACTATGGTCTCGAGGTAGCATGCTGCCTTGTCACGCAGTGGGCCTGGGTTTGATCCCCGGTCGGGACAAGTTTCCTGGGTGAGGTTTTTTCCTCACCTGTAAGATAAATGTCAGAAAACTTTAAGGCCCAAACGGTCCCCGAACACCATCTAGCCATCCATCCATCCATAGTAATTCTGCCCGAAGGCAGGTCCTTCACTGCAATCACAGCATTTTCATACTATGCTTGCAGCTTTACTAGGGAATTGTAGGTGTGGTAGCTTCCCGTTGCTTATCTAGCCATCATCATCATCAATTTCATATTTGCCTAATTAGCTAAAGTTTAGTTTAAGGCATCTCCTGGCGCATCATTGCCATCATCATCAACTCTCATATCATAGAGGCAACGTAACCCCGCCTTCAGGAGTCCCAACCTCAGAAGTGGGTTACAAGTATGCCATACCAGGAGAGAACACCAGAAATGTCGAAATGACAGCCTGGGGCATTTGGAAAGAAAAAAAAAAAAAATATATATATATATATTTGAAGAGAATAATATATGCTCAGACCAGGGTTTGAACCCAGGATTGCTTTCTATGCAATACTATACCAACTAAGTTACCTGAGCACTCCAATCTAAATGCAAATGTTTCTCTTATACGCACTGTTAATTCCTGAGCACAAAATGCTACAAACAGTTGCTCGATCATGCAAGTGGCAGCTTCTTTAATAAGAATAATACATCTTGGTATACCATTCACATAGAAAGCGAAAGGTCCTGGGTTCTAACCCAGGTCTGAGCATATATTTTTCTCTTCAAATATAATTTATCCTTCATTGAGATGTATTAAATGAATAATAATAAAAACATCAAAAGAGGCCGTACTGGCTTTATAATGTAATGTAAAATTCCCAATAAAGGTCTTCTTAAAAAGAAGCAGCCATTTGCGTGATCAAACAACAGTTCATAGCATTTGGTGCTCTGGAATTAACAATGTGTATAGGAGACAAATTTGTATTTTGATTGGAACATAGCTCAGTTGGTATAGCATTCTTATAGAAAGCAAAAGGTCCTGGGTTCAAACCCCAATCTGAGTTTATATTTTTCTCTTCAAATATAATTCATATGATATTTGAGTTTGTATTTTTTTAACATTCTTACCTCATATATAATTCATCTCTTCTTTGCTCATCTAATTTTTTTTTTCCTTGGGGTAATACTGATCTTCTAATATGGCAGTGCTACATTCTTAGATGATGTTCATGTAATTCCTGTCTGTACTGTAGCAATGTTACATTATTTTGAAAACTAAATGAGCGATTGAAATGTGAATGAAGTGAGGTAAGCACAACTCACCTAGGTGCTGTAGGTACTGCAAGGTTCGTTCGTAGCCATGCAGTGTAGAGTCAGACTGGGTAGCCTGTTTCTGAAGGAGTTCCAGAGCTTTGTGATGTAATCCATTTGTCTGATAGAAGATGATGAGTTCACTGTATTTCTGATGTTTCTTTAAGGTTTTCTCTGTCTCCCCCGGATGGCAGTGGTTTAGCCTGAGTAAAGGTGCCACCAATGCATCATTTGTCTGCAGACACACAAAATAGATGATCTTTTCTTACACAATATTAAAACTGTTTACTGAGTGTCTTGGCTCAAGCGGAAGTGTTTGAGACTCGTATTCAGCAGTCCCAGGTTCAAACTTTGATGCCAACTAATTTTTTTTCCCTGGTTTTCTTCAGTTTTCAAGACAAATATTGGATTGGAACTACATGAATATTTTTATTTTATGAAAATACTATTAAGATTAACAAATATTTTCAGTTGTTTGTTTTTAATATTGTATAACTGACATTAGTTTATTATTATATCTCATTATTAACACACAACCAGACCATCCAAGACCATAGACTAATAGAAGCCAAAAATTGCATCAGGATGTTGAAAAATCTAAATAGAAATGTTGTTCTACAATGGATTCCAGCACATTGTGGCGTGGAAGGTAATGAGAAGGCTGATATGCTTTCAAAAAAAAGGTACACTCATCCAACAGAGTAAGATCAATTACCTATCTTACAAATCAGTACAACTCTACACCAAAATGAAAATAACATCTCATATAGCCGAACAAAACAAAATCCAATGTGAAACCAGGATATGGAAGACATTACTAGAACCAGATACAATACCAAACAGCCCCAGATCAATTGCAGTTGCATCATTTCGTCTTGAAACTGGTCATGATTGCTTGGCAGCACTTCTACATAGAATTAAGCTACTAGACTCTCCACACTGCATAGTATGCAAGGACACAAATACGATAATGAACAAGGATCACTTGATGTTCTGCGCTGATCTTCAGAAAACAGTTGGAACACCATTCCAAATTGCTGAATATTATTGGTAAGCCCGCAAGCGAATGATGACAAATCAAGAGCTTCATAACATTTGAATACTACTACTACTATTACTATCTCATTATTTTTCTTTGTTCTTTCGTGTACATTACATAGGGACAGTCTACCAAACAATTAAATTTATGATGTTTTTATTATTAATTTAATACTTCTCACTGAAAGACAAATTATATTTGAAGATAAAAATATACACTCACATCGTGGGTTCGAACCCCAGTTTGAGCATATATTTTCCTCTTCTAATACAATTTATCCTTCAGTGAGAAGTATTAAATTAATAATAAAAACATCAAAAGAAGCCCTGCTGGCTTCATAAAGTAATGTTTAAATTCCCAATGAAAGTCTTCTTAAAAAAGAAGGTGCCATTGGCGTGAAAGAGCAAATGTTCATAGCATTTGGCACTTGGGAATTAACAATGTATAAGAGGAAAAATTGCATTTAGATTAGTGTGCTCAGGTAGCTCAGTTGGAAGAGCACTGGCATAGAAAGCAAAAGGTCCTGGGTTCAAACCCCAGTCTGAGTGTATATTTTTGTAAATTAATGTTTTTATTACCTCACCTCATATCCTTTTTCTTCTATACTGCAGTTTCCGAGCTTATCTACATCATCAGTAGCCTCTGGTCGACTGGTGTTATGTCGTTTCTAGGCAGTTTTCTTCTTACTTCTACCGCCAGGAAACGAAATAACATCGGTCGACCAGAGGCTACTGATGATGGAGATAAGCTCCAACTGCAGTATAGAAGAAAAGGATATGAGGTGAGGTAATAAAAACAATAATTTAATTAATAAATGAGTTGGAGAAAATGTTTTAATATCTCACCTCACAAAGTTGCGTGTCTTCACGATACCAGTTTCAAAAGTATAGTTTTACTTCCATCTTCAGTCAAATTCCAACTGTTGAAATTTCGTTGTTAACATCATCTTCTGAACTGCCATCTGGTGTAGATTTTATGAACTTGGATATTAAGTTATTACCCATACAGATAATAACATTAAATCTTCAGGTTTCAATCATATTGCTCATAAACATGCAATATTCAACAGTTTAGTATACAGATTAACAAACATCCCCTTAAGTATTGTTTATTTTTTATTATTTCACTCACCTCATACTTCATATGAAGTATGAGGTGAGTGAAATAATAAAAAAAATAAACAATATTAAAAAACCTCATAGTGTTATTTCCTATCTACATAACTTAATCCCCTTAAGTGATGAAAATTTTAAGAAGGAATTCAATCACATTTTAAACATTGCTATGTCAAATGGTTTTGGAAAGGAGATAATAATAAATAAGTTAAAAAGAGATTCCAACAGCAAAAAATACTTAAAGAATACACCACCCTACAACTTGATTCAAAAGAAAATAAACATTTCAAGAAAATTACTTACCATCCTGAAACACACAGAAAATTTCAAAAAATATTCACAAATTTGATATTACATTAGCACCAATTAACAAATTTAGCCTGGATAATCTACTAGTAACCAATAAGAAAGTTAATGTCCCAGATAGTAAAAATCTGGAATTTATTAAATCAGTTTCAATGACTGCAATAAAGTATATATAGGAAAAACTAAAAGGAATTTAGAAATCGGCAATCGCAGCTCATAGTTTGCTAGAAAATCATAAAATCGGAAAAGACACTAAACTTTTGAAACATTTGGAGAAACCTTTAGAATTAGCAATTTGGGAAAAGATATACATTCAGAAGAATAAATATAAAGCAATGAATTTCGATATCTCCAAGTTCATAAAATCTACACCAGATGGCAGTTCAGAAGATGTTAACGACGAAATTTCAACAGTTGGAATTTGACTGAAGATGGAAGTAATACTATACTTTTGAAACCGGTATCGTGAAGACATGCAACTTTGTGAGGTGAGATGTTAAAACATTTTCTCCAATTCATTTATTAATATAAATACCTCATAGTGTTTCCTCCCACTGTAAATTTAATTAAAAACATTAATTTAATTCTTAAATTAAACCTCAAAGTGTTCTTTCCGTGTGAAAGTTAAATAAATAAGTATATTTTTGTCTTAAAAAAAATTCAATTTATCTCTTTTTATTTAATATTGATTTTATCTTGCTTGTGTACATTTTATTATTAGCTGTAGTCTTAATTATATTTATCATTAACATTCTTATATTATCAATCTTAATCTTATAGATATTATCTTATTGATCAAATTTTCATTTAGTATTTTATATCAGAGTCAATTGTGATTTAAATTAAAATTCTTTACACCTCACCTCATATCCAGTCTTTTAATTATACCAGTTCCAAAACCTAGGTGATTTCATCTTCTGTAATATTACTGATGATGAAACCATCTACGTTTTGAAACCAGTATAATTAGAAGATTGGAGATGAGGTGAGACGTAATGAATTTTAATTTAAGTCTTAAATTAAACCTGTTGATTTTTCCTATAAAAGTTTAATTGTGATTGCTATATTCTAATTTTTCTCTTCAAAATGTATTTTATGTAAATGCTTGTTTACATTTTGTCAGAGCTACTCGTCACTCCAACTTGTACATACTGTACATGGAATTTACCTGCAAGTAACACTTCAACAACGTTGTGTCAATGATCTGAAGCAGCTCAGTTGATTTATGGTTCACATTGTTGTGTTTGCTATTATCAGTGTCTCCCATCAGCTTGTGCCGCACCTTAAACAAATAACAATCCTCAGGTTCCTTAGTCTGCCAAACACTTTCCAACACCTTGTACACATATATAAGATTTGTGAGAAGATTTAACAAGAATGTGCCACCAACTATTGAAAGACACTATTGATAAGTTTGGTGTATGCAATGTCTGGACATTGGACGGTGTTATATTCGCTTAAGTTCGTGAATCAAAAAAAGCGTATCATCAGTGCTAGTTATAGTATAGGGTAATTTAAAAACCATTTAATTATTCTATCTCTTATTTTTAACATGTATTAATTTTTTTCAATAATTCTTAAATTAATAATTAAGCTATAGCAATTTCTCTAGGCTAATTAGGTTAACATTTACTTTAATTACTTAAAATAGTCCAATTGATTTTATTATTACTAATATTTATTTTTCTCTGCTCCTAATAGTGTGTTAATTCAGTTAAAATTTTCATTATTTGCAAAAGTTGGTACAATTGATCTTCCAAGTTTAGTCAAATATTTGCAGTCCCTTCAACACGACCATCCCCCAGACAAGTTCCTACCCTTTCTTCAAATGACAATGTCAATGAACCCTCACTTTCTTCTCACCCTACCATGGCCTACCCGCTAAAAGAACGTTTTTCACTTCGTTCAACTACTCTAAAAATCGCCCATATTAATGCTCAAAGCATTCTGTCTCACATTCATGAAATTCGACATTTATTTTCCAAGATCTCTCTGCATGCGATCTTAATATCTGAGTCCTGGCTTAAACCTTCCCATCACTCCTCACTTGTTGATATTGACGGGTACATGCTCTGTCGCAATGATAGACTAGGAATAAGAGGTGGAGGAGTTGCGATGTATATCAAATCGAACTTAGAGCCCAAAGTCATTCTTCACTCCTCCCCTGATTACAATGCACGACCAGAATTCCTCTTCATTGAAATTTCAGCTAGTTTACAGAGATGTCTCCTGTGCATGGTGTACAAACCTCCGAAAGTAGAGTATCTTAGTGACATAGAAACACCTTTATTAAGTTTACTGCCGCATTATCAGCATGTTATAGTAATGGGCGACTTTAACTCTAACTTACTTTCTTCCTCATCATCATCATCAGAACTACTAGCATTATTTCACGCATGCAATATGCATGTCTTGCCTTTACAACCAACCCATCACACATCGATGACTGATACATACATTAATAGACATCATAGCCACGACAAATTCACAGAAAATTATAAACTACGGACAAATATCCTATTGTTGACATCACCTATATGCTGACGATTTGCAAATTTACATTCACTCCCATCCTGACGATGTACATGACACACTAGACAAATTAAATAGTGACCTAGAATCAATTTCCCAATGGTCGAAGAAACATGGACTTAATCTAAATGCTGACAAGACACAGTGCACAATTATAGCACATCGGCGAATCCAAAGCATTATAAATTACGAAAATATCCCTACCATTCTCCTAAATGACAAAAACATCCCCTACAGCTCAGTAGTAAAAAATCTGGGTATCTACGTTGACCAACACCTAGACTGGAAAATCCAGGTGAATAATACCTGCAAGAAAGTGTTCTCAATTCTTCACTCCCTAAATAGTTTTAAAAACTTCCTTCCTACAAAATTAAAACAAATACTTGTACAGACTCTTATAATGCCACACTTCGACTACTGCGACATATTACTGACTAATCTGACAACTGATCTATCTGACAGACTACAGCAAGCTCATAATGCGTGCATTCAATTTATATTCAATCTCCATCGTTATAACCACGTGTCTCCTTCATATCAGGCCTTATCATGGCTACGCCTAAATGACAGAAGAACTTTACATTCACATACCTTACTATTCCAAATTCTGCACATATATTTACCAAGTTATTTAACAACACATGTTCAAAATTTATCGGCTCATCACAATTTAGGAACAAGATCACAAGACTCTTCTTTACTTTTGATACCACAGCACAGGACCTGTCTATACTCTGAATCTTACATATATCTATGACTAGAGCATGGAACTCACTTCCCAGTCATATCAGGGACTGTCAATCACTATCATTATTTAAATCCAAATTAACTGATATCTTAAGTTCGACACAATGAAAACATTAACTGCATAACAACTAAATAGAGCATTCCATTAATAATCATCTAGGAAGCTACTTACTTTATTTTATATCATTTTAAAAACATTAACTGCATAACAACTAAATAGAGCATTCCATTAATAATCATCTAGGAAGCTACTTACTTTATTTTATATCATTTTAATTTTATTATATTCTATGTTTTTGTTAGTATTAGCTAGTATTAGATCACATCATCGTATTTTGTTTAGTCTGTATTTTAATAATATCTTAAAATTGTAATATGTATGTAATTTTTGTATAATTCTACTATTCACTGGTTGAATGGAAGAGAAGGCCTTATGGCATTAACTCTGCCAGCTAAAATAAAGCATTATTATTATTATTATTATTATTATTATTATTATTATTATACATATACACAAACGTTTGTGCCTGAGTGGTGCAGCTGGGAGTGTGCTAAACATGTAAATTAGAGGTTATCTCGGTTCAGACATTTATTGTTCTTTTCCTGTCACATATATATTAGGCTATTCTATGTAACCATACCACCTGAGAATATTCAATCAGAAAATAAGTGTGATAGCACATGTTCTGCTAGAGCAAATTGCCAACATGTTTACTTACATATAAGGGGATTCTATCCCAGAAGTCCACCTACATTAGTGAGCAAGTCATTGTGAGAAAATAGGCAAGTTAATTTATAGCAGATTAGTTTATAATTCACTTGTTTTTTAGTGGATTTTTGTGACAAGTTGGCTACACTGTTTGAGCAATGGCTAATACAAATGTTACAATGTGAATATGGCGATTTTTGGTTACTTTGAGCTCATCTCCTTGCTTCATTTTGTCATTTCTCACTATTTTTTTGGAAAAAAATTAATAAATAAGGGGATTCTTTACAATGTGTGACGTGAACAATTTTTCTAAGTTCCAATCATACACTGTGTGCATGCGCCAATTAATGCAAAATGGTTTTCACTATGGAATCACAGGATGCAGCCAACATATACATGATATTTAATATATCTAAAAGCTAACTTAATGCAATTTAAGTACTCTAACCTGTGAAAGACCAATTAAAAAAACTAATCTAATGCAATTTAATCATTCTAATCTGAAAGAATGCAACACCGAAAAATAAATAGTAAGTTCTGAAATTCTGAAGTATAGTTATACAGTTAATTAGTAAATACTCTATGTTGGCTGCACTGGAACAGACTTTTTATATAGAATATTCATTAAAATCAATATGGCTGCCAGTCTTCATGCTATGTATGTAGTTAAATATCATAGAAAAATATATTGAAATAATCGTTTAAAAAAAGTAAAAATCATTATAAATGGTGGGAAATAATTTGCAGACTTTTTATATAGAATATTCATTAAAATCAATATGGCTGCCAATCTTCATGCTATGTATGTAGTTAAATATCATAGAAAAATATATTGAAATAATCGTTAAAAAAAAGTAAAAATCATTATAAATGGTGGGAAATAATTTGCAAAACGAAATCCTAAGAATAAAATTTAAGAGGAATTTATGAAGGAATTAAAAAAGTCGTGTCACAGGTTGTAAAGAATAGCCATAAATAAATATACATATTTTTTTCTTCTTCTCAGGTAGTTATTCATATTAATAATAGAGTTAAAATTTAACAACTGACCGCATAATCATCACTTTCTTTAAATATCAATGAAAATTATTCACATACTGTAACAGTAAATAAAATTGTATTTAAATTTATGTACATGGTAGCATAGTCTATCTATAAAAGTATAGCCCAGCGATGTAAAACACAAGCTCTGTGAGACAGTGTGCTCCGATATGCTCCTGAAGCGCACCACTGGACAGGTAATGTTACCTGGTGACTTGGTTCAGTTTCAATATTCAAATGCAGTGATGAGCATGACTACGTCCAGTATAGATGACTGGCAAGAATCAAGCCTTCGTATTTGTTTGGCACAGAATACCTCTCCCAATTTTGAAACGGTTTAATTAGCTAATTTAATGAAGAAACAAGACAAAAACAAAAATTGCCTTTCAAACTAATAACAAACTCAACAGCATCGTATCAAACAAAATTGAAGTAACAAATAAGTACTAAAATAAAAGTGTTTTTAAACTAAAGTGCAACAATTACGACAAGTTTTACAACAAGAAATTTTAACACAAGATACACTGAACATTTTCAAAAATCTATTGATAACGAATAAAAAATCAAGTTTTGCCAAACATATACTAGAAATGAGTCATCAGTTCGACAAAATCGATAATACTATGTCATTATTACACAGAGAGAATAACAACAAAATTAACATCCTAGAAGACATGGAAATTTTAAAAGAAGCTGAGAATACAGACTTGCTCAACAAGAACACGCCCGCAGACCTGAACACGTTGTACAACTTATACAACAATATTAGTACCAGTTAAAATGCAGACGAAACATGGTTTTGAAAGGCCTTCTTATTTTTTAACTATTTGATGAAGTTTTCAAACAGAACTTTATTTTAGCTGAGCATGACTGGTTTATCAGATACTAATTTTATATTTACTTATTTACTTACTCACTCACTCACTCACTGGCACTATTGAACCTGTAGGTTCATGGCTGTGCGGACATAAGCTCTCCATACATCCCTATCCTGAGCTAATGCTTTCCAATCATTCCCTGTATAATTTACTTCCCTCAAATCATAGTTAATGTTATTCTCCCACCTCATTCTTGGTCTACCAACTGGGCATTTTCCCTCTGGCTTTCCTACAAGAAGCTTCCATATTTTTAATATTAAATTAGTAAAATAAAAAAAAATACCAAGTGTCAAGTAAGAATGCCCAGGAAGTAGCACCCTGAAAAGAGGTGATTTATTTTCCTACAGTAGGAGCAATAAATATACCCAACTTATTTTTTTCCTGTACCAAGAAATATTAAATCATGTTTGTTAAAATGGTATAGAAATACATGAACATGTTAAACGTATTCTCATGTTTTGTTTTATTTGTACATATAGACCGTTGGTTCTGAATGTTTTTTTCCCGGCAAATATTAAATGTTGCAGATTAAAATCTTTTGAGGAATTATTTAACACTGTAAACCAATTAATAATATTCATTAATAAATGCTTCACTCCTGTTTGTGTGTTGTTTTATATTTTAATTTCTTCTCTTATAAGCGTTCATCACAATGGTAGGCTTTCGTACAGTTCCCGTCGGAGAAGTAGGAAGGGGATATAAATGCATGCTCCAGAGTTAGTACCGAGCTCTGAACAAAACTTGGAGCTCTGAACTATGACATGGCTGGTGTAGCCCATCATTGAGCCATAGCCTCTCCTTTGCAAGGAGTTACTAGACCAAGTTAATTTTTAGTTACCTTATTTGCTCATAGATGACTTGGAGTCAACACACCAACCCAATGAGACATCTAACAGGCAACTAAGGTATTACTAGAACACTGAGGACAGTAAATTTTGCTTAGAGGCCTTTTTTATTCAGCTTTAAGTATCTTTTACGATTGTTTATTTCACTCACCTCATACTTCATAACTTCTTGCAAACCCAGGGTTTCGTCACATATTTGTTACATTCTCAATGCTGTGTCACGTTCACAACTGACGTCCGACTGCCTTCTATCCTGCAAACTTACCTCCGCGCCATCTGATGGCTGACCGACAAACTTCCTAATCAGTTCTCTCTCCTTATAACCGGGTATTTCAAAATTCATAGTTGTATTTTCATTCCTGCATATGTAAATTTTTCCCAAATTGTGGATTCCTTCGGTTTTTCCAATTGTTTAAGTAATTTTGTTTTGGTTTCTATTCTATGTTTTTCTGACCAGGCATGTGCAGCATTGCAGATTTTTCGGTTTCTCCATTTTTAACATTTCTGAGGTGTTCCTTTAATCTTGTATTTAGATTCCTTTTTGTTTTTCCTATGTATATCTTTTCACAATCTTTACAATTAATTTGATAAATTCCCAATTTTTTTGCAGTCTTCAATCTTTTCATTTTTGTTGGTTTTTATTAAATTACCATCATTGTGAGACATTAGTGTAGCAGAATGAATAGTGGCTCCAGGTTGAGAAAGCCAGCTGTAATGGCTGGGGATCTGACATTCTAACCGCAAATCATCGCTATACTGGTTGGAAGATTGTCCATCTACGTAAATTTCACAAGTGGATGTGAGACCAGTATCCCATCCTGCCATGGAGTAAAAAAAAATCATTGAAAAAGACTTATGTCTTTCATAATGTTTCTTTATGCAACCACTTCAACTTAAATTTTTTTTTGCACTATGTAACTAATATTCTATAAGGTAGAATTTTTAATCACTCACCTCATATTGTAAGTAATATTCTATACTTACTGTTATTGTTGCTGTGCATCATAATTTGACATTCCTGCCAACAATCTTGGTTGCTATGAAAACAAAAGAAACCTCAATACTTTAAAAATTACCAGAAGCACTAGTGCAGTAAGTAAAAACATTTATTTTGAAACACTGATAGTGATACTGCAATTGTGCAATTAATGAATGCAATTCCACCATCTTCACTCAAATCAGGAGCATCATTCAGAAACTTTTTTTAATATAATAAATTTGCGAATTTTTAACATTATGAGGTTTTATTGATAAGAATCAAATGAATCCATATTTGGTTCGTCTTCCGGGCTTATAGGCCGTGGTCTGGTTGTCTTCTTACTCGACGTTTCATCTACTGCTGCGGTAGACATCATCAGGAGATACTGCGTGCTTTCTGTGAACTCCTCAACAGTCGGCTGCAGACTGGTGGTAGGTCGTTGGAAACTGTCTCTCTGTTTATAGCTAAACCCCGGGTGGAGGGGAGGTTTTCTGCGCGCACCGAGTTGTGCGCTGTATTGCCGTGTGCCGAAGTCATAGGCTTCGTTGTCGTGTTAAGCAGTGCTGGGATCCAAATTTTGTTTATCTTCAAGGTTTCTTCTTTTTTGTTGAAGGAATTTTTATGTTTGTATATTTCTATGGCTTCTCTGTATAGTCTGGTGTAGTAATGTGATGTTTGTGATAATACCTGGGTATCTTCAAATCTTATAATATGTTGTTGGTTGTTCATACAGTGTTCTGCTACGGCCGATTTTTCATTTTGTTTTAACCTGCAGTGTCTCATGTGTTCTTGTAATCGTGTGTTGATCATTCTCTTTGTTGTACCGATGTACACCTCTCCACAACTGCACGGGATACGATATATACCGGCATGACTCAAAGGATCTCTAGTGTCTTTGGCTGGGCGCAGTATATTGCTGATTTTTTGTGTTGGTTTGTAGGTTGTTGCTATGTTGTATTTCTTTAATAATCGTCCAATTTTCTCTGTAGTTGTTTTGATATAAGGTAGGTAAACCTTACCATTTATCTCTTCCTTGTTTTCGTTTTCGGGCCTATATTTCTTTGGATTTATGGCTCGACGAAAATCTGTTTTACTGTATCCATTGGTAAGAAAAGCTGCATGGAGATGATTGATTTCTTCTTGCAGATACTGTGGTTCCGAATCCTTTTGGCTCGTTCAACCAGGGTTTTTATTATCCCGCGTTTTTGTCTAGGATGGTGGTTAGACTGTTTGTGTAGGTATCTGTCTGTGTGAGTATTTTTCCTGTAAACCTTGTGTCCAAGTGTCATGTCTTGGTTTCGGATTACCAAAACATCCAAAAACGGTAGACTGTTGTCATGTTCCTTTTCCAGGGTGAATTGGATGCTGGGACAAATCCCATTTATGTGCTTCTTGAAGTTATCTAGTTCCTCCTCACCGTGTTCCCAAATGACGAAGGTGTCATCCACATATCTTAGCCAAACTGTGGGTCTTAAGGTAGCATTCTCCAAAGCCTGTTTTTCAAATTTTTCCATGTAGAAATTTGCTATTACGGGACTTAATGGACTTCCCATGGCCACGCCGTCTATCTGTTCGTAGAATATACCTCTCCATTGAAAATAAGATTCTGTGAGACATATGTTGTAGAGCGCCGTTATGTCTGGAGGAAAGAGTTCTTGTAAGTATGTCATAGTTTCTCCGATAGGTACCTTAGTGAATAATGCAACCACATCGAAGCTTAGTATTATGTCATTCGGCTTGAGTTTCATAGTGTCTATTTTTTCAATGAAGTGTGTGGAGTCTCTTACAAAAGTATCGGTTTTACCAATATATGGTTTCAGCAGTGAGGCGAGATACTTGGCAAGTTCGTATGTAGGTGAACCAATGGCCGAAACAATAGGTCTGAGTGGTGTTCCTTCCTTGTGTATCTTAGGTAATCCATACAATCTAGGTGGCAATGCTTCTGATTTGCACAATCTATGTTTTATGTCTTCATCCAGTGAGGAAATCTTGATGAGTTTATTAGATTTACGTAGAACCCTTGCTGTGGGATCATTTTTAAGAATCTTGTATGTCCCTGGATCTAAAAGCTGCTGTATTTTCTGGTTGTATTGCTCGGTTTCCATGATGACGGTAGCATTTCCTTTATCTGCAGGGAGAATGATGATATCTTTGTCTGAGTTTAAAGTTTGTAAAGATTCTTCTTTTCTTTTCTTGATAAATTGCTCGTAGGTGGTTTGGTTTTACGGAGAATGCGGGACACTTCGCCCCTTATTACCTCACTCTGATGAAGAGGCAGCTGTCTTATTCCGGCTTCTACATTGGCTATGATGTCTTCAATAGGTACTGTTTTAGGTGTTACAGCAAAATTCTTCCTTTGGCAAGAACCGAGATTTCTTCTTCATTGAGTTGCCGGTCAGTCAAATTTACTACTGCTCTTGAGTTGGTTGGTTTATTTTTGTTTACTGAATGATATTTGGCGTGTTTTAGTTTTTGTCGTTCAGTGTTCTTTTCTATGGTTCGGTAAAAGCTGTGATATGTGATGTTGTCCACCTTCTCCCAGTCTCTCTTGGAGAGAATATTGCTGAGCTTTAGATGTAAACGAAGTAGTTCAAGGTCATTCAACCCTAATGTTCTTCTAGTATCATGAATACGTTCTCTAAGTAGAGCCCGTTCCATTCGTCCATATATCCTCTTAGCCTTTGTTGTTTTGAAGATATGTTTGCATTGTAAAAATTTAGGGATAGTTTCCGTGTCTCTGCACCGTAGAAGGAAGCTTAAATTGCACAGAAAGCGTCCTTTTTTCTTTCTTAATTCTTCAAATTTCCGAATAGAAAGAAACACATCCTTCCCGTAGAGGTTGCTTATATATAATTGTAGACTTTCACGGCCGGCGTCTTGATCCATATTTGGTTCGTCTTCCGGGCTTATAGGCCGTGGTCTGGTTGTCTTCTTACTCGACGTTTCATCTACTGCTGCGGTAGACATCATCAGGAGATACTGCGTGCTTTCTGTGAACTCCTCAACAGTCGCTGCAGACTGGTGGTAGGTCGTTGGAAACTGTCTCTCTGTTTATAGCTAAACCCCGGGTGGAGGGGAGGTTTTCTGCGCGCACCGAGTTGTGCGCTGTATTGCCGTGTGCCGAAGTCATAGGCTTCGTTGTCGTGTTAAGCAGTGCTGGGATCCAAATTTTGTTTATCTTCAAGGTTTCTTCTTTTTTGTTGAAGGAATTTTTATGTTTGTATATTTCTATGGCTTCTCTGTATAGTCTGGTGTAGTAATGTGATGTTTGTGATAATACCTGGGTATCTTCAAATCTTATAATATGTTGTTGGTTGTTCATACAGTGTTCTGCTACGGCCGATTTTTCATTTTGTTTTAACCTGCAGTGTCTCATGTGTTCTTGTAATCGTGTGTTGATCATTCTCTTTGTTGTACCGATGTACACCTCTCCACAACTGCACGGGATACGATATATACCGGCATGACTCAAAGGATCTCTAGTGTCTTTGGCTGGGCGCAGTATATTGCTGATTTTTTGTGTGTTGGTTTGTAGGTTGTTGCTATGTTGTATTTCTTTAATAATCGTCCAATTTTCTCTGTAGTTGTTTTGATATAAGGTAGGTAAACCTTACCATTTATCTCTTCCTTGTTTTCGTTTTCGGGCCTATATTTCTTTGGATTTATGGCTCGACGAAAATCTGTTTTACTGTATCCATTGGTAAGAAAAGCTGCATGGAGATATTGATTTCTTCTTGCAGATACTGTGGTTCCGAAATCCTTTTGGCTCGTTCAACCAGGGTTTTTATTATCCCGCGTTTTTGTCTAGGATGGTGGTTAGACTGTTTGTGTAGGTATCTGTCTGTGTGAGTATTTTTCCTGTAAACCTTGTGTCCAAGTGTCATGTCTTGGTTTCGGATTACCAAAACATCCAAAAACGGTAGACTGTTGTCATGTTCCTTTTCCAGGGTGAATTGGATGCTGGGACAAATCCCATTTATGTGCTTCTTGAAGTTATCTAGTTCCTCCTCACCGTGTTCCCAATGACGAAGGTGTCATCCACATATCTTAGCCAAACTGTGGGTCTTAAGGTAGCATTCTCCAAAGCCTGTTTTTCAAATTTTTCCATGTAGAAATTTGCTATTACGGGACTTAATGGACTTCCCATGGCCACGCCGTCTATCTGTTCGTAGAATATACCTCTCCATTGAAAATAAGATTCTGTGAGACATATGTTGTAGAGCGCCGTTATGTCTGGAGGAAAGAGTTCTTGTAAGTATGTCATAGTTTCTCCGATAGGTACCTTAGTGAATAATGCAACCACATCGAAGCTTAGTATTATGTCATTCGGCTTGAGTTTCATAGTGTCTATTTTTTCAATGAAGTGTGTGGAGTCTCTTACAAAAGTATCGGTTTTACCAATATATGGTTTCAGCATGAGGCGAGATACTTGGCAAGTTCGTATGTAGGTGAACCAATGGCCGAAACAATAGGTCTGAGTGGTGTTCCTTCCTTGTGTATCTTAGGTAATCCATACAATCTAGGTGGCAATGCTTCTGATTTGCACAATCTATGTTTTATGTCTTCATCCAGTGAGGAAATCTTGATGAGTTTATTAGATTTACGTAGAACCCTTGCTGTGGGATCATTTTTAAGAATCTTGTATGTCCCTGGATCTAAAAGCTGCTGTATTTTCTGGTTGTATTGCTCGGTTTCCATGATGACGGTAGCATTTCCTTTATCTGCAGGGAGAATGATGATATCTTTGTCTGAGTTTAAAGTTTGTAAAGATTCTTTTTCTTTTCTTGATAAATTGCTCGTAGGTGGTTTGGTTTTACGGAGAATGCGGGACACTTCGCCCCTTATTACCTCACTCTGATGAAGAGCAGCTGTCTTATTCCGGCTTCTACATTGGCTATGATGTCTTCAATAGGTACTGTTTTAGGTGTTACAGCAAAATTTCTTCCTTTGGCAAGAACCGAGATTTCTTCTTCATTGAGTTGCCGGTCAGTCAAATTTACTACTGCTCTTGAGTTGGTTGGTTTATTTTTGTTTACTGAATGATATTTGGCGTGTTTTAGTTTTTGTCGTTCAGTGTTCTTTTCTATGGTTCGGTAAAAGCTGTGATATGTGATGTTGTCCACCTTCTCCCAGTCTCTCTTGGAGAGAATATTGCTGAGCTTTAGATGTAAACGAAGTAGTTCAAGGTCATTCAACCCTAATGTTCTTCTAGTATCATGAATACGTTCTCTAAGTAGAGCCCGTTCCATTCGTCCATATATCCTCTTAGCCTTTGTTGTTTTGAAGATATGTTTGCATTGTAAAAATTTAGGGATAGTTTCCGTGTCTCTGCACCGTAGAAGGAAGCTTAAATTGCACAGAAAGCGTCCTTTTTCTTTCTTAATTCTTCAAATTTCCGAATAGAAAGAAACACATCCTTCCCGTAGAGGTTGCTTATATATAATTGTAGACTTTCACGGCCGGCGTCTTGATCCATATTTGGTTCGTCTCCGGGCTTATAGGCCGTGGTCTGGTTGTCTCTTACTCGACGTTTCATCTACTGCTGCGGTAGAACATCATCAGGAGATACTGCGTGCTTTCTGTGAACTCCTCAACAGTCGGCTGCAGACTGGTGGTAGGTCGTTGGAAACTGTCTCTCTGTTTATAGCTAAACCCCGGGTGGAGGGGAGGTTTTCTGCGCGCACCGAGTTGTGCGCTGTATTGCCGTGTGCCGAAGTCATAGGCTTCGTTGTCGTGTTAAGCAGTGCTGGGATCCAAATTTTGTTTATCTTCAAGGTTTCTTCTTTTTTGTTGAAGGAATTTTTATGTTTGTATATTTCTATGGCTTCTCTGTATAGTCTGGTGTAGTAATGTGATGTTTGTGATAATACCTGGGTATCTTCAAATCTTATAATATGTTGTTGGTTGTTGTTCATACAGTGTTCTGCTACGGCCGATTTTTCATTTTGTTTTAACCTGCAGTGTCTCATGTGTTCTTGTAATCGTGTGTTGATCATTCTCTTTGTTGTACCGATGTACACCTCTCCACAACTGCACGGGATACGATATATACCGGCATGACTCAAAGGATCTCTATGTCTTTGGCTGGGCGCAGTATATTGCTGATTTTTTGTGTTGGTTTGTAGGTTGTTGCTATGTTGTATTTCTTTAATAATCGTCCAATTTTCTCTGTAGTTGTTTTGATATAAGGTAGGTAAACCTTACCATTTATCTCTTCCTTGTTTTCGTTTTCGGGCCTATATTTCTTTGGATTTATGGCTCGACGAAAATCTGTTTTACTGTATCCATTGGTAAGAAAAGCTGCATGGAGATGATTGATTTCTTCTTGCAGATACTGTGGTTCCGAAATCCTTTTGGCTCGTTCAACCAGGGTTTTTATTATCCCGCGTTTTTGTCTAGGATGGTGGTTAGACTGTTTGTGTAGGTATCTGTCTGTGTGAGTATTTTTCCTGTAAACCTTGTGTCCAAGTGTCATGTCTTGGTTTCGGATTACCAAAACATCCAAAAACGGTAGACTGTTGTCATGTTCCTTTTCCAGGGTGAATTGGATGCTGGGACAAATCCCATTTATGTGCTTCTTGAAGTTATCTAGTTCCTCCTCACCGTGTTCCCAAATGACGAAGGTGTCATCCACATATCTTAGCCAAACTGTGGGTCTTAAGGTAGCATTCTCCAAAGCCAGCTTTTCTTACCAATGGATACAGTAAAACAGATTTTCGTCGAGCCATAAATCCAAAGAAATATAGGCCCGAAAACGAAAACAAGGAAGAGATAAATGGTAAGGTTTACCTACCTTATATCAAAACAACAACAGAGAAAATTGGACGATTATTAAAGAAATACAACATAGCAACAACCTACAAACCAACACAAAAAATCAGCAATATACTGCGCCCAGCCAAAGACACTAGAGATCCTTTGAGTCATGCCGGTATATATCGTATCCCGTGCAGTTGTGGAGAGGTGTACATCGGTACAACAAAGAGAATGATCAACACACGATTACAAGAACACATGAGACACTGCAGGTTAAAACAAAATGAAAAATCGGCCGTAGCGGAACACTGTATGAACAACCAACAACATATTATAAGATTTGAAGATACCCAGGTATTATCACAAACATCACATTACTACACCAGACTATACAGAGAAGCCATAGAAATATACAAACATAAAAATTCCTTCAACAAAAAAGAAGAAACCTTGAAGATAAACAAAATTTGGATCCCAGCACTGCTTAACACGACAACGAAGCCTATGACTTCGGCACACGGCAATACAGCGCACAACTCGGTGCGCGCAGAAAACCTCCCCTCCACCCGGGGTTTAGCTATAAACAGAGAGACAGTTTCCAACGACCTACCACCAGTCTGCAGCCGACTGTTGAGGAGTTCACAGAAAGCACGCAGTATCTCCTGATGATGTCTACCGCAGCAGTAGATGAAACGTCGAGTAAGAAGACAACCAGACCACGGCCTATAAGCCCGGAAGACGAACCAAATATGGATCAAGACGCCGGCCGTGAAAGCCTACAATTATATATAAGCAACCTCTACGGGAAGGATGTGTTTCTTTCTATTCGGAAATTTGAAGAATTAAGAAAGAAAAAAAGGACGCTTTCTGTGCAATTTAAGCTTCCTTCTACGGTGCAGAGACACGGAAACTATCCCTAAATTTTTACAATGCAAACATATCTTCAAAACAACAAAGGCTAAGAGGATATATGGACGAATGGAACGGGCTCTACTTAGAGAACGTATTCATGATACTAGAAGAACATTAGGGTTGAATGACCTTGAACTACTTCGTTTACATCTAAAGCTCAGCAATATTCTCTCCAAGAGAGACTGGGAGAAGGTGGACAACATCACATATCACAGCTTTTACCGAACCATAGAAAAGAACACTGAACGACAAAAACTAAAACACGCCAAATATCATTCAGTAAACAAAAATAAACCAACCAACTCAAGAGCAGTAGTAAATTTGACTGACCGGCAACTCAATGAAGAAGAAATTTCGGTTCTTGCCAAAGGAAGAAATTTTGCTGTAACACCTAAAACAGTACCTATTGAAGACATCATAGCCAATGTAGAAGCCGGAATAAGACAGCTGCCTCTTCATCAGAGTGAGGTAATAAGGGGCGAAGTGTCCCGCATTCTCCGTAAAAGCAAACCACCTACGAGCAATTTATCAAGAAAAGAAAAAGAATCTTTACAAACTTTAAACTCAGACAAAGATATCATCATTCTCCCTGCAGATAAAGGAAATGCTACCGTCATCATGGAAACCGAGCAATACAACCAGAAAATACAGCAGCTTTTAGATCCAGGGACATACAAGATTCTTAAAAATGATCCCACAGCAAGGGTTCTACGTAAATCTAATAAACTCATCAAGATTTCCTCACTGGATGAAGACATTAAACATAGATTGTGCAAATCAGAAGCATTGCCACCTAGATTGTATGGATTACCTAAGATACACAAGGAAGGAACACCACTCAGACCTATTGTTTCGGCCATTGGTTCACCTACATATGAACTTGCCAAGTATCTCGCCTCACTGCTGAAACCATATATTGGTAAAACCGATACTTTTGTAAGAGACTCCACACACTTCATTGAAAAAATAGACACTATGAAACTCAAGCCGAATGACATAATACTAAGCTTCGATGTGGTTGCATTATTCACTAAGGTACCTATCGGAGAAAACTATGACATACTTACAAGAACTCTTTCCTCCAGACATAACAGCGCTCTACAACATATGTCTCACAGAATCTTATTTTCAATGGAGAGGTATATTCTACGAACAAATAGACGGCGTGGCCATGGGAAGTCCATTAAGTCCCGTAATAGCAAATTTCTACATGGAAAAATTTGAAAAACAGGCTTTGGAGAATGCTACCTTAAGACCCACAGTTTGGCTAAGATATGTGGATGACACCTTCGTCATTTGGGAACACGGTGAGGAGGAACTAGATAACTTCAAGAAGCACATAAATGGGATTTGTCCCAGCATCCAATTCACCCTGGAAAAGGAACATGACAACAGTCTACCGTTTTTGGATGTTTTGGTAATCCGAAACCAAGACATGACACTTGGACACAAGGTTTACAGGAAAAATACTCACACAGACAGATACCTACACAAACAGTCTAACCACCATCCTAGACAAAAACGCGGGATAATAAAAACCCTGGTTGAACGAGCCAAAAGGATTTCGGAACCACAGTATCTGCAAGAAGAAATCAATCATCTCCATGCAGCTTTTCTTACCAATGGATACAGCAAAACAGATTTTCGTCGAGCCATAAATCCAAAGAAATATAGGCCCGAAAACGAAAACAAGGAAGAGATAAATGGTAAGGTTTACCTACCTTATATCAAAACAACAACAGAGAAAATTGGACGATTATTAAAGAAATACAACATAGCAACAACCTACAAACCAACACAAAAAATCAGCAATATACTGCGCCCAGCCAAAGACACTAGAGATCCTTTGAGTCATGCCGGTATATATCGTATCCCGTGCAGTTGTGGAGAGGTGTACATCGGTACAACAAAGAGAATGATCAACACACGATTACAAGAACACATGAGACACTGCAGGTTAAAACAAAATGAAAAATCGGCCGTAGCGGAACACTGTATGAACAACCAACAACATATTATAAGATTTGAAGATACCCAGGTATTATCACAAACATCACATTACTACACCAGACTATACAGAGAAGCCATAGAAATATACAAACATAAAAATTCCTTCAACAAAAAAGAAGAAACCTTGAAGATAAACAAAATTTGGATCCCAGCACTGCTTAACACGACAACGAAGCCTATGACTTCGGCACACGGCAATACAGCGCACAACTCGGTGCGCGCAGAAAACCTCCCCTCCACCCGGGGTTTAGCTATAAACAGAGAGACAGTTTCCAACGACCTACCACAGTCTGCAGCCGACTGTTGAGGAGTTCACAGAAAGCACGCAGTATCTCCTGATGATGTCTACCGCAGCAGTAGATGAAACGTCGAGTAAGAAGACAACCAGACCACGGCCTATAAGCCCGGAAGACGAACCAAATATGGATCAAGACGCCGGCCGTGAAAGTCTACAATTATATATAAGCAACCTCTACGGGAAGGATGTGTTTCTTTCTATTCGGAAATTTGAAGAATTAAGAAAGAAAAAAGGACGCTTTCTGTGCAATTTAAGCTTCCTTCTACGGTGCAGAGACACGGAAAACTATCCCTAAATTTTTACAATGCAAACATATCTTCAAAACAACAAAGGCTAAGAGGATATATGGACGAATGGAACGGGCTCTACTTAGAGAACGTATTCATGATACTAGAAGAACATTAGGGTTGAATGACCTTGAACTACTTCGTTTACATCTAAAGCTCAGCAATATTCTCTCCAAGAGAGACTGGGAGAAGGTGGACAACATCACATATCACAGCTTTTACCGAACCATAGAAAAGAACACTGAACGACAAAAACTAAAACACGCCAAATATCATTCAGTAAACAAAAATAAACCAACCAACTCAAGAGCAGTAGTAAATTTGACTGACCGGCAACTCAACGAAGAAGAAATTTCGGTTCTTGCCAAAGGAAGAAATTTTGCTGTAACACCTAAAACAGTACCTATTGAAGACATCATAGCCAATGTAGAAGCCGGAATAAGACAGCTGCCTCTTCATCAGAGTGAGGTAATAAGGGGCGAAGTGTCCCGCATTCTCCGTAAAAGCAAACCACCTACGAGCAATTTATCAAGAAAAGAAAAAGAATCTTTACAAACTTTAAACTCAGACAATGATATCATCATTCTCCCTGCAGATAAAGGAAATGCTACCGTCATCATGGAAACCGAGCAATACAACCAGAAAATACAGCAGCTTTTAGATCCAGGGACATACAAGATTCTTAAAAATGATCCCACAGCAAGGGTTCTACGTAAATCTAATAAACTCATCAAGATTTCCTCACTGGATGAAGACATTAAACATAGATTGTGCAAATCAGAAGCATTGCCACCTAGATTGTATGGATTACCTAAGATACACAAGGAAGGAACACCACTCAGACCTATTGTTTCGGCCATTGGTTCACCTACATATGAACTTGCCAAGTATCTCGCCTCACTGCTGAAACCATATATTGGTAAAACCGATACTTTTGTAAGAGACTCCACACACTTCATTGAAAAAATAGACACTATGAAACTCAAGCCGAATGACATAATACTAAGCTTCGATGTGGTTGCATTATTCACTAAGGTACCTATCGGAGAAACTATGACATACTTACAAGAACTCTTTCCTCCAGACATAACAGCGCTCTACAACATATGTCTCACAGAATCTTATTTTCAATGGAGAGGTATATTCTACGAACAGATAGACGGCGTGGCCATGGGAAGTCCATTAAGTCCCGTAATAGCAAATTTCTACATGGAAAAATTTGAAAAACAGGCTTTGGAGAATGCTACCTTAAGACCCACAGTTTGGCTAAGATATGTGGATGACACCTTCGTCATTTGGGAACACGGTGAGGAGGAACTAGATAACTTCAAGAAGCACATAAATGGGATTTGTCCCAGCATCCAATTCACCCTGGAAAAGGAACATGACAACAGTCTACCGTTTTTGGATGTTTTGGTAATCCGAAACCAAGACATGACACTTGGACACAAGGTTTACAGGAAAAATACTCACACAGACAGATACCTACACAAACAGTCTAACCACCATCCTAGACAAAAACGCGGGATAATAAAAACCCTGGTTGAACGAGCCAAAAGGATTTCGGAACCACAGTATCTGCAAGAAGAAATCAATCATCTCCATGCAGCTTTTCTTACCAATGGATACAGTAAAACAGATTTTCGTCGAGCCATAAATCCAAAGAAATATAGGCCCGAAAACGAAAACAAGGAAGAGATAAATGGTAAGGTTTACCTACCTTATATCAAAACAACAACAGAGAAAATTGGACGATTATTAAAGAAATACAACATAGCAACAACCTACAAACCAACACAAAAAATCAGCAATATACTGCGCCCAGCCAAAGACACTAGAGATCCTTTGAGTCATGCCGGTATATATCGTATCCCGTGCAGTTGTGGAGAGGTGTACATCGGTACAACAAAGAGAATGATCAACACACGATTACAAGAACACATGAGACACTGCAGGTTAAAACAAAATGAAAAATCGGCCGTAGCGGAACACTGTATGAACAACCAACAACATATTATAAGATTTGAAGATACCCAGGTATTATCACAAACATCACATTACTACACCAGACTATACAGAGAAGCCATAGAAATATACAAACATAAAAATTCCTTCAACAAAAAAGAAGAAACCTTGAAGATAAACAAAATTTGGATCCCAGCACTGCTTAACACGACAACGAAGCCTATGACTTCGGCACACGGCAATACAGCGCACAACTCGGTGCGCGCAGAAAACCTCCCCTCCACCCGGGGTTTAGCTATAAACAGAGAGACAGTTTCCAACGACCTACCACCAGTCTGCAGCCGACTGTTGAGGAGTTCACAGAAAGCACGCAGTATCTCCTGATGATGTCTACCGCAGCAGTAGATGAAACGTCGAGTAAGAAGACAACCAGACCACGGCCTATAAGCCCGGAAGACGAACCAAATATGGATCAAGACGCCGGCCGTGAAAGTCTACAATTATATATAAGCAACCTCTACGGGAAGGATGTGTTTCTTTCTATTCGGAAATTTGAAGAATTAAGAAAGAAAAAAGGACGCTTTCTGTGCAATTTAAGCTTCCTTCTACGGTGCAGAGACACGGAAACTATCCCTAAATTTTTACAATGCAAACATATCTTCAAAACAACAAAGGCTAAGAGGATATATGGACGAATGGAACGGGCTCTACTTAGAGAACGTATTCATGATACTAGAAGAACATTAGGGTTGAATGACCTTGAACTACTTCGTTTACATCTAAAGCTCAGCAATATTCTCTCCAAGAGAGACTGGGAGAAGGTGGACAACATCACATATCACAGCTTTTACCGAACCATAGAAAAGAACACTGAACGACAAAAACTAAAACACGCCAAATATCATTCAGTAAACAAAAATAAACCAACCAACTCAAGAGCAGTAGTAAATTTGACTGACCGGCAACTCAACGAAGAAGAAATTTCGGTTCTTGCCAAAGGAAGAAATTTTGCTGTAACACCTAAAACAGTACCTATTGAAGACATCATAGCCAATGTAGAAGCCGGAATAAGACAGCTGCCTCTTCATCAGAGTGAGGTAATAAGGGGCGAAGTGTCCCGCATTCTCCGTAAAAGCAAACCACCTACGAGCAATTTATCAAGAAAAGAAAAAGAATCTTTACAAACTTTAAACTCAGACAATGATATCATCATTCTCCCTGCAGATAAAGGAAATGCTACCGTCATCATGGAAACCGAGCAATACAACCAGAAAATACAGCAGCTTTTAGATCCAGGGACATACAAGATTCTTAAAAATGATCCCACAGCAAGGGTTCTACGTAAATCTAATAAACTCATCAAGATTTCCTCACTGGATGAAGACATTAAACATAGATTGTGCAAATCAGAAGCATTGCCACCTAGATTGTATGGATTACCTAAGATACACAAGGAAGGAACACCACTCAGACCTATTGTTTCGGCCATTGGTTCACCTACATATGAACTTGCCAAGTATCTCGCCTCACTGCTGAAACCATATATTGGTAAAACCGATACTTTTGTAAGAGACTCCACACACTTCATTGAAAAAATAGACACTATGAAACTCAAGCCGAATGACATAATACTAAGCTTCGATGTGGTTGCATTATTCACTAAGGTACCTATCGGAGAAACTATGACATACTTACAAGAACTCTTTCCTCCAGACATAACAGCGCTCTACAACATATGTCTCACAGAATCTTATTTTCAATGGAGAGGTATATTCTACGAACAGATAGACGGCGTGGCCATGGGAAGTCCATTAAGTCCCGTAATAGCAAATTTCTACATGGAAAAATTTGAAAAACAGGCTTTGGAGAATGCTACCTTAAGACCCACAGTTTGGCTAAGATATGTGGATGACACCTTCGTCATTTGGGAACACGGTGAGGAGGAACTAGATAACTTCAAGAAGCACATAAATGGGATTTGTCCCAGCATCCAATTCACCCTGGAAAAGGAACATGACAACAGTCTACCGTTTTTGGATGTTTTGGTAATCCGAAACCAAGACATGACACTTGGACACAAGGTTTACAGGAAAAATACTCACACAGACAGATACCTACACAAACAGTCTAACCACCATCCTAGACAAAAACGCGGGATAATAAAAACCCTGGTTGAACGAGCCAAAAGGATTTCGGAACCACAGTATCTGCAAGAAGAAATCAATCATCTCCATGCAGCTTTTCTTACCAATGGATACAGTAAAACAGATTTTCGTCGAGCCATAAATCCAAAGAAATATAGGCCCGAAAACGAAAACAAGGAAGAGATAAATGGTAAGGTTTACCTACCTTATATCAAAACAACAACAGAGAAAATTGGACGATTATTAAAGAAATACAACATAGCAACAACCTACAAACCAACACAAAAAATCAGCAATATACTGCGCCCAGCCAAAGACACTAGAGATCCTTTGAGTCATGCCGGTATATATCGTATCCCGTGCAGTTGTGGAGAGGTGTACATCGGTACAACAAAGAGAATGATCAACACACGATTACAAGAACACATGAGACACTGCAGGTTAAAACAAAATGAAAAATCGGCCGTAGCGGAACACTGTATGAACAACCAACAACATATTATAAGATTTGAAGATACCCAGGTATTATCACAAACATCACATTACTACACCAGACTATACAGAGAAGCCATAGAAATATACAAACATAAAAATTCCTTCAACAAAAAAGAAGAAACCTTGAAGATAAACAAAATTTGGATCCCAGCACTGCTTAACACGACAACGAAGCCTATGACTTCGGCACACGGCAATACAGCGCACAACTCGGTGCGCGCAGAAAACCTCCCCTCCACCCGGGGTTTAGCTATAAACAGAGAGACAGTTTCCAACGACCTACCACCAGTCTGCAGCCGACTGTTGAGGAGTTCACAGAAAGCACGCAGTATCTCCTGATGATGTCTACCGCAGCAGTAGATGAAACGTCGAGTAAGAAGACAACCAGACCACGGCCTATAAGCCCGGAAGACGAACCAAATATGGATCAAGACGCCGGCCGTGAAAGTCTACAATTATATATAAGCAACCTCTACGGGAAGGATGTGTTTCTTTCTATTCGGAAATTTGAAGAATTAAGAAAGAAAAAAGGACGCTTTCTGTGCAATTTAAGCTTCCTTCTACGGTGCAGAGACACGGAAACTATCCCTAAATTTTTACAATGCAAACATATCTTCAAAACAACAAAGGCTAAGAGGATATATGGACGAATGGAACGGGCTCTACTTAGAGAACGTATTCATGATACTAGAAGAACATTAGGGTTGAATGACCTTGAACTACTTCGTTTACATCTAAAGCTCAGCAATATTCTCTCCAAGAGAGACTGGGAGAAGGTGGACAACATCACATATCACAGCTTTTACCGAACCATAGAAAAGAACACTGAACGACAAAAACTAAAACACGCCAAATATCATTCAGTAAACAAAAATAAACCAACCAACTCAAGAGCAGTAGTAAATTTGACTGACCGGCAACTCAATGAAGAAGAAATCTCGGTTCTTGCCAAAGGAAGAAATTTTGCTGTAACACCTAAAACAGTACCTATTGAAGACATCATAGCCAATGTAGAAGCCGGAATAAGACAGCTGCCTCTTCATCAGAGTGAGGTAATAAGGGGCGAAGTGTCCCGCATTCTCCGTAAAAGCAAACCACCTACGAGCAATTTATCAAGAAAAGAAAAAGAATCTTTACAAACTTTAAACTCAGACAAAGATATCATCATTCTCCCTGCAGATAAAGGAAATGCTACCGTCATCATGGAAACCGAGCAATACAACCAGAAAATACAGCAGCTTTTAGATCCAGGGACATACAAGATTCTTAAAAATGATCCCACAGCAAGGGTTCTACGTAAATCTAATAAACTCATCAAGATTTCCTCACTGGATGAAGACATAAAACATAGATTGTGCAAATCAGAAGCATTGCCACCTAGATTGTATGGATTACCTAAGATACACAAGGAAGGAACACCACTCAGACCTATTGTTTCGGCCATTGGTTCACCTACATACGAACTTGCCAAGTATCTCGCCTCACTGCTGAAACCATATATTGGTAAAACCGATACTTTTGTAAGAGACTCCACACACTTCATTGAAAAAATAGACACTATGAAACTCAAGCCGAATGACATAATACTAAGCTTCGATGTGGTTGCATTATTCACTAAGGTACCTATCGGAGAAACTATGACATACTTACAAGAACTCTTTCCTCCAGACATAACGGCGCTCTACAACATATGTCTCACAGAATCTTATTTTCAATGGAGAGGTATATTCTACGAACAGATAGACGGCGTGGCCATGGGAAGTCCATTAAGTCCCGTAATAGCAAATTTCTACATGGAAAAATTTGAAAAACAGGCTTTGGAGAATGCTACCTTAAGACCCACAGTTTGGCTAAGATATGTGGATGACACCTTCGTCATTTGGGAACACGGTGAGGAGGAACTAGATAACTTCAAGAAGCACATAAATGGGATTTGTCCCAGCATCCAATTCACCCTGGAAAAGGAACATGACAACAGTCTACCGTTTTTGGATGTTTTGGTAATCCGAAACCAAGACATGACACTTGGACACAAGGTTTACAGGAAAAATACTCACACAGACAGATACCTACACAAACAGTCTAACCACCATCCTAGACAAAAACGCGGGATAATAAAAACCCTGGTTGAACGAGCCAAAAGGATTTCGGAACCACAGTATCTGCAAGAAGAAATCAATCATCTCCATGCAGCTTTTCTTACCAATGGATACAGTAAAACAGATTTTCGTCGAGCCATAAATCCAAAGAAATATAGGCCCGAAAACGAAAACAAGGAAGAGATAAATGGTAAGGTTTACCTACCTTATATCAAAACAACTACAGAGAAAATTGGACGATTATTAAAGAAATACAACATAGCAACAACCTACAAACCAACACAAAAAATCAGCAATATACTGCGCCCAGCCAAAGACACTAGAGATCCTTTGAGTCATGCCGGTATATATCGTATCCCGTGCAGTTGTGGAGAGGTGTACATCGGTACAACAAAGAGAATGATCAACACACGATTACAAGAACACATGAGACACTGCAGGTTAAAACAAAATGAAAAATCGGCCGTAGCGGAACACTGTATGAACAACCAACAACATATTATAAGATTTGAAGATACCCAGGTATTATCACAAACATCACATTACTACACCAGACTATACAGAGAAGCCATAGAAATATACAAACATAAAAATTCCTTCAACAAAAAAGAAGAAACCTTGAAGATAAACAAAATTTGGATCCCAGCACTGCTTAACACGACAACGAAGCCTATGACTTCGGCACACGGCAATACAGCGCACAACTCGGTGCGCGCAGAAAACCTCCCCTCCACCCGGGGTTTAGCTATAAACAGAGAGACAGTTTCCAACGACCTACCACCAGTCTGCAGCCGACTGTTGAGGAGTTCACAGAAAGCACGCAGTATCTCCTGATGATGTCTACCGCAGCAGTAGATGAAACGTCGAGTAAGAAGACAACCAGACCACGGCCTATAAGCCCGGAAGACGAACCAAATATGGATCAAGACGCCGGCCGTGAAAGTCTACAATTATATATAATCAAATGAATCATGACTTCTTCACCAGAAGGTAGTATGGATAATTACCAGCAAAAGAAAAAATTGACAGTCGTGAAAACAGCTGATGATGGTGACGATGGTCTCCGATACTGCGGTGCTGTGTTTAAAAAAACATAGAAGTATGAGGTAAGAATAAGTCACGATCGTTATTCAGACACTTATTTACATCCTACCTCGAAAATACTTTTTATTTCTTCGGATGATGTCCAGCATTTTTCCTTTTCAAGAAGCACACTAACTTAGTGAAACTTCCGATATCAATTCCATTATTTAATTAAGGTAGAATATGTTTATCACTCACCTCATATTGTTCTTCTTATTTGATTATAGACTAGTTTCGGAACATAGTTTCTGTTCCATCCTCAGTAACATCACGACCGTTGTTCTGTCGTCTTGAAGAGTTGTCCTTCTCTCCTTCCATTGGCTGACTGAAAAACCTCGAAACCAGGTCATTCTCACCGGGAATTTCAAAGTTCATTAATTTCTTCTTTTCGCTCTTTTGAATGTAGATCTTTTCCCAAACAGTAAGTTCTTTTGGTTTTTCTATTTGTTTTAATAATTTTGCTTCTTTCTCGATAAGATGTTTTTCAGACCATGCATGGGCAGCCACTGCAGATTTTTCTACTTCCCCTTTCTTGACATTCCTGAGATGTTCTTTAACTCTAGTTTTCAAATTTCTTTTAGTTTTTCCTATGTAGAATTTCTCACATTCTTTGCATTTAATTTGATAAATCCCTGATTTGTTTTCTTCTTTAATTTTCTCATTCTTATTAGGTCTAATCAGTCTACTGATGCTGTAGTCATTTTTGGGTGCTAACCTTATGTTGAAATCTTTAAAAATTTTTTGAAACTTGTGGTGTTTTAATGGATGATATGTGAATTTTCTAAATTTTACATTATCTTCTTTTACTTTTAGAAGTGTGCTTTGATTAATAAATTTTGTCCATTATTTAACTTTATCTTTGTTTTTAGCATCGAAAATTAACATCACAAACATCCTGGACTCATCAATTTACTACTTCTTAATACAAAATATGCCAATATGTTCTTTTCATTAACATCCACATCATGTTCTTTTAACCATTTACACAATGAAGCATATGCTAACTCATACCTCGGTGTAGATTTTTTTCAGTATTAATTCATTACACCACGCCTCTTCATTACTGCACACATTGTCTAAAACTTTCTCCATAATCAGAAATAAATCCTAAATCAAATTGGTTTTACAGTTTTAACAAATATAAGATGGTGACACGACCAACAATACTTATTATTTCTCCATAGCAACACATAGCCGATTCACCTTCTGAAATCTAACATTTATCTTCAATTATATTTATTAATATTTTAGCTAATATCTGATTACTAAAATAAATACACATAGTGAAAAAAATAGTATGCAATACTTCTTATCTTCTTAAACTTAGTTTGTAGGATTTTCAACCTGTTTATTTCCAAAATCACTCCTCGGAGGAAGACGTATTGGATGTGCATTCAGTCTATCCATCTCTTGGCTGGTCTTCCTCTTGTTCTTCTCCCGTCCATTGGTCTATCTTCTTTAGCTCTTTTTGCAAGCCGGTTTTCTTCCATTCTTTCTATATGACCCTTCCAATATTTTTGTCTATCTATAATAAATTTGGTTATGTCTTGAATATGGCATTTGTCCCTAATTTCTGTGTTGTGTATTTTATCAAATAATGTTTTCCTCTGAATAGTTCTTAAGATTTTCATTTTGCATGTGCTTATTATTTGTTTAGTTTTTGTTGTATCAGCCCTAGTTTCTGCTCCATATACGACAACTGGTCAAACTATCATTTTGTATATGCGGGTTTTGCTTTCTATTGACATATGTTTGTTGCGCCAAATTAAATCTTTCATATACCCTGATATTTGTGCTGCTTTATCAGCTTGTTTCTTTACTTCTTTTATTAAATTTTTAGTGTTTGTTATTAATACACCTAGATAATTAAATTCTGACACTTGTTCTATAATTTTTCTTTCCACTTCTAATTTGCAATACACAGGTGGTAAACACATAACAGAATCTAGGAAATTAAAAAAAACTCGGCGCAAGCACCTAATTTTTTAAAACTTTTCCTCGATTTGTATCATACTCATATATCGCAACATACTATTAAATAATCCTACTTCCTCGATGTAGAATGGACTTTTCTTTAAAAAACTTTAATTATTAAAATCATGAAGGCCTTTCAATACATGTTTTATCTTTGGCATGCTATTTGGTATTCTTACCAATTTTGGAATTGTTGAGAATGATTCATCCATCAAATGCAGACAGCAAGACTGACAGATCCATTAATAAATTATAATAGGAAGTAACATTATGAGGTTCTTTTTAATATAAGGTGAATCTGGTGTCAACTTACTTCATAACTTCTTGTGTTCTATTTGAACATGTTTCAATATGCTATGTATACCCATCATCAGCTGTTCCAGACTCAGTCTGTATACATAGTATACTGAAACATGTTCAAACATAATAACTAATAAATAGTGAGTCATGAAATCTTACCTCATAACTCCGTGATCTTCAAAGTATGGAACTGCAGTTTCGAGAGGCATCCCTCCCATTTCAGCCATCTTTACGACTGTTGAATTTCAGTCTACACTTTCATCCTCGAAGTTGTCTTCTGGTGTTGATCTGATGAATTTTTAGATCAAATTTTGTTCACCGGGAATTTCAATATTCATGGATCTAAATTTGTCCTTCTGAATGTACATCTTTTCACAAAATCTCAAATCGAAGGGGTTTTTTCAAATGTTTCAAAAGTTTAGCTTCTTTTTCAATTTCATGACTCTCTAGCAAACTATGAGCTGCAATTGCTGATTTTTCTAATTTCACCATTTTAAAAATTTCTTGAGTGTTCTTTTGTGTATCTAAATTCCTTTTTGTTTTTCCCACATATTACGGTCATTACAACTAATATGATAAATTCCAGTTTTTTTTATCTTGGATATTAAATTTCTTATTAGTTATTGAAGATCATGGAGTTTTGAGGTGACATTTCATGACTCATCATTTATTAGTTATTAACTTGAAAACCTCATAATGTTATTTCCCATAATTAATTTATGAAATGTGCAAACATATTCAAACAGAACACAACAAGTTATAAGATAAGATGACTCTGGATTCACCTTATTTACTCACAGATCCACTTGGTGTTTTTCAACAGGAGTAGACTACATAACACCCTGTCCTTATCATCACCACAGTGGTCTGCTGAAGTGGTGCTTACATTTAAAAGCCACCACATTAATGCTTAGCGCAGAACCTTAAGTGAAGTGGGTAAATACATACAAGTGGAGACATAATATGTCAGAGTGAAGTACCTCTACAAGATATTCAATCAGGGCAAGCAGACCATTCTCCAGGTCACGACCTTCTAATTTTATGCGATGCTCTTCTTCAGGAGGCTGTGACTTGGGAGGGGGCACCAGGTCCGGAAACAACCTTATTACATCATAAGGATCTGTAACCAATGTTTAAAGGAATTAAATGTTGAAAATGCCAGTAAACAACATTTCACAATATTCTTACTTATTTTTTTTTATATTTGAAGAGAAAAATATACTTTCAGACTGGGGGTTTGAACACAAGTCCTTTGGCTTTCTATGCCAATGCACTACCAACTGAGCTACCTGAGCACACCAATCTAAATGCAAATTTTTCTCTTATACATTGTTAATTCCCAAGCACCAAATGCTATGAACCATTGCTCAATATCACACAAATGACAGCTTCTTTATTAAGAACACTTTTATTGGGAATTTAAGCATTACTTTATAACACCAGTAGGGCTTTTTTCAATGTTTTTATTATTAATTTAATACTTCTCACTGAAGGACAATTTATATTTGAAGAGAAAAATATATTTTTATTATTAATTTCATACATCTCAATGATGGATAAATCATATTTGAAGAGAAAAATTATATGCTCAGACCGTACTGGCATTTATAATGTAATGTATAAATCCCAAATATATCTTCTTAATAAAGGAGCTGCCATTTGCAAAGATAGAAGCAAAGGCTTCATAGCATTTGGTGGGCAGGAATTACAAACTATATAGAGAAAAATTTGCGTTTAGAACGGTACTTGCTCAGATAGTTCAGATGGTAGAGCACTTGGTCTAGAGAACCAAGGGTCCCGGGTTCAAGTCCCAGTCTGAGCGTATAATTTTTCTCTTCAAATAAGAAAAATATATTGAAAGTTAAAATTGGGAAACACATTATGAGGTTCTTAATTAATAAATTAATGAGTCATTTTAACATCTTACCTCATATTTCATGTTTTATCAAACACGGTAACTATATTATATATATAAAAAATAAACAACGGTAACTATAGTTTTCAAATGATCTTGTCATTAATTTTCAACCGCCATTATGACTCATAATGTCATAATGGCGGTTGAAAATGAATGACAAGATCATTTGAAAACTATAGTTACCGTTATTAAGTTATGTAGATAGGAAATAACACTATGAGGTTCTTTAATATTGTTTATTTTTTATTATTTCACTCACCTCATACTTCATAATTTATAGCAGACCCAGGGTTTCTTCACGTAATTTGTGACATTGTCAATGCTGCGTCACGTTCAGTTGTGAACGTGACGCAGCATTGACAATGTCACAAATTACATGAAGAAACCCTGGGTCTGCTATAAATTATGAAGTATGAGGTGAGTGAAATAATAAAAAATAAACAATATAGTTACCGTGTTTGATAAAACATGAAATATGAGGTAAGATGTTAAAATGACTCATTAATTTATTAAGAAAAATATATGTTCAGACCGGGTCTTGAACCCAGTACCTTTCGCTTTCTATGCCAATGCTCTACCAACTGAGACATTACAAACTGTAATACTTAACAAACAACACCATAAAGTGGTCCATTCAAGTGAACATAAACTGAAAAATAAACCAGATTAATACTATCTATCTTCCTGGAATGTATGTTAAAGCATAAAAATCCAATGGATGGCATTCAAACACACATACTTCTAATTGAAATCAGCTGTTGTCAGTCTCTCTCTTTCATGTTAAAATCCATTAAATGAATGAATGAAGAAATATCTGAAAGGATTAATCACCAAGAGATGAGTGCACTTGCTACATACCTGTACCTAGCTTTAGAAATTCCTTCATGGACTCGTGGAATTCCTTATTTCTGAACAAATCAAATGCATACAGTGACTGTATTTGACAGATGTTCCTGGATTTCACCGTTTCATCTGATATGTTCTGCAAATTCAAAATATAATGTCACATTAGTAAAAATTCAAATTTTTACCTTGAAATTAAACATTAAATCATATAGACTATACATTTTGTCAAAAAATACATTATATTAAATTTATATAAAAGAAGTTTTTTTTATTTACAGATGGTTTAAAATGAAGATTATATTGCATCTTGAGATCTCTAGGTGTAACCATTAGTTTAGTGAACATGATATGGATGGTTATGATGGCCTTAAAATCTCCTGATATTTGTCTTAGAGATGAGCAAACTAGTCAAGACAATTTATTTTTATTTATATTTATTGAAAAGCAATTCAAAAAATAAAGTCACATTGAAAAATATGAAAATTTTGAAGGGTATTAAAGATAGAAATGTTACTATTGCAAAAGCGGATAAAGGGAACAAAATTGTCATTTTAGATCAGGAGGATTACGTAGATAGAATGAACCGTCTGTTAGACTCCAAAGAATATGAAGAAATTAAATCTAACCCTCTCCCAAAAACAATCAGAACTGTGGGAAACACATTAAAACATATAAAACATACAATGAAAGAACAACAAAAATTCAATTAAAAGTTTCAAACCCTTCTAATCCAAATTTATATGGTTTACCTAAGGTCCACAAGGATGGTAAAAAGATGAGACCTATTGTCAATAGTATTGGCTCCCCATGTTACAATTTAGCTAAGTGGCTGGCCAAAAAGTTTAATGAACTACCACAATTTGAAAATAAGACCATTGAAAATTCAATTAAACTGGTTGAAAAATTGAATAACATCACATTGGCTCAGAATGATAGACTGGTTTCTTTTGATGTGATCTCTTTGTTTCCTAGCATTCCTGTTAACAAATTGCTCGCATTTTTGAGAAAATGGTTATATTCACAAAAATTAAAGGCAGAAATCATAGAAGAGTATCTAATACTAACTAAAATTTGTATCGATAATAACTTTTTCACATTCAATGGAAAATTTTATAGACAAATTTCAGGATTGGCAATGGGAAATCTACTTTCTCCATTTTTAGCCAATTTATTTATGGGGTATCTTGAATCACATATCACTAATGCTTATCCTTTGATTTTCAAGTGTTGGTATAGATATGTAGATGATATTATTGCTGTAATTGATAAAAAATACATTCAAGATGCATTGAAATTGCTTAATCTTCAGGATGAGTCAGTGAAATTCACTATTGAAATGGAACAAAATAACAAGATTCCTTTTTTAGACTTATACTTAATAAGAAATGAACAACAGCAAAAAATTGAATTTAACATTTACAGAAAAGACACACATACTGACAACTACATAAAATCTTCAGGTTTTAATCATTTGACACACAAACATGCAATTTTCAATAGTCTATTACACAGATTGTTAAATATTCCACTTAATGTAGAAGATTTTGACAAGGAATATAATCATATTGTTCATGTTGCTAAAATAAATGGTTTCGATGAAGACATTATAAAGAATAAATTAAAGAAATTCAAACAACAAAAAAGGTTACAGGAATACACCACCTTACATCATGGTCCCAAGAAAGATGTAAAATTCAAGAAATTCACTTACCATCCTGAAGTTCATAATAAGTTTCAAAAATTTTCAGAAATTTAATATAACATTAGCTCCAATTAACAAATTCAGCCTAGGTAATCTTCTGTTAACTAATAATAAATGTAATACCCCAGACAACAAAAAATCTGGGATTAATCAAATTGATTGCAAAGATTGCAACAAGATATATATAGAAAAAACAAAAAGGAACTTGGAAACTCGTAAAAAAGAGCACTTCAGAAACACAAAGAATGGAGAAATTGAAAAATCAGCTATAGCAGCACATAGTTTATTAGAGCATCATAGGATTGAAAAAGAAGCAAAACTTTTAAAACATCTATCTAAACCTTTGGATTTAACAGTTTGGAAAAAAATATATATTAAAAAAAACCATACTAGAACTATGAACTTTGAGATTCCGGAAGAACCAAGCTTGATTACAAAGTTCTCAAAAGTACAACAAATAGCAGTTTAGGAAATGATTCATTCAAAATAACACCAGATGGCAGTTTGAAGAGGAATTCCTTCAAAAGAACACCAGATGGCAGTTTGAAGAGGAATTCCTTCAAAAGAACACCAGATGGCAGTCTGGATAATTACTGGCAAAAAGGAGAAAAAATTGACAGTCGTGAAAACAGCTGACGATGACAACAAAGTGTCGCCGATACTGCAGTGCTGTGTTTAAAAAAACATAGATGTATGAGGTAAGAAAAAATCACGATTCATTTAATTATTATAGTGAAGACAAACCTGGCTACATTTGCATCCTAGGCGATGACATTACCCGCACATCATAAATAATAATAATAATTTTTATTTATACACAGGTTTACAATGAAATAAAACGTCTACCTGAGCCCAAAGCTTTTAAATTTTTTATCTTCTTTCTCCATCCTTCTCAATCTTCCCATTCCAATTCTTCCAGACCTATCTCCCTCAAATCTCTTCTAATATCATCCATCCATTTAAATCTAGGTCAACTTTTCTTTCCTTTCCCAAGTAGAATCCATTTCAAAGCTTGTCAAGGTAATCTTTTCTCTGGCATCCTACATATATTACCGTACCATTTTAGTTGTTTGTCTCTCATAAAATCTAATATTGAATTATAGACTTTCATTTATTGTCTGATGATCGTATTTCTGATTTTTTTCCAATTAAAAAAAGTTTAGTTGAGCGTCTAAAACAATCCATTTTAGTAGACATAAGTTTTAATCTCACGCCATGTCCTGCCACACTACATTCCACTTTACTCACGCAGGAAGTTTATCTACTTTGCACAGTGGATTCTGACTTCAGTTTTTATACTTTGTAGTTAAAAAGGCAGATAATTTTTTTGGACACAGTCTTGGTACATCACAATGCTTCTCTGGGAAAAATTTCAAGGTAGGTTTCAGCATGCAATGATTGATAGTTTCCTTATAAGAAGAAGAATATGAGATAAGGTGATAAAATTTTACTTCAATACATACATCATTATATTTGAAGAGAAAAATATATGCTAGACTGGGGTTTGAACCCAGGAACTTTGGCTTTCTATGCCAATGCTCTATCAACTGAGCTACCTGAGCACACCAATCTGAATGCGAGTTTTTCTCTTTTACATAGTTAATCCCCAAGTGTCAAATGCTAAGAACCATTACTCCGTCACGCAAATGACTTCTTTTTTAAGAAAACTTTTATTGGGAATTTAAACATTATTTTATAAAGCCAGTAAAGCTATTTCGATGTATTTTATTATTAATTTAATACTTCTCATTGAAGTAAAAATTATATTTAAAAAGAAAAATATACAGTATTACCCTGCTTTTACGTTCCCACATTTTACGTTTTCCTGCCTTTTACAACATTTTTTAAAGGTCCCTTCAGTTTCCCTATATTCACAATGTATTAAAAACCCCACTTTTACGTTTCTGAAATTTTGTTTTCCCGCAATTTACGTCACATCACGTCGATCTTCAGCATTAAACATCAAAGATATTCAATTTATTTGATCGATTATCTCGCTTTTGTGCAATCGATATATAGCATAGCAAGTTCATTGAGCCTGCTTTACAATCGATAAGGGGCCAAGCAAGTTTAATGAGCCAACGAAGCTACAATCGATAAAGAGCAGAGCATGTTCATTGAGCCAACGATCAGAACTTTAAAACATTTCTGAAATTCAACCCATGTACTTCTATGACAAAACAATTTTTTTTAAATCTCTCAATAAAGATTCATAGGCTGCTTGCTGAACCTCTCCTTGTTATTTTTTTTTTAATAGTGAAAGTAAAAGAAATAAAGTAATTTTATGTTTACAGCAGTTCAAAACACTCATTACATTGAACTATTACAGGAATATCACTTACTTACTTACTCACTGGCACTATCGAACCCGTAAGTTCATGGCCGCGCGGACATAAGCTCTCCATACATCCCTATCCTGAGCTAATGCTTTCCAATCATTTCCTGTATAATCTACTTCCCTCAAATCATAGTTAATGTTGTTCTCCCACCTCATTCTTGGTCTACCAACTGGGCGTTTTCCCTCTGGCTTTCCTACAAGAAGTTTCCATGCACGTCTTTCATTCCCCATACGCGCAACATGTCCTGCCCATCGCAGTCTACGGGACTTAACTGTTCTTATTATATCTGGTTTCCTATAAAGACCATGTAGTTCATTGTTATGTAGTCTTCTCCATTCACCTGTCTGTTCATCTCTCTTTGGTCCAAAAATTTTCCTAAGAACTTTATTCTCAAATACTCGTAATCTCCTTTCCTCCCTTAAAGTAAGAGTCCATGTTTCGCATCCATATAATATAACTGGTAGAATAATAGTTTTATATATTTTCAGCTTAACGTTTTTTGAAAGGAGTTGGGAACATATCACTATGAGGTTAAATTTAAAATAAAATTCTTTACAACTCACCTGATATTTTTTGTCTTCTAAATAAATAAAAGACAGGATATGAGGTGAGGTATAAAGAATTTTATTTTAAATTAAAAGAAACATTACATTATTTAGCCAATATTGTATATTATCCCAGCCACTGCTTGTTTTGCATGTTCTAGAATGGTAGCTGAATGTGAGGGTGAACATTTTTTAGTTCCTTCTCGTCTTCCATAATTGTGTATTTCCCCAAATTTACACCACTTTCCCTCATGTAAAGCGTGAGAGAGAGGTAAAACTGTAGTATATTATCCCATCTGTTCTTTTTCATGTTCTGAAATGGATGCAGAGTATAGGGGGTCTCCATTTCCCTCAATTTACACTTTCCCCTATTTTACACCATTTTCCCCGTGGTCCCTTGAAAAGTGTAAAAGAGGGGTAATAATGTATGTCATTGCTATTAATACAGTATATACTGTAGTTGTGTGGATACTCACTGTGAGTTTGAGAGCAAGTTGAAACTGTTTTTGTTCCAAAAGGATGAGCACTTGTTTAGCAAAGGGCAAGGCCTGCAAACAATAAACCTGTCCCTGCGATGCCACATACACCAGACCTTGTCGACATCTCGTTATTAACCTCAGCTTGGGGATGGTTATCGACTGGATGAACAAATTTGGCTCTACTGTTCGTATCTCCATACAATCTGTCAGCATCGCCAGCAGATATGGTTCATCATAAGCTGAAAACAACATGTTGCGGGTTATTCTAGTAGCTGCACCACATGACACAATGGTTTTAGAATTTTGTCCTAAATGTTCACAGGGATAATTTAAATCAAAAACTTATATGAATAAGGAGAACCAACGTGTAGAAATCACTACACACAATTTAATATAAAATAAAACTGACTTTATTTCTAAATTTGCACTTTAAATACTGCACCCAAACACTATAAAAAATATACTTCCTCTATGAACTTTTATAGGAAAAAATCACTATGAGGTTTAATTTAAGATTAAATTAAAATGTTTCATACCTAATCTCATATCCAGTCTTCTAATTAGACCGTGGTTTCAAGCCTGGGCAGCTTCATCTTTAGTAATTTCTTGCCCAGGCTTTAAAACACAGTCTAATTAGAAGACGGGATATGAGGTGAGGTATGAAATATTTAATATTTTGACAATGCTGTATTTCATTTACTTTTAACTGTAGTAACAGCTGTTACTAATTCAACGATGTATTGTAATTAATAATTTTATCTAAAGAACTTGTGTCTATTGGGACCAATGATTACTTGTATAATTTCTTATTGCTTAAAGATATTACATCTGATTGATTTTAACAAAGTAGTAGATATTACCTATGTACTCCAGACTCTTACCCGACCATTTTGGTCTGAACACAATGACACTTAGGGAGAAAATGAGATTTCAACATGAACCTCCAAAACATGTAACAAAAGTACATTAATAATGATGGAAGTACTTAAATACGCCATATCGGCGAAGACAATATTAACAAATCAGAAGTTACATTACATCATATAGACTAAATTGCATTGGTCATTGATGACCATACTACTGAAGACATTCAATGTAATCAGCATGTAGAAAATAGCAGATGTAATCATACATGATGTAACATGAGAAAATCCCTAATTAACAACTCGACAGGAAACAGGTGTAGCTTATGACTGCTTTAATGATAATGTGACCAACAGACAAGTGCCAATATTGTGTGCAAGAAATGCAACAAATTAAAATTATAAAAACCACTACACAAAAGAAAGAAAAAAATTGCATTAAAATGCAGTAACACAAAACCTTCACATTTATTTCCATAATTAAGTAAATAAGTCCAGATGTAACAAATTAAACAAAGGCTGAACTCTGGAAATACAGGGACATTTGTTAACTGAACTTCTCTAAAAAAAATGGTGTTCAGTCCATCACAATATCCACGGCCTAGTGGACCAAACTGTTCACTATTTTAAACTCCTAACAGAAGTGTTTCAAATACAGCCTGGTAATACTAAAATGTTCAAACAAATACAATCTGCGAGAAACCAAAAATGATCAGTACTGACAATCCACTCCAGGAGGTACAAAATGTTCAACACACAAATCACTAATACACATCCTCTGTTCACTAGATACACAAGAAATATCCATAGATAAATGATTTCTTATTTCAGATCTTGTCATTTTAAACTCTTGAATGACAGAAGTGATTATCATTTAAAAATGAAGATAAATTAAATTGTAATAAAGACAATTATATCAATTTGTTTTTAATTAGATGAGAACATTTTATCATGGGTCTTCTTACAAAAAGAAACTTTTATATTTGCATAAACACTAAATTAAATTTCAAATTGAAATTATACAATTATACATGAATGCATATATTGTTTATTTTTTATTATTTCACTCACCTCATACTTCATAATTCATAGCAGACCCTGGGTTTCTTCACGTATTTTGTGACATTCTCAATGCTGCGTCACGTTCACAACTGACGTCCAACGGCTTTCTATCCTGCAGACTGACCTCTGCGCCATCTGGTGGCCGACCGAAGAATTTCCAAATCAGTCCTCTTTCTTTATAACCGGGTATTTCAAAATTCATAGTTGTATTTTCATTCTTGCATATGTAAATTTTTTCCCAAATTGTGAGTTCCTTCGGTTTTTCCAATTGTTTAAGTAATTTTGTTTTGGTTTCTATTCTATGTTTTTCTGACCAGGCATGTGCAGCTATTGCAGATTTTTCAGTTTCTCCATTTTTAACATTTCTGAGGTGTTCTTTTAATCTTGTATTTAGATTCCTTTTTGTTTTTCCTAAGTATATCTTTTCACAATCTTTACAATTAATTTGATAAATTCCCGATTTTTTGCAGTCTTCAATCTTTTCATTTTTGTTGGTTTTTATTAAATTACCTAAGCTGTAATCATTTTTAGGTGCTAATTTAATGTTGAATTTGTTGAAAATTTTTTGAAACTTTTCAAATACCAAAGGATGGTATGTGAACTTCTTGAATTTTTTGCCTATATTTTTATCTGTCTGAAGAGTACTTTCATTGATGACTTTTTGTTCTTTGAATTAATTTATTTTCTTGTGTATCATCTTCTTTTGAAAACCATTATCCTTAGCAATTTGTATGATGTGTTCTTTCTCTTTATTGTAATTTTCTTTGCTCATGGGGACATTCACAAGTCTGTGTGTTAAACTATTAAATACTGCCTGTTTGTGTGAAAAATGGTTAAATCCAGTAGCTTTTATATAATTGTCAATGTGAGTTTCTTTTCTGTAGATTCCAAATTCTATTTTCTTTTTTTCTTCATTCCTAATCAATTTAAGGTCTAAAAATGGTATTTCATGATTATTTTCTATTTCCATTGTAAATTTGATTGTTTTATTTTGAATATTTAACAGTTTAATGGCATCTTCTAATTGTTTCTCTTTTACTATTTAACCATTTTTCACACAAACAGGCAGTATTTAATAGTTTAACATACAGACTTGTGAATGTCCCCATGAGCAAAGAAAATTACAATAAAGAGAAAGAACACATCATAAAAATTGCTAAGGATAATGGTTTTCAAAAGAAGATGATACACAAGAAAATAAATAAATTCAAAGAACAAAAAGTCATCAATGAAAGTACTCTTCAGACAGATAAAAATATAGGCAAAAAATTCAAGAAGTTCACATACCATCCTTTCGTATTTGACAAGTTTCAAAAAATTTTCAACAAATTCAACATTAATTTAGCACCGAAAAATGATTACAGCTTAGGTATTTAATAAAAACCAACAAAAATGAAAAAATTGAAGACTGCAAAAAATCGGGAATTTATCAATTAATTGTAAAGATTGTGAAAAGATATACATAGGAAAAACAAAAAGGAATCTAAATACAAGATTAAAAGAACACCTCAGAAATGTTAAAAATGGAGAAAACGAAAAATCTGCAATAGCTGCACATGCCTGGTCAGAAAAACATAGAATAGAAACCAAAACAAAATTACTTAAACAATTGGAAAAACCGAAGGAACTCACAATTTGGGAAAAAATTTACATATGCAAGAATGAAAATACAACTATGAATTTTGAAATACCCGGTTATAAAGAAAGAGGACTGATTTGGAAATTCTTCGGTCGGCCACCAGATGGCGCGGAGGTCAGTCTGCAGGATAGAAGGCCGTTGGACGTCAGTTGTGAACGTGACACAGCATTGAGAATGTCACAAAAGATGTGAAGAAACCCAGGATCTGCTATGAATTATGAAGTATGAGGTGAGTGAAATAATAAAAAATAAACAATATTAAAAAACTTCATAGTGTTATTTCCTATCTACATAACTTAATGAATGCATATTTTCACATTTGCATTTTTACACTGAGAATTAATTACTTATTTAAACTACAAATCTATTTCTGGGCTTACTATCTTCATACAGTAACCCAATAAACAGAAACTAACTTTTCATTTCAATTAAAGCCAACCTTTGCCTTCAGACATCTTCATTCAAAATGACTAGTGTAAAATTCTCATTAAAAATACTTATTTCAGTATCACCAAACTATCCTAAAAATTGATCAAAAAATAATTTAAACAACAAAAATGAAAAAAATATATGAAGATAAAAAAATCAGGAATTTATCAGATAAAATGTGCAGAATATGAAAAACTACTCTACATAGGAAGAAAAAAAAAAAGAAATCTGATTATCAGAATGACACGTACTAAGAATGGATACAAAAGTGATACCTAAGAGATGATGCAATCAAAGCCAGTTGGCAAGAGGTCAGCTTGAAGAACAATGCTTAGATGGAATTGTTGAGGATGTGAAGAAGCTTGCCATTTACAACTGGTGGCAGGTCGCCAAGATAGAGATGAAGATCTTTCATGTGAGAAGGCGAGGTTTAACTTGGGCTATTGTCTTGATGATGACATCATCAGAATGAAAAAACATCTCACACGGAAAATGTCAACCATTGCATGCCAAAACTTACCTTGAAATTTCTCTCAGAGAAGAATTGTGATGTACCAAGGCTGTATCCAAAAATTATCTGCCGTTCTTAACTGCAAGGCACATAAATCAAAGCCAGAATCCAGCAATGGCAAGCCACTGTGCATAGCAGATGAACTCCCTGCTTGACTTAGGGCAGAGTGGAGTGAGATGGTTACAATGCAGATGGCAGATAGTGAGGGTTATCCAGTCCATCAAGTGATGAGTTGAATTACTTCCCTGCAGTTTAAATTAGAGATTTGGTGCTGGATTTTAGTGCCTTGCAGTTAAAAATGGCAGATAATTTTTTGGACACATCACAATGCCTCTCTGGGAGAAATTTCAAGATAGATTTCAGCATGCAATGGTTGACATTTCTTTTAATTAAAACTTTTGTCTATTCAATCTTACCTCTTAGAGTTGTTTTTGTCGAACTTACATAGGTCACTAGATAAGTTTTGAGATGTGCAAAAATGGGCCATGACAGAGTTTCCATACCTATCACATCTTTTCAAACAACTCTCCAACACATTTTATACACTGTTGCATCCTCTGGAACCACTTCTGGAAGCAGCCACGCCACTTGATCTCAGACACTGCACTAAGCTCCGCCAACAGCATCTTCTGGGCTAGGAAATTGGTGTCCGTGCATGCAGTTCTTCACGTTCGGGAACAGGAAATAGTCGCATGGGGCTAGGTCCAGACTGTAGGCTGAATGAGACATTAATTTCACCGGTGTCTTTTCCAGAAACCTAATTGTTGCATTGGCTGTGTGAAAAGAGGCATTGTCAAGGTGGGGCAGAATTCCCCGCAGTCCAGTCTTTGGCCGCTTCTCCTGGATCTTTGAGAAGACTTTGGGAGACAGACTTCTATATACCATTTAGTAGTAACTATTCTCTGATCCTCTAGCACAACTGTAGCCAGATGACCACATGTTGAGAAGAAAGTGGCCACCATTTCCTTCCCCACAATCCTACGCCTTTTGACTTTGTCGGAGGCTGCTCATCTGGGAAGACCCACACCTATGATTGGTGCTTTGTTTCACGGTCATACTGGTAAATCAATGTTTCGTCTCCTATCACTATGTCTGACACCCGGCGGAAATCCCCGTTGTTGAACCTTGCAGTATTTATCTGCACAATTCCACCCGAGTGTGTTTATGCCCTTTTGACATGTGATGTGGCCCCATCGAGAAGAAATCTTCCTTACTCTTAAGTATTGGTGCAGGATGGTGGAAACACTTGGCGAACTAATCCCTAGGGCCCCCTTGATGTCCTTATAGGTCAGTCGTGGATCTTCCTTAATCACTCTCCACTGCAGAAACGTTTTCTTCTGTCACTACTGTTGTTGGCCTCCTACTTCTCCCCTCATCTTTAAGGGATGTTCTCTCCCTCTTAAATTCAAGTAGTCAGCGGAAAACTGTTGCACGTGAAGGAGCAAAGTCCCCAGATGTTTGTGTGAATTGCTCAAGTGTTTACGACTCATTTAAACTGCACTTAAAATCATATAAAATCAAAGCAAGAAAATACTCCCTCTCAAGCTTCATAGGACACGTTTGATTTCACCACACACAGACTACTTCACAAGGTTGCTGCTCAGAGACAACTGAAAGGAATCGTTTCTACCTGCTATGGTTTTGACGTTTAAGAATTGGGCTTTCAAATGGTATATTAGTTATATTTGAAGAGAAAAATTTTCACCTAGACCGAGACTCGAACCCAGGACCCTTGGCTTTCTGGGCCAAGTGCTCTACCAACTGAGCTACCGAGGCGAGTTGCGATCTAGACGCAAATTTTTCTCTTATATACGTTGTAATTCCCTCGCGCCAAATGCTTGAAACCGTAGCTTCTATCTTTACAAATGGCGGCTTCTTGGTTAAGAAGACATTTATTGGGAATTTAACACTACTTTATAGCCAGTAGGGCTTCTATTGACGATTTTATTATTAATTTAACACTTCTCATCGAAGGATAAATTATATTTGAAGAGAAAAATTTTCGCCTAGACCGAGACTCGAATTATTGCATTCCTGTCGCCATACTGCCATGTCTCAAAACTTATCTAGTGACCCTCTATGTTTCAGAGCTTCTTAGCATCATCGTCAGCAATTACAACAGACAAAATGTTTTAATTATTAAACAAACCTCTTAATTAATACTGAGTGGAGAACATATTTTTATCGACTCACCTCATACATTTTCAAATTTCTTTGATACCGACGGTTTGAGGCAATATCATGTCCCTCTTCAGTCATGGCTTCCACTGATGAAATTCCATGACTGTTGATTTCTTTAGTGACATCACCTCTTGTGCTGCCATCTTTCGTTGGGATTATAAACTTTGTAATTAAATTTTTATCCATCGGAATATCGAAATTCATAGATCGATATTTATTCTTCCCAAATTGTCAATTCCAACGGTTTATCCAATTGTTTCAAATTTATGATGTTCTAGCAAACTATGTGCAGTAATTGCTGATTTTTCAATTTCACAATTTTTAATACTTCTAAAATGTTCTTTAGTGCGTGTTTCCAAATTGTTTTTTGTTTTTCCTATGTATACTTTGCTAAAATCATTACAATTTATTTGATAAATTCCAGATTTCTTACTGTCTGGGATGTTGATTTATTTATTGGCACTTAGAAGTTTTTCCAGACTAAATGTATTTATTGGTGCCAAAGTAATGCTGTATTTGTCAAATATTTTTTTAAATTTCCTATGTACTATTGGATGGTAAGTAATTATCCTGAAATTCTTCTTTTCTTTACTAACAATTTGTGGGGTAGAGCATTCTTTAAGTTGTTTTTATCTTTCTGAATTTCTTTAATTTAAAATTAAAGACTATCATATTTAAAGAGAAAAATTATACGCTCAGACCGGGACTTGAACCCGGGACCCTTGGTTTTCTAGTCCAAGTGCTCTACCATTTGAGCTACCTGAGCAAGTACCGATCTAAACGCAAATTTTTCTCTATATACGTTGTAATTCCCGCCCACCAAGGGAATTACAACGTATATAGAGAAAAATTTGCGTTTAGATCGGTACTTGCTCAGGTAGCTCAAATGGTAGAGCACTTGGACTAGAAAACCAAGGGTCCCGGGTTCAAGTCCCGGTCTGAGCGTATAATTTTTCTCTTTAAATATGATTTATCCATCATTGAGATGTATGAAATTAATAATAAAAACATTAAATACTATTTTCACGACTGTCCACAGCTGAGGATGGCGACAATAGTCGCTGATACTGCAGTGCTGTGTTTAAAAAAACATAGAAGTATGAGGTAAGAAGAAATCACGATTCATTTAATTCTTATGAATTAAACCTCATAATGTTAAAAATTCCCAAATTTATATAAATCAGTAAATGAATCAGATTTTATACCTCACCTCATATTTTATCCTCTCAAAACCACGTTTCGAAGAACTTATTCTCAAAACCATCTGATGAGGAAAGTTCTTTCAAACTAGTCCTGGAGAGAATACAGAATCATAGAGTGACTTTTTTCTATATTTAAGTAAAATTGTATCAAGATTTAAATTAAAATACTTTATACCTCACCTCATTTTCAGACTTCTAATTATGCCAGTTTCAAAGTTTAGGCAGCTTCATTTTCAATAATTTCTTGTCGATGATGTTTTGTTGATCAGGAGAACTGCTTCTTCCTCCTTCTGTTAGTGGACTGATGACGAAGAAGCAGTTCTCCTGATCGACATAACGTCAGTTAATCAGGAATTACTGAAGATGAAGTTGCCTAAGCTTTGAAACCGATATAATTAGAAGATTGGATATGAGGTGAGGTATAAAGCATTTTAATTTAAATCTTAAATTAAACCTCATAGTGATTTTTCCTATAAAAGTTCAAAATTGTATCACCTCACCTCATATTCTTCTTCTTCTCAGACCGGTTTCAGGATCTTATTTAGTTCCATCCTCAGTACTTTCATGACCATTGTTATGTCGTTGTGAAGAGCTCCATCAGTTAGTAAACTAAAGAACCTCAAAATGAAATCATTTTTCCGGTAATTTCAAATTCGATGTTTTTATTATTAATTTCATACATCTCATTGATGGATAAATCATATTTGAAGAGAAAAATTTTTCTCTTCAAATATAATTTCATATTCATTAATTTTAGTAAAAAAATGGCTAAAGATAGGAAAGACTGTTCCTAAAACTGTGGTCTGTGCTGTGAAGAACATGGAGTGTACGAGGTGAGTTGATGTACGACTCATTTTATTTTATTTTATTAAGTTTGTTGAAGGTGATTCAGTTTATGGGAACCACTACCAAGGCCAACACTTATACAGTATTTGAAGAGAAAAAATGTATGCTCAGACTGGGGTTTGAACCCAGGACCAATGGCTTTATATGCCAATGCTCTACCAACTGAGGTACCTGAGCACTCCAATCTAAAGGTAAATTTTTCTCTCATAGATTGTTAATTGATTTGCGTTTATATTGGAGTGCTCAGGTAGTTTAGCTGGTAGATCATTGGCATAGAAAGCCAAAGGTCCTGGGTTCAAATTCCAGTCTAAGTGTATATTTTTCTCTTTGAATATAATTTGTCCTTCAGTGAGAAGTATTAAATTAATAATAAAAACACATATAGAGTATATTTGAAAATAAATTATCTTTTATCAAAGTGTGAAGTATATTGACTCACCCACTCCTACTGGAACTTCCGTCCACTTCACTGCATACTTTAATATTGGATCACCTTTTGTATTCATGAAAATAGATTGTGTGTCCTTGCCAAGTGCAAATGTACTATCTGATAGCTTTGTGATGCTTGGTTCAGGAAATTTCCCCGTTGGAAATAAGTCCTGCTGTTCTCCTGTAAGCTGAAAAAATTTTGGATTGTAAATGTGAGCCAAAACACTAACATTTACATCATTAACTTAGGGGCTCAGCCTCACAAACACAATATTAACTTTTACTGTTTTTTCATGGAATGATTCTGTTAACTAATACAATGAAAAAATGGTGGATGTGCCAGTCTAATGCCCATGATCTCCATTCTCCTTGCTTCTCAATACAATTTTGGTAAAAATTGATGCAAAAGTTTTTAGAAGGAGATCTTTTGTAAACTGATTTTCATTTGTGACTGAAATCTTTTCTTTACATAACATTCTATTCTATTCCATAGTGTTCTGCCCTAGGGCAGGTCTTTCACTGCAATTATAGCATTTTCATGCTATGCTTTGCAACTTTACTAGGGAAATATAGGTGTGATAGCTTCCCGTTGCTTTCCACACCGGTGAAAGATAATGATGATGATATTTTGGGACCTTTTGGGTCTTAAAGCTACCTGATATTTGTCTTACAGGTCGAAACCCCCAGGAAAAACCTCACGCAGGAAGCTTGTCCCGACTAGGAATCAAACCCGGGCTCGCTACATGACAAGGCAGCATGCTACCTGAAGACCACAGCAGTGGACTTACATAACATCTTCTTCTTCTTCCTTCCAAGTATTAGGCCAAGGCCTGTTACGATTATATAAAAAATTTTCCCTCCAGCATTTCATAGGACGGCCCAGTGATCTTCGTCCTCTTGGTATATAATTATAAACAGCTTTGGGGATCCGATTTGAACTCATTCTTTCAAGATGGTGTTTCCAATTTAGTTGGTACTGTTTAATATATTCCAAAATTGGCGTAGTCTTCAATTCTTTTAAGATATCAGTGTTCCTTTTCCGATCCCATCTGGTGTAACCCGATGTTCTGCACATGAATCTCATTTCACAAGCCGTTATTCTGCTTTCATGTTGTCTTTTTAGTGTCCATGCTTCACTACCATAGGTCAACACTGGTCTAGCCAAAGTGTTATATAAACGTAATCTGGTGTTTTTTTGTACAAGGGATGGTTTCATAACTTGATTAATAATTCCTAAACTTTTATTATAACTAGTAATTTTTTCAGGGATATCTTTTTCATCCCAGATAGAGAGATAATATTCAAGGTATTCAAATTGATTAGATCTCTCTAAAATTTTATTTTGGAGACAGATTTGTATGGGGTCCTTCCCATGAAATGCTATAATTTTAGTTTTGTTAATTGATATTTCCATATTAAATTTGGCACCTATTTTTTGTAAATTATAAATTGATCATTGCAAATCATTTTCGGAAAGTGCCAGAAGAGCTAAATCGTCTGCAAAAAAGAATAGCATCGAGTTTGAATTAGCTCGGTGGACAGAGCATCAGCACGGAAAGCTAAAGGTTCGGGATTCGATTCCCAGTTCAGGCAAAATTCTTTCTCTTTACCATTGATTTACAATAATTTAATTGTGTTCATTAATTTACTTATTTCTATCATAGTAATAGCTTTAGCTTCTCAATATTAATTTAATATACAATGCTATAGCTGTGTGGAGTCCCTTCATGTCTTCTTCAGGTAGAAGCCATTCATTGTGTATTTGTGAATGATGTTTCATTGCAATTGAATGTGGGACCAGTAGAGTAAGGTAAAGGAAGGATTTGTGCTTGGATGGGAATGAAGCCTGGATTAGCTCAGTGGTCAGAGCATTAGCACGGAAAGCTAAAGTTTTGGGTTTTGATCACGGTTCAGGCAAAAATTCTTCTCTTTACCATTGATTTACAATAATTTAATTGTGTTCATTAATTTACTTATTTCTATCATAGTAATAGTTTTAGCTTCTCAATATTAATTTAATAAATAATGCTATAGCTGTGTGGAGCCCTTCATGTCTTCTTCAGGTAGAAGCCATTCATTGTGTATTTGTGAATGATGATTCATTGCAATTGAATGTGGGACCAGTAGAGAGTTAGGTAAAGGAAGGATTTCTGCTTGGATTGGAATGAAGCCTGAATTAGCTCAGTGGACAGAGCATCAGCACGGAAAGCTAAAGGTTCGGGGTTGGATTCCCGGTTCAGGCAAAAATTTTTCTCTTTACCATTGATTTACAATAATTTAATTGTGTTCATTAATTTACTTATTTCTATCATAGTAATAGCTTTAGCTTCTCAATATTAATTTAATAATTTATAGTTAAAAACCTAACTTATTGACAATTTTATGTTCAGTTAGTGGGTATAATTCTGAATATAAGCCCCTCTTGTCAGGAGTTCTCCAGGGTGCAGTCCTCACCCATAGTGTAATGTGTCAGATATTCCTATTTTTAACCGTATCCATATAGCATCCTTCACTGATGATGCCTGTATGTATCATCAGACACCATTCTGTCTACTTCTCTGCCGTATCCATCTATTCCAGTCCATCTTACATTCAACCCATTCCTGGCTTTGTGTGTGGAATATTAAATTTAATGAGAATCCTGCAGGCGAACTTCTGCACAACTCACCTTGGAAGTTCATCACTTGTGCCTTGAGACTTTAGTCAAGTATCTTGGAATTCACCTGGATCCCAAGCTTACATACCAAATTCATATTCAGCATCTCCTTCATAAATCAAATGCGGCTATTGATTTACTCTATCCATTTTTCAAGTCGTCTACACTGTCATTTAGGATCAAGCTGATTCTCTATGCAGTTGTGATCAGCAGCATGTTGCTATATGGCTGTGAAGCCTGGGTTATCCTCGGTGGTTGCCACAAAAAGAAAGTTCAGATTATACAGAATAAATGTCTCAAAATAATAATTTCAGCCATGGATCGAAGAGCTGCACAACCTAGCACAGATGTCGTATATTTTGACTACAATTGATCAATGTGTCATTAACATATTTCAACTTATTGTAAATCATACCAACCCAATAGTTCTCAACATAGGGCATATACTACAGCAACGTGCTGTTGCCGAAACATATTTCCTAGACCCCCGATGGTCCAGACCTATGAAATGAGTGTTGTGCTACAACTAGAGTGGTGTGGCTCATTCCACTAGGTTAGCTTTGGACTCTCTGCTTGTCTGACCAGATGGTTTCTGATGTCCTGCTCTAGAGCAGGAACACCTCATTTCATCCCTAATTCATACCAACATTCGGCTGAACACCAACACTGCTAAATCGGTGAAGGTTATATGGCTAAACTCCATTTTGATAGTCACTAAAGTATTAGCCACATTCCTGGTTCCAGATGCAGTCAATGGATGATGCTTAGTCTTTGCCATAAAGAAACAAACATTTTTTTACTTTATTTTATAATGTGTTCTTTTGTTCTAATGGTTAAATTTCTTATTGTTTTTTCTATGTATATCTTAACACAATCAGCACATTTTATCTGGCATTTTCCTGATTTCTTGCCATCATCAATTTTTTCATTATTGTTGGTTTTGATTAGTTTTACTAAAGTGTAATCATTTTTTGGTACTTTTTTTTTTTCCATACTCATTCTTTATTCCGAAAACAAAGATGGTGGTCAGAAGGTATACAAGAAGCAATAAAACACAAGAAAGAAGCATTTAATAAATGGATTACTACAAAAACAGAAGATCATAAAAAATATGGAGAGAAAAATCATAATGTAATACAAAAAATAAGAAAGGCAAAAAAGATGAATGGGAAAGGGTATGTTCAAATGTTAATAGTAAACTAGACTTCAACAGATCAAGAGAAGCATGGTCGGTACTGAAATCACTGAGACCAGAAACACAACATAAAACAAAAATCAACATTATAAAGATGAATGAATTATTAAATGAAAATAGGGAAGAATTTAAGGAGATTAAAACAGAGAAGTTATTCAAAGGAATCCAAACAGAAATAACAAAGGAAGAAATTGAAGAAACCATAATGGAAGGGAAGAATGGCAAATCACCAGGACCGGGAAGAATGGCAAATCACCAGGACCGGGAGGAATGCATTTAGAAATATTGAAAAATGGAGGAAAAAATTTAATCAAACTCATAACAAAACTTTTTAATCAAATTTTAAGAGAAAGAAAAATACCGAAAGAAATGACAGTAGGACATATAACTATATTTAAGAAAGGAGATGGAAGGAATTGTGAAAATTACCGTGGAATATGTGTTATGAATTCCCTGATGAAATGCCTAGGAAAAGTGATAAAAAACAAAATAGAAAAATGTTACAGTGGAATAGAAGAGCAATGTGGGTTTACGCCAGATCGATCTTGTATAGATAATATATTTGTAATATGACAAATCATTGAGAAAAGTGATAATAAATCAAAAGATATTGGATTGGTTTTTGTAGATTTAGAAAAAGCATATGACAGTGTATCAAGAGCAAAATTATGGGAAGCATTACATATAGCAGAATTCTAAGATACGCCTGCCATGATAGATAGGAGCTGGTGTGGACCAAACAAGGAACTAAGGCACCAGATAAACCGCTATACAGTCCACGGCTTCCATCACAAAGTGTGTGTGAATGTCACTTACCATCAAATCGAAGACAGTTGCAGATGTAAACTGTGCAGACTAAAGTGTACAAGATATCATCTGGAATTGTGTTCCAAAGTGACAATGTCATTAGCGCAATACGCCAATTAATTAATTTTGCACAATTGTGCGCAATCATATTATTATTATTATTACATATAGCAAATATTGATGAATCCATAATTCAAGTAATACAAGAAATGTATAAGAACAATACATGTCAAATTAAAATGGGGTCTCAGTTATCAGAACCTTTTGGAACTAGTAAAGGATTGTTACAAGGATGCCCGATGTCACCAACACTGTTTAAAATATATATAGACATCTGTTTAGTAGAATGGTCATGTAAGTGTGCAAAAATGGGACTAGAATTAACAGAAAGAAGATACCTATACCATTTACTTATTGCCGATGATCAGATAATTATAACCCAGGACGGAGAAGATGCAAATTATATGTGTAATCAGCTGTCAACAACATATCAGAAATGGGGTTTGAAAATCAACAAAAACAAAACAGAGTATTTAACAAATGACCCAGATGAATTATATGAGGGCGGATCGGAAAGTAACGCACAATAATTTTTTTCTGCCTTGGTATTGCAGCTAGAATGTTGAAATTTCACAGAGATATAGTTTGAAGTTTTCACTACAGATGGTATTTTTTTCTAAGGTGCACCTCTTGCGAGAGAAGCTTGAACTATGCAACAAAGATGGCGCGCATGCTACAGTCGTCCACCTGTGAGGAACAGAGAAGTGTTGTTCGATTTTTGTGGGCCAAAGGGCATAACCCAGTGAAATTCACAGGGACATGCGTGGCGTGTATGGGGATGATTGTATGGACCGTAGCAATGTCTTCCGTAAAGTTAGTGCTCGCTGGGTGCCTAAGAACCTGACAGACGACCACAAGGGCCAGCGAATGATGGCAAGCTTGGACCACTTAACGCGGTACACCGCACAAGGACATGACTTTCTGGAAGGAATCGTCACAGGTGATGAGTCGTGGGCGTACCACTACACACCCGAAACAAAGCAGGCATCAGCAGTGCGCAGATGGCTACACTCCAACCAAACGGACTTCTACGAACAGGGCATATTGAAACTGGTAATGCGATGGGAAAAATGTGTTGAGAAAGTTGGTGACTATGTCGAAAAGTAGGTAAAAGATGTAAGTTCACTTGTGATTTTTTTCCTTTTTTTTACTATTAAACTTTTTTAAAAAAAAATTATTGTGCGTTACTTTCCGATCCGTCCCTCACAGGTGGACGACTGTAGCATGCGCGCCATCTTTGTTGCATAGTTCAACCTTCTCTCGCAAGAGGTGCACCTGAGAAAAAAATGCCATCTGTAGTGAAAACTTCAAACTATATCTCTGTGAAATTTCAACATTCTAGCTGCAATACCAAGGCAGAAAAAAATTATTGTGCGTTACTTTCCGATCCACCCTCCTATATTGATGGGGTAAAGATAAAGAAGAGTGATAGTTTCTGTTATTTGGGATCAATTATAGAGAAAGATGGAACATCAAACAGAGAAATAGCAAAAAGGATTAGTAATGGAAGAAAAACCATAGGAATGTTAAACTCTATACTATGGGATAAAAACACAATTAACAGTACAAAACAACTAATTTATAAATCCATACTAGAAAGTATAATGTTATATGGATCGGAAGTCTGGACAATGACACAACAACATGTCAACAGAATAACTTCAGTTGGAATGGATTTTTGGAGACGAGCTGCTAGAAAATCTAGACTGGAAAAAATTAGAAATACAGAAATTAGAAAATGGATGAATGCAGAAAGAAATATAATGGATGAGATTGAATACACAAGGCTAAAATGATATGAACATGTAAGAAGAATGCAGGATGGAAGACTACCAAAGGCCGTCTATGCATGGAAAATTGAAAGAAGGAACAGAAAAGAAGACCAAGAACAACCTGGAAGAACAACATTAAAAATTCAATGTGGAAATTTGGTGTAACAGATGAAGACACAGACGACAGTGAATGCTTGTTGCAAACTGATAGTCTATAAGTCCATAGTCATTTATTGTTTATTTCACTCACCTCATACTTCATAACTCCTCACAAACCCAGGGTTTCGTCACATCATTTGTGACATTCTCAATGCTGTGTCACGTTCACAACTGACGTCCGACTGCCTTCTAGAAGGCCTGGGTTTGCGACGAGTTATGAAGTATGAGGTGAGTGAAATAAAAAATAAACAATATTAAAAAACCTCATAGTGTTATTTCCTATCTATATAACCATAGTCATTTATTGTAATCAAATGGTAAAGAGAAAAATTTATGCCTGAACCGGGAATCGAACCCCGAACCTTCAGCTTTCCGTGCTGATGCTCTAACCATTGAGCTAATCCAGGCTTCCATCCCATCCAAGCATACATCCTTCCTTTACCTTACTGTCTTGGTCCCACATTCAAATGCTATGAATCATCATTCACAAATACACAATGAATGGCTTCTACCTGAAGAAGACATAAGACATGTCTTCTCCTGCTTCTACCTGAAGAAGACATAAGACATGTCTTCTTCAGGTAGAAGCCATTCATTGTGTATTTGTGAATGATGATTCATAGCATTTGAATGTGGGACCAAGACAGTAAGGTAAAGGAAGGATGTATGCTTGGATGGGATGGAAGCCTGGATTAGCTCAATGGTTAGAGCATCAGCACGGAAAGCTGAAGGTTCGGGGTTCAATTCCCGGTTCAGGCATACATTTTTCTTATTGTTTATTTTTTATTATTTCACTCACCTCATACTTCATAATGCATAGCAGACCCTGGGTTTCTTCACGTAATTTGTGACATTGTCAATGCTGCGTCACGTTCACAACTGACGTCCAACGGCCTTCTATCCTGCAGACTGACCTCCGTGCCATCTGGTGGCCGACCGAAGAATTTCCAAATCAGTCCTCTTTCTTTATAACCGGGTATTTCAAAATGTTGTTGTTGTTTTCAAATGCTGGGCCTTGGCACCGAAGCCATTAGCGTTCTTGCTCTCCAATATTTCTCTATTGTGGATCCAACAGGTAATACTTCACAGGTTTGTAGGTGTTCTTCATTCATTTCTTCGTCTTTATTGCATAGAGGACAATTTGGATTCGTGTAGATTCCTATTTATATAAATGTTTGGCTAAATAGTCATGTTCTGTAAGCAAGTCTAAATGTTGCTACTGTAGTTTTACGTGGAAATTCTGGAATATATCTGGCTTCTTTACTAAAATATTCCTATTTTTGTCTTTGGCTTTATTACATAGGTCTTGGTTTTGTTTGATTTTATATTTGTTTTTAACTATTCTTTTTATGGATGTGAAAAGGTAGCTTTTAGTAGTATTCTGAATTAAATTGGAGCCTTTTTTGGCAAGAAAATCAGCAGTGTTCATTTCCAGCAATTCCACAATGTGCAGGTATCCATTGCAATTGAATTCTTTCTGTAGTTTTTGGAGTTTTGAATCATTTTGTAGCACTCTTTAATTTGTATTGACTTCATTTTGTGTGAACTTTATTGCATATATTGCTGCTTTAGAATCAGAGAGTATGACCGCATTTTGAAATTTTATTTATTCCTGTATAGTATTTGTTGGAGTGAAATATGAATAGCCGTTACTCTTCTGTCTCAAATTTGTTTGTGTGGTATCCCTGCTGGTTGATAAAATGAAAATAATGCACATGTAATTCCTGATCCTGAGTTGTTATCAATAGTAATCCATCTGTGTAGACATGTAACCATTCTTCTGGTGGATATCTCTTATTCACACTTTAATGCTAGAGCTTTTAGTACAAGTGTGGGAGTCAGATTTGTAACTGATTCTTCTAGATTTAGCTGCATTTCATTGGTTTTCAAAGTACGAGGGTTATCTCTGATCAAAATATTTTCTTTAGATTTAGGAAGCCGTGTTTACTTGGTTAAAATAAGTGGGTTATCTCTTCCTAAAATTTCTTTAGATTTAGTCTGTTTTAATTTTTATTCTGTTCTTGGACAAGAAACTTGTTTGTGTTTTCCACTTGCTTGTTGTAACTGCCTTTTTCCCATTTTGTTGTTGTTAATGTAATTTTCTCATGTTGTGTTATTGCTGTTCTCTAAAGTTAGCATATGGCGGGTTCAAGTTTAGTGCTTGCATTGCTGCTTGCGATTGGAGTTGATTTGCTGCCCGTTTAGCCGTAAAGCCTGATTTTGGCATGCTTCTAGGCGATTTAGGTTCGAGTTATTGCTGTGATTATTACCTCCCATTGATAGTAGTATTGGCTTGATGCATTTTTTGTATTTGGGTTTTCAGAGTCTGGCGATTACTGCCCACTTGCTCGGGCTATCTTTAGATTGAGATCTTTTCGTTGCTTTGTTTACTACTGCTTCAATGTGTTTTTCTCCATGATAATTTTGAAATCAAAAATTGTTCCTAGATATTTTGTTTCATTTGTTTGTCTCAGATTTGTTGTCTTGTTGAACTGTAGATTTAGTTTTGGATTTTTTTTTCTTCAAGCTAAAATATTTGAAACGTTGTTTTGTCTGTATTAATGGCCATTAAATTGTTTGTGGGTCCACTTTTCTAGTAGGTTAAGGAGCCTTTTCCATAGATGATTTAGATTTTTCTATTTGTGGGAGGACGATTGTCACATAATCATGTCATCTGCAAAAAGAGCTGTCTTTATTTCTGTGTTTGATATAGCTGGTGGCAGATCGTTGATGTAGATGTTGAACAGGATTGTACTTAGTACTGCACCTTGAGGGAGGCCCATTTTTATTTGTCGGAATTTGGAATTTCAAAATTCATAGTTGTATTTTCATTCTTGCATATGTAAATTTTTTCCCAAATTGTGAGTTCCTTCGGTTTTTCCAATTGTTTAAGTAATTTTGTTTTGTAGTTGAATGCAGGCTTTCACGGCCGGTAATCATGATGTTGAGTGATTCCGGGTTCTGTGGCCGTGGTCCATAGTTGGTGTTGATACCAGACGTTTCGCCCTCAACTGCGGAGGGCATCTTCAGTGGCGAGTGCTTCTAGGCGTGTTTCCTGGTCGGAAGCTCTACTCTAAGTAGAGCTTCCGACCAGGAAACACGCCTAGAAGCACTCGCCACTGAAGATGCCCTCCGCAGTTGAGGGCGAAACGTCTGGTATCAACACCAACTATGGACCACGGCCACAGAACCCGGAATCACTCAACATCATAATTTTGTTTTGGTTTCTATTCTATGTTTTTCTGACCAGGCATGTGCAGCTATTGCAGATTTTTCGGTTTCTCCATTTTTAACATTTCTGAGGTGTTCTTTTAATCTTGTATTTAGATTCCTTTTTGTTTTTCCTATGTATATCTTTTCACAATCTTTACAATTAATTTGATAAATTCCCGATTTTTTGCAGTCTTTAATTTAATTTAAGTCATGTAACTAAAGCACATCCTTTGATGTTTAAATTTTGGAGAAGATACGTAGATGATATCATAGCAATAGTAAAAGAGAAACAATTAGAAGATGCCATTAAACTGTTAAATATTCAAAATAAAACAATAAAATTTACAATGGAAATAGAAAATAATCATGAAATACCATTTTTAGACCTTAAATTGATTAGGAATGAAGAAAAAAAGAAAATAGAATTTGGAATCTACAGAAAAGAAACTCACATCGACAATTATATAAAAGCTACTGGATTTAACCATTTTTCACACAAACAGGCAGTATTTAATAGTGTAACACACAGACTTGTGAATGTCCCCATGAGCAAAGAAAATTACAATAAAGAGAAAGAACACATCATACAAATTGCTAAGGATAATGGTTTTCAAAACAAGAAAATGATACACAAGAAAATAAATAAATTCAAAGAACAAAAAGTCATCAATGAAAGTACTCTTCAGACAGATAAAAATATAGGCAAAAAATTCAAGAAGTTCACATACCATCCTTTCGTATTTGACAAGTTTCAAAAAATTTTCAACAAATTCAACATTAATTTAGCACCGAAAAATGATTACAGCTTAGGTAATTTAATAAAAACCAACAAAAATGAAAAAATTGAAGACTGCAAAAAAATCGGGAATTTATCAAATTAATTGTAAAGATTGTGAAAGATATACATAGGAAAAACAAAAGGAATCTAAATACAAGATTAAAAGAACACCTCAGAAATGTTAAAAATGGAGAAACCGAAAATCTGCATAGCTGCACATGCCTGGTCAGAAAAACATAGAATAGAAACCAAAACAAAATTACTTAAACAATTGGAAAAACCGAAGGAACTCACAATTTGGGAAAAAATTTACATATGCAAGAATGAAAATACAACTATGAATTTTGAAATACCCGGTTATAAAGAAAAGAGGACTGATTTGGAAATTCTTCGGTTGGCCACCAGATGGCGCGGAGGTCAGTCTGCAGGATAGAAGGCCGTTGGACGTCAGTTGTGAACGTGACGCAGCATTGACAATGTCACAAATTACGTGAAGAAACCCAGGGTCTGCTATGCATTATGAAGTATGAGGTGAGTGAAATAATAAAAAATAAACAATATTAAAGAACCTCATAGTGTTATTTCCTATCTACATAACTTAATACATTTTTCTCTTTACCATTTGATTACAATAATTTAGTAGTGTACTTTAATATACTTATTTCAATCATAGTAACAGCTTTAGCTTCTTAATATTAATTTAATAGTCATTTATATTTATTTATTTTTTTTAGTTCATGTTAATTACTAAGATTGGTTGGAGGAAACCCTCAATGATGAGGAATATTCTCAAAATAAATACAATTTTTTGGTACTAATTTCATATTAAATTTTTCAAAAATCTTTTGGAATTTATTGTGTGCCCATGGATTATATGTGAATTTTCTGTACTTCTTTTCAATTGGTTTATCTATATGAAGAGTAATTTCATTCATCATTTTTTTATACATATCAATTTTTTCGTGTATAATTTTTTATTTAAAAATTTATTTTGCCATTTAATTATGTGTTTTTCTCTAATTCAAGATTTTCTTTGCTCATGGGTAATGTTTACCAATGTTTAAGTTGTTAAAGATTGTGAACTTGTGTAAAATTTTAGAGAGATCTAATCAATTTAAATATCTTGGATATTATCTCTCTATCTGGGATGAAAAGGATATCCCTGAAAAAGTTACTAGTTATAATAAAAGTTTAGGAATTATTAATCAAGTTATGAAACCATCCCTTGTACAAAAAAACACCAGATTACGTTTATATAACACTTTGGCTAGACCAGTGTTGACCTATGGTAGTGAAGCATGGACACTAAGAAAACAACATGAAAGCAGAATAACGGCTTGTGAAATGAGATTCATGTGCAGAACAGCGGGTTACACCAGATGGGATCGGAAATGGAACACCGATATCTTAAAAGAATTGAAGACTACGCCAATTTTGGAATATATTAAACAGTACCAACTAAATTGGAAACACCATCTTGAAAGAATGAGTTCAAATCGGATCCCCAAAGCTATTTATAATTATATACCAAGAGGACGAAGATCACTGGGCCGTCCTATGAAACGCTGGAGGGAAAATTTTCTATAGGATCGTAACAGGCCTTGGCCTAATACTTGGAAGGAAGAAAGAAGAAGAACTTGTGTGAAATATGGTTGAATCCTGTTGTTTTAATATAGTTATCAGTAGAGCGAGGAATTATATGAAGAAAATTATACTAAAATATGAAATCATAATAATAAAAATATGAAAATTAGGACACAAAAATATTATGAAGCTACTATTTTTTCAACTTTTTACACATATTTATATACACAAGCCCTGTATAATTTATGGGTATACATACAAGCACACAAATGAGACAAGAAGACCTTTTTGTAGCTCAAGAAATCAAGAGTTTCACTGTATTTCCATTTTAATTAATTTTTCATTACTTCTGACTCAATATAAAATATCATTTAATATAATAAATTTTGGAATTTTTAATATTATGAGGTTTTATTGATTCTTATCAATAAAATATCATGTTCATGATTTGAAGCAATTTTAATGGCTCACATTGAAGTATATTGGATGAGGAATCATGCTAACAAGCCGGAAGGTCGTGGGTTTGAGTCTCATTGGGGTCAGATTTTTAGCTGGACCAAACCTTCTGGCGGCATCATAGCCCTAGAGCCTACTCAGCTCTTAATTTAAATGGGTACCAGACGCATATTCTGTGGCAAAGGGGCCGTCACGCAGGACTGAGAAACCCAGTGGACATCCCTTGGAGATTGTCTAGAAATGTGGAAGTCTCAACATCCATCTACACCAAGGGCCTCCCAAGCCTGTAGTTTGACACTTTATTTCAATAAATTAATACTAGGTTTATATAAAACGTGATCAATTAATTTATCGAATGAAATTTAATTAAGAAATCCAAACATAAATAAAAAACAAAACATAGTAACCGTTGTAACTTGATTCCACCGAATATACCACTGACAAGATTTAGAGTTGGTACAGTTTGGATGACTTCTATTTACCTTGCATAAAGATAATGAATTCCAATATATATAAATGTCACAATAACATTAAATTGGATGAATCAGAATACACGTAGACCAAGTCCTAACTAACTAACTCACTGGCACAATCGAACCCATAGGTTCATGACCGCATGGACATAAGCTCTCCATACATCCCTATCCTGAGCCAATGTTTTCCAATTATCCCCTCTATAATCTTTCCCTCAAATCATGGTTAATGTCATTCTCCCACTTCATTCTTGATCTACCAACTGGGCATTTTCCCTCTGGTTTTCCTACAAGAAGCTTCCATGCACATCTTTCATTCCCCCTTCGTGCCACATGTCCTGCCCATCACAGTAGACCAAGTACTATATGTCATTTGGAGAAACAAGATGTTAAAATAAATTAATCCACAAATAATTTTAGGGAGCATTTCAAAACTCTCTTTGCAATTACAATTATTTTTAATCCTATACATTACACGTATGAACATAGTGAAATGTAGTTAGAATTATTTTAACATTCATTTTTCCTTGAAATTTGCCCCAGCACAGTAAGTATGCATATGCTTTGAATAATCAAATTATAAATTCTGTTCATAATAAACGGTTAGGAGCTTTTTATATATTTTTTAACGCCTGTCTGTCAGAATTATTTTGTATGATCAAAAAGTATGCTCCACATTATATGATGTTATGGGAGCAATCATGTACTGCACTACATATATGATAGTTTGATGTAAGTGAGAATAATATTGGCCTTACCTACGAGAACTTTACAAATTTCATAAACTGTGGAGCAAGACCTGATTTCACAGCACAGCTTCAAGTTTAGCAGCAGCAGTCTTACCTACATTTAAATACTGTAATCCATTCATAAAATAAGGACTGTCCTTAGGTAGCAAAAAGGAATAGGTTTCTACCTGAGAAAAAAGAGTGGGTGGTTATTATTCCAACATTGTTATTCTACTTATTCATGTTCTTGTCACAGATTAGGAAATCCCTGTTCTTTTTCTGTACTTTCGGACAAAAGCCTCCACTTGGTCATTCCATCTCTCCTTTTTTCAATTATTTTCTTTTATCAAATCTATTTATCTTGTTCCAGATGGGATACTTAGGAATTTTCGCTGTCTACCATATTGCATTGTCAAAACATTTCAAAACTACAGTCACTCCAAAAATGTTTCTAACGAATTAGTAGAAATTTTATTTAAAAAAATAGAAAGTTGAAAAATATGAAGGAATATTAAATTTTTACAGAAATATGAACATTTCACCAAAATATTATGAAATATGAAAAAATATGAAGGTCTTATTTGATTCTACATATAAAAAAATGTAAAGATACTTTGTCTCAGCGCTCTCTGACCAATAGTTTAAAACATGAAATTTCATAAAAATCCTCGCTCTAGTTATCAGTATGCATTTCTTTCCTATGAGTACCAAATTCTATTTTTCTTTTCATTCCTCATTTCTATACAATTTGAGATCCAAAATTGGCAAATGTTTGTTTTCTTCAGTTCTTCAAGTGAATTTAATTGTTTTACCAAAGCCAACAAAAATGAAAAGATTGATGATGGCAAAAACCAGATAAAAATGTGCTGATTGTGATAAGGTATACATAGGAAAAAGAAGAGAAATTTAACCATTAGAATGAAGGAAGACATTAGAAATGTAAAAAATAGAGAAATAGAAAATCTGCTGTAGTTGATCATGTACGGTCAGAAAAAACATAAAAATCGATGTGAACATCAAATTATTAAAACAGTTAGAAAATACAAAAGAACTCCCCATTTGGGAGAAGATCTACATCCAGAAGAATAGGGAGACACTAATGAATTGTTAAATTCCCGGGGAGAGGAATTTGATTTGTAAGTTCTTCGGCCCACCAAATGATAGAGTGGGAATCAACATCCAGGGCTGACAACGTAAAATTCAACAGTATGTGCAAGCTGAATATAATAATCAGGAGTATTGAAACATGTCCAAAAGAAATTAACTTTTTATTAAGTAAGAAGCAACAGACTCACCTTTTTCTTTAAATTAAAATTACAGTGGGAGGAAACACTATGAGGTATTTATTTATATTAATAAATGAGTTGGAGAAAATGTTTTAACATCTGACCTCACAAAATTGCATGTCTTCACGATACCGGTTTCAAAAGTATAGTATTACTTCCATCTTCAGTCAAATTCCAACTGTCAAAATTTCGTCGTTAACACCATCTTCTGAACTGCCATCTGGTGTAGATTTTATAAATATGGAGATTAAATTATCCTCGTCAGGGATATCGAAATTCATTGCTTTATATTTATTCTTCTGAATGTATATATTTTCCCAAATTGTTAATTACAAAGGTTTCCCCAATGTTTCAAAAGTTTAGTGTCTTTTCCGATTTTATGATTTTCTAGCAAACTATGAGCTGCAATTGCCGATTTTTCAATTTCACCATTTTTAATATTTCTAAGGTGTTCTTTTGTACGAATTTCTAAATTCCTTTTAGTTTTTCCTATATATACTATATTGCAGTCACTGCAGCTGATTTCATAAATTCCAGATTTTTTACTATCTGGGATATTAACTTTCTCATTGGTTACTAGTAGATTATCCAGGCTAAATTTGTTAATCTGTGCTAATGTAATATCAAATTTGTTAAATTTTTTTTAAATTTTCTGTGTATTTCAGGATGGTAAGTAATTTTCTTTTGAATCAGGTTGTAGGGTGGTGTAATCTTCAAGTCTTTTTTTTTTTTGTTTGAATCTCTTTAACTTATTTATTATCTCCTTTCCAAAACCATTTGACATAGCAATGTTTAAAACGTGATTGAATTCCTTCTTAAAATTTTCTTCAGTTAAGGGGATGTTTGTTAATCTGTATACTAATATTGCATGTTTATGAGCAATGTGATTAAAACCTGAAGATTTAATGTAATTATCTGTATGGGTATCTTTCCTGTGTATATCAAATTCAGTATTTTGATGATGTTCATTCTTAATTATCTTCAAGTCCAAAAATGGGATTTGATTATCTTTCATTAATTCCATGGTAAATTTAACATAAACATGCAATATTCAACAGTTTAGTATACAGATTAACAAACATCCCATTAAGTGAAGAAAATTTTAAGAAGGAATTCAATCACTTTTTAAACATTGCTATGCCAAATGGTTTGGAAAGGAGATAAGAATAAATAAGTTAAAGAGATTCAAACAACAAGAAAGACTTAAAGAATATACCACCCTACAACCTGATTCAAAAGAAAATAAACATTTCAAGAAATTATATTTGAAAAGAAAAATATACGCGTAGATTACTTACCATCCTGAAACACACAGAAAATTAAAAAAAATATTTAACAAATTTGATATTACGTTAGCACCGATTAACAAATTTAGCCTAGATAATCTACTAGTAACCAATAAGAAAATTAATGTCTCAGATAGTAAAAAATCTGGAATTTACGAAATCAGTTGCAATGACTGCAATAAAGTATATATATATATATATATATATATATATATATATATATATATATAGGAAAAACTAAAAGGAATTTAGAAATTCATACAAAAGAACACCTTAGAAATATTAAAAATGGTGAAATTGAAAAATCGGCAATTGCAGCTCATAGTTTGCTAGAAAATCATAAAATCGGAAAAGACACTAAACTTTTGAAACATTTGGAGAAATCTTTGGAATTAACAATTTGGGAAAAGATATACATTCAGAAGAATAAATATAAAGCAATGAATTTTGATATACCTGACAAGAATAATTTAATCTCCTAGTTCATAAAATCTACACCAGATGGCAGTTCAGAAGATGATGTTAACGATGAAATTTCGACAGTTGGAATTTGACTGAAGATGAAAGTAATACTATACTTTTGAAACCGGTATTGTGAAGACACGCAACTTTGTGAGGTGAGATATTAAAACATTTTCTCCAACTCATTTATTAAGACTCACCTAATTTATTTAGAAGAACCTCATAATGTTACTTCCTTTTGTAATTTATTAATAAATTATTTTTATTTTCTTGGCACAATGCCAGAGGCCTAGTTCCCTCTTCTATTACATTACTGCACGTCTGAGATGAGATTGGAAGTGATGGCTTATAAGCTACTCACCTGCAAGAGACAGTAGTCACCTTTGAAACCGACACAGATGGTTTCTTGGCACCATGCCAGAGCCCTTGGCACATCAGCTACACCCAGATCTTCATGAAGGTCAAGGAACACATTGTTCTTCCAGTAGAAGAACTGCAGTTTGCGTTTCACAGCCACACACATACGCACCAGCACAGTTATCTCTCCTGTTAGTGTTGTCTGTTTCTGCACAACAAACACAGTGCAAAGAGCAACATTTACATTCACTATAAAATACACTACAATCATACTGTTTTAAGTAATATTTAAAAAAAATTCTTGTTAAGGAGTAAATGCCCCATGTCTATTGGTAGAGCAAGAATTTAATATTCTCATTAATAATTGAAAGATTTTGTCTGTTCATTCTTACCTCTTATAGATGTTTTTATCAAACATATGTTTCAAGGCTTCTTAGGTCCATCGTCAGCGATTATAGACTGAATTTTCTCATGTTGTTGGCCCTGATTCTTGATTCCTGCTCTCTTTGTCTCTGGCGCAATGAATTTACTAATGAGATTCCTTTCTGCGGGAATTTCAAAGTTCACAATTCTTTCCTTGTTCTTCCGTATACAGATTTTTTTCTCATATGCTGAGTTCATTTTTGTTTTCTAACTGTTTTAATAATTTTGTGTTTACATTAATTTTGTGTTTTTCTGACCAAACGTGTGAGCAGGCACTGGAGATTTTTCTACTTCCCCTTTTTTTTACATTTCTTATGTGTTCGTTAGTTCCAATGGATAAATTTCTTTTTATTATCCCTATGTATATCTTATCACAGTCTGCACATTTTATTTGATATATTCCTGATTTTTTCCCATCATCAATCTTTTCATATTTATTAGTTTATTATGAGTTTATTTAAACTAAAATACATCTTTGGCACTAAATTTTCCAAAAATCTTTTGAAATTTGTTGTGTGTGCCCGAGGGTGATATGTGAATTTCCTTGTATCTTATCTTTTGGCTTTTCTGTCTAAAGAGTGCTTTCGTTCCTCAATTTTTGTTTTTTGCACTTCTCAATTTTATTGTGTATCACTTTTTTCACAGCAACAATTTTCTTTTGCAACCTCAAGGTTATGCATTTCCTCTCTAACTCGTAATTTTTCTTGTCCATGGGTATATTTACCAATCTATGTACTAGACTGTTGAAGGTTGCCATTTTGTGTGAAATATGGTTTAAACCTGTTGATTTAATATAGTTATCTGTATGTGTTTCTTTTCTGTAAATGCTGAATTCTATTTTCTTCATTCCTGTGTAATTTCATTTCTTTTTCTAGTGTGAATTTGATTGTTTTCTTCTGTATATCTAATCTCATTAAGGGGGGACCTATACCTTTAGCCATTAAAAATATGGCATATTTCAATATTTTCTTTTCTCAGCAACAATGCTGGTTACAGAAATGAAATTTGGTATGTGATATCTATTTTACAATGTGAGCATATTTGTGTATTTAAGTACAATCTAACTTCAGTCGTTATGGTTAATTAAATACAGTATTACCCCTCTTTTACACTTTTCAAGGGACCACGGGAAAAATGGTATAAAATAGGGCAAAGTGTAAATTGAGAGAAATGAAAATGAGCTCAAAAATGTTAACACCCCCATACTCTGCATCCATTTCAGAACATGAAAAAAAAAACAGATGGGGATAATATACTACAGTATTACCCCTCTTTTACACTTTACACAAGGGAGAGTAGTGCAAATTTGGGAAAAGTGTAAACTATGGAAAACGAGGAGGAGCTAAAAAATGTTTACCCTCACATTCAACAACTATTCTAGAACACGCAAAAAAGCAGTGACTGGGATAATATACAATATTGGCTAAATAATGTAATGTTTCTTTTAATTTGAAATAAAATTCTTTACACCTCACCTCATATCTTTTATTTATTTAGGAGACAAAATATCAGGTGAGGTGTAAAGAATTTTATTTTAAATTAAACCTCATAGTGATATTCCTATAATAGTTCAATATAATGAGCCTTTTGAACTGCTGCAAACATAAAATTACTTTCTTTTACTTTCACCATTTAAAAAATAAATAACAAGGAGAGGTTCAGCAAGCAGAACTATGAATCTTTATTGAGAGATTTAAAAAAAATTGTTTTGCCATAGAAGTACACGGGTTGAATTTCATAAATGTTTTAAGTTCTGAGCCAACTTGATGAACATGCTCTGCTCTTTACTGATTGTACAAAAGCTAGCTTCGTTGGCTCATTAAACCTGCTTGGCTCCTTATCAACTGTATAGCAGCCAGCTTCGTTGGCTCAATGAACTTGCTGTGCTATATATCGATTGCACAGAAGCAAGATAATCGATCAAATAAATTGAATATCTTTGATGTTTAACGCTGAAGATCGACGTGATGTGACGTAAATTGCGAGAAAAAAAATTTCAGAAACATAAAAGCAGGGATTTTAATACATTGCGAATATAGGGAAACTGAAGGGGCCTTTGTTTCGAGGAGATGATTGCTATATTAATTGTATTGCACATTAAAAATGTATTGCACACTATCAATAAAACCCAAATCAAAATATTAAAAGTCAATGTCTTTCGATAGCGATGCTATCATTCTCCACACTAGTTATAGATGATTGCTGATTTTAAGGATAACTGTCCATCACTCAGGACAATTGAACGATGGTAGCTACAATTTAAACAAGGGTTATTTTCACTTTATGATAACCTATGTCCAGGATGGCCAGTTGAAGTCTCAACTCTAGAAAATGTGGCTGCTGTTAATAAAGTGATTGAAGAAGATCAAAGAATCGCATATAGACAGTTAGTGGAACTCCTAAACATTCTTCATCACATTATTAATGAGCGAGCTCAATAAGCTTTGGGTACCATATTTGCTGAGTGAAGAGCAACAGCATTGCAGAATGAACTGATGAATTAAATGCTTAAAGAATTTGATCTGAAATGTCCAAAGAGGTGGATTCTATCCTCAAACGTAACAAAACTTGTATATATTACTACAATGTCCCAACAAAATCCCAGAGAAAAATAGTCTTTAAAGGGGAATAGCACTCAATACAAGCAAGAAAATCCATTTATATTTGAAGAGAAAAACAAACACCTAGACTGGGGTTTGAACCCAGGACCATTAGCTTTATATATCCATAGTAATTCTGCCCAAAGGCAGGTCCTTCACTGCAATCATAGCATTTTCATGCTATGCTTGCAGCTTTACTAGGGAATTGTAGGTGTGGTAGCTTCCCGTTGCTTTCCACACCGGTGAAGGATAATGGGGATGATGATGATGTTGATAATGATAAGGATGATGATGATGGCCATATGATTTCGGGGACCGTTTGGGCCTTAAAGTTTTCATGACATTTGTCTTAGAGGTGAGGAAAAACCCCGATAAAAACCTCACCCAGAAAAACTGCCCGACCGGGGATCGAACCCGGACCCACTGCGTGACAAGGCAGCACGCTACCTCGAGACCACAGCGGTGGACTATATATATATATGAATAAGACAGTTTTCTTGGGTTTTCCATGTCTTGGATTCAATTTCGGCCCCTGGCCACTGACTCCGACGTTTCGACATGATCCCACAATCCATTATCAAGGAATGATAAGTTCGAGTCACAGGCTTAGGTCTTATATAATTAAACAAACAGAGTTTTCACTGTAGTCCGTTTCCAAAGACGTACACCCATCCAAGGTTTAGTTCTTATGTAGTTAAACACCTTCAATTTTCAGTTTGGTCCGTTTCTGAAGCCATACATCCATCCAAGGTTTAGTTCTTATGTAGTTAAACACTTTCAGTTTTCAGTGCAGTCCATTTCCGATGCCATACACCCGTCCAAGGTTTAGTTCTTATATAGTTAAACACCTTCAGTTTTCTGTGTGGTCCGTTTCGGAAGCTGTACACTCATCCAAGCGTCGACCACGCTCCACCGTGGTTTTCTTCATATCTTCGCTGTTCTAGGGATGACATGGTGAGCAGCGAGGGCAGTTTTCCATGTAGATGGTAATCTTTGCACTTCATCTCGGGTGTTCATAGAATGTGGCCTTTTTATCAATCTCTATTGCTTCTCTGTAGATTCTTGATTTTTCATGATCTATTTTAGCCAATGTTCTAGATCCTGTGACCCCTCTGTTTCATATGTTGCACCAGAGTTGATATAGGTTCTTGACGATTTATTGCAGCCTTATGTTTTTGAACTCGGCAGGAAATTTGTCTGTTGGTACATCCTACATACGTTTGTTCGCAGGAGATCTCGTAGATGCATTATGATACTTACTTACTCACTGGCACTATCGAACCCGTAGGTTCATGGCCGCACGGACATAAGCTCTCCATACATCCCTATCCTGAGCTAATGCTTTCCAATCATTCCCTGTATAATCTACTTCCCTCAAAACATAGTTAATGTTGTTCTCCCACCTCATTCTTGGCCTACCAACTGGGCATTTTCCTTCTGGCTTTCCTAGAAGAAGTTTCCATGCACGTCTTTCATTCCCCATACGTGCAACATGTCCTGCCCATTGCAGTCTACCAGACTTAACTCTGTTATTATATCTGGCTTCCTATAAAGACCATGTAAGTTCATTGTTATGTAGTCTTCTCCATTCACCTATCTGTTCATCTCTCTTTGGTCCAAAAATTTTCCTAAGTACTTTATTCTCAAATACTTGTAATCTCCTTTCCTCCCTTAAAGTAAGAGTCCATGTTTCGCACCCATATAATATAACTGGTAGAATAATAGTTTTATATATTTTCAGTTTAACGTTTTTTGAAAGGAGTTGGGACATCAAGAGTCTCTGCAATGCATAATAGCACGCATTTCCAAAATTGAGCCTATGTTTAATTTCTTTGTGCATCTCATTCCTATTTGTGATCATTGTTCCTAGGTATTTGAATTCAGCCACTTCCTCAAAATTTCCCTCATTTGTCATTAGCTGTCCATTTCCATTATATAATGAATTTCTACGTGTGACCATATATTTAGTTTTATTGATATTTACTTCCAGTCCTAATTTCTTAGTATTACTCAATAGTGTGTGCGTGTTGTTCTTTAGTATCTCCTCGGTATCGGCCAATAATACTACATCATCAGCATAAACTAACAGATTATTAATACCATTGAGTTGTAAGCCTTCCTCATTCTCAAAAGATTTAATGGCATGCTCTAGTACAAAATTAAATAGTAGAGGATATAGTGCATCTCCTTGCTTCAACCCATTCTGGATTTCAAAAGTGTCCGAAAACTGTTTGCCTACACGCACCCTACTCTTTGAGCCATTTAGACACATTCGTATAAGTCTAACTAACTTTTTAAGAATTCCGAACTCCAGCAGGATACTATATAACTTCTCCCTCTTAATTGAATCATATGCTTTTTTGAAGTCTACATACAGTTGATGTACAGTACCATTATATTCCCATTTCTTTTCTAAAATCTGTCTTATACTAAAAATCTGATCTGTTGTAGACCTGTTTCTTCTAAATGCACATTGATGATCTCCTAGAATGTCATCAATATAGGGAGTAAGTCTGCTTATTAATATATTTGTTAGAATTTTGTACGAAGTTGAAAGTAATGAGATGCCCCTGTAGTTGTTGCAATCAGTTTTATCTCCTTTCTTATAGATTGGTACGATAATTGATTCCTTCCATTAATCTGGAAGAGCTCCTTTTTCCCAAATCATACTAAGCAACCAGCGTATCTTTTCCATCAATTTTTCTCCCCCTGATTTTATCAGTTCTGCTGGGATCTCATCTGAACCTGATGCTTTATACATCTTCAATTTTTCAATCGCCATTTCAACCTCTAATGCACTTGGCTCTGCGACTAGCATTTCTGCCGTCTGTAAATTATCCTCCACAATGTCCTGTTCTGTATATACATTTAATAGCTGATTAAAGTAACTTTTCCATCTATTTAATATACTCCTAGAATCTGCAATCATATCCCCATTTTCATTCCGAATTATGTTTGTTCTAGCCTGAAACCCTTTCTTCTCTATACTAATTCCCTGATATAATTCTCTAATGTTCCTATTTTTTGCATTCATTTCAAGATCATTAAACTTCTCTCTCAAATATTCCCTCTTTTTACTCTTTAGTAACTTGGTGGTTTCCCGTCTAATACTACCCAATTGCTCTAAATTTACCTCATTTGGCTCGTGTAACCATTTCATTTTTGCTAGCTTTCTTTTCTTTACAATGATGCCTTGTGATTCTAGAGGTATTTTATCTTTAGCACACCTAAGTAAGTTGGAGATGGTGTTTTCCGAGTGAAATATAGTTTTAATCTGATGTTTTTGTAGTACTCGGCTTACTTTATCCATAGTGCCTTGCACATATGGCACCTTAGATATAAAGAAAACTATGGGCAACATGGAGCGTGGTCGACGCTTGGATGGGTGTGGGATCATGCCAAAACGTCGGAGTCAGTGGCCGAACTTGAATCCAAGACACAGAAAACCCAAGAAAACTTTCTTATTCATACTTATATCCGCAAAAATCTGCAATATAACGTATATATATATATGCTAATGCTCTGCCACTGAGCTATCCAAGGCCTCCAATCGAAATGCACATTTTTCTCTTACACATTTCAGTTCCCAAGAATGCCAAAGGCTTGTGAACAGTTGCATAACATGCGAATGACAGCTTAGAAGGGTCACTCAGAATGTTTCCGGACTCAAGTAATCTGTTTGAGATAAGATTAAGCTGGATATACCATGTGATAGCCCATACCTTTAACTGTATTACACATAATTTCCTCTCTTAACAGTGGGATTTGAAACAAAGCGGGGTATCAGTAACTCAAGTGTCTCGCAATGGAGCTGCAACATGAACATTTTCGTTCCATGATTTATTATGATTTTAAAATCAGGTTACATCACGAACAAAGTCTTGAGAGACTTAAGCAGGCTTTCGGGGACGTTGTTCCCTCCCTTACAACAGTTTTCAGTTTGTTTGCGGAATTTAAGAGGGGCCAAACTTTCCTCAAAGACAAAAAGAGAGAAACAGAAGATCCTCAATGGCAGTTACTGAGGAAATCATCACCGCTGTGGAGAAAATGGTGCTAGAAGATCCATGAGTAACATACAAGGATACCTTCACATCCAAAGTGAATAAAGTGGCTCCTCTTGTCCGCTGCACAACAGTCACCAGAGGAAAGTTGATCACTGTCATGTCGTGCACTCCGATGACACTATCTGAAGAAAAAAAAAATTAATATTAATATAAGTACCTTTTTTAATACCTGTCTTCCTCAATTAGAATTTATTCTTGTTCAAAAAACTTCGTTTATATTAAAATCATGAAGGCTTTCAAAACATGTTTCACTCTTCTGCAATGTCTTCTTTGGTATTGATGTCTGCATGTAAATTATATAAAGGGTTTAGGTCTGGAGAAGCAAAGAATATAAACATATTAAAGGAGAACACACCCACAGACCTAAACCCATTATATAATTTATACACAGACATCAACACCAAACAGCATGCCAAAGATGAAACATGTTTTGAAATACCTTCTTGATTTTAATAATTAAGTTTTTTGATAAAAAATCAATTCTAATTGAGGAAGATGGATATTAAAAAAGGTACTTATATTAATATTTAAAACATTTCAATACATAACCTCAATTGTGATGACAATGAATGTTAAAAATATTGACTATCTGTAAAGTCAAACTATTTTATGTAGTAAATCTAAATTGCAGAGAGAACAAACAAAAAAATAGATTGTTGCAAGATAACAGTAAAAGCTATAATCCTATAATCCCTTCTTTCTAATATGTACCTCAAACTCAGTCTACACGAAACATTGTAATCAAAATGTATATCTTCATATGCAATAAAAATTGTTTATAGTAAAGAAAATAAATTACAGGGACTCTTCATGTTCCAACTTCTCTCAAAAAATGATAAACTGAAAATACAGTGAAACTTGCTCAAAGCAGAATCACAAGGGACCAATTTTTTTCCCCACGTTAGACTAAATTCCGCATTATAAAAAAAACATATTAACCAATCTTAGATTATAGAGTACCATATGTCTTTTAACGTACCTTGGATTAATTGTAGTTCCACTGTCACTGAAAAGTGAAGTGTAGTACGTAGCCAGATGACATTAAAGCTTCTGGTTTATTACATTATTTAATATACCGAACTATTAGAACTTTAACATTGAAATACATATGTTCTGATAATCACTTCTTCCGAATACAGCAATCTAACAGAGAAACTTGTTCTATTTTTATTTTTTTTTTGCTGTTACGTCTTTCTCGATTGAATCTTTAGCACTGTATAATAATTCCACAAGTTTAGGATTTTTTGTGTTTACAGCAAACTGAATGACGTCAACAATACACTCAATAGCCTGTCCATGAGTATGTATTTTAGGTTGTTCCTCGGAGTCTTCTTCCTTTTCTTCCTCGAACTCCTCTTCGTCCTTGTCGTTATTCTGCATTGCCATTAAATCTGCAGGTGATTCAAAAGTGCAGTGGGTGACAAGACTTTCATCACTGCAAATGAAGTGTTCTGCATCACTGGAGAAGCTATTTTCCTGGCAAAGATTAATTATTGCCAATGTGTTTTTTTGCACTTTGGTCAGTATGTCAGCACCGTTATCTTCACCAAACCCTGCTTTATTGAAGCACTTAATAATGGCGTCACCTTTGATCTTTTTTTGCAGCCAATCCAATTTACTGCATCCAAAATAGACACTGATCTTGCCAAAGTGTAAGTGCTGTCAGCAGTTACTACATTTCCAACCAAGGTTTGCATTAACAGCCATCTATAATATGACTTGAACGTACAAATTACGCCCATGTCCATAGGTTGCAGTATGCTTGTTGCATTTGGGGGAAACCAGGCAAGTTTCACATGTGAAAGACTTAGCTTAGGGTGACATGTGGTGTTATCTAAAAACATAACTTTTCGATTTTGGCTCTTCATTCTTGAATTAAACGTATTTAGCCACTCTTTCATTAATGAGCTCGTCATCCATACTTTTTTGTTGTTTCACCATACCACTGGGAGGTTATTAATATTAATATGATGAAAGTTAGAAATTAAAATGTACCTGTTGGCAGGTGCCGTCGTCCTCAACTTTGTTAAAATATTGCATATAAAATCAACTGGAGCGCTTTCGGAAGTTATCTTCCATCTTCGGCAGGTTGAGCTTCTGCTACTCGTTGTTGTGTACGGTGATGTATACTCCAACTGTTTGTAGCAGCAATTGACTAGTTCTTGACGATCTTGTATAATGGGTTTGACTGGGGTGCGTTTTCATTAAGAAGTGAGGTGTTGTTTGTTTCCTTTATAATTTCGAGGTCTTCGAATATATTTATCCTAGCTGGAATGTTTTCTCGGTGGATTATCGTGAGAATATTTTCAATTGTGTTCATTCAATTACCCGTGTTCATGAGATGTTTAGCATAGCTTGATTTATCACCCACGTGTATGAAATCATTAATATTAATGTTTTTAAAGCATCTTGGTTTAGCAGACTTTCCTATAACTAGAGGTTTCTCCAGATCTCCTCCCATATTTCCACACATTAAGACTGTAAGTCTTTCTTTAGACATTTTCCCTCCAGCGCATTTTTCTCCTTTCAGTATGAGCGACTTCAACGGTAACGCGCGAAAAAACAGTCCTATTTCGTCAGTGTTAAGAATGTCTCTAGGTGCGTATCCTGAAATTGAAGTATGCAGTTTTGGTTTCCACTCATTAACTATACTTTTGTCCACATCCTTTGATTCCCTGCAAATTTCATTCCACACTACATTGTGTCGTCTTTTAAAACTGTCCAGCCAACCTGAAGATGCCTTGAAATCGTTATTCCCTAGGAATTTAGCAACAGCTAGAGCTTGACTTTGGAGCATCGGTCCGGAAATTTGGAGATTTTTTGATCGTGCACTTGTAAACCACTCCCACACTACTTCGATTTCTTCATTCCCTGTTTTTTTTGGCTTTCCTCTTCATGTGACTATTTCCTTGCATCCATTCATTTATTATTTTGGCTTTGTGCTTTAAAGTCTCATAAACTTGAGTTTTTCCACATTTAAATTTAATAATTATTTCGCGCACTGAGAGTTTATGTTTTTCTTTATCTTTAATCACTTTCACTTTTTCGTTTAATGACAATGATACATATGATTTAACCATCTTTAATCTGTCAGAACGCTACCGGCAAAATATACGTACACAATCGGTCTCGGAATTTAAACTAATTTAAGATTTACTGTGCACTGGGCATTTGTAAGACGATGTCAAGTACAGTAAAAGCTCCTTATTCGCGGATCCAGTCAGTATGTTAGAAGGATTAATGTCCTTTACCATCAGCAGTTTTTTTTTTTTACTGCAGGCAGGTTGCAAGGCGGCTTTTACAAATAGTGATTCAAATCAATGGACAAATAAATATCAAAACAAAATAAACCTTATTGTCACTGACCCTAAAGTTCATTGTTAAAAGCTGTTGTCGTATTTCACTTGCAGATATGCACTTTGATAAATGTCTCCATCGCCACGATCAGTATATTATTGTTTCAACTTTTCCGCTTTATAAAAATATTTTTCAAGAATTTTGTAGAAATGCCTTCCGTTTCCGCATTGGACAGATTCTGTTTTATGCAAAATAAATACACGTAAAATTAATATTATTTCACCGGGACCAATAAATTTGTTCACATTGGACAGATTTCCGCATTATTCATGTTCTGAATTAAACAAGTTTTATTGTATATGAAACTATTATAAAATTACAATAGGATGTAATATTAAGAGGTTCTTTATAATTAATGAGGCCAGTCTGTTACATCTCACCTCTGGACAAACTGCCGAAATAGAAATGTTTTGAAACATACAGACTCATCTTATTTATTATATATAAAACTGTTATTCTCCCAGTTATAATATATGGAAAACATGGACTCTTACTTTAATAGAGGAGAAAAAATTACATGTATTTGAAAATAAAGTACTCAGGACAATTTTTGGACCAAAGGAGGATGAACAGACAGGATAATGGAGGAGACTACTTAACAGTGAGCTATATGATCTTTATAAGAAACCAGATATATAAGAACAGTTAAGTCTTGTAGACTGCGATGGGCAAGACGTGGCAAAAATGGGGAATTAAAGAGGTGCATAGAAGCTTCTTGTAGGAAAACCAGAGGGAAAATAACATTAACTATAATTTGAAGGAAGTACATTATACAGGGGATGATGGGAAAATATTAGCCCAGAATGGAAATGTGTGGAGAGCTTACATTGGTGCAACCATGAATCTACAGGTTCAATACTTCCAGTGAGTTAGTTAGTTATTAAAGAAAATAAATGTGAAACATTCAAGGATAGCTTCTCTGCTAATTTCAATTTAATTAATGTTTTATTTTTAATTTTTTAGGAAACCTGACTTACAAGGCCTAATTACATGAAGATGAAGATATTTTTATACTGATATTTTCCTTTCATTAAATGAAATTTGAGGTAAAATTTAAAATTAATTCTTCTAATTAGATGAATTTTGAAACCTAGGCAGTTTCATCATCAGTAGTTTCACAACAAGGCAGGAACAATGCTGGATGACAAAATGTTGATCGTGAAATTACTGATGATGAAACCGCCTAGGTTTCAAAACTGGTCTGATTAGAAGACGGGATATGAAGTTAGGTGAACAGAACTTATTTTAAATTATACCTCATAGTGATATTTCCTATAATAGTTCAATATTAGAGATTTTTCCCTGCCAAAAACTTCATTCCACCATTTCTTCATTTTCATGTTATTATTGTATAGCTGGCTTAACTTGGCAGAGAGAGAGGCAGAGATACAAGGATAGATTGTTGACCACTTTAGTCTAGATACAATAGGAAGAACCCACCCTGTTGTGAGTTTTCCTCTTCCCCCTATTAACATCTGGTGAAGAAACACCGACAACATTGATACTGGTATGAGAGGTGAGTACAGTTCTCATTCTACAAATTTCTCGTAAAGTTAAACCAGAGAGACTATAGATGTGTCATAATGTGATGACGTAATAGACCTGGTCTTTGTATACCTTAGACCTTCAGCCCATTCCTCTACTAGGCACAAGATGAGGGTTCACTTTAAATAACATACAAAAAATCGTAAGTAATGAAAAGTAATAAATAAGGTGAATCTAGAGCATCTTACATTATAAATACGGCTCGGAAGTTCAGGAAAATCCTTTTTTTATTTTATGTCTGAAGTCATAGCCCAACATAATACATATACATTCTGGATCATTATAGACCTGAAAAAATTGTAGGTTTTATGTTTTTTCGACATTTTTTGGCTTATTTGTCCTTTTCTTAAGGTCTTGATGGCTTTTTTTGCAACTTTACCTTCCTTCGACTACATATATACCATTTGTATAGCCTAATTTCGCTTCCATTTATATTAATTTGTATTTCAATTTATTTCTCCAGGATATCCACAGTGCGTTCGCTGAATTCATTGTAGGTGAGAAAAAATTGTTCATTCTAAATTCTCCAAAAACTGTTTTTAATGAACATAGAATTCCTTTCTCAAACAATGTTGAATTTAAAAAAAATTATATAAAGTATGAAAGAAGCATTTTAATAATCTTTTTTTTTCGCAGAGTATGTTGCATATCACTAGAAGTTTGTACTTTTTAAACATTATTTTATTATATTCATAGAAATGCAGTTGAAATTAAAATTATTATTAGTTTGAATTTCCTTTTTACATTTTTTTTTTCTTCAGTTTTTAGGTATTTTTTAGAAAATCTTTAGGTATTTTTTAGAAAATCTTTAGGTATTTTGTAAGGTCTTTCTTTTATAGGCATTTTATAGGTCCTTAACATCCAAGCTCTGCTCATAAATATTTGTGTATCACTTGAGATGTTTCAGTATGTTGTCTATACCATCATCACATTTTCCAGAATTTTATGTTGTCGGCCCTGGATGTCTACTCCCACACCATATTTTTCACCTTTAGATGGTGTGGGAGTCAATATCCAGGGCCGACAACATAAAATTAAATAGTCTGAACAAGCCGACAAGGAATAAACATACTGAAACATGTCAAATGAAACACAAATATTTATGAGGAAGATTCTCCAGATTCACCTTATTTATTAAGAAGAACCTCATAATGTTACTTCCTATTGTAATTTATTAATGAAAAACAAGTTAAAAGGCATTCTGATTTTTGGCAATGAAATAAATATGCACCAAAAACCTCCACAATAAACAATTACAGGTAAGTCAAATGATAAATGTTACATATTACATTTCACTGTGAGGTAATGATTAACAGCCAACAGTCTAAACCATAAATATGTTGAGTATTAAATCAACTTCATGGCCTGACAGATCCTTGGTCTCACATCTGCATGTATTAATCATAAAAGTAGACGATCATTTAGCCAGTATAAGTGTGACATGTCCACCACTGTGGTCTTGAGGTAGCATGCTGCCTTGTCACACAGCAGGCCCAGGTTCAATTCCTGGTAGGAACAGGCTTCTGTGTGAGGTTTGGGAAGCTACCACAGCTATAATTCCCTAGTAAAGCTGCAAAGCATTGCATGAAAATGCTATGATTGGGAGTGAAAGACTTGCTCTCGGGCAGAACACTATAGATAGAAGTGTGACATTTGGTCAGCATCTTGGATTCCCCAGCCGTTATAGCTGGTTTCCTCAACTTGGAACTGCTAATTCCACATCATGCTAGCTGGACACTAGTTCCAAACTGATCAAAATTCCATTAATTTCATCTCCCATGTGGACTCAAACCAGTTCAAGTCCACACTGTTTGTTCAACAGTTCAAATGATGAATTTTGGGATGAAAAATGGCATATATAGCAAAACTGGGAAAAAGCCCAGTATTTGGCACACACAAATTCTTCTAAGTTCCACAGAATTGCAGTGTGCATGCGCAAGTTGCAGGAGTTGCTGTAATGGTTAATGTAGCTTCCGGTAGATGGCTCTGCAGTCAGTGTTACCAACTTTGGGAATAAATTCCAAAATGCCAAAAAAGTGGAAGTTAACTAACTTGGCATTTCCTAATCAAAGAAAACAATTTACATGCATATTATTTATTCCCAAATGCTAAAAAAAAATAGATGTAAACCAACTTCCCATTTCCTAACCTAACAAAACAATCTATATGCGTACTATTTAATAAACTATAAACTAATTTTACGTACACTAACACTAAATATGGTTTGAAATTATTTTCAAATGTTGGTAACTCTGATTTGAGAGCCACCTAGCGGATGTTACATGAAGAATTTCCGCGTCTCTAGAACCCGATGCACAAATTTCGCGTAATTTATAAACATTTAAAAATTGTAAGAAATGTTTATAAAATGGTTCCAAAATGGGAAAAACTGCACTTACACTAGCACAAAACTGCAAAGAACTGCAAATACACGGTAGCAGCGATAACGTTATCATTGAACCATACAGCGTTAACCCACAAACCTCATCATAGTGAGTTATCTCTGAACCACATATTTCCTTACTATGTTATCATTCCTTGCTGTATATCTATGAAATGAGTTTCGCTGATGAACCTATACTAAAGTTCATACAACTGTTAGTAGACGGCAGCACAACATTGTGAAATTTCTATGACTATTTAACTCATGCCCCAAATGGAAGTCAATGACCAATCACGTTTCAATGATTTCTGTTTTACAACCAATCAGAGTCGTGTTTCACGAAATATTTATCAGTGTTATGATTACCATATTAAAGAAAGCTCCTCCTTACAATATTGCGTTCCTTTGGCAATAAATAGTATGATCTGGTTGCAGTGATAAACAAAAGAAGCAGTAGAAGCGTACCTATCGTTTCTCATTTGTTTTCAAACATTGCCGTTTGCATTAAATATATAAATATTTTAAAATAACTATAGTTAAATAATGATTTGTGAGTAAACAGCTTAATTTTATTCGTTAAATAGTCCTAACAAATGCCACTCTTGATTTCCAAATTCTCTAGATAAATTCACTCCTCACTTCGTGAGTCGTGAATTTATCGATAATTTGGAAATCACTCGTGGCATTACTTATGATAAATATATCAAATCTATCCATCCATAGTAATTCTGCCCAAAGGCAGGTCCTTCACTGCAATCATAGCATTTTCATGCTATGCTTGCAGCTTTACTAGGGAATTGTAGGTGTGGTAGCTTCCCGTTGCTTTCCACACTGGTGAAGGATGATGATGAAGATGATAATGATAAGGATGATGGCCATATGATTTCGGGGACTGTTTGGGCCTTAAAGTTTTCCTGACATTTGTCATACAGGTGAGGAAAAACCCTGATAAAAACCTCACCCAGAAAAACTGCCCCGACCGGGGATTGAACCCGGGCCTGCTGCGTGACAAGGCAGCACGCTACCTTGAGACCACAGCGGTGGACATATACCAAATAAATTTCCAAATTTATTTTAAAGAAATATATTAATAATAATCAACCATTCTCGACTTTTTTTATTGTTTTACTGTTTCACCAATATTATGCTATTACATTTATTAACCCTCCCCTTCCATTTCATTCTGTCGATATAAGTCGTACTCAAAACTGTATTATACTGTCAACGTATGCAAATATAGGAGTTACAAATGCCAAGATTTATTAATATGGTTGATTTAGTGCTGCTATTTTCAGATTGCAGAGAATGCATTCAACTTCTATTCGACAAAGGACTTTAGACAACAAGAATACTCTGCAGTCAATGCAATGCTCTCCTGTCTCCAGTAACAATAAAAGGTACGACCTCCCGGCGTTCACTTGAAGGAAAGGCCATCCGCCATTCTATCAGTCAGTCACAAAAGGAACTTCGTTTGAATTGCAAATTATCACCTGCACAAGTTCTTGCTATAGTTCTTTGTTTTGCACACAAATTTTCATATGAAGACAGTTATGCATTGTTCTACCGGCAACAAAAGTATAAGTGAACACACAGTAGCTGATTGGTTCAGTTACTGTTGAGAAGTTTGTTTCATTTCCATGAAAAACAAATATGCAAATCGTGGAAAAATTGGAGGTCATAACCACATTGTCGAAATTGATGAATGTAAAATTGGAAGAACAAAATTTCATCGAGGACATATTGTTGAAGGGAATTGGATTCTAGGCATGATTGACATCGAAACTAATGAAGTCAGAATGGAGATTTGCCCCAACAACACATGAGAGATGCCGACATCCTATATAATTTAATATACAAACATGTGGAATTGAATAGCACTATACACATAGACTGCTGTAGAGGGAACAATGGCTTACTGAATCATGGTTTTGCCGCCCACCTAACAGTTAACCATTCTCTAAACTTTGTAGACCCGTTAATGAATGCACAAACCAACTATATAGAATCGCGATGGCGAAGTCTCCGAAAGAGACTTGCAAGGGGAGGCATCAGACACGAAGATGTAGACATCCATTTAGTTGAATATTTATGGCATTTAGATTGTAAAAACCGAAAAGCCGACCCATTCCAAGAGATGATTGAGGACATTAAACAGGTTTATCCAGTAGAATAGTATATTTCGTTCTAGTTCGTTAAACCATTATATTTCAATTGTGTACCCTACGCAAAAACAATACTTTACCTTTTTCTATATATTTTCCTACAGAATAAGAGTGCGAATGTGCATAAATTTATAGAATGTCGCTAGGTACAACGCCATATTTCAAGTCCTATACGAAGTTTGTACACCTCTGTTAAATGGCAACACATACAATATGACCAACCTTCAAAATAAATTCCCAAATGTTTATTAAAAATGGCTCTACACTAACTTCTCCCTTCTTAACCTAACAAAATAAATTGCTTGCATATTATTTACTGTGCTGTACACTAATCAACTCTACACTAACCTAACAAAACTAGTAAACTAGTAGTAACCTAACATAAATAGTACTATCCTAACATATATTTTACAAACCTAACAAAACTAGTACTATCCTAACAAAACTAGTACTAACCTAACAAAACTAGTACTAACCTAACAAAACTAGTACAAACCTAACAAAACTAGTACTAACTTAACAACTAGTACTAACTTAACAAAACTAGTACTAACCTAACAAAACTAGTACTAACCTAACAAAACTAGTACTAACTTAACACAAATAGTACTATTCTAATACATAAATTCTACTAACCTAACAAAAGTAGTTTAACTTGTTGATCTTGCCAACTTCCCAAGAGGAGGCAAATACCTATTGACTATCTCAACATTGTCTAGAAGTGTCGTAATGTGACCATATTTCTAGCCAATAAAAATACTTAAAAACAGTAAAAGAATGTTAAGTATCATTCAAAATATTACAAAATGTTAGTAAAGACAGAAGTGCATAGACTAACAGTAGTAGGCTACATCAATATACTATAAAAATGAAGCAAAGATAATGTACTGTTGAGCCCATATGGGAGAGGTTTATCCATTTATCTCAATTGTATAAAAATATAATTCAGTCGTTTCATATATTTCAATTGTACCAAAACGTAATTGAGTCGTTTCATATATATCAACTATATAAACATTTCATTCAGTCGTTTCACATATTCAATCGTATAAAAATACAAATAATTTAATTAGTTTCATATATTTCAATTGTATAGAAATACAAATAGGTTTCACATATTTTAATCGTATAATAATGTAATTGAGTCGCTTAATATATTTCAACTATATAAAAATGTAATTGAATCATTTAATATCTTAAATTTTATAAAAATAGAAATAATTAAAGTGGTATCATATATTTCAATTGTTTAAAAATGTAATTGAATCATTTCATATCTTTTCATATATATCAACTACACTGCTCAAAACAATTAGAGGAACACTTGTAATAAATTGAATAAGTAATTGTTTTTTAAAGCTGTGATGCTGAAAGTTGGACAATATGTAAATTGAATTATTAATTTTATCATTGGATACAAATTTTAAAGATCCATGGCCTAAATACAGAGAAATTACCTCAAATAACAAATATAGAGAAATTTTTTATTTTGGAAGGCACTGGCCACTTCTAATTGGTAAGCTTCCTGATGTTGCTATAGTGACGAATGTTGATTATTGCCTTGTTTATTGAAGTCTCTGACAAAATGAGACATTTAAATGAGTTTGAAGTGTATCATGCTCTACATCTTTTACGACAAGGTCAATCTCTGCGACAAGTGGCTAGAGAGCTTGGGGTTTCTCCTTCCGTGGTGTCCAGGTTACGCAACAGGCACAAAGAGACATGTCAGTAATACAGAAGACATGGCCAGGGCCGTAAATTTAAAACAAGCCTCCAGGATGACAGATACGTTGCTCTTTCTGCTCTTCGACAGCGTACCAACACTGCAAAAGACCTGCAGAATGAGCTTCATATGGCTTCCGGAAACCGGGTTTCAGACCAAACCATAAGGAACAGATTAAGGAAAGAGAATATTCGTCCAAAAAGGCCCGTTAAAAAACCAGGCTTAACAAATGGGCATAAGGCAGCAAGACATACCTATGCTGAAAACCATGGTGATTGGAACCTGAACCAGTGGGAGTCTGTGCTCTTCTTGGACGAATCCAGGTATCGTCTTACACATTGTGATGGTTGATTGAGGGTGTGGGGACGGCCAGGAGAAAGATTTTCTGCAGTGGCTGTACAGGAAATTGATAGATTCGGAGGAGGTTCCATAATGGTGTGGGCCGGAGTTATGTACAACAATCGTACGGATCTTGTACTCGTTCCCCAGAGACTGAATGCTGTCCGGTATATCGAGCACGTTCTGGAAGAGCATGTAGTACCTGCTGCCATTGGAGTAGGCCCTGGATTTCTGTTTATGCAGGATAATGCCTGGGCACATTCTGCGGCTGTCACCAAGGATTTCCTGAGGAGGAATGAAATTGAGGTAATGGAGTGGCCAGCGGTCAGCCCAGACCTCAACCCTATTAAACACTTGTGGAATCTTCTAGACAGGAAGGTCAGGAATCGACATCAAGCTCCACAAACTCTGCAGCAACATGGAGATGCTCTGAAGGAGGAATGGGAGAATATCCCGCAAGAGGAAATCCAGAATCTTATTGGCAGCATGCCACGAAGGTGCCAAAGTGTCATCAAATGTCGTGGAGGCCATACACGATACTAACTCTATATAACGAGTGTTTAACTTTGAAAAATAAGCACAAGATTCAATTGCTTACATAGCGGAATTATTTGAAAAGTTAATTGTCAGCGTTATTCATTTGTTTTTACTAACATGAGCAATAAATAAATAAATAACCACAAATAATGTATTTTATTAATTTTATGTTTGTATCTTCATCCAATGAAAAAATATTTGCATATTCCATAGTGTTCCTGTAATTGTTTTGAGCAGTGTATATAAAAATGTAATTGAATCGTTTAATATCTTAAATTTTATAAAAATACAAATAATTTAAGTGGTTTCACATATTTCAATTGTTTAAAAATGTAATTCAATCGTTTCATATCTTAAATTATATGAAAATAGAAATAATTTAATTGATTTCATATATTTCAATTGTTAAAAAATGTAATTGAATCGTTTAATATATTTCAACTTTATAAAAACGTAATGCAGTCCTTTCATAGTAATAATCTTAGCATCGATTACCTACTGGTTCCAAGCTATAGTGGGGGTTAACTCTGATTCCAAGTATGTAATATACTCTCTGGAGAAAATAAGAAGCCGCCATCACGGAGAAAAAAGCAAATTGCCATCACAATATCGTCTAACAGTCTCATAATATTGCGATTTGCGTATTTAAATAAATACTTTAAAATTGTCTAATAATGTTATAAAAATTGTTTCAAAAAGTTTTAAAATATTAAAAAATGTTGGTAAGTACAGAACAAAAGGGAAAAAGTCGGTTTTATGTCTCACACAAATTCTTCTAAGTTCCACAGAAATGCATATGTAAGTGAATCCAGTATGACCAACATTGACTGAAAATTCCCAGAACATGTTTTCAAAATTTGAATAAAGAATCCACAAGTGTTCACCACATGTTTTATTGCTGTATTGTTCGTATGAATTTTAAACCTGAAAATTATTTTTCTTCCCTGTCCATTCCAGTGTGTGAACAAAATTTCTAGTGTAAAGTGTGTTCTTTTGTGTTCCTGGTTTTGAAACGAAAATAATTTCATAATGCCTACGTTCATCAGCCTGATTAATTTAGGCCTATTCCTAGATCTAGTTGATCGTAGAGAATGTATTCAATTTCTTTTCGATGAAGGGCTTTTAAGAACAAGAATGCAGTGCCCTCGATGCAATGCTCTTCTCGCTCCGGGAATGAGGCAGAATAGGCTATACCCAATATTCGTTTGTAGGAGAGGGCACCCGGAATTCTCTCAGTCGGTCACGATAGGAACTTGGTTCAAAAATTGCAAATTACATCCTTTCCAAGTTATTTGCTTAGTTCATTCATTTGCGCATAAATTAACGTATAATCAGACAATTGTGCATTGTACTATCGGGAACAGAAAGCCAACTCGAGGTACAGTAGCTGATTGGTTCAATTACTGTCGAGAAGTGTGTATATTATCTATGGAGGATAAATACGAAAATCGTGGCAAAATTGGAGGTCCAGGGCATATTGTCGAAATTGACGAATGCAAAATTGGTAGGAGGAAATATCACTGAAGGCATGTAGTTGAAGGAAACTGCATTTTGGGAATGATCGATGTCTAAACGAAACAGGTGCGGATGGAAATTTGTCCCAACAATAATAGGGATGCTGTTACCCTTTTTAATTTGATAGCAAAGCATGTTCATATTGATAGCACTATTCACACAGATTGCTGGAGGGGTTATAATGGGTTACTGGGTGGTGGTTTCACCGCCCACTTAACAGTGAACCATTCACGAAATTTTGTGGATCCCGATACGAATGTCCACACTAACAACATAGAGTCCTTTTGGCGGAGTCTACAGCGCAGGCTAACTAGGGGGGGGATCAAAAGCGATGATATGGACATACATATCGCGGAATATTTATGGCATTTTGATTGTAAAAATCAAGAACTCATTGAAGATATCAGAGCGGTCTATTCTGTAGCATAGTTTAATTTTATATATTTTTGGCAACAATGAGTTAAGATAACTTTGAAAAATGATCTACTAAAATATTTTTATTATTATTATTATGGATATGTTATTTGGCAATAACTAACAATGAAATATTTAGATTTTTATTTCAAGTTATATTTATTTAAAACAAGGATATTGACTAACAAACTAACTCACTGGCACTATCGACCCCGTACGTTAAATGACCGCGTGGACATAAGCTCTCCATACATCCTTATCCAGAGCTAATGTTTTCCAATCATTCCCTGTATAATTTACTTCCTTCAAATCATAGTTGAGTGCCTCATTGCCAAAGGTGCCTAACCCAAAGTTTAAAGAACGATGCTTTTCCCAGTAATTGCACTAGAAATAATCATTGCACATATGCCTATAACATTTTTGTGTTAATTTTAACTCATCCATAATGTTAGAGACAGATATGACTCTGACATAGATTATTAATTCTAATGCAATTACAGGGAAAAAGCATTTTTTTTAATTGTGAGTTAGGCACCTATGGTATTGAGGCACTCAGTTACTGTTATTCTCTCACCTCATTCTTGGTCTACGAACTGGGCGTTTTCCCTCGTGTTTTCCTATAAGAAGCTTAAAAAACAAAATTATTTATTAACCTTATATTATTTAGGCAATATAAAATCCTGTTTTAAGATTCTATTTCATTAATATTTTGTAACGCTCTTCATGTGTTTTTCAAATTTATTTTCTTCTTGTCGCATGATATATGTGTTAGTCACTGAAAGTCTTCAATTATTTACTGAAATGGGTCTGATGATCGCATTTTAGATTCTTAGTGCCATGGAAAGCCACGAGTCAACGGCCATACCATGTTGAAAATACCGGTGGGGCACGCCGTAGCGTAGTGGTTAAGGCACTGAGCTACAAGCCGGAGGGTCAAGGGTTCAAGTCCCGTTGGGGTCAGGATTTTTAAACTGACCCAAACCCTCTGGCGGCACTATGGCCCTGGGGCCAATTCAGCCTCTAATGGAAATGAGTACCAGACGCTTGTTCTCGGGGTAAAGGCGGCCGTCACGCAGGGCTGACAACCCGGCTGACATAAAGTGCCGATTGTCTAGAAAAAGTGGGAGCCCTAACCTCCTACTACCCCAAGGGCCTCCGGGTCTGTTGTGGGATCACTTTACTTTTCCCTCCATGGTATCTTTACCTTGTCGTGGTGGAGTGGCTTCCATGTTTAAATCATCCTGAGAGCTATGCCGGCAGTAGCATTGCTGTCTATAGGGTTACCCATGCCGGACTGGTCGAAGGTGATAAGCCAGACGAAAAAAGTACCTTGGGCAAAAGAGTGACGATCTTTCACTGTAAAAATACAACCGTCAAGAAATGCGGACATGGGTTCATCTGGGGTAAAATTTTCCGGAGGTCAAATAGTCCCCCATTCGGTTCTCCGGGCGGGGACTACTTCAGGGAACCCATGCCAAAGGCTCAAACATAGGGACATGTTCCTAGGAACATGGATTGTTAGGACTTTATACAATAGCGGGGCACTACAGATATTAACACGGGAACTAGATAAATCGCCCTTGGATATAGTCGCTTTACAGGAAGTTAGGTGGCCAGGAGTAGGTAGTCAGGAATCAGGAAGCTTTGCATTATACTATGGGGTGCAGAAAGACCTGCATTTGGAACGGGTTTTTTTAGTCAGAAGGACGATACTATCTACTATCCAAGATATTAAGTTTGTTAGTGATAGGATATCATACATAATTCTAAAGGGTAAACGACATGATTTTATAATTGTAAATGTACATGCCCCCACAGAAGATAAAGATGACAAGATCAAGGATGAGTTCTATGAAGAATTAGAATGCTTATTTGATAGCCTTTCACGATATCATATGAAAATTGTCTTAGGAGATTTTAATGCAAAAGTGGGGCGGGAAGATATATTCAAACCAACAATAGGCAAATTCAGTCTTCATGAAGATAGTAACGACAACGGGGTTAGATTAGTCACATTCGCCACATCAAAGAATCTCATTGTTAAGAGCACAACATTTCAGCATAAGGATATTCATAAATACACCTGGACGTCTCCAGATGGAGAAACTCGGAACCAGATAGATCATGTATTAGTGGATAAACGCTGGCACAGTAGCATCATTGATGTTAGATCAGTTAGAGGGACAGACTGCAATTCGGATCATCATCTGGTCAGAGTGAAAATCAGACAACGGCTATCGCTTATGAGAGGAACAAACGCTAGAGATGATTTTGTAAAATATGAATTAAAAAACTTGAAAAATGATTAAATGCGGCATGAATACCAAATCAAAATTGCTAATAGATTTGAAGTACTGGAATCTTCAGATGACAATGTGGCAAACGAAGAAGAAACTGATATAAATAAAGAATGGGAGGCTATAAGAGATACTATTAAATTGTCAGCATCAGAAAGCATTGGTTGTTTAAAAAAGAGGCAAAACAAGAAATGGTTTGATGAGGAATGTGCCGACATTGTAAAGAAAAGAAAGCTAGCAAGAATGAAATGGTTACAAGAGCCAAATGAGGTAAATTTAGAGCAATTGGGTAGTGTTAGACGGGAAACCACCAAGTTACTAAAGAGTAAAAAGAGGGAATATTTGAGAGAGACGATTAATGATCCTTGAAATGAACGCAAAAAATAGGAAAATTAGAGAATTATATCAGCAGGGAATATTATAGAAAGAAAGGGTTTCAGGCTAGAACGAAACATAATTCGGAATGAAAATTGGGATATGATTGCAGATTCTAAGAGTATATTAAATATATGGAAAAGTTTCTTTAATCAGCTATTAAAGGTACATACAAGAACAAGACCTTGCGGAGGATAAGTTACAGACAAGCAGAAATGCGAGTCCCTTAGGCAGAGCCAAGTGCATTAGAGGTTGAAATGGCAATTGAAAAATTGAAGATTTATAAAGCATCCAGGTTCAGATGAGATCCCAGCAGAACTGATAAAATCAGGGGGAGAAAAATTGATGGACAAGATACGTTGGTTGCTTAGTATGATTTGGGACAAAGAAGCTCTTCCAGATGAAATGAAATGAATCATGTAATCCGTACTAATTTATAAGAAAGGAGAGTACACTGATTGCAACAACTACAGGGGCATCTCATTACTGTCAACTTCGTACCAACGTCTAACAAATATATTAGTAAGCCTACTTACTCCTACTTTCCTCCCTATATATTTATGACCTTCTAGGAGATCATCAATGTGCATTTAGAAGAAAACAGGTCTACAACAGATCAGATTTTTAGTATTAGACAGATTTTAGAAAAGAAATGGGAATATAATGGTACTGTACATCAACTATATGTAGACTTCAAAAAAGCATATGATTCAATTAAGAGGGAGAAGTTATATAGTATCCTGCTGGAGTTCGGAATTCCTAAAAAGTTAGTTTGACTTATACGAATGTGTCTAAATGGCTCAAAGAGTAGGGTGCATGTAGGCAAACAGTTTTCAGACACTTTTGAAATCCAGAATGGGTTGAAGCAAGGAGATGCACTATCTCCTCTACTATTTAATTTTGTACTAGAGCATGCTATTAAATCTTTAGAGAATGAGGAAGGCTTACAACTGAATGGTATTAATAAGCTGTTAGTTTATGCTGATGATGTAGTACTACTGGCCGATAGCGAGGAGATACTAAAGGCCAACATGCACACACTATTGAGTAACACTAAGAAATTGGGACTGGAAGTAAATATCAATAAAACTAAATATATGGTCACACGTAGAAATTCAGTATATAATGGAAATGGACAGCTAAGGACAAATGAGGGAAATTTTGAGGAAGTGGCTGAATTCAAATACCTAGGAACAATAATCACAAATAGGAATGAGATGCACAAAGAAATTAAACATAGGCTCAATTCTGGAAATGCGTGCTATTATGCATTACAGAGACTTTTGATGCCCCAACTCCTTTCAAAAAACGTTAAGTTGAAAATATGTTGTTGTTTTCTAATGGCGAGATTTGACGCTTAAGTCATTTTCTCTCTGGCTTCCCAGTACAAGCGAACAAGGTCCTTAGAGTGTTGTGCAGTTGAATTTAAAGCTGGACAGACTAGAAGGTGGTGTTTGTCCATGATCAGGTCCGGGCCTTTGCATATGACACATCTGTCGGATTGGAAAACGTTTATTCTGTGGAGGTGGTGAGCCAGGCAGTCGTGTCCTGACATCAGTCTGAATTTTGCTACTGCTTCTTTGTGGCCTTTATATTTTATTTCTGTGTATAGCTCATCAATTTTTTCCCATGATTTTCCTCTGGCTGTTGCAATGTTTTCTTTCATGGTTTCCATTTGGAATGCTTTCTTAATTTCTTCGATCTTTCTGTGGAGGTTCGAATTGGGGTGGGTTGTTATCTGTATTTTGGTACCCTTTTTGGCAAGTCCATCAGCTATTTCATTGCCAACTATTCCGATGTGCGAGGGTATCCACTGGAAGGCTATTAATTTATTTTGGTTGTTGAGGCATTTCAGAAGTTTATGGCATTCCAAGATGGTTTCATTTTCTGGTGTTTGGTTAGAGGTTATTGCTTGTATAGCGGCCTTAGAGTCTGCCAGAATAACAGCTTTTGTAAACATTTTTGTTCGGAATAGAAGGTTGTGGAGTGCTACTTCTATGGCCTTTACTTCACCATCGAAGGCTGTATTGTTTGTACCTACTGCAACATATTGACTAGACAGATGAGAGTAGATTCCTGCACCAGCATTTTCACTCTTGGTTTTGGAGACATCAGTGAAGACTCTTAGCCACTCTGGTTCTGGGAACTTTGTACTAATAGTTTCTAAGGTCATTTGTTTGGCTATTGATGGGTTTGTATCATTTTTCTTTATTATTTCGTCTATTGAGAGGGTTGCATTGTACAGTTGGTAATCTAATGGGCTTGGTATTTGAGGTGTTGGTTCAGTTTTGGCATCTAATTTATGTTTTTGGAAAAGATTACTAGTTTTGTGGAGAAAGGAAGGTTGTGTGATTAAGATCTGAGGTGTTGTGCTTTGAGGTTGGATTGCTTTTGGTAGCGCTGCTAATTTTGTGTGCATGATGCAGGATTTCTTTTCTAAAAGTTGAAAATATATAAAACTATTATTCTACCAGTTATATTATATGGGTGCGAAACATGGACTCTTACTTTAAGGGAGGAAAGGAGATTGCGAGTATTTGAGAATAAAGTTCTTAGGAAAATTTTTGGACCAAAGAGAGATGAACAGACAGGTGAATGGTGAAGACTACATAACAATGAACTACATGGTCTTTATAGGAAGCCAGATATAATAAGAACAGTTAAGTCTCGTAGACTGCAATGGGCAGGACATGTTGCGCATATGGGGAATGAAAGACGTGCATGGAAACTTCTTGTAGGAAAGCCAGAAGGAAAACGCCCAGTTGGTAGACCAAGAATGAGGTGGGAGAACAACATTAACTATGATTTGAGGGAAGTAGATTATACAGGGAATGATTGGAAAGCATTAGCTCAGGATAGGGATGTATGGAGAGCTTATGTCAGCACGGCCATGAACCTACGGGTTCGATAGTGCCAGTGAGTAAGTGAGTAAGTATGGAAAGCCACGAATTTAAACATCCGTGTTACAGCGACTTTTCCCGTCCCTGAACATCCGATGCCTAAAGTCACGAGCGAGACTCAATGTTGATTGTGTAACAATTTAACACAGGATTCACAAAGTTTATGAAATAGTTTACAGATTAGCCATAACAGACCTTCAGCGATAAGTGGTAATCATACTGATGCTGCAAAATTAAATTAAATAGCGTGCACTGTCCATGTTGTTAGAACAAATTGTGAATATGCAGCGCATTCGTATCGACATCTACAATCTCTTAATTATTTTGTAATTCCTACAATTGTAAACCCACTGATAGTATTTACTAGGTGTTTCAACATAATTTTAAAAGTCGTACAATTTTTATTTTGTAAGTTCTTTTAAATATTATTTAGAAACCCGTATACAGTTTCGTTTTTTCTAATCTTTTAATTTTTTTATAATTATGTCTTTATACAGTTTCAATTTTTTGTTTTTTAATATTTTTGAACATATAATTTATATGTGTGTATATAGTTCCGTACTATCTAAATTTTTTTAATATTTTAAAAATATAATTTGAAAGTCTACATATATGGTTTTAAGGTTTTCAATTATGTACATATTACTTCCATAAGATTATATTACAAATTTTTGCAATTCTCTTCAACCAAGTTCCGAATTTTGCAATCCTAGTAAAGTGTTTTTCGGTTGTTGATGTTGGCAACTTCTGGAGTTTTTTGGGTGGTTGATGGTGGCAACATTGGAACAACATGGGAAAGTAGGAAGTAAGTAATTTATTCACGATCATGTTTTACGTAAATATATAAATATAAAAAGTTGTAAAGAAAGTCTGAAGATCATTGGAAAATGTGGTGGGGTTGTACAAGACCAGCTTTTTACTTACGCGACTTATGCCATTTTTGATGTAATTTAAAGTATTACGAAGTGTTGATGATACCATTTACCTTTGGGATTTAACCATCGTCAAAATATTGAAACCTATCATGAAATGAAGTAGTGGAAATATGATTTTACGTTGTAACCATCAGACATGTTGAATGTTCCATAGGATAACAGATATGAAGAGGTAATTTATGTTACGTATTAAAACAGATTTAAATTGCAAGGAAACTAAAAGCTAACCAAACCTAAATCATTGAATGGAAACTAAATCAATTACTCTAACGTAGATGAATTCCAGGGAACGTCCGTTTTATTATTTTAAGCGGTTAAATATGTAAAAGACAAATTCGGACATAATTTGTTGAATGCTATATCGGTGGTATATCTGTGGTCATCGGTGCTCATCGTTGTGATAATTGGTGGTTTATCGCTGGTTAGAAGTAAGAACTGTTGTAACCTTCGTGGTCACGACAGGAAATAGTCCCACTTTATTTTCATATTTACGAGAAAATAAAGAAGTGATAACAAGTTTCCCAGATTGAAATACGTTAAATATCGTATTTGATTAATATGTATGCCAATTATGTACTGTTAAAGTGTGTAAATAAAAAGGCACTGTTCTCCCACCCGGCCGAAAATGTTTAAAACAGTACAAAACGTGTTTACAAGTGTTTAGTGCACCAGTGGCATAAGAATGTAAGTGTAGAATTGTGAGAGGCATAAAACCGACCACATCCAACAAAACTATAGTTTACAACAATATAACAGAAAAATCATGCGCTAGTAGAAGTGCAGTTGAGCCCCAAAATGTTTAAAATAGTACGAAACATTATAAATGGTTGAAAAGTGTTTAGTGCATGAGTGGCATAAGAATGTAAGTGTAAAATTGTGTAAGCCAATTAATGGATCACAGCCCAAAACAGCATATTCTGGCAAAATATCGAATGTTGTAATTTAGTTCAAACAATCTGACACATCCTTTATCAAGATTTGAACTTTGGAACAAATCTCAATACAAGCAAATATATAACCCATACAAAATTACCTGATAAACTAATGAGCAGCTGGTATTCTGGTACCACAGCCAATTGTTGTATCGGCTTTTTACTAAAATTTTTATTATATCGTAAAAGTTGGACGTCAGGTTTCTGTTCTCCATCACGAAAAGCAACACTATACATTAACAGATGACCCTGCCTAGTCCCCACCAATAAATTGTCATCTGAAACAGTCACATGTAATCTTAAAAAAACCACATACACTTTCTAGCCTTCACTTATCGTAATTAGATTTAAAATCGCAATTTCATACCATAAGCAGCAATGGAATCGATGTGCACGGTTAACTTGAGTAACTGAGAGAGCTCATAAGCATCATGCATCCTTGTTGTTTATAAATGAACATTTGAAAATATGGTTCATTAAATTTACACAACAATCATCATAAGTCACTAAATTTATCTCATGATGATAAACTGACATAGTAAAGAATTAGTAGCACTAAACATGATTCATTTTCAGCCATAATGTCACATTATCATGATCATAGAGAACCAAAAGTTGGAACGCATTGAAAACATGTTTTCTGTTGCCAACATCACGAAAAAAAAAACAAATCAAGTCGAGATTTACAATAATAATAAGTTCAAATGCGCACTCACCGTGCATGGAGGTAAGTACGAGTACATTACTTGTCTTTACTATAAGCTGCGATGGATCTCTGTCTATTCTTACATTTTATAAAATATCTGTTACATAATTCCGAACGTAATATACATACAGACACACTTGTCATTTGGTTCGTGGTAGGTCTTGTTGCTGCACCCCTTGTGGTGAAAGCCATGGGTTGCCAATCTTGTCGTCACGTGTCACATTTTATGATTAGCTTCCGTCCAGGTCCTATCTTGCATGGCACACGTTGCATAGAAGTCCTCCGGTATGCTATTCTTCATCTCGTGCAGGTCTTGTAGAAGCTGTTTGTAGGCGTCATTAGCTCGCATCTTAGATCCTCTATCAAAAATATATTCCTGGTGAGCTCATACATTAGCCTCGATCTTGAGTTCTGTGGTATTCCTAGAGCTCTCTTCAGATATCTAGCTTTCACCCGCTCTGGTTCTTGCATCTGTTTGTATTGAGGTATTGTCCCACTGATTCTATGCCATACGTCAGGACGGGTAATATTTTTACCTGAAACAAGTCCATTAACCTGGTCAATAGAAGGATACTTGTAGACAAACTGGAGGAACTAGTTGGTAGGACGAGAACGACGACCTTGATATCGAATATTCTAGCAGAAAACCACACCTAGATAGAAGACGGAGTAGGTAAATCCGACTGGCTACCACAGACGAACGGCTTCCTCCAAGGAGATCCGCTCAGTCCTATCCTGTTTAACGTCCTCACACACGATTTCACAAATGGAATGGAAGGAACAAGTACGTACATCTACGCCGATGACATGGCCATCGCAACGACAGATACAAACTACAGTCAACACTAGACACACTAAGCAAAATGGGCCGAGCTAAACGACATCAAGATAAACGAAAAGAAGACCGGACTGGTAGTGTTCAGAAAAGGAGGAAGACTCGCCGAAGCAGAAAACGTAAAATGCAATGGCAACCTACTCAAGAGGACAAATAATTTGAAATATCTAGGTATCACAATCCAGACAACTGGGGAAAGCTTCAGGATACACATAAGAGCGAGAACAGTGACGGCCACTAGAACCATGAATGAAATCAGGAACATCACACAACTATCGAAGTCGAGATTTATGTCATAGAGTATGTATTTCGAAATTTTGAAAATTGCGAAAATTAAGTCTAGAGGGTGTGTACGGGATTTATAATGCAAACAAATACGGCCTAGATGCAATATTTCCGGATTCAGTATTCCAAGTCTATTGTATCTGTGATATCACCAAAAATGTCTGAATATTCAAAATTTTAAAAACAGTATAAATTAAGTCTAGAAGGTGTATCAGGGATTTCTAACGTAACAGATTCCGTCTAAATGTCAACATTTTCGAAATTTTTAAAACTGCAAAAATTGAATCTAGAGCAGCAATAATCCACCAGATGTCTAGAGTGGGTTATAGCTGGTCTAGAGGTTGCAGCAAGCTTTAGTGTAGGCATGAGAGTCTCTTCAGGGCGTGTTTTAGATTAAGCTTACTTCTGGGTTCTACTGGTGTGAAGGACAAGGAATTCGATAATCATTAACAATTAGTTGTGTAATTAATTAAAAAGAGTTTATTTCGTTAACCTCTTATGAACAACACAATACACAACAAGTTAATATCTTGTAGGCTACTTGAGCAAATCTAGGCTTCCCTAGTATATTTTACGTACGATAGATTGATTCATACTTTTAGGTAATAATATGGGAGCAACAGGCTCCTCTGAATACTCGTAATATGATAAACTAGCCCACTCTGTTTTCGTAAGGGAGCTACTTGCTCCTCTCTGTATGTACTCGTATGGGAGCTACTGGCCACACATTGTTAACAATAAAATTTCTTGGCCTTTTATGTTCATTTTCCAAGGAAGTTTTAAAATTGGTTCTAGTATTCCTTTTAACAAAATTTATTGTTTTGCAAATCTAACCATGTTCAACACGTCAATCAAATTTACACTTTTATAATAAACATTAGTTTCGCTTCGCTAGGTACATGTACCTGCCAACCCTTGAGTTACCGTTAACCACTGTATAACAACAGCTTATTGTGGTCCCAAATACATTTTAATTCTAGGACGTATCCCTGCTACATAATGCCTCCTGAATCCAAAGACATAAAATTGAGAATTTTTTTTTCTTTTGATTCAACGTCCACTTTTTTTATCATTGTTTGAAAACATGATACGTACAACTTTCAATACACTTAAACAATAATTTTTATAATCAATTTCTAAATCTTAACATATAAATACAAAATATAAACCCTTATACTTATAGTAATACTAGAATAGTCATCTTCTCCATATATATTTTTCTTTTACACTATACTCTTTGTTGTTATTAAATGCTGTACTTTTTATTTTGAAGGCCTATAAACACTAGGAAGATGCTGATTTTTTTAACGCACTTAAATTTGCGAGGACACTAGATTATTGTGGCATCAAGTTCGAAGAAATTAGGCACTAGTTTTCTGTATGCATATACTTTTTTTTAGACACACTTATTACAGTTTATATTTACACTTTAAAAAAACACATGTATTTCTATTAATTTCAACATTTTTATAACTTATTCATTTGCTGTTTCACTAAACACTTGATAACCCATACGTCTTGCTGTCACTATCATACCATGCCATACTCTTTAACATTTAGAGGGAAGCGTGTTCACATCTATCTATATGATGTGGACTTTTCCAATTACGTTCTGACTTTGATTTTTTTTAACTCCTGGATCAAATGGGGCATATGAATAGCCTACAATCACTAACTTCTTCCCTATCACCCATATTTTTATTTTGCACCCCTTATGCAATCTAAATAATAAACAAAATTTCATCTACCAAAATTCAGCATCCAAGCAATAACCATTTTCTTTAGCCACACTGCCGAGCAATCCAACTTTATACTTCCTACTTGAACAATTCTCGTATTTATCATTGTTAGGAACTTTCTTATTACTTATTCCTTTTTCCCTCGATTTCTTGGCCCTACATTTCCTTCTTTCGAACGAGGCTTCTGCCTCCTCGTCCACTTTTAATTTATTAATAGGGGACACATCTACCCTATAGCTACTACTTTCTGCATATTTATTCTCTATAACCCTAGAGTACATTTTATGTTCGATCAATTTACTTTGCTTTAACGCCTTTTGTGGGTCACGAATTTGCTCAGAGTCCTCTACACTCGCCACATTTGATTTTAAGGTAGAAATTTGATTTTCAACTAACTCTATCACTTCAATATCATATTGAGAGAACCTTATTTCTTTAATCTTTGGACCGAAGTCAGAAAATACTCGGGAACTGTCCTCCCGTCCGTATCCCTGAATACGCCATTGCTAAGTTCTGGCTACTTTTCAGTTGTCGATTATAAATTTCACTTTTCTCGCGATCTACGCGCAATGACATATCCATGGTCTGAGGCATTGTATGATATGTACCCACGCTCCCATCTACAAATACATTTTTACTTATCTTTTCGAGAACCTGAACCTTGCCTTCAACTGAAACTAAATCTTTTGTCGCATTGTTATCAGCAATGTTCATTTTTTCGTTCAACAGTTTGTTGTTCTGCTCCACCTCGGTCACAGATTCTACTTCAAGGGCATTTATATTAGGTTCATCTGCGACTATTTGTGAACATTTTATATTATCATTTAAATATTTCAGAAATTGTTCCACTTGATTTTCAATTTTTTTCTTTGAGCTCGCATTGACTCTATTAATTTATATTTTATACCTTTGTTTATCTGCATTAAATCATCTTTGATAACCGATTGTTTAGCTTCAGCTAAGTATTTTAAATCTATCGGGGAATTAAGTTGTAATGAAATCCCTTGGGATTCAACACCATCTATACGGACACTCGAATTTGTCTCTTGAGCTACCGACATGGAGCCTTCACAACATATACCATTTGAAATTAACATAATTTGAATTTAGAAATTCCATATTCATTTTATCCCCGCGACTTTATGTACTATTCTTTTCACCTTATTTAATCATTTGTTTTATAAAGTTAAACATTTCAATTCAGTTTTGAGTACAACAATCTATTAAGGTCTCACTACTTCTCAATTCGATTATCAATCCTTTTTTTTATCATTTCTAATTAATCTATATTTTATAAATTAATTACTTTATTTGATTCATGATCCTATTTACTTTTTATATTTTTATTATCAATCAACTTAAATAAAAACACGTGTGATTATCGTATTCCCAATAAATAACATGTCTTTATCATCATATTCTCTAATATACTTTAGATATGAAAGCAAATTAAATCTATCTCGGGCTCATAATAATTAAAACAGCAAAAATATCACGTATGGAATTTCGAATTACACATACATTTCATTAATATACATATAATTATCCCTTTCTACATTAAACACATATATTTTTATTACCCTTCACTTATTAGTTTATATTATTCTTCCTTTATTTTATTTTATTTTTGATTTACGCGTCCGATGGTTTCTTCAGAGTTGCCGTATTCTGCCGATCGGATCTGCCTCTGGTTCCATTCACTGCTTCTAGCTCAGCGTCTGCAGCTGATTCTCGTTTCTTTCTCGAACTTTTCACCTTTCACCTACACTACAGTTGGCGTCGTGTTGGTCAAAGTCACCTGGTTTTCTCGTTCACACTGTCAATGATTTTTTTGTCCATCACCCAGCAATTAATCTAATGTTCGGGCCCCACGATGGGCATCATTTGCAGCAAGCTTTAGTGTAGGCACGGGTATCTTCAGGCCGTGTTTTAGATTAAACTTATTTCTGGGTTCTACTGGTGTGAAGGACAGGGAATTCGATAATCTATAACAATTAGTTGTGTAATTAATTAAAAATGGTTTATTTCGTTAATTTCTTGTGAACAACAAATTAATAATATCTTGTAGACCACTTGAGCAAATCTAGACTTACCTAGTATATTTTACGTACGATAGATTGATTCATACTTTTAGGTAATAATATGGGAGCAACAGGCTCCTCTGAATACTCGTAATATGATAAACTAGCCCACTCTGTTTTCGTAGGGGAGCTACTGGCTCCTCTCTGTATGTACTCGTATGGGAGCTACTGGCCACACATTGTTAACAATATAATTTCTTGGCCTTTTATATTCATTTTCCAAGGAAGTTTTAAAATTGGCTCAAGTATTCCTTTTAACAAAATGTATTATTTTGCAAATCTGACCATATTCAACACGTCAATCCAATTTACACTTTTATAATAAACATTAGTTTCGCTTCGCTAGGTACATGCACATGCCAGCCCTTGAGTTACCGTTAACCACTGTATAACAACAGCTTATTGTGTGGTCCCAAATAAATTTCAATTCTAGGAAGTACCCCTGCTACAAGGTATGTATCCGGGATTTTTAATGCAAAATATCCAGTTAAAACAAAAATTTCCCGCTTGAGTGTTCCTAGGCCATAGTCTTGGTGTTCTCACCAAAAATGTCAACATTTTCGACATCGTTAAAATTGCAGAACTCAAGTCTAGAGAGTGTGTCAGGGATTTCTTATGCAAAAAATCCTGTACAAATCCAGAATATCCTAATTGTAAACAATCCTGTCTAAATCGAGAATTTCCCAATTGAGTATTCGAAATATAGTCTTGGTGTTTTCACCATAATGTCAAAATTTTCAAAAAATTTAAAACTGCATAAATTGAGTCTAGAGGGATTTCTAATAAAAAAAATCCGGTCTAAATCCAAAATTTCCCGATTGAGTAATGGTGTTTTTACCAAAAATGTCAAAATTTTCGAAATTTTGAAAATTGTAAACATTAAGTCTAGGTGTTTTCACCAAATATTTCAAACATTTTGAAAATTATAAAAATTAAGTCTAGAGAGTGTGCCCGGGATTTCTAATACAAAAAGGTCCTGTCTAAATCTAAAGCTTTCCGATTGGGGTTTTCACCAAAAATGTCAAAATTTTCGAAATTTTGAAATCTGTAAAAATTAAGTCTACATGGTGTGTCCAGGAATTCTAATGCAAAAAAATCCGGTTTAAATCCAAAATTGCCCGATTGAATATTATAAGGCTATAGTTTCGTGTTTTCACCAAAAATGTAAACATTTTCGAAATTTTTAAAACGTGCAAAAATTAATCTAGAGAGTGTGTCCGGGATTTCTAATGTAAAAAAATACAGTTTAAATCCTAAGCTATAGTCTTGGTATTCTCACCAAAAATGTCAAAATTTTCGAAATCGTGAAAGCTGCAACAATCAAGTCCAGAGGGTGTGCACAGGGATTTCTTATGCATAAAATCCTGTCTAAATTCAGAATTTTCCAATTGAGTATTCCAAGCCTTTTTGGTGTTTTCACCATAATGTCAAAATTTTCGAAATTTCATAAATTAAGTCTAGAGAGAGTGTCCGAGATTTCTAATAATAAAATCCGGAATGAATCCAAGAATTTCCCAATTGATGTTTTCACCAAAATGTCAAAATTATCGACATTTTTAAAATTACAAGAATTAAGTCTAGAGGGCGTGTCCGGGATTTCTACGCTATTATTATGCTTCGGTAAATTCCACGTAAAATTTGACATATACACAATATGGATATTAAAATTCCTTCCCTGCTTCCCAAAGTGTATATGGACTATTAAAAATATATTCATTCCAAAATATTGTAGAATATGAACAAACTCATATGTAACAAAAAAAATATTTATTTTAATTAAATCTCAGTCACCACGCAAAAGTGTTACTTGTTACTTAGCTTTATATTGTATAATTAGTGAATAAATTTTATCTATATCGTTTTTATAAGCGAATGTATGCATGTCTGTCTCTTTGTCCTATATGCGCTGCCATACCGTTCATCCGATTGTGATGTGGCTTTTTAAAAAATGTCCACGAGTTCCCGTCAAGTTTTTAGTCTATAAGAGAGTTGTAATACTCAGCCTCTTCACCCTTAAATATCAACCTTTGTAGAGAAAAAAGTGCTTTTTGGAAATTTTTGGACGCTTAAATGGCTTACGCTGCCTAAACCATAACATATACACCAAATTCATGTACACAAAATTGAATATCTCAACAACAAAAAATCTACTAAAAAGTCCGCGATATCATACGTCTATCTTTTACGGATAACTCATAATAACCAAATTTATTTTTCAGCTCATTGATACCAAGAAGATCGGGATGACTAGATTCCCGCGAGCGTAGCAGTGCACAGCTGGTATTCTTTTACGGATAACTCTCAATAACTATTATTGTATTTAAGCACATTTATGCCAAGATGATCGGGATAAGTAAATTTCCGGGCAACGCTGGTAATCAGTATGGGACGTCTAAAAAATTACGATACCATATACACTTTGGGAAGCAGGGAAGGAATTTTAATATCCATATTCTTCTATTTATTTATTCAACTAAACATGAAAATACATTTAATTTATACATATATAGGCGTTACAGCGCACGCCGGGCATTAGCTAGTAAATAAATAAAAACAAACTTTTGATTGTATAGTGATTATAATGTAATAAAAACATTTCGCCCGAACAAGGACTTAAACCCTGCACCCTTAGGTTAAAAGCCTAATGCTCTACCGACTGAGCTATACGGGCGGCTGGCATTTGGACTTTGTTATCCACTAGAGGTTATTAGTAATACACGAACTATACACCACGGTCGGTAGCATAGAGAACGAATTAGCACGGGGTGTTTAAATTAATTACGATATAAATGTATAATTAATTATTTTGTATTTATTCAACTAAATAGGCCTATAAAAACACATTTAACTTATTTAGGCGTAGCAACGCACGCCATGTATTAGCTAGTTAGAATCTAAAACTCAAAAATATGTATTTTGTAACTTCTCCTTTATACAGTATAATACGTTAATAATTTCTTGTTCAAATAAAACTTAAAACTTCATAGAGATCCTTCTTTTACTTTCACTCTGTAAACATAATACCATTCTACAGTTACGTCAGTTATCGATATAAAACCGTACATTTTAAGTACAATTATTAAAGATAGAAACTCCATATTTTGTATTAGAGAGATCATCATCATCATCATGAACAAATTCGTTTTAGGCCATGTGGCCTGTACGGTAAACCTAGCGAAGATGGTCTTGATCTTTCCACCGATGTTTTGGCCTTCCTTGGTCCCTATGTCCAGTTGGGGTATATTGGAATGCCAATTTTGGAAGTCTATTTCTTGCCATTCTCATCAGATGATTTTTCCATTCTTGTTGGTATCTTTGTATATCTTCATTTAAACTTGTTACTCCAAGTTTTCCTCTGGTAGTAGTGTTCCTTTGGTGATCCAGTCTATTAACTCCTAACAATGATCGTAAGAAGCGCATTTCACTTCCGTATTTTAGAGCAGTTTTTGATGTGATGTTATGTAATCTTAGTTTTGTCTCTGTCCTCATCTGTTTACCAAAATGTGTATTAGAGAGATTTAAACATATATATATACACTAGCTGGCCCGGCGAACGTCGTATCGCCTTTAAATATTTTTACGTTAATTTTTCCGATGTTTTAATAGTTATCTGATATTCGGGGCGGAAACAAATCCAACAAATCAAAGATTATAAAAATCGGTCGAGCCGTTCTTGAGTTATAAATAGTGTAACTAATCCGACTTTGTTATATATATATACAGGGCAAGTCAAAATGTTGTGCAGGTTTCAGAAATTTATTATGTGAAATGTAATGAACATATAATATTGTGAGACATATTGTATGAAAGGTAAACTCTCAAAGTTTTTTTTAAAATATTCACAGATGTTCTATGTGAGCGCCTTTTGTTACACGACAGATGTCAAGCCGATATTCAATCTCCTGCCAAACTTTCTGTAGCAGTCCGCGGTCGATATCAGCAATGGCTGCTGTGATGCGGGCACGCAGTTCATGCAGTGTTGTTGGAAGTGGTGGTACGTAAACATGATCCTTTACAAGACCCCACATGAAGAAATCACACGGGGTTAGATCTGGTGAACGAGGTGGCCAATGAATGAGTTGTTGATCACCCTGAGATGCACGGCCTATCCAGCGTTGTGGTAAAGCCGTATTCAAATGGTCTCGAACACTGCCATGGTAATGTGGAGGGGCACCATCCAACTGCAGAATGAAATCTGGACTATCCGCTTCAAGCTGCGGAAGGAGCCATTGTTGTAGCATATCAAGGAAAACATGTCCGTTCACAGTACGTTCATGAAAGAAAAAAGGGCCCATAAACCTTTGCATGGGAAATGGCACAAAAGACATTCACTTTCGGAGAATCGCGTTGATGATCCAGAGTTGCATGGGGGTTACCAGTTCCCCAAATCCTTACATTGTGTCTATTCACTTTTCCTGAAAGGTGGAGTCGCTTCATCACTGTAAACTACCCTCTCATGGAACTCATTCTCTTCCATTAATGCGAGAAAATCAACACAGAAGGACGCTCGCAAAGCATAATCGGCGGGTTTTAAGGCTTGAACCAGTTGCAAGTGGTAGGGTTTCATCTGTAAACGTTTCCGGAGAATCCGCCATACAGTTTTTTGTGGTAGTTGAAGTTCTGTCGCTCCCCGGTAGGTGGATTTCTGTGGACTCCGCACGAAGCATGTGCGAACACGTTCGACTGTCTCTTCACTCGTCGACGGACGGCCAGTCGATTTTCGTTTACAGATACAGCCTGAATCCCTAAATTGTGTGTACCACTTACGAATGGATCTCCCATCCGGCGGGTCTTTATCGTATCTGGTACGGAAATGTCGTTGAACACTAGTCACAGAGTTGTTTACATGGTAATCAAGCACACAGAAGACTTCTGATACCCAGTCAACGCCATTTTCCTTTACTGCTCTGCTGTTGACATCTTGCGGGTGAACGCGGAACTTTAGAAGTGGACAACTAAACTTTGAGAGTTTACCTTTCATACAATATGTCTCACGATATTATATGTTCATTACATTTCACATAATAAATTTCTGAAAACCTGCACAACATTTTGACTTGCCCTGTATATATAAGTCCCGGCCACGCGTTGTTGTGGCTAAGGTATACGTTAAATTATGTTGTAGTAAACTAAGTGAGAAATCTAAATCAGAAAGTTTTTGTTTTACACAATTTTTTAGTTCTGGTACGTTAACTACACCCGGTATAAATAAGGGTGGTGGTTTATGTGGAAATGGATTTGTTAAGTGAGATGAATTTGTTGTCTGCATTCTCAGCATCATCCACAAGTGTATCATAAGGATTATATACATTTATTGATGGAATATTTTGAGAAGGCTTGCTGATTTCATTACACTTTCGTTTTTTTCTACGAACTTGCTGGCAGTTTGGGTTCTCATCATCATCAAGAAGTCTCTGTATAGTATTATCATCTTGTGATATATTATAGCCATCTTGTTTTTCATTTAATTGAGGCATGGAGATTGTTTCTGTAATATTAGGCATATTATTATAACTAACAGACCTACTTACAATTCTGTTATTCCGTTCCTTAGGACCTTCATATGTTTTTAAACTGACATTCTTCTTAAATGTAAGATTTATGTCAAATAGGCCTATAACAATTTGCGGAAATTCACTTGATATCTTATCATTCATGGTCTCTAGAACTGATTCGCCATATTGTTCAATGTCCCTTCTCGGTCCAGTTAAATTTAAATTAAGTTGCTGTATTTCAGCCAGATTACTTAAAAGTAATACTTACACATGAAATTAATATTACTGTCAATATACTGAAAATAAAATAAACACAAACACACTTAAATTATGAAATAATCAATATTTGTAATTCAATTGAAATTCGTTGTTGCAACAAAAAGCACAGTCATCGTGTTAAATAATAAACCAATTACCTTACACGGCCATCTGTTAGACTAGTATGTAACTCACATATAATTATAATTCTTTGTTAAATAATAAACAAATAATTTGCAATAAAAATAATGCGACTATAAATTTAGTTATAAACTTCCCTAAGTCTCAAGTTGGATCAAACTGCACACGGTGTGAAAAATTTTATTAACATCGGTTCAGTAGTTTAGGATTCCATCGCGGACAAACAACGTGACACGTAATATATATATATATATATATATATATATATATATATATATATTATATATATATAGCCTAAGTGTCCACCGCTGTGCTCTCGAGGTAGCATGCTGCCTTGTCACGCAGCGGGCCCGAGTTCGATCCCCGGTCGGGGCAGTTTTTCTGGGTGAGGTTTTTATCGGGGTTTTTCCTCACCTGTAAGACAAATGTCAGGAATCATCATCCTTCACGGTGTGGAAAGCAACGGGAAGCTACCACACCTACAATTCCCTAGTAAAGCTGCAAAGCATAGCATGAAAATGCTATGATTGAAATGAAAGATCTGCCCTCGGGCAGAAGGATAGTGTCCGACTATCTTCTTCTTCTTCTTCTACTACAAGGTTTAGGCTATGCAGCCTGTTCCGGCGAAGTCAAAAGTGGAGTCCATCTTCTACGTGGTCGGCCAACATCTCTTGTTCCTCAGGGATTATACAGGAAGGTTCTTTTTGGTATTCTTTCGTTGTTCATTCTCATTAAGTGTTCTGTCCATTTCTTATTATTTTCGCTGATTTTATCTTCAATGTTATATATATATATATATATATATATATATATATTTAATTCTTCTCGTATAGTTTCATTCCTTATTCTATCCGCTCTTGTGCATCCTTTCACATTACGTAAAAAATAGCATTTCCGTAGTCTGTATCCTGCTTTTATCCCTTGATTTCATTATCCAATTTTCACTTCCAAACAACAACAAAGGAACAGCCATTGTTTTATATAATTTAAGCTTCGTATCTTTCCTTGTTTTCCGACCTAAGGTTCTTTTTATCGTTCCAAAAATAGCCTGAAATTTATTTACTTTATTTTCTATATCTTTATTTTCTCTATAAGTTATATCACATCCTAAATATTGGAAATGTGATACTTGTTCTATTATTTTGTTATCCAGTACAATTTTTTATCTAATTCGATATTTACCAATAAATGCCATTACTTTTGACTTATTTATTGATATTTTACAATTAAATCTATTGGCTATTAATTTAAATTTATATGCTAACATTTGGAGCTCATTTTCAGATTCTGCTAAAAGTACAACATCGTCAGCGAATAATAAAGCATTTATTTTATCTTTATTATCAATTAATATTCCTTCATTAGTTAAACCTTCTACCATTCTTTTAGGATAACGTCCATATAAATATTAAATAATATAGGTGAGAGTGAACACCCTTGTCGTACTCCTTGGTTTATTTGAAAAAAATCTTATTTTTAGTCAACTGAGGGTCAATACAAATATTTGTTCCATAGTACAAGCTCTTAACAGTTTCTATAATCTGAATAGGGAGGCCTTCTTCTCTTAGAATATTCCACAATATTTCCCTGTTTACTCGATCAAATGCTTTATCTAAGTCTATAAATAACAAATGTGTTTCTAGGTTTTTTCCTCGTCTTTTGTTTATTACCTGATTCAGGGCAAATGCTCCATCGGTACAAGATCTTCCTTTTCGGAACCCGTTTTGTTCTTCTTCTAGTCCGACAGCGGTACTCATTACGTGGCCCGCGGGCCGCATGCGGCTCTTGAATATATTTATTAAGGCTCTTAGAATAATTTTATATTCATTACATTACGTTTAAATTTTAAATTCTAAGTATAATATAATATTATATTTATTGAAAATCTACAAAACTTTGGATATCCCTGTGTCGAACAGATATGGTTTCTTATATTTGACACTTTTGTAATTTCTAGTGAGTACCACTCTAGCTAGTGTTACTTCAGTAATTCGTTGTATTCGTTTTGCTATTATTCTAGCATAGATTTTATATCCGACTATCTGAAGTTTAAATAAATTAAAATTTTATTTGTTGAAACTGTCAGTTACCATGGAATTGGCCTATTAGAGTGGCATATGTATACTCTCGAATTGTTAAAACAATCATTTCCTGGAGTAGACATTGTGCAACACATTTTATTACAATTCATCACCAGGCATCTAGTCACGTGTTATTTATATATTTTTTATTCTTAATTTGCCCCCTTTTATATATTTTACGTGTCGCATGCAAGCGGTGACACGAGCTGTGTGCAGAGGATGTCACACACACACTTCGTTGCCCACACAAGGATCTCCAACGCCAGGCCACCTCCAAAAGAGCAACACAAGACACGCCATTCAAATCACTAAATAATGCGAATATAATTGGATGAGTACGATGACCTAATGGTGTTCAGGGATAATGTTTTGGCCTTAAATTTTCCCAACATTAGTTTTTTAGATTTATTTAGCCTGGTGGAGTTAAGGCTATGTGGCCTTCTCTTCCACTAGGCTATGTGGCCTTCTCTTCCACTCACCAGGACAAACATATATTACATCAGAATATAACAATCTCAATTAATTGTAATATTAAATACTAAGTAAAATTTTAATCAAAAAAGATAATATCTATTATATTACGATCTATAATACAACCAGTTAATGTTTGTTAAAATTAAGACTAAAACTAATAATAAAATGTATACAAGCAAGACATATAAAATTGTCCCTGTGTAATGTATATAAAAAACAAAGAAAAATAATGAGATATAAAAAACAAATTTTACGAATATACAATATTTAAAACAAATAAAAGTATTTGTTAATCTTAATATTATTTTCATAAATAATTAAATTTATTAATTGTTAAAAGAATCCTTCCATGGTATCTTTACCTTGTCGTGGTGGAGTGGCTTGCGTGCTTAAATGATTCTGGGAGCTGCGCCGGCGGTAGCATAGCTGCCGTTAAGGTTACCCATGCCGGACTGGTCGAAGGTGATAAGCCAGACGAAAAAAGTACCTTGGTCGAGAGAGTGACGATCTTTCACTGTAAAAATACAACCGTCAAGAAATGCGGTCATGGGTTCAACTGGGGTAAAATTTTCCGGAGATCAAATAGTCCCCCATTCGGTTCTCCGGGCGGGGACTACTTCAGGGAACCCATGCCAAAGGCTCAAACACAGGGACATGTTCCTAGGAACATGGAATGTTAGGACTTTATACAATAGCGGGGCACTAGAGATATTAACGCGGGAATTAGATAAATCGCCCTTGGATATAGTCGCTTTACAGGAAGTTCGGTGGCCAGGAGAAGGTAGTCAGGAATCAGGAAGCTTTGCATTATACTATGGAGGTGGAGAAAGACCTGCATTTGGAACGGGGTTTTTAAGTCAGAAGGATTATCCTATCCGCTATCCGAGATATTAAGTTTGTTAGTGATAGGATATCATACATAATTCTAAAGGGTAAACAACATGTTTGTATAATTGTAAATGTACATGCCCCCACATAAAATAAAGATGACAAGATCAAGGATGAGTTCTATGAAGAATTAGAATGCGTATTTGATAGCCTTTCACGATATCATATGAAAATTGTCTTAGGAGATTTTAATGCAAAAGTGGGGCGGGAAGATATATTCAAACCAACAATAGGCAAATTCAGTCTTCATGAAGATAGTATCGACAATGGGGTTAGATTAGTCACCTTCGCCACATCAAAGAATATCATTGTTAAGAGCACAACATTTCAGCATAAGGATATTCATAAATACACCTGGACGTCTCCAGATGGCGAAAATCGGAACCAAATAGATCATGTATTAGTGGACAAACGCTGGCACAGTAGCATCATCGATGTTAGATCAGTTAGAGGGACAGACTGCAATTCGGATCATCATCTGGTCAGAGTGAAAATCAGACAACGGCTATCGCTAATAAGAGGAACAAACGCTAAAGATGATTCTGTAAAATTTGATTTAAAAAACTTGAAAAATGATGAAATGCGGCAAGAATATCAAATCAAAATTGCTAACAGATTTGAAGTACTGGAATCTTCAAATGACAATGTGGCAAACGAAGAAGAAACTGATATAAATAAAGGATGGAAGGCTATAAGAGATACTATTAAATTGTCAGCATTGGTTGTTTAAAGAGGCAGAACAAGAAATGGTTTGATGAGGAATGTGCCGACATTGTAGAGAAAAGAAAGCTAGCAAAAATGAAATGGTTACACGAGCCAAATTAGGTAAATTTAGAGCAATTGGGTAGTATTAGTCGAGATACCTCCAAGTTACTAAAGAGTAAAAAGAAGAAATATTTGAGAGAAGATTAATGATCTTGAAATGAACGCAAAAAATAGGAACATTAGAGAATTATATCAGGGAATTAGTATAGAGAAAAAAGGGTTTCAGGCTAGAACAAACATAATTCGGAATGAAAATGGGGATATGATTGCAGATTCTAAGAGTATATTAAATAGATGGAAAAGTTACTTTAATCAGCTATTAAATGTACATACAGAACAAGACATTGAGGAGGATAAGTTACAGACAGCAGAAATGCTAGTCGCAGAGCCAAGTGCATTAGAGGTTGAAATGGCAATTGAAAAATTGAAGATGTATAAAGCATCAGGTTCAGATGAGATCCCAGCAGAACTGATAAAATCAGGGGGAGAAAAATTGATGGACAAGATACGTTGGTTGCTTAGTATGATTTGGGAAAAAGAAGCTCTTCCAGATGAATGAAAGGAATCAATTATCGTACTAATTTATAAGAAAGGAGATAAAACTGATTGCAACAACTACAGGGGCATCTCATTACTTTCAACTTCGTATAAAATTCTAACAAATATATTAGTAAGCAGACTTACTCCCTATATTGATGACATTCTAGGAGATCATCAATGTGCATTTAGAAGAAACAGGTTTACAACAGATCAGATTTTTAGTATAAGTCAGGTTTTAGAAAAAAAATGGGAATATAATGGTACCGTACATCAATTATATGTTGACTTCAAAAAAGCATATGATTCAATTAAGAGGGAGAAGTTATATAGTATCCTGTTGGAGTTCAGAATTTCTAAAAAGTTAGTTAGACTTATACGAATGTGTCTAAATGGCACAAAGAGTAGTGTGCGTGTAGGCAAACAGTTTTCGGGCACTTTTTAAATCATGAATGGGTTGAAGCAAGGAGATGCACTATCTCCTCTACTATTTAATTTTGTACTAGAGCATGCCATTAAATCGTTAGAGAATGAGGAAGGCTTACAACTCAATGGTATTAATAAGCTGTTAGTTTATGCTGATGATGTGGTATTGGCCGATAGCGAGGAGATACTAAAGGACAACACGCACACACTATTGAGTAACACTAAGAAATTGGGACTGGAAGTAAATATCAATAAAACTAAATATATGGTCACACATAAAAATACATTATATAATGGAAATTGACAGCTAATGACAAATGAGGGAAATTTCGAGGAAGTGGCTGAATTCAAATACTTAGGAACAATAATCACAAATAGGAATGAGATGCTCAAAGAAATTAAACATAGGCTCAATTCTGGTAATGCGTGCTATTATGCATTACAAGAGACTCTTGATGTCCCAACTCCTTTCAAAAAATGTTAAGCTGAAAATATATAAAACTATTATTCTACCAGTTATATTATATGGATGTGAAACATAGACTCTTACTTTAAGGGATGAAAGGTGATTGCAAGTATTTGAGAATAAAGTACTTAGGAAAATTTTTGGACCAAAGAGAGATGAACATACAGGTGAATGGAGAAGACTACTTAACAATGAACTACATGGTCTCTATAGGAAGCCAGATATAATAAGAACAGTTAAGTCTCGTATACTGCGATGGGCAGGACACGTTGCACGTATGGGGAATGAAAGTCTTGCATGGAACCTTCTTGTAGGAAAGCCAAAGGGAAAATGCCCAGTTGGTAGACCAAGAATGAGGTGGGGAAATAACATTAACTATGTTTTGAGGGAAGTAGATTATACAGAGAATGATTGGAAGGCATTAGCTCAGGATAGGGATGTATGGAGAGCTTATGTCCGCGCGGCCATGAACCTACCGGTTCGATAGTGCCAATGAGTAAGTAAGTAATTGTTAAAAGAATATTATCAGTGAGGTGTATAAGTTAGTTTGTTATTAAATAGTTCTTTAGTTTGTTTTTGAAGGATGTTGTAGTTTGACAGTTTCTGACATAGGGCGGAAGGGAATTCCATATTTTGGCAAGTGAGAACGTAAAATATAATGAATAATACACAGTGTGATGAGGAGGGATATAAAGGACAATGTGGATCGAGTGTCAAGATTATATGTGTCAGATAGTATGATGAAGCGGCATGATAAATAATTAGGCGATGATGTGTGAAGTATTTTATAGAGAAGGGATAGGGAATGGACAGTCCTACGATCTCTTAGACGAAGCCACGATAATTGTTCCAGGGACGATGTTACAAGGTCAAATTTGCGAATACCACTAATAAAACGTGCGCAAGAATTATGAACACGTTGAAGTCTTTGAGTGAAAATAATATTTAAGTCTGTAAAAAGAGTATCACAATAATTAAAATGGGGCATTGCAAGTGTTTCTACTAACATTTTCCTAAGAGCGAATGGCAGACAATTTCTTACGCGATTTAATGAATGTATTATTGAGAAGACTGTTTTGCATGTATGGTTTATTTGTGTATTCCAATTTAAGTTTTATAGATGAGGAAAAAAATCCATATGAGAAATTTGTCTTGACCGGGGATCGAACCCGGGTCTGCTGCATATGAGATAACGACGTTCCCTCGGATAACTCATTTGCCATCATTCAATCTATTTTACTTTCAGTACTTATATAAGTATATACTATAAGTAGGCTACTTATTATAAGTGAAGTTTGACTGAACAAAGAAATAGTGTCTTTTCGCGTATAACCAGATATTCATGGCCGCTCAGACTTAAGCTCTTCATACATCCACATCCTGACCTAATATTTTCCAATGGTCCCGGTATAATTGACTTCGCTCACATCATGGTTAATGTTATTCTCCCACCTCATTTTTGGGTTATCTACTTGAGGCTTTCTCTTCGGTTTTCCTACATGAATTTCCATGCCCTTCTTTCATTCTTCACTTGTATAACAAGTCCTGCCCATGGAAGTGTACAAGACGTAATTGTTCTTATTACAACTGATTTCCCTTAAGGATCATGTAGTCAACTGCCTTCTCTATTTATCTGTCTTCATATCTTTTTGGTTAAAGTATTTTCCTAATTTTTTTATTCTAAAATATTAGAACATTTTTCTTCTCTCTTAAAGTAAGAGAGCATGTTTCACATCCACATAATATAATTCGAATGATATACTTTCAGTTTGTTTTTGATAGAATTAATTACAAAATTCCGGACTCGCTTATGTTCATTCATGAACTTCTCCATAGTACGTAAAACTATCACTATCTACATTCATCATCTTAAGGCACTACAGCTTCAAAATTGAATGTTTTGGCCTTCTCAATAATCGTCCTCCAGACTCATCCGTCCGGCTGATTCATATTGAGACTTGAAAGCAAGGTTTGTTTTACTGACAGGGAGCTAACCTAACGCCAAACCCTCAACCTAGAGGGCCAGGTCCTTTGATTTCGGGGTTTACATCCCCTAGACCAGTTGCTTTCACCACAGCTTAGAGACTGCTTTTCCCTTTATAATTCCCATCCCGCCCTTTATGCCGTTCCGAAGGGCTCCTCCGCCACATCCGCCGTTGGGACCTCTTCTGGAGATCTTCTTTGTCTGATCCCTACTCCTAGACCTGGCCGGTATGGGAGGCCCTACCAGTAGCTATGCTACCGCCGGCATAGCTCTAGAGGTCATAAGGACATGTAAGCCACACCACCACTTCAAGATCATGCACTCCCTACGTGTTGACTCTACATTAGTTAACAAAATATCTATTGGGGTAGGACGAGTAAACCCAAGGACCAGTCTGAACACGAATTACGTATGATGCTTTTTAATCTAAACTAAACTCCATGGCGCGACAGACATACAAAAAACACTGGCTGCTGGCCTCATATCCACGTGTGTTAATAATATTTTAACGATCAACCACCCAGTAGAAGGGTAGCATATGGTCAGCATGTCCGATATCCCAGCCGTTATAATTGTATTTTTCTCGAAACATCATCACAATTCTGAGTGAGTATTGGTCCCACATTGGCTGAAATTCCATGAGAAAACTTCTTCCATGACGGTGATTCGAACCCCAAAAGTCCCGTAACTCTGCACAAAGTCATGATGCCTTAAACCTCTCGGCTATGGCGGGATTAGTTCTGCAAATATCTATTGTTAGTGGAGGAGTAGACCCCAGGTCACGAATGAGACAAGACGCTGTTTATTTATTTATTTTATTCAATGTCATCATGTTGTCATTTCGACATTCTGGTATTTTCTCCTGGTGTGGCGTTATTGGGGCGACTGGAAGGCGGAGTTACGCTACCCCGATTACATATTATATGATAGGTGATGTTGATCGAAATGATGTGCCCAGGGAAGCCTTAATCCTACACTTAATGAATATTTTAATGATGACCAGATGATGTTCGGGGACCGTTTAGGCCTTAAAGGTTCGTGACATGTGCCTTACAGGTGAGGAAAACCCCCGAAAAAAACTATCACCCTGAAAACTTGTCGCGACCGGGGATGGAACCCGGGCCCGCTGCGTGATAAGGCAGCACGCTATTTATTGTGTGCTGTATTTTTAAAGCGCGTTCTCTAGTCATGTTCATGAATTAACAAAAACAAATTATCCATGTTTTCACTTAGACAAAAGCTTTAAGACAAAAAAAAATCCTAACTTTAACTTTTTGTATATTAATAATGTTTCTCTCTCTTACTTTTACTATTACATATTCGATCATATTGCTTTTAAATATTTGGTTCTCCCAATAGGCCTATATTAAATAGTATGACATTTAAATACATTTTTCAGCTTCTCAGATCATTAGCGTCACGAGCCAAATCCTGGCAATAAAGTCAGATATTTACCCGTATTTAATAATAATAGGGGGTTACTTTATTCCATTATCTGCCAAATCTTTTTAAATATTTTTTTCTCTTCATTATTCAAATATTTAAATTTGAGTAAAGTAAATTAAAGGATTAAAACAAATTACAAACAATTAAGTATATTACGTAAGGAGTTACAGACCGTCCCATTTTTGGGACAATGGCAGAATACACTGTCTAAAATATTCTTATTAGAAAAATTATGAAATTATTTCTACACATTTAACATATAAACCTTTGAAATCAATTAACTAAAGAACAAGTCACTGTATTTAGTTTTTATGATACTAAAAATAGTTAAATTCAACACTTTCATATTATTTACATCTTTGGGGAGTGTGAAAAGCAACAAAACATCTATCATGGAGATCAACATAACATCTGCGACAAACTCTTCCGGTCTTCTTTGTGTGCCACGTGGCGCTATTAGATGATTTCCTGAATCAAGTCTTACATCATTGGGTACTCTTCCATCTAACAATCTACAGCCTTGAGGTCCCCGACGTTTTGGTGTAGATCCTGTTTTCTTAGATAAGTAAAAGATAACTATTCTTCTTTGAACATCCAGAAGTGATATCTTCTCGTGTGGGTGTGCTATCTGGTAATCACGCCAAGTATTTACAACACAAACATCATCCAACATTTGTGTGAACAATGGCCACCACCATTTTTTATATCTTACACGCATTCTCTAAAGGGAGACTTGCTTGTCCAATAAATCTACATCTCCCATGTGTGTATTATATGCTTGGATGAGTTTTGATATTGGTATATTTCTCTCTTTCTTTTACGGCTGGGAGTACCTATTAACACAGGAAAGAGGCTCAATAGTACTGCAATTAGTTGCAATGCACACTGGTTTGTTGTCTCTCCATTTCACCACTAAAATTTCATTTTCTTTGTCAAACTGGTAGTCATAAAACCCACGTTTCTTCTCTTTTTCCATTGTTTTGGAGTTCATTAGAGGACAAGATTTAGTGCGAGTGTCTCTGACTGTTCCTGTAGCTTTCAACATCATCTTCGCTAGTGATGCAAGCGTATCAATACTTGTGAAAAAATTGTCAAAGAACAATTTGTGATTTCTGCAGTCGAATTCTGGAATTATATTTGTGAGCTCATTGATTACTCTTGTACCTAAGGGTCCATTTTTGTTCTCACTCTTCCCACAATAGGGTGAAAAGTTGTAAAAAAATCCATTGGAGCTGGTCAGGTACAAAATTTTGTAGCCAAATTGTATTGGTTTGCCTCTCATAAACATTTTAGCTGAATGTTTTCCATAATATCTAATCATCATTTTGTCAAGTGATAGTTCAGAATGGGAAACTCCAAATTTGAAAAATTCCTTTTTCAGTATGTCGAAATATAATCACAGTTTATACATCTTGTCAGTCTTATCAATTTTAGAGTTATCAATTAAATACAAATAAAACGTAGTTTTATTTTTATTTAATTAATAAATATAGATTTTCATCAAGTAAACACCAACTCAATTGATTATTTAGAGCAGCGGAACTCATTACGCGGCCCGCGGGCTGCATGCGGCTCTTGAAGTTATTTATTAAGGCTCTTGGAATAATTTTACCTTCATTACATTACATTTAAATTCTAAGTATAAAATAATATTATCTTTATTGAAATTCTACAAAACTTTGGATATCCCTGTGTCATTCGGAGCAGTACAGTACCGCACGTGTTCAACAATGCAATGCAATGTCCTGGCTAGTGTTATTGGTTTTGAATATGTGTACGTTTGTTTTTAAAACCGTTTAAACTTCTACATTGTCGTCCGAATCTTTCACAATGAAATATTATACAATTTAGTTTCTATGAACAAGAGACTGGATACTGTGTGTTACCTAATCAGTTGAAGTGAAGCGAAGTGAATTTCAGTGTTTAGTAATGGCTAGTGTTTTTTCGAAAGGGAAAAAAAGAAAACTCGAAGATGAAGGAAGAGTTTTTCAAGATACTTGGGAGCATGAATTTTTATTCATACCTGCTAAAAAGGAAGGCAGTGCGATGTGTTTATTATGTCGAGACGTAGTTCAAGGTTATAAACGATTTAATCTTAATAGGCATTATAAAACGGTGCATTCAAATTTTGAGTGCAAATATCCTAAAGATTCTAAATTGAGAGCAGAAAAACTAAACAAATTAAAAATGTCAAAAGTGTCTGAACGGAAAATGATGTTGGATACCGTAAGTGAAAATAAATTGATAACAAAAGCATCATATGAAGTAGCAGACCTTTTAGCACGCAAAATGAAACCGTTTCCCTTTATGCATGATCTTTATTACTGATGTTCTCCAGGCTTCTGGGATTTTTCCTATGTTTATACATTTGTTGTATAAGTTGTGCCATACGTCTTCCATTAGGTACAAGGAGTCTTTTAGATGTTCAGCATAGATGCCGTCGGGACCCGCTGCTTTCTTGTTCTTAGCCGATATTATGGCGTGGTTTATCTCTTCTTTAGTTATGTGCTCTGGGTGTTCAGTGATTGTTCTGGTACGTGTTTCTTGTGACATAGTTCTTTGGTGGTGGTTTAAAAGACATTGGAAGTGATTTTCCCAATCTTCCATGGATAATTCACTCGCGGTCATTGGTCTTGATTTCCTGAGAACTATGTAAGGATCTTTTCTTGCTTCTTCGGTTATTCGCTTTGCCTCTTCTTCAATGTAGTTGGTCCTAGTTTCTTTTATTAGCTTCTTGTATTCTTTTCTATGCTTCGCGTACCTGTTTAGGTCTTCATTGTTTTTTGTGGTTCTTGCTCGATGTAGTGCTGTGATCGTTTCTCTCCGTTTGTCATAGCAGTCTTTGTTAAACCAAGGCTGTGATTTCCTTTTCTTGTTTTCGCTACTGCATGCTCGTAGGATTTCTGTGATTTGTGCGACACTCTTGTCTATCTCTTCCTGATTTATTAATTTATTTACTTCTTCTATTTTTTCTTTGTTGCTTTCTAGTTTTTCCGAGTCTAGCTTCCTTGAACGTTTGTGTAGCATTGATATGGGAGTTGTTGGAATTTGCTGCAGTATTGCTGTTGTTACTATTGGTATATGTTTTCTTATCGGAGCCATTGCTGATGTCCATAATCCTTCTTGGTTAGTTATGGTCATGTTTCTACCTTTGTATAGTACAAGATCTCGATGGAGCTGGAACCATTAGGTGCTATATATGTTTTCATTGCGGGTTTGTTTACTAATGTGAGACATTTATCTGTTAATGTTTCCATTATGAGATTGGTTTTGCTATTTGGTTTATCTATTCTACAGTTCATATCACCAGCAAGGATTATTCTTTCATCGTTATTTGTATGCGTGAAGGCTTCTTCTATTTTCTCGACTGCGTCAGTTGTTGTAGTCTGAGGAGTGATGTAAATTCCTATGATTGTGATGATTGGGGTTTTTACTATCAGCATATTTTCCTCTTTGATTACATGCTTTATCATTCCTAGGGTTGGTTTCATAAATATAGAAACCCCGCCCGCTGGTCTTCCTGCTGTAGGTTTTGCTAATGTGTGAACTCCATAGTAACCTTGTAAATGGTAATTTTCGGTTAGAAATGTTTCGGTGGTTATTATAGCGTCATAGTTTGTTATTGTTTCCAGAGGTATATATGGTATTGCGTTTCTTAGACCTTCTATGTTCCACAGAAGGAAATTTACGTGTTTATTCAAGGTCGACTCCTTCATCTCGGTAGGTTTTTCGAAATCGAAATCTCCTTACCCTTATTCCCATGGGCCAGAAATCAGGCTGTTCTGTCTCCTTCATTTGGTGGAGTGGGAAGCTTACCTTGAAGGCTTTCGTATCACCTAGTGTGTTCAGTTCTTCGCAAGTTATTTCCCCTTGAATTCCATTTCTCTCAAGATATCTTGTGAGCGATTCTGTTGTTGTGTTCCAACAACCCAGACTCGTACCGCGGCATAGCTCTTGAAAACTCTGCGTTCAAAATTTTCTCAAAACTCTTAACAACCAGGATCACGAACATAGCGGATAGACACATTCCGGAATGCCAATTTGGCTTCAGAAAGGGCAGAGGCACATTACAAGCGGTGAACTACCTCATAGACTCGATTGAAGACACATTAAGACATAATGGAAAGAAGTATTTCGCAGTGTTCATTGATTACAAGAAAGCGTTCGACCTCATCAACAGAGAAGTACTCCTTCAAAAACTCAGGCGGATATTAGAGGACTCGAGCCCATTAACAACGATTGTGACAAGCATCCTGGATCACAACTATGTTCAACTGTACGACGAGGTCGCACTATCAAAGAAAATAAAGCAAACAAATGGGGTACTGCAAGGGAACCCCATCAGCCCACTGCTCTTCAACATCATGACAGCTGATATTGTGGATGTCACCAAAGATAGTGAGACATCGATCATAATGTACGCTGATGACATGGTATTGGGATCATCAAACAAAGATGAACTACAATGCACATTAAATAGACTTGAAAAATGGGCAAATGAAAACTGCCTGCAAATAAACCATGAGAAAACTAAACAGATGACCTTCAGGAAAGGAGGAAAACCTACTGAAAATGACAGGCTAATGCTCCTTGGTGAGCCACTAGACGTTGTATCGCAATTCACCTACCTAGGCATCACCCTACAAACAACCATTAAATCATACAGAATACATGTGCAACAGAAGGTTTCAGCTGCAATAAGAGCGATATACAGCATAAAAAATCTCCACCAATTATCAACAGAAACAGCTATGACGCTCTTCAAGACAGTCATAACTCCCATAACAACATATGGAATTAACATAATATGGGACAAGCTCACAAACAGAGACTTGACACAAATAGAAACAGTAAAAGCACGCTTCATGAAAAGAGTTCTGGGAGTTGGAAAAACAGCACCTTCAAGAATGACGTACGTCTTAATGAAAGAAACCTTCTTCATTGAAGACATTAGACGGCAGCTATTCCTACCGAACACCTGCGCATATGAGACAACAACGCAAGGACTACAGGAGAAGAGGAATAACATCTGCAGCGAATTCTACACAACAGAGGCTATGTGTACGAGAGAGTGGACACGACCAAACTACGAGATGAGGCACATCCTAACACGGTATGCAATCCATGGCTTTCACCACAAGGTTTGCAGCATAAAGCGATTCCACGAGCCAAACCAAGAATGCGTATGCGAACTGTGTAACAATCCATGTGAACGATATCACGTCGAAAAGTGTGCGGAAAGACAATTATCGTTTAGCAAGTTTTGCTTAGACTAAATTTACTAACAATTTGCACATTTGTGCGCATTTACTTTCATTCAAAATGAAACCGTTTGCCGATGCAGAGATTTTTAAGGAGTGTTTTCTAGTCGTTTGTGACACATTATTTTCTAAATTCCCAAATGCAAAACAGATAAAAAGTGACATACAAAAGTTACAACTTTCCTATTCTACTTGTGTTAGGAGATTTAACGATATGTCTGTAGACATGCTCCTTTGTACTCTCGATGAAATTCGTGAATGTGACTATTTCAGCCTTGCTCTGGATTCGTCCACAGATATTAGTTCCACCTCTCAGTTGCTTTTATTTGTTAAATATCGTAATAAGATAGGGATTATAAAGGAAGAATTTTCAACTGTAATACCTATGACAGGTCAGACACGGGGAATTGATTTTTTTGAAACAGTTAAATCTTTTTTTGACAAATACAAAATAGACCTAAACAAACTTTTATCAGTGTGCACTGACGGTTGTCCCTCAATGGTAGGTTGTCATACAGGATTAATTTCTCTGTTAAAAAAACTTTTAAATAGAGACCACTTATTAACATACCATTGCATTTTACATCAAGAAAATCTTGCTGCTAAATTTGACGTAACTTTCAGATCTGTGATGATGAAAGTAATTAACATTGTTAATTTCATTAGATCACGTGAACTAAATCATAGGCAATTCATAGAATTTCTCAAAGAGCTTAATTCACAGTATGATGATGTTATTTATCACAGTGAGGTCAGGTGACTGAGTAAAGGAAGAGTTTTGGAACGATTTTTTAATCTTCGCCATGAAATAAAACTCTTTTTAAGTGAACGAGATAAAGAATACCCTGAACTAGACTCTTCTTCATGGTGATTAAAAGTTGGCTTCCTGGCTGACATAACAGGAATACTGAATGATGTCCAAATTAAAATGCAAGGTACAAATAAACTTATTACTCAGCTCACAAGTGCAATTTTTCCTTTAGACGAAAAATTAAAAATGTATACAGAAGAACTTAGTAATAATGATTTCACTAGTTTCTCATGTTTCCAACATCTTATTGAAGAATATTCAGAGGAAGAAATAAACTTGCAACCATTCATAGAATTGCTCACTGTACTAAACCATGATTTCAGCGCGAGATTTAATGATTTTAGAAAGTTTCGAAACCCATTTCGATTAGTTGAAAATCCCTGGTCAATAACGACAACAGATGTAACTGGGTTGTCAATTTTTGGTCCTGAGATTAGAAATATAAATAATGAACCTATTGATCCCGGTAGGATTCAGAACTGGAAGGTATTTTTCAAGAGAAACGAAAAACGAATTCAATTTTAGAGTTTTGGGATACAGTTCCAGAAAAACAGTTCGAAAACTTGGTGTCGTGTGCATATAAAATTCTGTGTCTTTTTGGATCAACGTATGTTTGTGAAATGACTTTCAGTAAGATAAAGTTCATCAAGGTAAACATAGATCTCGTCTCACCAATGTGAACTTGGAAAACCTGCTGTGGATATGTGTGGCAAATCAACCAGCTCGTATTGACAAAATTGTGCAGGAGAGTAGCAGAGTTCGAACTTCAACTTCACAGGAGTAATCTACACAACTGTAAGTTGCCTTAAAATTATGTACATCACTGTAGTAATAATAAAATAATAAACAGTTAATTATTAACAAAAATTAAATGACAGTAATCAGTAATTGTGTCTTGTCCATAAATGTAAAAAAAAAAAAAAAAAGCTGCGTGTTACCAAGACTGAGAACTGCGAAATTTGGTGCGGCTCTCGAACAGATATGGTTTCTTATATTTGGCTCTCTTGTAATTTCTAGTGAGTACCACTGATTTAGAGTTATCATTCAAGTGAAGAAATGTCTTTATTTCTCTAAACCGATTCCTTGGCATTGAGTTGAAAACCAGTGGTAAACCAACATCAGGTGCTTGTTCCCAGTACATATCTTCTTGCGGAAGTTTATGGTATCTACTAGCAAGTAATAGCATTTTGCGATATGGAGAAAGAAACCTATAAATCAGGCAACGAAAAGAGCAGCTGCGATCACAGGTGAGGTTTACTTCAATTGACGACATATTAAAATTACTTACTTAACTAATATTAATGCAACATTTTTATATAATTTATATAGGCAGGTCAGAGAAAATCAGGAGAGAGTGGGTCTGTTCAGGGGATGGAAAGCTCGAATCACCAGGGAAGAAAAGACCAAGGGAATCTATAGTTCTTGTAGACGATATGGACCGATGTATTTTAAGAAGAAAGATACAAGAATTTTATACCGTGCAGAAAGAAGTTCCGACAGTGAATACATTATTGAAGGTTGCTAGAGAATCAATAAATTTTCAAGGTGGGAGAGAAACATTACGAAAACTGATTTGTGACATGGGATTTATATTTAAGAAATGTAGAAATACAATATGTATTTTGATTGAAAGGAATTATATTGTAGCATGGAGGGGCCAGTTATTTAAGAAAAATAGCGCAATATCGCAGAGAAGAAAAGTATATTGTGTACCTAGATGAAACCTGGATACATCCACATTATACTGTCAAGAAATGCTGGCAAAGCGATGATGTATCTGGCGTTACATCTTACGACAGTGTTGGCGAACGGTTGATAATTACTCACGCTGGAGGCAGCGATGGTTTTGTCGAAAAGTAAAACAGGTGATTATCACGACGAAATGAATGGCACCAACTTTCAGAGGTGGCTCCTGGAGAAACTGATAACAAATTTGCCTCAAACTGCGTTGTGGTGATGGACAATGCAAAATATCACACAGTTCAAGAAAATAAACCACCTTATACTGCAAGTAAGAAAACAGAAATTCAGCAATGGCTGCGAATGAATCATATAACTTTCGAGGAAGTTATGACAAAAGCATAATTGTTGGAAATTGTGAAAATAAATAAACCCGAATCGACGTATACAGCCGATCGCCTCCTGCACTAACACGGTCATACAATGTTGCGATTACCGCTAGATCATTGCGATCTTAATCCTATTAAGTACGTGAGGAGTTTGGTAAAACGAAAAGTTGCAAGTAAAAACATAAAATCTGTTTTAAGAGAGATAAAAACTATCACAGAAGATGCTATTTCATCAATAACAAGTGATGTGTGGAAAAAGGAATGTGAACATGTACAGAAGTTAGAGGCGGAATATAGAGAGGCGGACGGATTAATCGAAGAGGAAGTACGAGTAGCTCGATTTGTTATCAATTTTGGCGAAATCAGCAACAGTAATAGTAGTGACTCAGATTCAGATATGTCCGGGATATGCCCTCTGTAATATTATGCAAAGTAAAACAAATTGTTAATTATTATTATAAGCATAAATTAGGCCTAAAACTCCTATATAGTATCAGTATGTTATGTTATATAGTATGTAAATTGTAAATTATTATAAGCATAAATTAGAACTCCTGTATGGTATCAGTATGTTATGTTATATAGTATGTAAATTGTAAATTATTATAATAAGCATGAATTAGAACTCCTGTATGGTATCAGTATGTTATGTTATATAGTATGTAAATTGTAAATTATTATAATAAGCATGAATTAGAACTCCTGTATGGTATCAGTATGTTATGTTATATAGTATGTAAATTGTAAATTATTATAATAGCATGAATTAGAACTCCTGTATGGTATCAGTATGTTATGTTATATAGTATGTAAATTGTAAATTATTATAATAAGCATGCATTAGAACTCCTGTATGGTATCAGTATGTTATGTTATATTGTATATAAATTGTAAATTATTATAATAAGCATGAATTAGAACTCCTGTATGGTATCAGTATGTTATGTTATATAGTATGTAAATTGTAAATTATTATAATAAGCATGAATTAGAACTCCTGTATAGTATCAGTATGTTATGTTATATAGTATGTAAATTGTAAATTATTATAATAAGCATGAATTAGAACTCCTGTATGGTATCAGTATGTTATGTTATATTGTATATAAATTGTAAATTATTATAATAAGCATGAATTAGAACTCCTGTATGGTATCAGTATGCTATGTTATATAGTATGTAAATTGTAAATTATTATAAGCATAAATTAGAACTCCTGTATGGTATCAGTATGTAAATTGTAAATTATTATAAGCATTAATTATAACTCCTGTATGGTATCAGTATGCTATGTTATATAGTATGTAAATTGTAAATTATAATAAGCATAAATTAGAACTCCTGTATAGTATCACTATGTTATGTTACATAGTACGTAAATTGTAAATTATTATAATAAACATAAATTAGAACTCCTGTATGGTATCAGTATGTTATGTTATATAGTATGTAAATTGTAAATTATTATAAGCATAAATCCTATATAGTATCAGTATGTTATGTAGTATGTAAATTATTATAAGCATGAATTAGAACTCCTGTATAGTATCAGTATGTTATGTTATATAGTATGTAAATTATTATAAGCATAAATTAGAACTCCTGTATAGTATCAGTATGTTATGTTATATAGTATGTAAATTGTATATTATTATAATAAGCATATACAGTAGAAAGACTGTATGGTATAGGTTAGTTATGTTATACTAGTATTGTAAATGGTAAAGTATTAGAAGAAGTAAATTAGAATTCCTGTATGGTATCAGTATGTTATGTTATATAGTATGTAAATTGTAAATTATTATAAGCATAAATTAGAACTCCTGTATAGTATCAGTATGTTATGTTATATAGTATGTAAATTGTAAATTACTATAAGCATAAATTAGAACTCCTGTATAGTATCAGTATGTTATGTTATATAGTATGTAAATTGTAAATTACTATAAGCATAAATTAGAACTCCTGTATGGTGTCACTATGTTATGTTATATAGTATGTAAATTGTAAATTATTATATGCATAAATTAGAACCTCCTGTATAGTATCAGTATGTTATGTTATATAGTACGTAAATTGTAAATTATTATAATAAGCATAAATTAGAACTCCTGTATGGTATTAGTATGTTATGTTATATAGTATGTAAATTGTAAATTATTATAAGCATAAATCCTATATAGTATCAGTATGTTATGTTATGTAGTATGTAAATTGTAAATTATTATGAGCATGAATTAGAACTCCTGTATAGTATCAGTAAGTTATGTTATATAGTATGTAAATTGTAAATTATTATAAGCATGAATTAGAACTCCTGTATAGTATCAGTATGTTATGTTATATAGTATATAAAATGTAAATTATTATAATAAGCATAAATTAGAACTCCTGTATAGTATCAGTATGTTATGTTATATAGTATGTAAATGTAAATTACTATAAGCATAAATTAGAACTCCTGTATGGTATCAGTATGTTATGTTATATAGTATGTAAATTGTATGTTGTGAATACATAGTTCTTTATATAGATTTTTTATTGTTTTTTTGATTATTTTAATTATTCATTCAAAGTCTGTTGAGATAGAGTATAGTTCAGATCAAAGTCTTGATTGAAGCTAACTGTAAACATCCCTACATTTAGTTCCTTGGAATGTTAGTAGTACAGTTTTAGGGTGACTCCAGGTCATTTTGAAGTATATAACACTTGAGAAGTGATGGGCTCGTGTCTGTCTGTGTGTGTACTGCTGGAGGGTAAGTCACTGACCATTTTTCTTAATAATGTATTCCATTTCTTTTGGATTTAAATTCAAGTACAATATAATATTTTTGAAACTATATTTTAGAAAAGGGATAGAACATTTTAATCATGTAGATTTGGTTAGATTAAAAATTCCACAACTCCCTTCTCAACCCTCCCCAAGGAAGTACTGTAGTTTTAATATAGGCTTAGAATAGATTTAGGGCTAGAGATATTTAGGATCTCTAATTATTTATATTTTAGTAATAAAATAGTTTAAAATAAGACTCCATTTGTTTATTTCTAAACATGTATAACTGTACATCCTCATACTAACGCTCGGCTAGGAAACCGCTACCAGATTTTCCAAGTCCCGAAGGTCCTTTAAAGCCTAATGAATCCAGTTGGACTCATAACATTGGTAGCAGCGGGTGGAATATCGTATAAATAATTTTTTATTATTTTTTTATGATAGGGAAACGGACCCTTGCAAGCTTTGTGGACCGTTTGGAATACAATAAAAATTAAAATTTTGTGATACGTACATTTTTAGGTTAAAATCAGCAGTGTAAGATTTATGTAGAACATAGGATATTTATTATTTAATAGAAATTAAATCAAGAAAAAGATATTAATTCTGGATTGGGATTTAGATTAATCAGACCTTGGAAGAGAGAGGGAAGTTGTGGAAAAAAGAACAAAAATGTTTTTCGATGTAGCTATAATAATTGAGCAACCATTTTTTTTATCTTGTAAAAATCTATGCATGATATATATATTAAGAGAGTGTATTATTTGTTTTGTCTAGAAAATATGTCTGTTAGGACTGAATAGGATAAAAAATATAAAACCATTATAGATTGGCAAAAATCATTGCTGAAACGTGGCCCTCTTAACGGGATATGTCGACGTATGCGAACCGAACTCGTGGCTTGTGGACGGGATGACACGCCATCATACTAACATGAATATTTTTGCCGATGGTGATTGTGACCAATAATAATAGAAATAAAATAATTTCTCTGCAATAATAATTACAAAATAGCATGAACTAATTACATTCGTGGAAAATAACTTTCATTACACATATTCCGGATGAAGGAAATATATTGGGAATGAAGAACATGTGGGAAGTTAGAACTCAATTAATGAACTCCGAAATAATAATAATAAATAGCCAATAAACAATGATATCATTAGAATAATAAATAATAACCTTACTAAAATAAGCTAATAATCTGTGAATTTAAATTAACTAATTTAAAAATAAAACATTGGTAAGTAAATGAACTAACTTAGGAAGCGAGTAGATAATCTTAATCGCTACAATAAATTTAACCCAATGTTTATGAAAGCACCAGTAAATATTGACTAACTACGAGTAATCTCAACAAACTAAATTAAATAATATTAATAAGTAATTAATAATAAAGCGGTTTGGCAGGTATAAAGGAGCATCAGATTACGAAGACAGGTCATGAGGTAAAAAAGGATGACCGAGACTCAGTGAATAATCAACGGGCAATCTGAGCTATAAAAGTAAAACATGATAACTAATCGACCTAATAATGAAAGAAATGATAATAAAAAAAATAAAACATAGTAATAATCATAATAATAATTCACAGAAAATTAATAGACAATAATATTATTAATAATAATAATAATAATAATATTAACAATAACAATAATAATCCACAGACAATTAATAAACAATAATAATAATGATGATAATAATAATAAAACTAGTAATAACAGTAAAAGTTAACTATCATACTGCATAACAATAATTAATAATAAAAAATAATAATAATAATTCACAGAAAATTAATAAACAATAATTAATAATAATAATAATAATACCAGTAATAAATATAAACAAATTGCAATAACAAATGACTAGCATGAGATGTTATATCGATACTTAAAGTAATAATTAATTATATGAGGAACAATCAGATTGAAGGATTGCGGATAAATTTTGAAGGGACAAGGGCTAAAAATCGTAGCACTGAGATAACAGATAGGACTAGCAGTAATCCTGGTGTAGTATTTTAATAATGATCATAATCATAATAATAATAATAATAATAATAATAATAATAATAATAATAATAATAATAATAATAATAATAATAATAACCATAATAGCTATATTAATAAAAAAATAAATAAATAAACAATGATAAAAAACAAAACATCAGTAATAACAATAAAAGTTAACAATCATACTGCATAATTATAATAATTCACAGAAACCTAATAAACAATAATAATAGTAATAATAATACTAGTAAGAAATAATAATAGGAGAAATCATTAGATTGAAGGATGGCGGATATTATTAAAAGGAAAGAGGTCTAAATGATCGTAACGCTGAGATACCAGATAGGACTAGCAGTAATCCCTATATCGTAGTTGAATAATAATAATAATAATACTAATAACAATATTAACTATATTAATAATAATAATAATTATAATAATAATAATAATAAAAAAGGATAACAGACATCAGTAAATAACAATAAACCTTAATGATCATACTAATAAAAATAAAATAAAATTACCAGTATTAATAATGTATAATGATAATAATAAAACACAGTAAACTTACAACTAACAATAATAATACTAATAATAATAATAATAAATATAATAACAATAATAATAATTCGCGGTAAATTAATAAACCACAATAATAATGATGATTAAGTAAGAGCAGAAATAAGACTTATGCTTATGAATAAAATGAAAGATAACGGAAAACCACAATCTCATTTTTCAGCAATTAGGACTCATTTAATATGAATGGGTTCCGGGATAAGTAGTAGGCTAGTTCGCGAGAAAATAACGTGGAAGCAGTCCAGATAGAGGCACGTAGTATGTTAAGCCTATAGCGGAAGAGTACTGATAGGTTCAATTAACCAGCAGTTATGCCAACACGGAGGATAGAAATTATTTTAACATCGCAAGAAATAAGGAGTGACAATAGTTCAGATTAAGAAGGGAGGATGTGCATTATCCAACTTGGTTTAAAAATGTATTACAAAGAGAACGGAAGAGGGGCATGGGAACTTAGGAAAATTTATAAACTTTTTGAAACGCAATGAAGAATAGGACAAGCGTTGAAAGATTTCCCCAGAATTATCGAGTGACAAACATGCAGAAATGATCGAAAACAAATTAATTTATTCCCATAGTAATTTAGAAGATGGAGGTTAGGATACTTCACCGATAGTTGGGTGTCTTAATCGATCTAGTGGAAAGTATTAACATATAAATTTGGGATTTCAAGGGCTACACTGAATAATATTTCTAATGGAAATTACACAACATTATTATACTCGGCTGAACATGACACTTGACTGAGGTGCCTACAGGAGGAAACAGAGAAAGAATCTGAGGCCGAGATTTCTCCCTCTGTATACCCTGATAGCATAACAGTGGAACTAGTGACCAGTTGAGAATAGACACCACACCCCACAACACACACACACACACACACACACATGGGATTTCAAACTTATTTAAATAGTAAATGACCACTAGATCGCCTTAAGGCTCGCCAGACTTGGGCCCACACACTCACTCGGAACCATATTCAGATAAAACGAGCGAATAGACTGTAACCTAGGTCAATCTTGGCTAAGCGATGTTAGGGAAATAACACAGAAACCCACAATAAGTTAGAAGAGTAACAGAATTAGGATAGGAAGCAAGGGAGGCATTCTATCTTGATGGAGGCCCGGCACATGCTAGAGCCACTGGGATAGAGATGCGAACAGCGACCCTTAGGAGGAAACAGTGCACAGACGAGAGAGACAGAGAAATAGGGAAGAGTTAGGGAGTGCGCAATCGGAAGGTGGGACACCCCCGTAATAAAAGGATCTGGAGTCACAGACCTCCTCGGTGATCCTGGGGCACTGGCAATAGCACCTTGCCGGACTTGGCACTGACGTTTAGGACCAGGGAACAACAGCAGATAGAGAGTTAGGCATCGGAGAATGAATATTAAACGAGAACACGGATTCTCGAGGAAATAAACTTAGTCAAACACCCGGGTGATAATAAAGGTGAGCAAGATACGAACCCTGTCACGGGAAATCGGATCAAATCCACCCCCAATGACGCAACGGTGATTCGGTGAAGCCACTAGATGTCAGAGGGAAAATTCTGAAGGATCAGAATGAGCGGGAGTACGGTAGGGACGAATTGGGCCCCGAATGGCCAGGGTGGTGATGGATCCCCTCCCTTGAGGCGATTCGCCCGAGTTTTCTTGGGCCCCGAAGGGAGTAAGATACTAGCGCCGTCCCCCATTGAGGCGATTAGCTCGACGAGTCCGCCGGAATGCAAAATAGAAGGAGCGGGAGTGCGGTAGGGACGAATTGGGCCCCGAATGGCCAGGGTGGTGATGGATCCCCTCCCTTGAGGCGATTCGCCCGAGTTTTCTTGGGCCCCGAAGGGAGTAAGGAACTAGCGCCGTCCCCCATTGAGGCGATTAGCTCGACAAGTCCGCCGACTTGCCAAGACTTAGAAATAAGTGAGGTCGACGGGACGTAGACCTCGGATGATGATGCCAGGAAATCCGCCGGCGGTGAGAAGCGGAAAGAAATACCGCGAAGAAAGACGTACGCACAGATAGAATGTGGTCCTAACGGGTAGATAACAAATACTAGCAAAATAACACCGGAAACACTAGTGCACTAGAGGGAACAGAAGGAAAATTGGGAAACGCACATACATACGATTGTGCCATCGACAGGTAGAGCCAAGAGGAACAGATTGACCTAGGATGGAAAGAGAAGAAGACGACATATAAAACGAGAGGTTAAACACCTATGGTGGTGTAGATAAGTTTAAGCGCATAAGCAGTCTAAAGTAAATAGAATCCTAGGATACAAGCAGAACAGATAGGAGTAGTTCCGAGTGAAAGAAGAAGTAAGGAGAGAACCCTGGAGTAGGACGTGGGTAAATATTTCAGAGTAAGAAGAAGAAAAAAAATCGAACCCCAATAAATGATGATATGTATGTAATGGGAAATCAAGGAAATCCCGGAAGTAAGAAGTAGAGAAAAAAAAGCAGTTTAAATACATGTAGATCAAGAAACAATCAGGGAATAAAGTATACAAACGAAAAATAAAAGTATAAAAGTTCAACAAATCAGCTATGAGAATTTGCCAATCAAACAAACAGTTCGGTGAGGTAAGAGTGTAAAGCACGCCGTATCAGAAGTTACGGCAGCAGAAGGGAGAATGAGGACAAGGAATCAGGTTACGTAACATCACGGTGACTTCCAAAATTGAATCAGTAAGGATTTAGAGGTTAAACTAAGTGGATTGATATATTAGCAGTAAGATCAGATAGTCCGGGAAAATTAGACCAATGAATAATGAAAACCTGAATCCCTGTCCAGACACAAGTAGCTTAAAAATCATATCTCAATTAAAGAACAATTAAGACTAGGAAAGGGAGAGTTAAGAAATAGAGGCAGTTATTTCAGAAGTGGAGAAAGGAAAGAATGCTCTCAAACTCAGGACCCTAAGGAAACGATGACAGAAATTCAGGATACGAGTATTAATTGGTGTTTGTAAGGACTAATTCGGCTTTGGTCAAGTAGCATTTACATGATAAATAAGTGTAGTATATGTCTTTCCGGCTGATGTGAAGACGAGCGCACCCAGTCGAACCTAGGACTCTATTATAGAGAACGGGACTAGATAAAACCCTTAGAATTAGGCAAAATTTAGGCCTGCTAAGTATAGCAAGATATTGACCGATCTAATTATGGAAATTATGTGTATATATACACCTGAAGTACTGTCAAATTGGAGTTTCGGGAAAATATAAAGATGATTTAGAACCTGAGATTTGTTGATGATGGCTATGCAAATTGATAGACATAAGAGCACTCTTTTCGGTTTCCCGTTTAAAATCTAGCAACGCCAAAAGATAAAACAGGGATAACATTTGTATAGGAACGAGGTTGGCAGTAAGTTTAATGCAAAATACAATTTTGGGTGGTTTCACCATTGAGATATGACTAACTAAAAGTAAATTTAGAGGAACTGAACGTAGGAAAATTATAAAAGTAAAGGTGTACATGGTTGCTCAAGATTCGGGGTTTAGTTAAGAGGGATACTATTCTTAGTAAGAAACTAGGATTTGGTTTTGAGACCCCAGAAGGTACTATTGATTCATTTCTAAAAGTCCATATGGAATTTATTAAGAAAAAGGTAGTGCAAACCCATAGTTTTAAACAAATAAAAATCAAAAAGGAAAAAAAAAAAACAGAAAAACTAAACAAAGATAACGGTACACAAAAAACCCTCAGCACAAGAAGAACGACTACGCACACGATCTGACACTACGAGCACGACTGGGCTAACTAGAAACGACGAAGGATGTTGAGTCACCTAGGACATCCCCCACACCACGAAACTTAGACTAGCTGATACCAAAAACAAAAAGGAGGAAGACAGGGTCTATGCGGGTACGACTTACTACATCAGGGAGAGTCATTCAACATGGGAAATGTCCACCAGTCAATACGGTGCGACATGAGAGACCAAGCAAATACCTTAACCATATCAAACCGAACCTCTGATCGTCCGTGGATCATATAATAATTCCCAACCAGTAATATACAGTAAGAAAATTGGATAAAAACACAGAAATCCCATTAAACCTATCCTCCGGATAATCCATGGCTCCTAAAAGAAATTGCTGGTCTCGAGAACTTCAAAGGACAGACCCAGTATCCGGCATGGCTCTCTCCCGGACGAAGGAAGATACCATCATCGAACGTGGTCCCAGGCATCGGATTCAACCAGGGATGCTGTAATAGATCAGCATGAGCGCGGACATGCGCGGCGCCAAACAAGAACTAAGTGCTCAAGTTTCTCGGTGAACGCGGCTAATGGGAAAGCCGAGTGTTGTGAAGAAAGTGATAAGCTCTAATTAAAGTTTTAGATTTTTCTTTTTTTCAGAATGACAGTGTGGAAAAGTAACAGCATTGAAGAAAACAGAACTATGGAACAGTTGAAAAGGAAGAAGAGTAGATAAATTGTGTTTTATATATGTTTTCTTGTTTCAGGTTCGGAGTGACAGGCTAATCCATTTTCCAGATGTAATTTGAAAACCAGATAAATGTGGTTGATAAAGTATGAACACGTCTATGTCCCATATAGAGGAAGGGAACTACGGTAAATTGTAAAGAGAAAATGGATTAACTTGAACACACTAAATTTCATAATATATAAAAAATTGTTCCTGTTAAAATTACTGTTTGTAAATCATATGTTAGAAAGAGTTAAGTAGCTTTAGGAACAGGAGATAGAGCAAATCTGTAGTATCAATGTAAACAAAATCCAGATCAATTAAATAGCTTGTGCGTAGTCTAAGTACACAACTGCAGCGGCCCCAAAAAGGGCCTTAAAAGACCCTTTCTTGGGATTGAGAAGGGGGGAATGTTGTGAATACATAGTTCTTTATATAGATTTTTTATTGTTTTTTGATTATTTTAATTATTCTTTCAAAGTCTGTTGAGATAGAGTATAGTTCAGATCAAAGTCTTGATTGAAGCTAACTGTAAACATCCCTACATTTAGTTCCTTGGAATGTTAGTAGTACAGTTTTAGGGTGACTCCAGGTCATTTTGAAGTATATAACACTTGAGAAGTGATGGGCTCGTGTCTGTCTGTGTGTGTACTGCTGGAGGGTAAGTCACCGACCATTTTTCTTAATAATGTATTCCATTTCTTTTGGATTTAAATTCAAGTACAATATCATATTTTTGAAACTATATTTTAGAAAAGGGATATAACATTTTAATCATGTAGATTTGGTTAGATTAAAAATTCCACAACTCCCTTCTCAACCCTCCCCAAGAAAGTACTGTAGTTCTAATATAGGCTTAGAATAGATTTAGGGCTAGAGATATTTAGGATCTCTAATTATTTATATTTTAGTAATAAAATAGTTTAAAATAAGACTCCATTTGTTTATTTCTAAACATGTATAACTGTACATCCTCATACTAACGCTCGGCTAGGAAACCGCTACCAGATTTTCCAAGTCCCGAAGGTCCTTTAAGCCTAATGAATCCAGTTGGACTCATAACATTGTAAATTATTATAAGCATAAATTAGAACTCCTGTATAGTATCAGTATGTTTTATATAGTATGTAAACTGTAAATTATTATAAGCATAAATTAGAACTCCTATATAGTATCAGTATGTTATGTTATATAGTATGTAAATTGTAAATTATTATAAGCATAAATTAGAACTCCTGTATGGTATCAGTATGTTATGTTATATAGTATGTAAATTGTAAATTATTATAAGCATAAATTAGAACTCCTGTATAGTATCAGTATGTTATGTTATATAGTATGTAAACTGTAAATTATTATAAGCATAAATTAGAACTCCTATATAGTATCAGTATGTTATGTTATATAGTATGTAAATTGTAAATTATTATAAGCATAAATTAGAACTCCTGTATGGTATCAGTATGTTATGTTATATAGTATGTAAATTGTAAATTATTATAAGCATAAATTAGAACCTCCTGTATCTTACTTACTTACTTACTTACTCACTGGCACTATCGAACCCGTAGGTTCATGGCCGCGCGGACATAAGCTCTCCATACATCCCTATCCTGAGCTAATGCTTTCCAATCATTCCCTGTATAATCTACTTCCCTCAAATCATAGTTAATGTTGTTCTCCCACCTCATTCTTGGTCTACCAACTGGGCGTTTTCCCTCTGGCTTTCCTACAAGAAGCTTCCATGCACGTCTTTCATTCCCCATACGTGCAACATGTCCTGCCCATCGCAGTCTACGAGACTTAACTGTTCTTATTATATCTGGCTTCCTATAAAGACCATGTAGTTCATTGTTATGTAGTCTTCTCCATTCACCTGTCTGTTCATCTCTCTTTGGTCCAAAAATTTTCCTAAGTACTTTATTCTCAAATACTCGTAATCTCCTTTCCTCCCTTAAAGTAAGAGTCCATGTTTCGCACCCATATAATATAACTGGTAGAATAATAGTTTTATATATTTTCAGCTTAACGTTTTTTGAAAGGAGTTGGGACATCAAAAGTCTCTGCAATGCATAATAGCATGCATTTCCAGAATTGAGCCTATGTTTAATTTCTTTGTGCGTCTCATTCCTATTTGTGATTATTGTTCCTAGGTATTTGAATTCAGCCACTTCCTCAAAATTTCCCTCATTTGTCATTAGCTGTCCATTTCCATTATATACTGAATTTCTACGTGTGACCATATATTTAGTTTTATTGATATTTACTTCCAGTCCTAATTTCTTAGTGTTACTCAATAGTGTGTGCGTGTTGGCCTTTAGTATCTCCTCGCTATCGGCCAATAGTACTACATCATCAGCATAAACTAACAGCTTATTAATACCATTCAGTTGTAAGCCTTCCTCATTCTCTAAAGATTTAATGGCATGCTCTAGTACAAAATTAAATAGTAGAGGAGATAGTGCATCTCCTTGCTTCAACCCATTCTGGATTTCAAAAGTGTCCGAAAACTGTTTGCCTACACGCACCCTACTCTTTGAGCCATTTAGACACATTCGTATAAGTCTAACTAACTTTTTAGGAATTCCGAACTCCAGCAGGATACTATATAACTTCTCCCTCTTAATTGAATCATATGCTTTTTTGAAGTCTACATATAGTTGATGTACAGTACCATTATATTCCCATTTCTTTTCTAAAATCTGTCTTATACTAAAAATCTGATCTGTTGTAGACCTGTTTCTTCTAAATGCACATTGATGATCTCCTAGAATGTCATCAATATAGGGAGTAAGTCTGCTTACTAATATATTTGTTAGAATTTTGTACGAAGTTGAAAGTAATGAGATGCCCCTGTAGTTGTTGCAATCAGTTTTATCTCCTTTCTTATAAATTGGTACGATAATTGATTCCTTCCATTCATCTGGAAGAGCTTCTTTTTCCCAAATCATACTAAGCAACCAGCGTATCTTGTCCATCAATTTTTCTCCCCCTGATTTTATCAGTTCTGCTGGGATCTCATCTGAACCTGATGCTTTATACATCTTCAATTTTTCAATCGCCATTTCAACCTCTAATGCACTTGGCTCTGCGACTAGCATTTCTGCTGTCTGTAACTTATCCTCCTCAATGTCCTGTTCTGTATGTACATTTAATAGCTGATTAAAGTAACTTTTCCATCTATTTAATATACTCCTAGAATCTGCAATCATATCCCCATTTTCATTTCGAATTATGTTTGTTCTAGCCTGAAACCCTTTCTTCTCTATACTAATTCCCTGATATAATTCTCTAATGTTCCTATTTTTTGCATTCATTTCAAGATCATTAATCTTCTCTCTCAAATATTCCCTCTTTTTACTCTTTAGTAACTTGGTGGTTTCCCGTCTAATACTACCCAATTGCTCTAAATTTACCTCATTTGGCTCGTGTAACCATTTCATTTTTGCTAGCTTTCTTTTCTTTACAATGTCGGCACATTCCTCATCAAACCATTTCTTGTTTTGCCTCTTTTTTAAACAACCAATGCTTTCTGATGCTGACAATTTAATAGTATCTCTTATAGCCTCCCATTCTTTATTTATATCAGTTTCTTCTTCGTTTGCCACATTGTCATCTGAAGATTCCAGTACTTCAAATCTATTAGCAATTTTGATTTGGTATTCTTGCCGCATTTCATCATTTTTCAAGTTTTTTAATTCATATTTTACAGAATCATCTTTAGCGTTTGTTCCTCTCATAAGTGATAGCCGTTGTCTGATTTTCACTCTGACCAGATGATGATCCGAATTGCAGTCTGTCCCTCTAACTGATCTAACATCGATGATGCTACTGTGCCAGCGTTTATCCACTAATACATGATCTATCTGGTTCCGAGTTTCTCCATCTGGGGACGTCCAGGTGTATTTATGAATATCCTTATGCTGAAATGTTGTGCTCTTAACAATGAGATTCTTTGATGTGGCAAATGTGACTAATCTAACCCCGTTGTCGTTACTATCTTCATGGAGACTGAATTTGCCTATTGTTGGTTTGAATATATCTTCCCGCCCCACTTTTGCATTAAAATCTCCTAAGACAATTTTCATATGATATCGTGAAAGGCTATCAAATAAGCATTCTAATTCTTCATAGAACTCATCCTTGATCTTGTCATCTTTATCTTCTGTGGGGGCATGTACATTTACAATTATAAAATCATGTCGTTTACCCTTTAGAATTATGTATGATATCCTATCACTAACAAACTTAATATCTCGGATAGCGGATAAGATCCTCCTTCTGACTAAAAAACCCGTTCCAAATGCAGGTCTTTCTGCACCCCCATAGTATAATGCAAAGCTTCCTGATTCCTGACTACCTTCTCCTGGCCACCTAACTTCCTGTAAAGCGATTATATCCAAGGGCGATTTATCTAATTCCCGCGTTAATATCTCTAGTGCCCCGCTATTGTATAAAGTCCTAACATTCCATGTTCCTAGGAACATGTCCCTGTGTTTGAGCCTTTGGCATGGGTTCCCTGAAGTAGTCCCCGCCCGGAGAACCGAATGGGGGACTATTTGACCTCCGGAAAATTTTACCCCAGATGAACCCATGTCCGCATTTCTTGACGGTTGTATTTTTACGGTGAAAGATCGTCACTCTTTCGCCCAAGGTACTTTTTTCGTCTGGCTTATCACCTTCGACCAGTCCGGCATGGGTAACCCTATCGGCAGCAATGCTACCGCCGGCATAGCTCTCAGGATCATTTAAGCACGCAAGCCACTCCACCACGACAAGGTAAAGATACCATGGAGGGATGTTATGTTATATAGTATGTAAATTGTAAATTACTATAAGCATAAATTAGAACTCCTCTATGGTATCAGTATGTTATGTTATATAGTATGTAAATTGTAAATTATTATAAGCATAAATTAGAACTCCTGTATAGTATCAGTATGTTATGTTATATAGTATGTAAATTGTAAATTACTATAAGCATAAATTAGAACTCCTGTATAGTATCAGTATGTTATGTTATATAGTATGTAAATTGTAAATTACTATAAGCATAAAAAGAACTCCTGTATGGTATCAGTATGTTATGTTATATAGTATGTAAATTATAATAAGCATAAATTAGAACTCCTGTATAGTATCAGTATGTTATGTTATATAGTATGTAAACTGTAAATTATTATAAGCATAAATTAGAACTCCTATATACTATCAGTATGTTATGTTATATAGTATGTAAATTGTAAATTATTATAAGCATAAATTAGAACTCCTGTATGATATCAGTATGTTATGTTATATAGTATGTAAATTGTAAATTATATAAGCATAAATTAGAACTCGTGTATAGTATCAGTATGTTATGTTATATAGTATGTAAATTATTATAAGCATAAATTAGAACTCCTGTATAGTATCAGTATGTTATGTTATATAGTATGTAAATTGTAAATTATTATAAGCATAAATTAGAACTCCTGTATATGTTATGTTATATAGTATGTAAATTGTAAATTATTATAAGCATAAATTAGAACTCCTGTATAGTATCAGTATGTTATGTTATATAGTATGTAAATTGTAAATTATTATAAGCATACATTAGAATACCTGTATAGTATCAGTATGTTACATAATATGTAAATAAGATCGTAGCATGTAGTAATTTCGCCATAGCCGGTCCCTAGCCCGGATGAGAAAGTAGGAGGGTACATGACTGTGTGTTCGTTCCTAAAATTTTATAATTTTGTTAGGACATCAAGATTACGTTCCAAACCTAACCAAATAAGACAATGAGATGAAGGAGAAGTATTTATGACGAAACATTTATCTTTAAAAACAACATATGTAGATTCCCTTCACGTAATTTCCATTTAACCAACAAATATCCATTATTATAATTATATCCATTAATCGTAGAAATCAATCAGTGTCATTAGACTTACTTAAATTAAATATGAAGAAGTAATAATTAACCTTACATTATTCAATATTCAAGTGCCTGACACCGGTAGAGGTTTGGCAACATCCCCACGCGGTCAGTTACAGTGGCTTCAATTTGACGTAGTGGGTGGGAAGAGCGGTGGAATGGTGTGAGAACTGACGTGTACTTTACGAAAAACGATGCCAGCGCAACAGGGCGCAGATCCGTTGGTACAATAAAACAATCTCATAAAGGATGAATTTTCCTTTCACTGCTTTTAGATCTAAAACAAGTCTTTTACTTTGAGGGAGGAGAAAAGAATATGAGTATTTGAGAATAAATTGACAATAAAATTTAGAAACAAAGGCAGACAAATAGACAGGTGAATGAAAATATCACTGAGCGGTAAAGTCTTTATATATATAGAAAAAAAATTGGAATACCAGTACATTTTGTACAAATGGGGAATGAAGAGAGGCATGGAAACATCTTGTAGGAAAGCAAGAGGAAAGTCTCATATGGGTAGAACAAGAATGAGGTGAGTGAATAATACTAACTATAATTTCATGGAGTCAAATTATGCAGAGAATGATTGGAAAATAAATACTCAGGATAGATATGTATGGAGAGATTATTGCCATGCAGCCATATTCCTTAACAAGAAATGATGATGTCTGCATGACCTATCACTGTTCCTGTAGTTATTACCATAAATGAATACTACTAATACCAACAGTGAATAAGTTTCTCAGATGAACAGTGACAGCCCTGATTCCATTCAGTCCCACTGGTATCAGGGTGAGAAGGGGTAAAGGTCTAAAAATATAGAAAATTATGTCAAAACCCAGTTTTTGCAGTTTCTAAACTGACATGTTACAAAAATTTAGAGATACCCATAAACTTAGAACATATTGGTCTTGGTGGACTAGTGGCTAACATGCTCTCGTCTGGTTACAAGGTTTTGTAGGTCCAAACCCGACAAGGGTCAATAGATTTTTCAGGGTGTAAAAATGTTGAATGTGTCTCTTTGGAAGGAAGCCATGGGTCCTGAGTCATATAAAAGAACCTCAAGCCTGGTAAAGAGAACTTTGTGTCCTTTCAAATATGTTTGAGTTTCCTGTTAAAAAGCAAATAATCATAATCATGAACATATTAGATATTTGTTAGCAAGTACCACCAACGGCTGGTTACACTAACATCTCAATGGTTCACAAGTTATAACATTTTTCTTTCATGAAAACTTTCTCAAAAATATTAGTTAACATTTTGCTAATGTCTGCCACAAACATAACGAATTCAGATGGCTGTGGCCATTTAATAGGATTTTACCGCACTGTGTTTTGAATTTTTCACATTAAAAAACAATAATTAGATTAATTTATTTTTTATCATCCTCAAAATCTGATCTATTTCCAAATTTACAAGTTATGGTTAACTTTGGTTCAATGCCTTTATTTTGCTTAGTCCAACAAGTGGCAGATAGATGGTATTATTGTTGTCCACAGCAATTTATGCATTTCACATTATTATGCATGCATATAGTAGACGTCAGTATACGTGTGTCTGTGTTTTACAAGGGATGAAGTTGAAGGGAAATTTGAATATACTTCTCTTTTCAAAAAGCATAATCATACCTCTAATCTTAATATCCAATCAAACAACAGCACAATCATTTTTAAAATGCAATAAAAGTAGGTATTTAGTGCTTAATTTTGTGATTGTAAAACAAACGTGGTTAACTTGAGATTGGCTGGATAATAACCATATGTGGACGTGAGACCAGCAGCTGATTGGTAGATCAGGGGCTTCTAGCCCTGTTGAATCATGCAGTTTTAAGTAAGAAGATTGTTGAATTTTAAAAATGTGTCATTTCTGACACAATTATGGGGTGTCTTTGTCCCATCCAAGATTCCTCACATTTTTTATTGAAAATAAATTCAGTTTAAGTTTGTTTTGCATATATATCTTCTTCTTCTTTTGCTTCATGAAATTAGGCCTTTTGACCTGTTTTCACATCAAGTGGGATTTAATAAATCCTCCCATCTAGTAAATGGGCGTCCAACATTTCTATGTCCTATTGGTTTGTACTTTAGTAACAGCTGAGGGATTCTATCTGTAGGCATTCTCTTGACATGTTCATACCAGTTGTTTCTCATGTTGTCAATTCTATTTGTTAAATTGAAAATATTTAAGTCCTTCCTAATATCCTCACTTCTTTTCTTGTCCAAAATTGTCACACCTGCTACTGAACGTAGGAACTTCATTTCTGCAGTTTATATTTTCCTTCTGTCTGAACGGTTAAGAGTCCAATTTTCACTTGCATATGTTAAGACAGGCACTGCCATAATTTTGTAAAATTTTAGTTGTGTGCTCCTCGAAGTTTTATTTTTCAGTGTCTGTCTTATAGTGCCACACATTCTGTAAAATCTATTTAATTTAATATTAATATCTTCCTTCTGGCAGTATGATACGTTGCATCCTAAATAATTAAAATTGTTCACCTGTTGTATTATACTGTTATTAATACTGATTTTACACCTCATGTGGTCTTTCCCGTTGAATACCATTACTTTCGATTTACTTTCAGAGATTGCCATATTGAATTTATTTGCTATTTCATTTAATTTATATGCTGCTATTTGTAAATTGTCTTCTGAAGAGCTAAGGATTGTCTGATCATCTGCAAACAGTATGGTATTTAGAATCGTACCGCCAACTTTAAACTATGTGGTTAAATTTGATTGCCATTGTACAATGATCTCGTCTATATATATACTAAAGAGTGACAAGATCCTTGTCTGACACCTTGATTAATTTGTAATGTATTATCGCTCATTGTACCTCCTTTATCAATCATTATTTCTGATTTAAAATATAAGCTTTGCATAACTTTGACAATGTGTCCTGGAAACCCTTTGTCATACATTATTTCCCATAGTTTATTTCTTGACAGTCTATCAAATGCTTTTTGATAGTCAATAAAAAGTATGCAAGTTGGCAAATTAAATTCTCTTCTCTTCTGAATAAGTTGCTCTATTGTGAAAATGGCATCTGAACATGACCGACCTTTCCGAAAGCCACACTGTTCTTCACTTAATATATACTCATTTATTATATTTAATCGTCTAGTAATAATCTTAGCGTATACCTTGTAAGCTGTATTCAATAAACAGATTCCCCTGTAACTTGTGCACTCGTGTCTACTTCCTTTTTTAAATATGGGGCATATAAGTCCTTTCTTCCATTCATCCGGGATTATGCACATCCTCCAGCACACATTTAGTACATCTAAGAATTTCTGCCTAATTTCTCTTGGAACATACTTTAAAAGTTCAATATTTAAACAGTCTATTCCTGGAGTTTTCTTATTTTTGAATGTTTCTAGAGTGTTCTCTAATTTTTTGATTTCAAGGAGATCTATATGTGCCATTTCCTTTAATTTGGGGTCAATGTTTATTTCTGACATATCTGTCTATAATGTTCCATAATATTTGAGCCACTCTTTTTCTGGTATATTATTTAATTTGGCTGTGTCTTTTTCAGTTGAATTCAGATGTTTCAAAACCTTGTAAGCCATATCCTGTGATCCATGGCAATCGTATTCTATACTGGATATATAGTTGTCCCAGCTAAGTCGTTTCAACTTCCTTACTTCTCTTTTAACGATGGTGCTTCTGTAATTATAATTTCATCATTCCATATATATAAACCTTTTTTCCTTCTTTTTATAGATTTTGTCCCTAGGGCTTCCTCAGCAGCTTTTAATATAATAGTTTTTAGATCTTGCCATTGTTCATTCACATTAGTGCTTACAGCTCTTTGATCTACATAGTTTAATAATCGTGAAGAGTATAATCTCCTTATACTCTCTTGTTGTAATAAATGTACTTTAAAATTTGTCCTTTTTACTTTTGTTATATTTGTTTTCCTCTTGTAAATCCATTTATTTGGCATGTGAAACGTAGAGATGACGATGAAATGGTCTGAACTAATAACGTATCCTCTATATACACGAGTGTCAATCACATGAGGAGATAATTTCTTATTGCTCAATATATAATCTATTATTGATCTAGTGCCTCTCGCTGCCCAAGTATATTTATGGATATCTTTATGACGGAAAAGGGTGTTAGTTATTTTTAATTCATTAAAGGTGGCAAAATTTCTAAGAGTTTTTCCATTCGCGTTTAAGGTATTCTCGCCATTATTACCAATCAGATTCTCTACAGTCTCTTTTCCAACGCAGGCGTTAAAATCTCCTCCTAAGCAAATAAAATCTGTTTTATTAAGAGAGTTCAGATGTGTTTGTAAGGATTCATAGAATCAGCACTTTCGCCTTTCTTCTTTTCTCCCCTCCTCGGGTGCGTATATACAAACTACTGTTAGATGTCCTCTTGCTGTTTTCAGGCGAACATTCATTATTCTTTCATTCACGAAATTATAACTATGTATTTTATTTCTGAATTGTTTTTTTATTAGAATTGCTGTTCCTGCAGATGCCCTTTTATTCTGAGCAACTCCACTGTAAAATAGTATATAATCTTTTAATTCCTTCGTACCTTTTATTTTCTTTTTCGTTTCGGTGAGAAGGCAAATATCTACATTGGCCTTTGTTAACTCATTTTGAAGTTCTTCTTTATTTGCTAATCCTCTAACATTCCAAGTAGCAGTTCTCAATTTTTCAACAAGTCCTAATCGTTTATTCCAATTTCTTGCTCTGGTTGTCTTAGGTTGATCAGTCCGGTTATTCACTTGATGGTTGCCAGTAATGTAAATGTCTCCTGGTCATGTTACGAGCATTACGCAGGACAAGTCTAGTGGTGGGGCTGCCACCTTAGAGCCTCTGGACATGCTCTTCTGTGTATTATCCCCGCAGAAAGGGTTGCTCCTTCCGACTTAAGTCGTTGGAGACTTCACTCCTGTTACCCCGAGCATGGGCTCCTTTTAAACATATATCTGTATATGATTAATATACTGTATAGCTGAAGGTAGATTATTACCTCTGTATGTGGTGTTCGAAGCTGATCACATGTGGACCTCCTGGATTAAAAATGGTTCAAAGGATCTAAGATACGATCGCACAAAGAGTGGTTGGTTTTTGAGGACTGGTTCAGATGTCTCTTTCTTCCTGCTATATCCCGTTTAGATGGGGACATTGTCCTGATTGAAGACAACCTGTCATCGTATTAACTTGGATATAATAAGAACTTGTGAAGAAAAAAAAAAAGAAAAATCAAATTTATTTGTCTGCCTCCTAATACCTCAAAGTTACTCCAACTATTAGATGTAAGTTTCTTTGCACCCTTGAAGAAAGCTTGGCGTTCAATTCTTTCAACTTGGAGAGACTCTTCTGGAGGCTCCAAATATTCAACAGTTCTCAAGGAAAAATTTCCTGCTTTGCTGAAGGAATTTTTGTGCAAAATTAAATCAAACCAGAAACGAAATCTGATATCCAGTTTCAGGAAATCTTGGATTGTGCCTAGACAAACATGTGGTATTGGCAAGACTTCCCAATGAAAATATAAATTCTACTCTTGTCAGAGGTTTCATGGGCTCTTTACATGCTAAAAGAAATGTAGTCCTTGGAGGAAATCAGCCAAGACAACGAAGAAAGAAAATCAATGTTCCTGCGGGGAAAAGAACCCGTGTGACTAATATTCTCCAGGCACCAGAAAAGCCTGCTGGCCCATGTCAGTCTCAGCAAGTTTGCACTGGACTTGAGGATGTCTTCAAATTATTGTGTTGATAGTGAAGACATGGTCCTGAAGTCAGACAGTGACTTGGAAGAATCTTCAGATTCAAGTGTTTACAGCAGTTAACCGTGCCTCCATGAATGATTCGTGTGATGTGAATGATTTTGTAAGTTGTTTACAGTGGCTCAAAGTATCCAGGCATCATTACTGAAATTAATGATGATGGCCCCATTGTAGATTGCATGGAGATGTAGAAACAATACTGGCACTGGCCTCAGAAGAGAGATAAAATGCAATATGAGTGGGAGAGCATCCTGAGGAATATTGATCCTCCGATACCTGTCTCAGTGAAGAAGAATAACTATTTCTCAGTACCAGAGTTGAATGGCTTTTGCAACAAATAATTGTGTGTAATTCATTTTTCTGTGTTATAATTATTTGTTTTTGTTATCAGCTGATTGTAGCTGGATACACTATCATAAGAAGATAGAAATGTGCAAATAATAATTCGACATCTTTCATGAAATTCTACTGTTTTTAATACTAAAACCATGTTTTCTTAAACTTAAATATTGTGGTTCAGTATCCTGTGATGCTACAGGGGTGACAGTGTCTCATATACTCCTGTCGTCTATTAATCAGTGGTTTTGAAGGATTGAAACAAAGTCAGCCCCAGTTGAGGTGAGATTGTCTCTTATTTTTCTTGAAAAAAAATTAGGCTTAGACATCTTTGAATTTTGAAAATTGCTATAATTATTCACTGGATATTAAACAATTTTTTAAACATATTTTGAATAGCATTGAATATCATTTTGATGCTACAAAACAGTTCGAAGTAAGAAGGGAGCATAAAAGTGAGACAAAGTCACCCCGGTTTACGGTACCTAAAACTTAGTTATAAAAATATTGAGCAAGCTTGTTTTTGAGTCAAGCAGTCCTGGATATAAGAGGGGAGGGAAATCCAGAGATGGGTAGCTGAAACAAGGAAGGATGAGGAGCAGCGAGATGTTTGATGTAGAGGTATAGCTAGAGTTAAGTTGTCTCTCGATTTTGAGTTATGTTAGGTGGGAAGATAGTAAAAGGAAGAGAGTATAAAGTTAAAGGGATGACGGGGCAAAATGTGATACAAGAAGAAGAGACAATTTATCTTTTACCTGTTTACCAATCAGAGCCAAATTCTGGAGTTGTGTGACCTGATTTTTAAAGGTTGCATATATAATGTACAAAGCATTATGAATTTGTTGCAGTGTTTATCCGAATGTGATGCTCATGATATAGGGGGCTCTGGACTTAAATACAATACAATATATACTACTACTACAACTACTCTGAGGTTATATAGTCCATGAAGGAACCTGGCCTCTCTCATAATGATATTCCATTCATCCAATTCCAACTCCATCCCCAATCCATGTTCAAATCCTAAACTCATGTTTCCTTTCCATTAGGAATTTATTGTTTCCTTTTTGGTTCAGTCTGACTATTGAGATTGTCAACAGCAACTATGTCAAAACTATCGCAGGACCAGTTTGTCAGCCTCAAGTCAACCTGGAGGACTAGATCCTACATTTATGATCTGTGGGTCAGTGTTGAGTCGGTTATACTCTCAGGTACCCATTATAATCACATCTTACGAAAACATATGAACTATGATAGGACTTATGGTGAAATTAAATGTTTCTTACCTCTCCTCATATAAATTTTCTAAGTAGATCACGATTTCGAGACTATAACTGTCTCATCTTCAGTATTTTCTTGATGGCTGATGTTATGTCGATCGGAAGAAACTCTTCTTCTTCCCTCTGTTGGTGGACCGATGAACCTCTGGATCAGTTCAAAATTTGTAGGAATTTTGAAGTTTGTAAGTTTTCCTTTGTTTTTCTGAATGTGGATCTTTTCCCAAACTGTGAGTTCCTTTTGTTTGTCTATTTGTTTAATTAGACTGGCTTTTAATTCAATTAAATGTTTTTCGGACTTTTCCACTTCTCCATTTTTTATGTTTTTAAGATGTTCTTTCACCCTTATTTTCAAATTTCTTTTCATTTTTCCAATATAAATTTTGTCACAATCCCTGCATTTGATCTGATAAATTCCTGATTTGTTTTAATTTTCAATTGTTTTAATTATCCTATTAAGACTGTATTCATTCTTTGGTGCTAATCTTATATTAAACTTTTTGAAATTTATAGTGTTTCAATGGATGGTAAGTGAATTTCTTGAATTTTATTTTTTCAGTTTCTTTCATAAGTGTGCTTTCATTTATTAATTTTTGTCTTTTAAATGTATTTATCTTGTGTACCATATTTTGTACATAACCATTATCTATTGCAACATTAATTATGTGTTCTTTTTCATAGTTTTCTTTACTCATAGGGGTATTTACCAATCTATGTGTCAAATTATTGAATACTGCCTCTTTGTGAGCAAAATGGTTGAATCCTGAAGCTTTAATATAGTTGTCAATATGTGTATTCTTTCTATAAACTCCAAATTCTATCTTGTTTTTCTTCGTTTCTTCGTAAAGTGAGATCTAAAAATGGGATTTGTCTTTCATAATCTCAACTTCAAATTTCAATACAAGTTTAGCAGGATTAAGAAAAGACATCAAAACTTTCAATCAACTCGGGGAAAAAAGAAGATGATGGATGTAAAATTTATAAAAACATGTTTAGACTAGCTATCACACCTAAATTTGTTAGAAAAACCGTTAAAAATAACAATGGTACGAAAGAACAGAAGACAGTTGATAAAAAAATTTTCAATATGGAAAAAAAAAACAAACATTATGAAATTATTAGCAATTTGTACACTAAATTGTACTTCCTACATTTAAAAATTTTAAAACATGTAGGTAATGTTTTTTGGGATAGATTAGAAGAAAAAATATTTCAACAAACTGAACAAAATCATAAAAGAAAAAGTAACTAGACAGAATAAGAAAATTTGAAATCAAAAGCAAAGAAAAGTAAGGAAAAAACTTCAAAAACAAGGAAAAAAGTGGAAATAATGTAATTAACTTGTCTTCAAAATCCTTCAACCATAGAGAATTAGAAATTTTAGAAAAAAAAGGGATCAAAACATGTGTGAATTATTCTGACAAAATTGAAGACTACGTAGCTGAGATAGAAATAATAATAGATGATTTGGAAACAGAAGAAAAAAGTTTAATTAGGAATAAATGTGGTAAAATAATAGAAGAAATTAAGGAAATACCAAGAAATAAAAGAGGACTATGAAACATGAAAATTATTAAATAAATTAACAATAAAAATGCAATAATCACAAAGGCTGATAAAGGTAATCAGTTAGTAATCATGGATAACAAAGATTATAAAAATAGGATGGAAAAAGTTTTAGAATCTGTAGAATATACTGAAATAAAATCTGATCCACTTCCTAAATGCATTAAAGAAGTTGATAACACCTTCAAAAACAAACAAAATTTTAACGAAACAATATAAATTCAAACTGAAAGTCCCTAATCCTAAAAATCCACAATTGCATGGTCTCCCAAAAATTCACAAGGCCGGAGATAAAATGTGGCCCATTATAAACAGTATAAGGTCACCTACATACCTAATATCAAAATGGTTATGCAATGAATACAAGAAAATGGAAGAATTTGATAACCTATCAATAGATAACTCGTTTCAACTAATAGGAAAATTAGAGAACACACAAATAGAACCAACAGACAGATTAGTGTCGCTTGACGTAGTTTCATTGTTTCCCAGTATCCCTAGAGAAACCACTCTTGAAATTTTGCAAAAATGGTTAAATAAAAAACAAATTAGAATAAGAATGTATTATTCTAACTAAATTGTGCATTGAATAAATGTTTTTACATATAATGAAAATTTTTCAAACAAAATTCTGGGCTTTCTATGAGAAATCCTCTATCACCCATTTTGGCCAATTTATTTATGGGATGTTTTGAGCAGAAAATAACAAGTGGACATACTTTGATTTTCAAATTTTGGAGTAGATTCGTTGACGACGTAATTGCTATTGTGAATCACAAGCAAATAGAGGATGCTTTAAACCTGTTGAACATTCAGAGTAGAACTATAAAATTTACCATGGAAACTGAAAATGAAAGACAAATCCCATTTTTAGATCTCGCTTTAAGAAGAAATGAAGAAAACAAGATAGAATTTGCAATTTATAGAAAGAATACACATATTGACAACTATATTAAAGCTTCAGGATTCAATCATTTTGCTCACAAAGAGAGAGTATTCAATAGTTTGACACATAGATTGGTAAATACCCCTATGAGTAAAGAAAACTATGAAAAAAAACACATAATTAATGTTGCAATAGATAACGGTTATGAAGAAAATATGGTACACAAGAAAATAAATAAATTTAAGACAAATACCAATAAATGAAAGCACACTTATAAAAGAAACTGAAAAAATAAAATTCAAAAAATTCACTTACCATTCATTGAAACACTATAAATTTCAAAAAATTTTCAAAAAGTTTAATATAAGATTAGCACTAAAGAATGAATACAGCCTTAATAGGATAATTAAAACCAATAAAAATGAAAGAATTGAAAATGAAAACAAATCAGGAATTTATCAGAGTAAATGTAGGGATTGTGACAAAATTTATATTGGAAAACGAAAAGAAATTTGAAAACAAGGGTGAAAGAACATCTTAGAAACATAAAAAATGGAGAAGTGGAAAAGTCAGCAATAGCTGCTCATGCTTGGTCCAAAAAACATTTAATTGAATCAAAAGCCAGTCTAATTAAACAAATAGACAAACAAAAGGAACTCACAGTTTGGGAAAAGATCCACATTCAGAAAAACAAAGGAAAACTTATGAACTTCGAAATTCCCGCAAATTTTGATCTGATCCAGAGGTTCATCGGTCCACCAACAGGAGGAAGAAGAGGTTTTTTCCAATCGACATAACATCAATCGTCAAGAAAATACTGAAGATGAGAGTTATAGTCTCAAAGTCGCGATTTGCTTAGAAAATTTATATGAGGAGAGGTAAGAAACATTTAATTTCACCATAAATTAAACCTCTTAGTGATTAATTCCTATAAAAGTTAAATATGATGGGACTAATTATATCCCAGTCACCACATGGGAATGCTGTACATGCACCTAGGGAGTTCCTGGTGAATATGGGTAGTGATTCAGTAGCAGAGTCTTCTTCACTCCCGTCGAAGGGTTTAATGTGATACATGCTAATTTTTTGTTTAAGAGGTTTTAGGGAGCCAAATAATTTTTATTTTCTTGGGTATTCATAAAATTTTAAAGTGGCCTTTATAGGGGTCCTAAATACAGATTTTGTGAATTATAATTTTATTTTCATGTTTGAGTGGTTAAGAGGGATCAAAATAAAGTAAATTTTCTAGAAAAACAATTTTAAGGGGGTTTATCAGTCTTAACCAAGTTTTTTGCCCTTTAAAAGATGCTGCCATACAAAGTCTGCACTTGGAAACTAAAAAAAAATAAATATATAAAATAAAAATCAGTTTAAAGCTCTGAAGGTGTCAAATATGATACCACCGATCAGGGTTAGTTAGAAGTTATTCCCGAAGCAAGAAAAAACAGCCTACGATATCATATATGATACTTAGGAAGAATATTGATTTATAACTAGAATGTACAGAATTATAAACTACTCCGTCACCAAAACAGTGCTGCTGACCTACACATTAAAAACAAAATTAATTAAATGAAACTAAAAAAGAGCAAATGTGTTTTATGATGGAGCAAAATGACATGATAATCAATAATTTGAATGATTTTCCATAGTAAATGTTCATTTAACCGTACAGGCCACATGGCCTAAAACGAATTTGTTCATGATGATGATGAAATGTTCATTTAATGTGACTTCCTACAAAGAGAAAATTTAAAATATTTCTCATTAGTAGAAATAGTTATTCCCAAGTCTTAATAACCATGTTTCACATAAAGTTCTAAAGTACACATATAAAATATTATAACTAGATAAGGAGAATAAATTTAATAAGATTTTATAAAGATACAAATAACTTGTACAAGAGATAATAACATAAATATTTAAAGTTTAACTAGATTTGATTACGCATTTAATAATTTTAATATAACAATATTTTTTTATAAATGTTACATATGGAGATATCATAATACCATTGCTGCCATGACAATATCTCCTATGTTTTTTCAGGAGACGAAAAATCTTATAAAATTGATGACAGTGACTTCTGAACAGAGATATTTTATTACATATCAATTTTGTAATGTAATAAATACATTTGAATGCATGAGAAAGTATTTAAGTTTTTATAAGATAATTGTATTATCAAAACCTATCACAAAGGAGGTTTTGTTTGATAGAAAAATGTTTTCATTAATACTTCAGCACTTGGTGACAATATTAATTGAACATCACACAATATGATAAACTTTGTTTTGAGAAAAATAATAAATTATGTTCAAAATCACAAAAATTAGAAAAATGACACTAAAATATTAATCATGTAAAGGAAAAAACACAAATTATTTTCTTGTTTTTTTTTTTTTTGCTGTCTGAACATCTTGTGTAACCTCATGGTTTGTCTTCTCTGCTGTATAAGGTAAGCTGTCATAAAAAGTATGGTATTGCTTGTCCATTATAGCTTTAAGAGACTGAAGATCCCTGTACTTGGACTCATTGATAGGTATTTCACTTTTGTATAGTGGTTTCAGATCTTTGAAAGGTTCACTTCCACTCCCTCTATGAGGTAAAGTTTGCACTCCTCAGAAAAATCAGTCTTCACCAGAATTGTGCCATCAGGGAGATATTTAATTTTACATATATCTGTTACAAACTTTACCCTACACCAGATTCTGGTCTGCTTGAAGGAAGAACGGACTCCATCGAAGAATAATTCTTGAAAAAGTCATAATGAACCTTTACATCACAGGACTTTTCAGGACGTGCCATGTGCATAAGTGAAATGTAATCTGTTGGTGCATAAATTGGAGGCTTGAAATAATGCTCCAAGGTGGCATGAACATTATCTGCCTCCATCATTGTATGGCCTTTTTGTAGATAGATCTGCTCGATTATTATGTTTTTTTGCTTGTGCTGCATCTGACAGAGCTGATGACAAAATCTTATTCCTATTTTGGCTACAGCATCCGAAATTGATACTACTTGTTTGCATGATGCTGGTAGTTCAAATACATAATCAGTCACACAGGACGCAAACTCATTTGCACTTACTCCATCATCTACTTCATTCCATACATATAATCGTACATGCCCATCATTAAGTTCCCTAATCATAAAATTATGTACAGTCAATTTTTGCATATAATATACAGAAGATGCTAAAGTAATAGGGCATAACAACTTACTTTGCAAGTCCATTGTTACCACCATTTTACATTCTGAAGCACTTTCCTTTTCTTTAATTTTCTCTTCTCTAGCTTGATATTTCCTTTTTATGTGGATGCCATACATTCTCTTTGTTACATGACCTTCGTCATAGCTTATGCAGATATTGCATTGTTCTTCCTTGGTTTGTGGATTGAAATTTTTTCTTCTTCTAGTATGTTACAAAAAATGGTTCGGATTGCTGGTATAAGTATATTACTTTGATACCATTCCTTGTACACTGAATATATGTGACTTTTTGAACAAAACGTAGATTCAACATAGTCTGTTTGTAGACAATCTACAATAGTGACTTGGAACTTTTGGCAGCAGGTTTAACCAAGTTTTAATGCTATGCATGTCTACTTCTTTCTTCTTCTGGTGCGAAGTTTTTTCTGAGTAGGTATTGTGTTCATTGTATCTGGAAAATCGTCCTCACTACACTCTGATGCAAAACTCACAGATTTAGTCCATCTTTTAAAACAGTCTTCGCCAATCCTCAGTGTATTAATGAAGAAAGCATGACATATTTTAAACTTTCCTCCACGTTCAGTGTCGAGAAATATGTCACGTCCCAATTTTTTTTTTTTAACTATCACAGGTTTGTAGTTCTTTTCTTCTTCTCTACACAGGTCCTGTAGTTATTACTCCTTGTACAAAAGCCTCTCTTTTCAGCCCATGTGGTCAGTGCCCAGAACTTTTCAAATATACTTTTTCTTCTGTCGTCTGAAATCATGCCACAACCAAAGCTCCTTGGACCCTTAATATTAGTTTGTTTATGAATGCATTGAGGTTTAATTTGTCTTTTTTTCTTTGGGAGCACTTTATGACACTTTACTTCCAATAACTTTGTAGCCCACGTATGAGTGACCAAGAACTCTTTTAGATTTTGATTTTAGTTTTTCTTTTGGTTTTGCATTTACAAATTCCTCATCTTGGTTGGCATTTTTATTGAGATCCTGATTTTTAGCTGATGGTATATTATTTTTAATTGAATTGTGATTGTCATTTAGGAAATTCTCATTTTGATTATTAGAAAAAGGGCTGTATATCAATTTGAGTAACATCTTCATCTACTTCAATTTCAACTGGATCCTGCAAACTGTGTTCCATATCATTATCGTCATGTGGTACTTTATTAGTGTCATTTTGAAAATCAGTGAATTTCTGTTCAGAATTGTTTTGTAAATTATCTTGTGGATTTTCCTTATCAGTGGCTAAATTATATATTTGAACTGAATCAACATTAGTTTTCACTTCTTCAAATGAATTTCCATGACTTAATCTGACATTGATTCTTTCATCATGAGTCCCTGCTCAGCAAGTTGAACTAAAAGATTACGACTGCTCATCTAAAATAAAGTGGAGAATGAAACCTATAATATAGCCCAATAATAAAGAAACCTCTTGGAACAGGCCAAAATTACATTAAAATTATATCCTTACCTTGTATCAATTTGTGTATTTTTCAATAACTTTGGTAAATACATTTTAATGTTAATCTACTTAAAGGCAGTACATTTCATTAAAACATACTTTTTCTACTTCTTTACACTTCACTTCTCAGAACGAAACTGATATTAATTCCTTTCCTTCTTGTAATATTTTACCTCATCCACTGGTGTTAACTTATCAATAATGAAACTTAAGAATAATAATCCTACCATTGTTGCAGAAATGTTAATTAATATTCATGACGCCAAGTAAAAATCTCCTATGTGAACATCAAGTGACAAACAATATCACCTATGTGTAAAAATAATACTAGGAGGTATTGTCTTAATTTTGGAATATATTAAACAGTACCAACTAAATTGGAAACATCATCTAGAAAGAATGAGTTCAAATTGGATCCCAAAAGCTCTTTATAATTATACACCAAGAGGACGAAGATCACTGGGCCGTCCTATGAAATGCTGGAGGGAAAATTTTCTACAGGATCGTAACAGGCCTTGGCCTAATACTTGCAAGCAAGAAGAAGAAGAGGTATTGTCATGGCAGATTTATCTGAGCCTGCACATAGGAAGTTTATTAAAACTTATTTTTTAATAATATTACTTTCTTCATACACATAGGAGTTTTGTCATTGAATAAAGGCGAACATAACCTATCCATAAATATAAAAAACAATTATGATAATTTTTGCACATAGGAGGTATTGTCGCGGCAGCGACGATATGCTGTTTTTAACTCAAAATATAAGCAATGAGAGATTGCCTCACTATGTACAAAATGAGAAAATATTTGCCACTAGCGGTGGATAGATTTTAAGATACAAACTACGCCCAGAAGAGGATCTAAAAACACATACAAAAATCCACTAGTTCTAACCAAATAACTCAATGGCACTATCGAACCCGTAGGTTCATGGCCGCGCAGACATAAGCTCTCCATACATTCCTATCCTGAGCCAATGTTTTCCAATCATCCCCTGTATAATCTCCGATTGAGGGTCTTTCCACTTTTCAGCGGTTGCCCTTTTACCAGCCGGCTGCTGGCCCTTCACATCCATGTGTCAATCACAGAGGTAGATGATCAACAGCCAGTGTAGGGGTGACATGTGGTTAGCATGTCGAGTCCCCCAGCCGTTATAGCTGGTTCCTCAACCTGGAGCCGCTACTTATTGTAGCTACCCAATTGCCTCACGATGCTGGGTGGGCACCGGTCCTATACTGGCCGAAATACCATGAGAAAATTTCTTCCCCCATGGAGACTCGAACCAGCGCAAGTCCCGTAGCTCTGCGCCAAGGCTTCCTACCTTAACCGCTCGGCTACGGCGCGGGACCCCTGTATAATCTACTTCCTTCAAATCATAGCTAATGTTATTCTCCCACCACATTCTTGGTCTACCAACGGGGCGTTTTCCCTCTGGTTTTCCTACAAGAAGCTTCCATGCACATCTTTCATTCCCCTTTCGTGCCACATGTCCTGCCCATCGCAGTCTATGAGACCTAACTGTTCTAGCCAATAGTTCAACATATGTATTTAGAGACCTGAAATTAATTAAAACAAAGATAATTTATAGCAAATATTTCTTGCGAGAAAAACACTTCTTTCATTTCCACTCATTTTTGTTGCTCAAAACCTCTTCCCTCCAAGTTGGACACAGAAACATATTTTCACACTTCTTGAAGAATGTTTCTAAATCTCTTTTACTCAGAAGATAATTAACATAAAATATAAATTATGTAAATCAACACTATGATTATTCTTGAGCTAGGGAATCAAATTTAAAATTTAAAATATGTTTCTGCGAAAGCTTATAGTAAATTTCTTTTGACATTAACTTAACAGTTCCAACATCTATTCTCTGTTCTTTGTGTTACTGATAACCAGTTCAAACCAGAAAGTATATTCACACAAAATAAAATGTACAATTTGTATGCACTTTCATAATACATTCTTGCAACATTCTATGGAAGTTCAAAGCGCTAACAAATAATATCAAAAACATTGAAATGTTGTGAATAATCCAGTATAACAAATTCAATTATTCATAGTTACTGGTTATGATTGCTTACAACATATATATATATATATATATATATATATATATATATATGTGTGTGTGTGTGATTTATTTTGGGTAAAATTGAATCTAGTTAATCGTCTGGAAATTTATGGAATATATATATCGTGTATATTACTGAAATCTTGGATAATAAAATGAGTTTTTAAACTAACCATAACTATATTTTTTTAAATATCTCTAAATTTCCAGACGATTAACTAGATTCAATTTTACCCAAAATTAATCACACGTTAGCAATAGGTTTGATTTGATGTACCCAAATAGTCGTCGTCATCGCTTGCTCATTATGTTTAAGTAAATGATTATTAAGATAGCACTTCTGTGAAAATGATTTATTACAAACAGAACATCTGAAGAGTTTCTCATTCTCATGCACAAGTAAATGTCTATTAACACAAGACTTAGTAGAAAATCACTTATTACAAACAGAACATTTGAAGGGTTCCTCATTACTATGCACAAGTAAATGTGTATCAAGATAAAACTTCGTAGAAAATTAATTATTACAAACAGAACATTTGACAGTTTCTTATTACTAGAGCGAGGAATTTTATGAAATTTCATGTTTTAAACTATTTCCCAGAGAGCGCTGAGACTAAGTATCTTTACATTTCATGATATGTAGAATCAAATAAGACGAACAAAAAACTTCATATTTCATAATATTTTAGCAAAATGTTCATATTTTAGTGAAAATTTCATACTCCTTCATATTTTTCAACTTTCAAATTCCGGTTTTTTTCAATGAAAGTTCTAGGAATTCATTAAAATATTTCTTCAAGTAAATGTATTTATGTAATTTTTGACAGTGTAATGTGGTAGACAAGTGAAAATTCTTCAGTATCCCTTCTGAACAAGATAGATAGATTTTATAAAAGCAAATAATTAGATGAGGAGTCACAGAGTGACAGTTTTAGATGGAGGTTTTTGTCCTAAACTTGATCCCCAGACAAGAATATGAGCCTAGGTGAATAAGTAGAAGAACAATGTTGGAATATTCTATAGTCAGGTATAATAGCTGTCAACTCGTTATTGCTACCTGAGAGCAGTCCTTACTTTGTGAACATTTAAATATAGGAGAGACTCCTGGTAAACTTGAAGCAGTAAAGTAAAGTAAAGTAATCCCACTACAGGCCTCAAGAGGCCCTTGGGGTAGTAGGAGGATAAGGCTACCACTTTTTCTGGACAATCGGCACTTGATATCAGCCCTGCGTGACGGCTACCTACCAACAAAGGTAAAGAAGCTAATAAAGTATAAAATAAAAGATAAATTCCCGCTTGTAATCGTTCACAACAAGCGTCTGGTACTCATTTCCGTTTAAGTGCTTTGTGAAATTAGTAAAGTTCATGTAGGTAAGGGCATCAAACTATCGAATAAAGCATGATACAAGTATGCCATAACATTGTGTGATGTTGGGCATAATTTTTCATCGTGCAAAACAATTCTGACCGATAGGCCTTATAGTTTACTATCAGAAAATATAGAAAATAAAACTTCTGTGTATTACGAACAGAATTAACAATTGGATTGTTCAAAACACAATTAGGCCAAGATTATGGACACTATGTTAGACCCATTTCGTGAAAAAAAAAAATGTTTAAATAATTCTTAACTACATTAACTACATTTCAAATTTTGGAACAGGTGAATAATTTTACATATCTAGGATGCAATATCTCATATGAAGAAGAAAAGGATGTAAATGCAAAAATATCTAAATTTTTAAGAATTTTAGGGTTAATAAATTCTATCTTCAAGCCACAGTTAGTCCAAAAGCATTCTAGACTGAAAGTGTATAAAACACTGGCTCTTCCAACTCTTTTGTATGGTAGCGAAGTATGGATGTTGAAACAGAAGGATATACGGACACTTAGATCTGCTGAAATGAGATATCTTCGGAGGACTGCAGGATACACACTACTAGATCACAAAAAAATGAAGACATCTTAGAAGAATTACACATGGAATCTTTAGAAAACAAAATTTCTGATTATAAGTCAAGATGGATGCAACATGTTCATCGAATGGAAGATCACAGAATACCCAAACAAATGTTAAGATATCAACCTGCAGGAAGAAGAAGACCAGGACGTCCACTCAAAAGACTTTTGGATGGTGTTTCTCTTGAGGCCGAAACAGGTCAACAAATGGCCTAAATTCGTGAATGTACTATGATGATGATGAACTACATTTCACCATGTTTGAAGTTCAATATTAAATGTAACTTTAATTGCAAAGAGAGTTCTGAAACAATCCCTGGAATCAATCATGGACTAATAACTTTTAACATCTTCTTTCTCCAAATATGTCATCTGGAATGGTTTACTTGTATTTTAAATCATCCAATTTAATGTTATTGTTACACTTGCATCTCCAGGAATTTAATATCTTTATGCAATGTGAAAATAGCAATAATCCAAACTATACCTGTTCTAAACTTTGTTAGTGTTATGTTTCATGGAAACCTGTTTGTTTTGGTTACAATGTTTTGTTTCTTGCATATGTTTGGATTTCATAATTACATATTCAGTACATTAATTAATTGTATTATATATGACCTCTCAGTTTTTATTTATGAAGGTAAAGTGATTCCACTGCAGTCTTGGGAGGCCTTTGGGGTAGTGGTATGTTGAAGCTCCCATCTTTCTAGACAATAGACACGAGATGTCTGCCGGGTTGTCGGATCTGCCTTATGGCCGCATTTGTGCCCTGAACATGCATCTAGTACTCACTTCCATTAGGATGAGACCCCAGGTCCACAATGCCACCAGAAGATCTGGTCCAGCTAAAAATCTTGACAATATCGAGACTCGAACCCACGACTTTCCTGTTTGCACCACGTTCCTTATACAACTACACTATGACGTGATCCATTAAAAATTGTTTCAGATTATGAATATGATATTTTATATTGGGTCAGGATTAATGAAAAAGCTAATTAAAATCGAAATACATTGAATATCTTGATTTCTTGAGCTATAAATAAGTTCTGTTTGTCTCATTTATGTGCTGGTATGTACACTTTATAAGTTATAGTGGGCCTATGTGTATAAATATATGTAACAAGTTTAGAAAATAGTAACTTCATAATATTTTTGCGTCATAATTTTCATATTTTTCATATTTTGTCTTTACGATTTCATATTTTCGTATAATTTTCTTCATATAATTCCTCGCTCTACTCATGACTATGCGCATGTAAATGTCTATTAAGATAGGCCTTCTGAGAGAATAACTTATTACAAACAGAACATTTAAATAATTTCTCATTACTATGCACAAGTAAATGTCTAGAAAGATAGAACTCTGAAGGAAATGACTTATTACAAGCAGAACATTTGAATAATTTCTCATTACTATGCACAACTGAATGTCTTTGAAGATGGATTTTCAGAGTGAATGACTTTTCACAAACAGAACATTTGAATAGTTTCTCATTATGTGTAAGTAAATGTTTTTTAAGAGAGTCCTTCCTAGAGAATAACTTATTACAAACAGAACATTTGAATGGTTTCTCATTACTATGCACAAGTAAATGTGTATAAAGATGGGCCTTCTGGGAGAATGACTTGTTACAAATAGAACATTTGAAGAGTTTCTCATTACTATGAACACGTAAATGCCTAGTAAGACAGTAATTTGCAGGAAATGACTTATTACAAACAGAACATTTGAATAGTTTCCCTTTACTATGCAGAAGTAAATGTGTATTAAGAAGAGCCTCCTGGGAGAATGACTCGTTACAAATAGAACATTTGAATAGTTTCTCAATACTATGCAGACGTAAATGTATACTAAGATAGTACTTCGTAGAAAATGACTTATTACAAACAGAACATATGAACAGTTTATTACTATGCACACGTAAATGTCTATTAAGATAGGCCTTCTGAGAGAATAACTTATTACAAACAGAACATTTAAATAATTTCTCATTACTATGCACAAGTAAATGTCTAGAAAGATAGAACTCTGAAGGAAATGACTTATTACAAGTAGAACATTTGAATAGTTTCTCATTACTATGCACAACTGAATGTCTTAGAAGATTGACTTTCTGAGTGAATGACTTTTCACAAACAGAACATTTGAATAGTTTCTCATTGCTATGCATAAGTAAATGTGTTTTAAGATTGGTCTTCCTAGAGAATGACTTATTACAAATAGAACATTTGAATGGTTTCTCATTACTATGCACAAGTAAATGTGTATTAAGATGGGCCTTCTGAGCGAATGACTTGTTACAAATAGAACATTTGAAGTGTTTCTCATTACTATGCACAAGTAAATGCCTAGTAAGACAGGAATTTGCAGGAAATGACTTATAACAAACAGAACATTTGAATAGTTTCTCATTACTATGCTCAAGTAAATGTGTATTAAGAACAGACTTCTGGGAGAATGACTTGTTACAAACAAAACATTTGAATAGTTTCTCATTACTATGCACATGTAAATGTGATTTAAATTGGGCCTTAAGATAGAATAACTTGTTACAAATAGAACATTTAAATTGTTTCTCATTACTATGCACAAGTAAGTGTCTTTTAAGTGTATACTTGTTAGAAAATGACTCATTACAAATAAAACATTTTTTAGATGAACATGTCGAGAGTAACTCTTCTTTTTGTGTCAAGAATAAGTCTTCTGTTTGTGAACAGTGACTAGGGCGGTACTTTATAACATGTTCCTCTTCTGCTTGGTACATCTGAAAAATATAACATTACAAATATCTAACAGCTGTGTGTCACACTGCTGCACTTGGAAAGATAAAAAAATTCAGTAAATATGAAAAAATGTGTTTCTGTCCATCTTTCTCATTTCTTTTATTTGATACCATGTCTCATTTTATATATTCATAGTCTTATAGATAGTGAGAAAACGCGATAGCTGTTTCGCCACGTACCAGATTACTGTCCTACCCTTGAGGCCGGTAATCTGGACGAAAAATGCCCCAAATGGCACAATACCTATCAGGACCGAGCTCGTCATTACTGGGGCTCACAAACTCATGGGATGGACAAGGTGAATTTGGGTCTTTTGTCTATGAGTGCAGTAAACAAGGTCTTCTCATTGACTTGTCTTGTGTAGTTGCTTGCATCCAACATACGATCATTTAAGAATGGTGCTATTCTAGTTCGAGGTTATTATAAAAGTTATTCGTTATAAGTAATTCTTTAAAAGATTTAGACAACAAAAAATGACAGTAGCATTTCATCTTCAACACTGGCTAAAAAAAAAAAAATAGAGGAGAGGTGAAGTGGCTCTGTATCTGGGATGTATCTCGTGAAAACTCATAACACTTTTCTGACCACTCCCATGAGGTATCAAAGGAAAACCTCCCTAGTTACGACTATTGTTCTCCACGATCAAGATAAAAACATGATTGCATTTGAGACCGGATTTTCTCCCCATAAGTCAGTGCGAATTGTACGCGATCATAACCCTTATTTTTGGTGGTCAGCTAATAATACTCAATACACGAACAAAGTTTGACAAAATTTATCTTTCAGTGCCCTGCAGCAGCAAATAAAAGCAACATTTTTTTTTTCTGAAGCTGGCCTTGTGTATGAAAACAAGCAAAACCATTTCTCGCCTCTTAATGGAGAGAGAAATTGGTATTCATTCATCATAATTTGGCTTCAGTGCAGTATGAGTTCTAATTTTTTGTTGTAAAATGAAAATATGGCGATTGTATTTGTTGAAAATTAAATAAAGGAATTATAGTGGAGTAGTAATAGTTATGGTTTTGAAACAAAGTATTTGGTGGTATCAAAATGTTACATTTCATAATTGTTTTAATCCAATATCCTGCCGGATACTTGCTTATTATCCGGTATTCAGCCTCACAGTTAATTTAGGCCATATAGCGGATAATTACCAGGTACCCATTTCATCTCTACTTATTATCCAGTATCCACCCAGATGGTAAATTTAGGTCGAATAGGCCAGGTACCTGATAGTTACCAGATATCTGTTTCATCGCTTCTTATAAGATGGCCACCAAACATAACACAGAACATCATTGCATGTACAGTAATACTGACAAAATTTATGCAATATGCACCGACACATGGTAAACATGACCTAACAAGTAGAATATTACATAAAATACAAATATTAATTGGAAACTTTTACACCTCATCTCATAATATATCATCCTCTTATTTGTACACGTTTCAGAAATCATCACCACGACTTAAGTCAATGGCTGTCAGCCATTTAAAGCAACCACAGTTGATTGTAAGTCATCCAATGGAAATTTTAATTCATTGGCAACCTTTAAATTGCAGCACTTCTAAAAAAGAGCAGGGTTTTATTTACACATAGATTTTGATAAAGCAAACACCATTAAAAATATGTTATAATTCTTTTGCATGTATAGAAGGAAAATATTTCACTTCTAAAATTTCAAGACGAATGACAGAAAAAAATTCGAAATTTTCTAGAAAAAATTGTACAACGAAATTATATTATTTTTGGTCTGGACATCTTACCTCAATATTAATGTTGATTTGTTCTTGAAAATATTTCAAAACAATTCTGTTTTATCTTCAGCTTTCCCAGACTGGTTTTATTTATGTTGCATTATGTTGCACCACCTGGATGTCGATGTCAGCTCCATCCTGTGGTTGGCCAAAGAACCTCCAAACAAGGTCACCCTCCATCGGAATATCAATGAATTTTGATATTCCGATGGAGGGTGACCTTGTTTGGAGGTTCTTTGGCCAACCACAGGATGGAGCTGACATCGCATCCAGGTGGTGCAACATAATGCAACATAAATAAAACCAGTCTGGGAAAGCTGAAGATAAAACAGAATTGTTTTGAAACATGTTCAAGAACAAATCAACATTAATATTGAGGTAAGATGTCCAGACCAAAAATAATATAATTAAAATAACCTCAAAATATAACTTCCTAAAATTAAATATTATGTACAACGAAACTTTGCACAAGATGGTACTTTGTATGTTTTCTTAACAAAACAATACATGTCGTTAGTTACTGATTTTTAATCATATCCTTGAAGCATTTGCTTCATCTCTTGTGCAATATAACTCAACCTCCTTGTTCTATACACTGTGCACATTGTACCACTACGCATAGATATATCATCATCTTCATCATCATCATAGTACATTCACGAATTTAGGCCATTTGTTGACCTGTTTCGGCCTCAAGAGAAACACCATCCAAAAGTCTTTTGAGTGGACATCCTGGTCTTCTTATTCCTGCAGGTTGATATCTTAACATTTGTTTGGGTATTCTGTGATCTTCCATTCGATGAACGTGTTGTATCCATCTTGACTTATAATCAGAAATTTTGTTTTCTAAAGATTCCATGTGTAATTCTTCTAAGATGTCTTCATTTTTTTTTGTGATCTAGTAGTGTGTATCCTGCAGTCCTCTGAAGATATCTCATTTCAGCAGATCTAAGTCTCTGTATATCCTTCTGTTTCAACGTCCATACTTCGCTACCATACAAAAGAGTTGGAAGAGCCAGTGTTTTATACACTTTTAATCTTGAATGCTTTTGGACTAACTGTGGCTTGAAGATAGAATTTATTAACCCTAAAATTCTTAAAAATTTAGATATTTTTGCATTTGCATCCTTTTCTTCTTCATATGAGATATTGCATCCTAGATATGTAAAATTATTCACCTGCTCCAAAATTCTGTTGTCCAGTACAATTTTACTTCTGACAGGATCTACACCTTGAAATGCCATAATTTTTGTTTTTTCTGTAGATATCTTTAATCCATATTCTTCTGTAATTTTGTTAAGTTCATACAGACCTTTTTGTAGATTATCTTCGGAATTTGCTATTATTATTTGGTCATCTGCAAACAATATGGTGTTTAATTTTCTATTTTCTGATATTCTTCTTCCAAATTTATATTTTTTGTTTCAGCAACATATTACTTCATTGATATAAATTGCAAAGAGTGTTGGGGATAGGGGGCAGCCTTGTCTCACACCACGATTTAAAATTCCTTCTTCAGAAAATCTGTTATTTAATTTAATCTTTATGGTGTTGTCTTTTTAAATATTTTGTATGTTCTGCAGAAGTAAATTAGGTATATTTCTGTCTTCCAATAAATTTAAGAGTTTTGATCTCTTGACTGCATCGAATGCTTTTTCAAAATCTATGAAAGCAAAATGTGTTTCAAAGTTGAATTCTCTTATTTTTTCAAGCAATAATTTAACTGAAAATGCTGAATCAATACAAGATCGTCCTTTCCTAAATCCATTTTGACATTCCATAAGGAATTTTTCGCTGAAACTTTTCAATTTTCCATTTAAAATGTCTGCATAAATTTTGTAGCATGTGTTTAACAAACTGATTCCCCTATAGTTGTCCATTTTTCCCGTCTCCTTTCTTGAACAGGGGTATAACAATGCTTGTCTTCCATTCTTGTGATATATATCTGCATTTTTGAATACATTATTAAAGAAGGACAACAGTCTTTCATGGAACTGTTTGCCTGCATATTTGTACAATTCAGAATTCAAGCCATCTGTGCCAGTTGCCTTCCCATTTTTTAATTTCTTTAAACTATTGTTCAATTCTTCCAATGATATTATGGAATTTGTCTCATTATTGTTTCGAAAAATTGTATCTTCATAGCTATTGTCAGTCCAAAGACTTTTGTAATAATTGAAAAAATCTTCTTTTGTTACTCCGCAATTAATTTTGGTAGATTCTTTAATATCTTTATTCAAATGTTTTAATATTTTGAAGGCATTAGGTTGGAGCTTATGCAAATCTGATTCTAAACATGTAGCAAAATTTGACCATCTCTACTTATTACCCTCTTAACAATAGCTCTGAAGCGTTTGAATTCTATTTCTTTCTACTTTCTTTGTGTTCAAATATTTTTTATAAGCTGCATTTTTTTCTTCAATCAATTGTTTTATTTGATCATCCCAGATTTTTAGAGTTCTATTTCTTCTTTGTTGTATATTTACTTTTCCTAAAGTTTCATTAGCTGCATTTTGAATTATCATTTTAATGTTTTTCCATTCTTCTTCGACATCATTACTTTCTGGAGTAGTAGCCATATATTGCTCAATTTTTCACGAATATAATCATTTAATGCTGTCATCATAAAATAATTTTACCTTGTACTTTTGTTCTATGCTCTGTTGTTGTTTCTTCTTTTTTAACCATCTTGGTGGAGCATAGATATATATATATAATATATATATATATATATATATCCCCCATGTGTAGCTGAAATATACAACAGAACTTAAAAACAAATTCTTAGCTATATTTCAAAATATTTTGAAATACAACTATAATATTATATTTTATTGCAAAGAAATTTGAGGAAACTTTATAGTTTTCACAATGTCTTCTAATACCTCTAACATCTTGAAAATATTGCAACAGAAAACTATAGTAAAGCATTAGTAATTATGACAGCATTTATTCAAGAAGCGCTAGACAGTTATATTGAAAGAGACTTTAGCGATCATGAGGAAATAATTATAACATAGGTTCAGGTAGAGCAGATATTAATAGTGAAATCTTAGGATTAGAGAACAGTGACAATCTCCATCTGTAACCTGTAGTAGGAATTTCCACCTGATGTAGAATATCTGTCCATAACAGTAAATTGTTAAAAACTAAATTTTGACATTTGAAAACAGCTTTTCTTGTGTCACCTGGTGCAGATTGAATTAAATTTTAATTTCAAATCATCCATGCTCAGGAACTTCAGTATTGATTGTTCTGTTGTTCTTTGTTCATGATGTGAGTTCTATTTCTCTTTCCAAGTGTTATAGAGATTAGTATGTTCTTAAATTTTATGTTCCTGTATCTAATAATGAACTGCTACCACAATTTTTAATTTTCCATTTTTAGTGTTCCTGAAATGTTTAAAACAAGTTCAGACTTTTTTTTCCTATGCACATTTTACTGCAATCTTTGTAAATAAATTGAAAAATTCCTGATTTTTACCACCTGCGATTATTACTTTAATTGCATGTTGAATACTTAAATCTCAGCAAAGCTTCTTAAGCATAGTACAAGAAATCAAACAAAAATTGCAACTTCCACATTCAAAAGAAAATATGCAGATGAAACAACCCTCTAGAATTTTTGGAAATTGAATATAACCTTCATTTAACAGAAGACATCAAGAAATCTGAAACTCCCCCATATATTTTAAAACAAATGTCACTGAAAATAATAAATCCAAGATACCCTGCTCCTGAATGGATACATATTTTTACAGATGGCTCCAGCCTACCAAATTACGGTGGCACTGGTCCTGGTGCAGTATGTCCACTTTTTTCCTTTTATCATAAGCTAAACACAAATTCAACAAACTTTGATGGCGAAATTCTAGCAATTTTCTTAAGTTTACAAAATCTTTTATATCACATCCAAATATTTTCAAAAGTTGTAATTCTATGTGACTCCAAAGCAGCCATTCTCACTATAACACGAGACACAACACCCAAAAGCATCAAAATTATCGAATGTCACAAAATGATAAAACAGTTATCCCGTCTACATAAAAAAGTTGTACTTCAATGGATTCCGGCCCATTGCGGAGTGACAAGCAATGAAATAGCCGATTTTCTGGCCAAGAAGGGTAGCAAAATTGTTTCAAACCCAACTTCTACTCCAGTTTCCTTTCACTCTATCTCAAATAAATATATCAATAAACTTAGGGCCGGTTTCACCAACACAGGTAACCGTGTTACCGGTGAATTAAACGGAGCGTTTCCCAGCTTCACTACAATTTGCATTTCACCAACAACAGTAACTTTTTACCGGGAGTTATTTCGTCGTATTTCGTTAGTAGACCGTAACCGCACGAATTTGGTCGGTAGAATCGGAGGGTGATATTAACGGAGGGTGATTCCTATATTAAAATGGCGTGTGAAAGACTGGACATTTTTAACATTGAACGTGAATATGGTTTTAATTATTATTTTGAAGGCCAATTGAATTGAAAAATACTCTAGTTGGGTAGAAGAACTGTGTGAATAGTTTGAAAATTACGATTACAGTGATATCGCAGACTTTCGAAGATACCAGGCCTGTCTACCTGATAGGCTACTGCACATTTGGATCATCGGAGAGGTAAGTTTATTTCATTATTGAAACTGACTTTATTGATGTATAATACCAGTACTTTACACAATGAATTCACTAATTTTATTCACTCATGCTTATATATTTAAAACCAAGTTAGTATCGGTACAAAATAATGTGAGGTTATGTTTATTATTTGACTATTTTTTAACAATATATTTAATTACTGATTACAGAATATATTTTAGAAAGTATTTGAGTTTTATTTGATATTCATAATAATTTGAGTTCTTAAATACAGTCGGCCTATTTTTGTTAAAATGGTTAGCAAATAATATAAATCTAGTATGAATACTGTCCTATTATATAAAACAAGTCAGGCATAAATACAAGTAAGTTTAATTCGTTAATGAAAATTATTTTATTCATGTATAATACCAGTACTTTACACAATGAATTACTAATTTTATTCACTCATGAATACATATTTAAAAGCAAGTTAGTATCATTACAAAATAATGTGAGGTTATGTTTATTATTTATGGACTATTTTTGAACTATATATTTAATTACCAATTACAGAAATATATTTTATAAAATATTTGGTTTTATTTGACATTCTTAATATTTTGGGATATTAAATACAGTAGGCCTATTTTTGTTGAAATTGTTAGCAAGTACCGTAATTTAAATCTAGTATGTATATACCTATAATATAGAACAAGTAATGAGATCCTAGGTCTAAATACAAATATTTCTAGAGATAATTTCCAAAAATGTGTTAATCTTAAATGCCTTGTAGATAATCAGTACCGGTAATATATCTGACATCCAAGACAATTTTCCTGTTATTTAACGTTAGAGCAGTGGGAATTATGCTAAAATTGTATAGTGGCCTAACATATATTGTCATTAATTGTAAGATCAAGTATTTCTCTGAAAACATGTTCCAGAACAGAACAGTCATTATATGTAATGCAGCAGTTTCTCTATTATTTGATTTTATTATTCTAATTCTGTGATACTACTTTTCTTTAAATAATATGTTTTGACGAGTCTTAATATTGTAGACTAAACACCTGTAGCACTAAAAATAATTCATGAAGTAACTGCAGATCAATGATAACATTTGATATATCAGCATGTGCAAATCTATGATACACAGAAGTTACAAATTGTAAGAAATGCAAGTTACTAAGCATACAGGGAAAAACTGCACTTAAACTAGCGTCAAATATTTTCAAAGTCCTATAGAATAACAGTGTGCATGCACCAGAGTTTGTAGAGCCACCGATAACCCACAATCGAACCACATATTGATTATCATCCTGGATTACTATCCGTCGCTATGAAATTTAAATGACCAATATTTGCAATAAGTCCCCAAATCTATGTTATAAAGATATATTAATAATATTAAATTTACCAAACTTTATTAAAAATGGGTGTACACTTACTTATCGCTCCCTAACGCTGATCCAACCAGCGATAACCCAAAACAGCGATAGAAAAATCATAGACTAAGTAATATACTCTGTGGAGAAAATAGCAGTTAGCATCACAATATTGTCTAACAGTGTCATAATATTGTGATTTGCATATTTAAATAAATACTTCAAAACTGTCTAATAATGTTATAAAATTGTTTGAAAAGTTTAAAATAATAAATAATGTTAGTAAATACAAAAGAAGAGTTATAGTTTACAAAAAGAAGAGCTATAGTTTACAATAATATAACTGAAAAATCAAGCGCTAGTAAAAGTGCAGTTGAGCCAGCATACAGTAATCCTTATGTATTATACACCAGTGGTATACTATGTTGATTGTGAAATCTATAATTTTAATTATTGATAAAATAACTTCAGCTAGTTATGAATAATTCACTTGTACTGCTATATGCGTGTATTATGTGAGTTGATCTGTACAACACAATAAGTTTATATTACATACTGCTTTTTTTTTTAGAAATCAAGCCATTTCTCCAATAAATCAGCTGCTCCTGGCTTTGGACAATGATTAGATAAGGGTTCATCATTCAGGAGGGGTCAGGAGATCAACAGTCCTAAGATATTGTCTGCCGAGTCAGTTGTGCCATTGCAAGTTCTCGACTTCAAGCTACATCCCTAAAGACCGGAAGTTCAATGGATTACACAAACAAAGAATAAAGACCTGGTGATGGTGTTGCAGAATAGTTCAAGTAACTTGAAATACTACTTCTCTTTAAAAGTGAAGGCTATTTGTAAATCAAATATGACATTTTGTGACATCATTGCTAGGTGAAGAACAATTTATGGCAAATTATAACATTTGCAACTATTAAGTCTAACAGTTATAAATACACTGGTGTCCAAAAGTTTAGGATAATTTGTAAAACGGAAAATCAAAATGCTTAAAGAGGAGCAAGGAGTAAAAATTATTTATCAAAACGTTTCTCAGTACATTTAGTTTAGTTTACATACTAAATTATAATCTCTCTTCAACAATGAAAAAATTAATAGCAATTATAAATGAAAATTGCATTGTTGCAGTTAAGCCCTGTTCCATAAATCTTCATTTTTAAAGAGAGTTATGATATAATCAGATGTAGTGTAAGAACAGATTGCAGTAAAATGGCACAAAGACAACATCTGGACCCTCTGCTTCGGGGTAGAATTATTGGGCGGCTAGAAACAGGACAGACACAAACTGAGGTCTCCATAGCACTTAATGTGCCACAAAATGTTATATCTAGGTTATGGCGACGGTTCCAAGAGACCGGAGACGTTAGGCGAAGACCAGTGGGAGGTCTTCCAAGAGTTACAAATCCTCAGCAGGATCGATATCTTGCGTTAACTGCAAGAAGAAACCGAACAATGTCTGCCAGACAACTGAGTTCAGAACTTGTGGCCGCCTCAGGTATCAGAGTATCCAGACAAACTGTCTATAGAAGACTCAGAGCTGCTGGTCTGTATGCTAGGCGGCCTGTAGTGTGCGTCCCACTCACCCTTGATAACAAGAGAGCACGTTTACGGTGGAGTCAGGAACATCGCGACTGGACTCTAAATCAGTGGAGCAGCGTGCTATTTACAGACGAGTCCAGATTCAGCTTGAACTGTGATTCGCATCGCGTGACTATCTGGAGGGAGCAAGGAACTCGTTACAACCCCATGAACATCATGGAAAGACATCCATTTGGTGGCGGTGGTCTCCTGGTATGGGGAGGTATAATGATGAATGCACGCACAGAGCTTCACATCTTCGCAGGTGGCACTGTTAATGCTCAGCGGTATAGAGAAGAGATCCTGGAACCTCATGTAAGACTTTTCAGGGGAGCTGTGGGTCCAGAATTCATATTCATGGATGACAATGCCCGACCTCACAGGTCACAACTGGTGGATGAGTTTCTTCAGGAGGAAGATATCCAGCGTATGGAGTGGCCAGCGAGGTCTCCGGATATGAATCCTATAGAGCATGCATGGGATGCCTTAGGGAGACAAATTGCATCTCGTCAGCCTCCTCCGAGGACACTTCAAGACCTTCACATTGCTCTTCATGAGGAGTGGAATTTGCTGAGCATCGAACTCCTGAACAACCTCATCACTAGCATGCCACGTCGATGTGAGTCTTGTGTAGCTGTCAGGGGTAATCACACCCCATACTAATCATTTGAACCATTGTTGTTCAACTTTTATGTTCGAATTCTGAAATACAGTTTTCGTTTGTTGTGAAAATGACAAGTGAATGACGTATTCATGCCATTGTTTCTTTCGTGCCATGTTTCTAATTATCTGTGACATACCTTACCAAATTTTGTATTATTCTGACAAATGCTTTATAATAAGTCGGCAAATGAACTAATTATCCTTAACTTTTGGACACCAGCGTATATCCCTTGAAATCCATCTCTCCAAACCCAATTATGAAAAAAATAATTTATAGAGAAATTATAACAAAGTTATATGACGTAACTAACAACGTTACATTTTACAATATGAGAAATGTAAGCTAGGGTGAGTTATTTTTTTAAGCTGTTCTAAGTTTAAGACTGATGTGTATAAATACTGTACATGTTCCTCAGTCTTATTGTTTTGCAGTTTGTTGTATCTGATAGAAACTATAAGATATTTGAAGCAGTAAATAATAAGAGTTTATTTATATGAATTATTGTATAATTTTGAAAAATATTAAATAAAATATAATTTCAAAATAATTACTTCTATGTGTTACCCACTAGTGTTTTCAAGTCATTTTCAAACATATTCCTGTATTTAATGTTTTATTTTAGGAAGTAATATTTTGAGGTTCTTTTAATTAAATTATTTGGAGTCTGTTCATCTTAACTCAATATTAATGTTGATTTGTTCTTGAACATGTTTCGATTATAGCATATCAATGATTATGATATAAGCGAAACATGTTCAAGATAATCAACATTAATATTGACTCCAAATAATTTAATTAATATTCCTGTATGTTACGTTGGAGACTATCTTTTCTTGAGGAAATGCAGTGATGGAATTGAAGACTATAGGGAAAAAGAGAGGTAAGTCAGTAAATGTGATAAAAAAAAATCAGTTAAGGGCACATTCATATAGCTTGAGCAGTGAATTTTATATGGGCTAAATTATGGAGCAAAAGTAAGGCTAGTCACTGAGATTTTTTTTTTTGCAAATGCCCCAGGTTGCCCTTCGACATTCCTGGTGTTCCCTCCTGGCATGGCATACTTGTAACCCACTTCTGAGGTTGGGGCGCCTGGAAGCCAGGGTTACATTGCCCCGATGATATGATGGATGATGATAGTGGTGCACCAGGAGAGTCCCTAATCCCAAGCTTAATCTAAGATGAATATGAATACAATGATTTCGATGGCCATATGATTTCGGGGACCGTTTGGGTCTTACAGGTGAGGAAAAACCCAGAAAAACTGTCCCGACCGGGGATCGAACCCAAGGCCCATTTGATAGTGAAAAAAAAAGGTAAGTCTATAGTGAACAGGGGAAAAGGAAAGCAAGTCATTTTAATCTAACTGTTGCAGTGCAGGTGTAGAGTAATAGAACTGGATTTATTCAATATTGGTCTTATTTGGGAGGAGAATTACATGTACACTATTTTTTCATTGTATTGCTTCATATGTTGTTTTACTAGTAATATTGTGCGAGAAAAGTGAAAACTGGAATCACATACATTCAAAATGAATGAGTATGATCAATAACTGTGTATCTTATGAAAGCTGTAAGAAGAGGAAGAGTTTTTGGCAGGATGAAAGATACTAACAAAAAATTGAGAGCTCAGATTCATGAAACTGGAGACTCCTGTAATTGTAGGTTAAAATATTTAAAACGTATTGATGTAAATCAGCAAAATAAATGAATCAACAAATTCAAAATTTACAATGTTAGAGGCACAATCTTTATATATATTAAAATTAATGTTGGGAAGTAAACATTATGAGGTTATATCATTAATAGTGAGTGGAGAACATATTTTTAATAACTCACGTCATACAATTTCAAATTTATTTGATTTAAGTCCATTGGTTTCGAATGAATTTTTCATTCATCTTCAGTTTATTTTCATGACACCAACTGTTGAAATTCTATGTTTGTTGATTTCACCATGGTTACCTCTAACGCTGCCATCTTTTGGTTGGCTTTATAAATTTTGAAATAAAATTTTTTTCTATAGGAATATCAAAATTCATTGATCAATATTTATTCTTTTGAATGAATATCTTCTCCCAAACTGTTAATTCTAATAGTTTATCCAATTGTTTCAAAAGTTTTGCATCTCTATTAATTTTATGATGTTCTAATAAACTATGTGCAGCAATTGCTGATTTTTCAATTTCACAATTTGAAACAATTGGATAAACCATTAGAATGAACAGTTTGGGAGAAGATATTCATTCAAAAGAATAAATATCGATCAATGAATTTTGATATTCCTATAGAAAAAAATGTATAATGCCAACCAAATATGGCAGAATTAGAGAATTGGTGAAATCAACAACTGAAAATAAACTGAAGATGAATGAAAAATTCATTCAAAACCAATGGTCTTAAATCAAATAAATTTGAAATTGTATGAGGTGAGTTATTAAAAATATGTTCTCCACTCACTATTAACTTTATATATATGTTTGGTCCCACAATATTAAACAGAGGAGGCCAAAATAAATGAAGATGATGCTCTCCTTCGTAGTAAAGTTTCAGATACAAGGTAAGAATTTCAGATGAAAATTATGCAAATGAAATAAAGATATATGTAAAAAAGTTTTCAGGTTTATAAATGCCATTTCAAAATAGAGAATTGAAAATATCCGAAAATCTATAAATACTAATGCAGAGATAGGCAAGGATATGTAAGGCAAACACACCAACAGGCAGACCAAATTGTCCAAAACTGGTTATGGAACACACATCATTTAAGGGTCCTGAAAGCCATTATAGCATAAAGAAAACAGAAGTTGTATTTACCTGGGGAACTGTGTATTTTTAACAACGTATAACATGTATAAAGACAATTATTCTGAAAACTTTATATCTTCTGAAATGTATTAAACCATTTTCATAACACAGTTCAACATTTAATTTGGATACCCCAGAAACGATTCGTATAGTATCTGTGATGAATTTACTGCTAATAAGAAGTCGCTCCTGTTCAGTTAAGTACCATTGCAAATGAAGAGATGAGGCTGGAGATAGAGAAGAAGGTAATGTATCTTGAAACTGAAAACAAGGTTCACATAGCAAGAACTGAGATTATTTATAACGGCCAGAGGGAAGCATGGAAGAGAAGTACTAAATTTATTTCCATGGATTTTCAGAAAAATCTCCCCTGTCCAAACATCATATATTACAAGCAACGATTTAGCTACTTTTCTTTCAACATTCAAAAGTTGTTTGATAACACGGTCATTTTCTATATTTATTCTGAAACTCATGGTAGGAAAGGAGCCAATAAGGTAACTTCATTTCTTATTAATCAGTATATTACAAACATCCTTAACCCAAAAATCTAGTAGTTAAATATATTCTGTGAATCTGCAGGAGGGCAAATAAAAATTACATGCTCTTTAGATATTTACACTACATTGTTCATGAGAAGACACATTTGCAGTCAGTTCTTGTCACATTCCCAATAAGTGGACCTACATACCTAGAATGTGACAAGGGTATGGGTCTGATAAAGTCAAACATTTTTAGTGAAATTCGTTAAGACTGGGTTGCAGTATTCCAAAGTGCAACAATGAAAATAATGAATATATGTAAGACAAAAAGAAAACTCTCACTGTTCTTATAATAGGTCCAGGAACAACCAAAAAAATTGAGCTTCCCAAGATCTACTCCAAGTTTCTTCTTCTTCTTCTTCTTCCTTCCAAGTATTAGGCCAAGGCCTGTTACGATCCTATAGAAAATTTTCCCTCCAGCGTTTGAGGGAAATTCTCGTATAAGACTTGAAAGCATAATAATAGTCCCTTCGATTGGTTGCTGGCCAAAGGAAGGATACTCCAAGTTTTACAAATTAAACTAATCTGTTCCATCACAAGTTCATCCGCAGACAGGACGTTCCTATATTATGATTACACCTGAATAACCATGAAGCACAAAGGTTTGTAATCTAGCAATTCTATGCATTGAGAGGGAGAAATGTTGGAATTTTTTTTAAGGACCTCTCATCAGATTTGTTGCTTAATGGCTCCAAATCACCTTATATATATAACATGGCTTGCATTATCATAATCATTTTGCATGTTATTAAATAATTCTTCCAAGAATGAGAGTTTACAGCAGCAACATTTTCAGGAGATGGATTAGATACTTTGTAAACACTGTAATACATGGTCCCAACCAAAATAATTGCTCTTCTTATACCATTAAAATGGCTTGTTCCATGAAAACTTTTACATAACCCAAATATACTAAAGCATTCCAATGATGATGATGATGATGATGATGATGATGATGATGATGATAATACACTACCATATTATATTAATGTAAAAGTGTTTTTAAATCAATCATTAGGTTAATTTAAAAACAGGCCTAATCAAGAAAAAATATTTTTCGTCGTTACGCATGTTTTATGGATAGTTTCTTATTTCCTATAGTTTCAACGTTTCTATATTAATTCTATTATAGTTTTGAAAATCTTTCGTTGGACATGTTCTTTATTTCTGGCAAATTTTCCACGTGTACTAATATACGTGATCTGTGGAACGTGTTTGTGTTGGTTCAATGTGTTTATTTAGGTTTCTATGGTAACGCGATAAGTAACAACCAATAGCATTTCTTTCCCCTCCTACAAATTTGTTCCGCTTGAATGAGGTATGAGAAATATACGATTCAAAATAATTTTAACGGTAAACCGCCCGTTTGTTTACGTCGGTGTTATATGGCGTGGTGAAACGCAAACACGCTTAGTTATTTTTCACCCGGTTATGTAACTCGTCGTGAAGGTTAAATTTCACCGATGTTGGTGAAACCGGCCCTTAGAGAAGAATACACCACCAATACATCTGGAAAGGAATGGGAAAATCTACAAGCTTATGACATTACTACATTACAAAGAAAATCTGCAGTAGCAACATTCAGACTGCTAACGGGACATGACTGCCTGAATAAACACCTATACAGACTTGGCATAACAGATTCATCTAAATGCCCTTTTTGCAATTTAAATGAAGATATGGAAAGAAACCATCTCCTCCGTTGTCTAGCTTTTGTAGAAGAGACCAGCCTTTCTGCTAAATATTGGAGTGCAAGAGAGCGAATGATTTCATTATCAAGTGCTCGACATTAGATATCAACGAACCAACCATACTTAAGCTGAACTTAAAAATTTGTGCTAATGTGACATTGAATTTCTGAAACATTTGCTGAAATTTATTGTGAGTTACATCATAGTAGAGATAACCCATTAAAAAATTCACAAAATATTTACAAAATTCTACATTACACTAGCACCAATAAACAAATTCAGCTCAATTATTCTTCATCAAATAACTAAAAAAAAAAAACTCTATATGACAAAAAAAATAGCATTTATCTCAAATTTATTGTAGGAACTGCAATAAAGTATACATAGATAAACCTGAACAAAAAATGTAATGATAAAAATGAGAAAATAAACATTTACGGCAGTGGCACATTGTTCGATGATAAAGGATAATAAAATTGAGCAAGAAATTAAATATTGAAACATTTGGAGAGATCCAGAAACTTATAATATTGGAAATGATATAGATCCAAAAGAAGATGAACAGAATCAGATATTTTTGTTTCCAGAGAACAAGACATTTAACTCCCACCAGGTGACATGAGAAAAGATGGAGTTAATGATTTATTTCAAATAGCAGAAGTTAGATGAAACATGTGAAGGTGAAATGTGTAAAGTTTCAGATTTATATTTGTATTCTGTTTGTGTTTATGTCATTGTGTCACTTCAAATATTTTTTTTAATAAAATGTTGGATGTTGATTACATTTCTGGATATGATGCTGTATTACTTTTGGTCTATTTATTATTACATAGGTTAATTCTAAGCATATTTCAGAGACGTGCTTTTGTATTAGTTATTGAATATAATAATAATAATAATAATAATACTTTATTTATTCTGGCAGAGTTAAGGCCATAAGGCCCTCTCTTCCACTCAACCAGCACAAATACAAATAAATATTCGACAAATATAGATATACACTGTACTAATTATAAACAGTTAAAGATACAATAAATGTAGCAATGTAAATGTCATGTACAAACAACATTTCATAGGGTAATAACAATAATGATACGATAATAATAATTAATAATAATAATAATAATAATAATAGTAGTAATAATAATAATAATAATATAAAATATGATACATTATACGGGAAACACCAATTAATATATATATCTTACACTGGATAATAATGAAGTCGAGTTTAGAGCAAATATAAATTTAGATTTCTTTTAAAAGATGCCAATGTCCGGCAGCCCCTTATTTCTTGTGGTAGGGAATTCCAGTTGCGAGAAGTGGAGATGGTATATGACATGGAGTGATGTGATGTCCTATGTTGCGGTATATTAAGTAAGAGACTATGTTGTGATCTTGTGTTTAAGTTATGGTTTGAGGATAGATACTGGAAACGGGATGATAAATAATTGGGAATCGAGGTATGTAGGATCTTAAATAGGAGAATTAGACAGTGCGATTTTCTTCTCTCTTTTAGATGTAGCCATGACAATTCGTGGAATAATGGAGAAATGTAATCGTATTTTCGAACATTAAATATGAATCTGATACACATATTATGGACACGCTGCAGTTTGTCCGACAATCCGTCACTTATGTCAGTTAGTAGAACGTCACAGTAGTCAAAATGCGGCATCACTAAAGTTTGGATTAAAATTCTTTTAAGAGTTGTAGGAAGAAAATGTTTAAGTCGCTTTAGGGAATGCATTATGGAGAAGATCCTTTTAGATGTTTGTTTTACTTGCTCATGCCATTTTAAATTAGAATCTAAGTAAAATCCCAAGTTTTTAACGACGTCGGTATAAGGAATTTGTTCATTATCTAATATGACAGCCGGCATATTGCCATTGTTTATGAGGTGTAATAGCCTTGGATGTCCGATAATTATTGCTTGTATTTATGTATAAAAAATAATTAAATCTGAGATAATACAAAATAAAAATTATGAGTACGCTACTGGAATATGAAATGTTCTATGAATTTGTTTTGATATTCCAGCCTCAAATAAACTTAGGCTGAATGCATTTCAACTTACTTTTCCTTTTAATATAAATGATTATCTAAAACTCTGGGGGCATGACGTAGCGTACTTGTTACCTGTAATGATGATTACCGTAAAACTAGTCAGCTGGGAAAAATATATTTTTACAAGGCAATGTGTATAGATTTCCGATGCAATCATGTTATATTTCTCAGCATTGTTGATTTTATAGTACCTTAAATTTGTTGAAATTTGTCTAATTTTAAAATCGACATCCCTGGAGTTTATGTAGGAGAGATTATAAATGAATTTACTAATTTTCTTAATGTAAACACTGCTGATTAGTTGCCTATAGATGTCTCATTGAGTCGGTGTGATGACCGCATGCCATTCATGACATCTATGGACAAATAAGGTACTAAAATTTAACTTGGTCTAGTAACTCCTTACAAAGAGGAGGTCATGGATCAACAATAGGCATTATAGATAGAGATAGAGGAACACTGGTGAAAAAATAATAATCCTGATGAAGATGACATTCCAGGAATTAGTGAAGTGATAAAGAACATGATAATGTTACCTCTAAGTAATACATGTTATCAATAATTATTCATTAATTTCCCAAGTCTTAATCAGGTACTATAAACAAAACAGTAATTAAGTTGTAATTAATATTTAATTTTAGGAAGTTATATTTTGAGGTTATTTTAATTATATTATTTTTGGTCTGGACATCTTACCTCAATATTAATGTTGATTTGTTCTTGAACATGTTTCAAAACAATTCTGTTTTATCTTCAAGGGTCTGGGAAAGCTGAAGATAAAACAGAATTGTTTTGAAACATGTTCAAGAACAAATCAACATTAATATTGAGGTAAGATGTTCAGACCAAAAATAATATAATTATAAATATAAGTAATTAAGTACACACACTGAACCAAGGTAAAATCCAAATGAACTTTTTAACTTTGATATTTTTTCATAGAAGGTAAACTTACCAAATTTTCAGGTACTTCCTCTTTAATAGCTGTGTTATCAATTTCATTCTTCATAATATCTGATGTAACCTGCAAATAGACAAAGTTCAGTACATCCACATACATATATTCACAAGTCCATCCTGTGAAAACTGCATAAACTAAGTAATATCTTCAGCGAGTCAAATTTATGTCCAATTTTGCTGGTTTACAGAATGTATTAACAGTGAGTGGAGAACATATTTTAATCGACTCACCTGATACATTTTCAAACTTCTTTGATACCGACGGTTTCAGACAATATCATGTCCTTCATCAGTCATGGCATCCACTGATGAAATTCCGTGATTGTTGATTTCTTTAGTGACATCACCTCTTGTGCTGCCATCTTTCGTTGGGATTATAAACTTTGTAATTAAATTTTTATCCACCGGAATATCGAAATTCATAGATCGATATTTATTCTTCTGAATGAATATCATTTCCCAAATTGTCAATTCCAACGGTTTATCCAACTGTTTTAAAAGTTTCGCTTCTTTTTTAATTTTATGATGTTCTAGTAAACTATGTGCAGCTATTGCTGATTTTTCAATTTCACAATTTTTAATATTTCTAAAATGTTCTTTAGTGCGTGTTTCTAAATTCCTTTTTGTTTTTCCTATGTATATGCACATAGTTTACTAGAACATCATAAAATTGAAAAAGAAGCGAAACTTTTAAAACAGTTGGATAAACCGTTGGAATTGACAATTTGGGAAATGATATTCATTCAGAAGAATAAATATCGATCTATGAATTTCGATATTCCGGTGGATAATAATTTAATTACAATTTATAATCCCAACGAAAGATGGCAGCACAAGAGGTGATGTCACTAAAGAAATCAACAATCACGGAATTTCATCAGTGGATGCCATGACTGATGAAGGACATGATATTGTCTGAAACCGTCGGTATCAAAGAAGTTTGAAAATGTATGAGGTGAGTCGATTAACATATGTTCTCCACTCACTATTAATTATATAACCTCATAATGTTTACTTCCCGATATTAATTTAAATATACAGATTGTATGTTTCTTTTGTTAATTAAATTGTATGTATCTACTTACAATGCAAGAAAGCAAACACAACAATTGTTAGAGAAATTTTTTTAAATTTCAAATTTCAGGTAACCCCCAGTTCTAATGGTCAGATTATGTTATTTTAATAGCATGTACTGAGATTCGTTGAAAAATGATGGAAATTAAGACCACTAGAGTGACTTTTAAATTTTTGCTTCGTGGTAACTCTCATTCCTAAAGGTTGGATTTATCTGTCAAAGAATTTATCTATACCTTTTTATAATTTTATACACATGTTGAACTGGCTCATGAAGTAAGTGTATGCACACTTTTAGCTGCAAATCTTTAAATATGGTCTTATTATTAAACTAAATGTAAATTCCATCAGTTCTATAAGAGATTCTCTTTCTTGCAACAAACGGGTATCAAACCAGATCTTCATAAATGCTAATCTAAATTTTGAATCATGCAGTTAAGTACCAAATGTTCCCACTTATTGATGCATAACTGTCAAACAAAGGAAAATAACATGAAATATCCAGTAATGTTAGTTTGGCGCTACAATAAATAATGAAGATTGACTTATACCTCAAACATATTTTTCTCAAAATTTACATAATGGCACATAGCAGGTTGATGCATAATGCCTTAAAAAATCAAGCATTACAGAGACAGATTGTAGTGATGAAATTACCTTAAAATAAGTCAGGTGAGGAAAACATACTTTTACAAGACATTGTGTAAAGATTTCCAATGCAATTATGTTATATTTCTCAGTATTATTGATTTCACTAGTCTGCATGATATCAGATGACTGAAAACTAATGTTGTATTAGTTCACTTTTTTATGCTGATTCGAGACTTGTTCTTAATTTTCTTCTATCGGACCTAATATGTTTTCATATATTTATTGGTGAAAGGTGCAAATTAGGAGGAGAAAATGGTGCTGGATAGGCCATACTCTTACGAAAAACCTGACTTATGATTCCTATGGTGTGGAGGGAGCCTAAAGACCACCTTAATAACTGTTACTCCTGTTTGCTTAATGTTCAGGGAGTGTAATTAAAAAAATAAGAACCAAATTGTATATCCAAGCATCCTTTCAGCCATTAGGCTAGTTCCACATGGACAAGAGCTGCCTGTTCCTCTTCCACCAGCTGTTTTAGAGAACCTGACAGAATATAATGTTGAAAGTGAAATTGATGTAATCACTGACGACGATACTGATGATATATATCAGCCTGAAGACGGCTTTACTCCACAACAGTTCTCTCAAAGTGGCCTTAATGATCTAGTTCATGATCTGAATTTGCCAAAGGAATCTGCAGAACTACTGCACTCATGGCTTAAAAGTAAGAATCTTATGGAACCAGGAACACATTACTCATGGTACAAACACAGAGAAAAAGAACTAGTTCCTTTATTCTCACAGAATGATGGCTTGGTTTACTGTAACAACATAAACGAGTTAATGCACTTCTATGACATTGAACAAGATTCTACTCAGTGGACACTTTTTATAGACTCATCAAAGAGGAGTCTCAAAAGTGTGTTACTGCATAATGGGAATGTGTGTGGGTCCATTCCTATTGCCCATTCAATTCAGATGAAGGAAGACATTCGAGGAGGAGAACTGGAAAGTTGCTATTAGCAAGTTATCCAATATGAGGACTTACAGGTGGATTACTCTGCAGTGACTTCATTGTTATAGGGATACTAATAGGGGGCAACGAGCTGGTTTCACAAAAATGCAAGATTATCTATGTGAATTGGACTGTGGGGCAAAGCAAAAATATTGGGGTGTGAACGTCTGGCGAGTGTGGAGAAATGTTGTGTCTGGAACTAAAAACATCCTATAAGACACACTTGTAAACCCTCCCAAAAAGTCATGCTTCCACCACTACACATCAAATTGGGCTTAATGAAGCAGTTTGTAAGGGACCCTACCAAAAGAATGGGCCTTGCTTCAAGTAGCTTTGTAAGAAATTTCCGTCTATTGTATTAGAAAAAATGGAAGTCTGCAATTTTGGTTGGCCGCGCAAATAAATAAACACCGGATGAAGGATGAATATTTTGAATAAAAATGAATAAGAGAGGAAAAAAAGCCTGGACCGCTTTCTGATCTGTTACTGAAAATTTTGTAGGCCATAACAAAGATCCTAATTACAAGGTAATTGTGGAAAATATGTTGGAAATTTTCAAAAAGTTGAATTGTAACACGAGTGTGAAAGTTCACTTTCTATTTTTCCATATCGACTACTTCCACGAAAATCTGGGACATTAGAGTGAAGAGTAAATTGAACGTTTTCACCAGGATATTAAAGAGATGGAGAGGAGGTACCAGGGAACATGGAATGAAACTATTGTTGGATGTTGATGAGGGAGACTAAAAATGGAGGAATTCAAGGAAGTCAAAGAAGAGAAGGTTTCAAAATTAATGGAACACCATTTACTACATTACAAAGAAAATCTGCAGTAGCAATATTCAGACTGCTAATGGGACATGACTGCCTGAATAAACACCTACACAGACTTGGCATAACAGATTCACCTAAATGCCCTTTTTGCAATTTAAATGAAGATATGGAAAGAAACCATCTCCTCCGTTGTCCAGCTTTTGTAGAAGAGACCAGCCTTTCTGCTAAATATTGGAGTGCAAGAGAGTGAATGATTTCATTATCAAGTGCTTGACATTAGATACCAACCGACCATTTACTTTCTGTTTTGTTACATGGTAGTCACAAAATTATTAGGACAGTTCTCTACAGTATTTTAACATGTATTTTTAACAAAAATGTATCTCGTGTGAAATGAAGTTTGAATATATTTGTGCTTGTAGTAGCTAGAATGTGAAAAATGAAATTATTTTGTTCAAACACCTGACATGATAGACAAAAATGGAAATCATTTCTGGAATCAGTGTAAAAAATTGAATTAAAAACATCTATTTTAAATAAATCTGAGAAAAAACTTTAAAATGCATACTTGTGTTTTATAATACCTTAAACTTCTTGAAATTTGGCTAATTTTAATGTCAAGATCCCTGAAGTTTATGTAGCAGAGATTACAACTGAATTTACTAATTTGCTTAATGTACACACTGGTGAAGAAATAATCCTGATGAAGATGACATTCCAGAAATTAGTGATGTGATAAAGAACATGATAATATTATATCAAAGTGATATGTTATCAATTATTGATTAATTTTCTAAGTCTTAATCATGCACTATAAACAAAACAGTAATTAAGTACACACAACAGAACCAAAGGTAAATCCAAATGAACTTTTTAGCTTTGATATATTTTTCATAAAAGGCAAACTTACCAAATTTTCAGATATCTCCTCTTTAATAACTATATTATCAATTTCAATCTTCATAGCATCTGATGTAACCTGCAAACAGATGGACAAAGTTTCAGTACATCTTCATATATATATATAAATCCAACCTGCAGAAACTGCATAAACTTAGTCAATTCCTCAGCACGTCAAATTTATGTCCAATTTTGCTGGTTTACAGAATATATGTTTATTTTATTAATTAAATTGTATCTATCCAGTTACAATGCATGAAAACAAACATGGCAATTGTCACAGAATTTTTTTTAAATTTTGAATATCAGGTAAACCCTTACTTCTAATGGTTGTATTTTTTATTATTTTAATAGCATGCATTGATATCTGTTGCAACATTGAGAATTATGGGCACAAGAGTGGCTTTTGAAGCTTTGGTTCATGGTAACCCTCACTCCTAAAGGTTGGATTTATCTGGTTAACGAATTTAACTTTACTTTTTTTATAATTTGTTGCTATAAGTCAAGTAGAGTAATGAAAAAAAAAGATTAATTCTCAAAATTCTTTTCAATACTTTCAATCATGTGTGTGTGTCAGCATAACTCTTGAATGTGAGGTGCACTAGTTCAGAAACTTAACGTTCATTCCACTGTAGATATTATTTTGAAAAAAAAAAAAATTAAGAGATTGTCATTCTAAAATACATGATGGCAAGCTGCTGGTTTTAAATATTAACTATTTAGAATCCGACCAGATTCTTGGTCTTGTGTTTACAGACTCTGACTGGAGTTCATGACGTACCCAGTTTTCAATTTCTGGTCAGACTACAGGAATTTTTCCTGAAATGTAATAACTTCTGAGATTAACTCTGGTCTGGAATTTAGGTTAAGTTAGGTTTAAGCCTCTCCTGGTGCTCTCAAATCATTTATCACTAATTATATCATCAGGGTAATGTAATACACTTTCCAGGCGCCCCAACCTTAAAGTCGGTTAAATTCTGCCAATGGAAGGAGAGAATACCAGAAATCTCATAGGATAAACTGGTGGGATTGCACAAAAAAGTTACATAAAATGAATTATAAAAAACTGTCCATTTTTTCTCTACCAGCTGGCATGTTTGTTTTCTCGCAAGGAAAGTAGATACATGTGATTTAATTAACAAAAAGAAGTTACATTCTATAAACCAGTAAAATCAAACCATAATTTGATTTGCTGAGGAATTCACTAAGTATACTGAGTTCCTGCATGACACATTCTTTTTTTTTTCACTATTAACAGCAAAACGCTACCAGGTTTCAAATACAAATTCTGGGGACTTGTTCTGCCCCATCACTGTGGCAACATTTCCCTTCGTATAAATTCCTGTTTTAGTCGTCACAACTACAAACATCTTTTAATTACAATGTACAGCCTTTGAAAAAAATGATGGCGCAACTCTTGATGATGGAAAGTTAAGAGTTTTAAAGAGCGATTCACACCAGTACATTGTTACATGTTCTGACTCAAATGAGTATAAAGTGGACAGTGTAAGTCTCTGTTCATGCAGTATTCGCTTCGTTCACTTAAGTGGAGCAATCAGTAAGATGCACTTTTTTCCAACGACGTGGGCCCATGTTTGATACTGGTCAGGTAATTTTTTTATTTATTATTATTTAATAATGTCGTTAATTTTCATTATGCCTACATATTACCAGGCTTCGTTATATAAATAAATTTGTGTATATATATATATATATATGGAAATATTCTCGATTGGGACAGGCTCCTGGGTGAGATTTTTTCGGAGTTTTTCCTCACCTGTAAGATAAATGTCAGGAAGCTTATGACCCAACGGTCCCTGAAAATCATCAAGCTATCATCATCATTCTTCACCGGTGTGGAAAGAAATGGGAAGCTACCACACCTACAGTTCCCTAGTAAAACTGCAAAGCATAGCATGAAAATTCTGATTGCAGTGAAAGACCTGCCCTCAGGCAGAATTACTATGTAATGGAATATATGGAAATAAATTAATTAAAGGAAACAGCTCGTATGTATATATATATATACACAGAAAATGGAATAACGATTGTAACGTCTCATTACTTTGTTCACAAATCACATGGCATAATAAAATTATTTATTTCCATAACTAATACAAAATGTGTCTGATTAATTTAAATTAAGTTAATATCTAATTTAATTATACAAGTAAGTCCTGAAGTACTGCATAACTTCATACAGACAATTTCTAGGCGAGATGGTTGTGGTCTAGTAGAGGGAGCTTCTGTTTCCCGTGCATGAGGGGAAGTGTTCGATCCTGCTGCCATGTTTTTTTTTTCTCTCTCTCGTCCTAATTTCAATTAATTTTCTTTCCTTTGTTTCATTTCTTTTGCTTGTTTTATTTTCAGTATTTACGCACTTATTGACACGAAATTCTTTTCCATTGCACAACACACAACAAAATAGAATGGGTTTAGTTTCTCAAATAGTCGTATACTTGTGAACGAAATAGCTGATCTCTGATCATGCGCAGTTGCTTCGTTCTGAGACTTGAAAATTATTTGTGTGCCATCAATTATTTCAAAGGCTGTACAATTCTGAATATACCACAAAATCATTACCTCGAGTTCTGCTTCCTCGGAAGTTGGAAATGTCACATGTTTAATATCAATGTAGTCAGTCTGTTCTTCTATTTTTGATTTTACTTCCACTTTATCATCCTGTAAAATTAAAACAATAGCATGTCAACAATCAATCAAATTATAAAATGGAACGAACACTTGTATGGTTCAGTTTCTTCAATTAGATAATGCTTTTTAATATTCTATCAGTTTTCAGAACTGGTTCCAATCTTCATGAGAAGGTTTTAACAGCCTGATAAAACTGAACTTACATGTATTCGAAGTTTTAATTTTATATTATAATTCTGCCATATGCTATAGCTGAGCATGGTGCCTTGGTGCAGTGCCATGGAAATCGAGTCCCATGAAGAAAGAAATTTTCACGAAGAAATTTTTCACGGAATTTTGAACAGTAAAGAAATCCTGGATCATAAGGAATTTGGGTAGCTACAAAAATTATACACCAGGAAGAGGTTACTAGCTATAATGGCTGGAGGACTTGATGTCTTGACCACATGACACTACTATAATGGATGGAAGACTTTATATGCTAATCACATGTTACTGCTATAAAGGCTGGAAGACTTGACATGCTAACCACATGTCACCACTACAATGGCTGGAAGGCTTGACATGCTGACCACATGTCACTGTTATAATGGATGGAAGACTTTACATGCTAATTATCACATGTCACCAATGCAATAGCTGGAAGACTTTACATGCTAACCACATATCACTGTTATAATGGCTGGAAGGCTTGACATGCTGACCACATGTCACTACTATAATGGCTGGAAGGCTTGACATGCTAACCACGTGTCGCCATTATAATGACTGGAGAACTTGGAATGCTAACCACATGTCACCATTATAATGGCTGGAAGACTTGACATTCTAATTATCACATGTCACCAATGCAATGGCTGGAAGACTTTACATGCTAACCACATGTCACTGCTATAATGGCTGGAAGGCTTGACATGCTGACCACATGTCATCATTATAATGACTGGAGAACTTAGAATGCTGACCACATGTCACCATTATAATGGCTGGAAGACTTGACATTCTAATTATCACATGTCACCAATGCAATGGCTGGAAGACTTTACATGCTAACCACATGTCACTGCTATAATGGCTGGAAGGCTTGACATGCTGACCACATGTCATCATTATAATGACTGGAGAACTTGGAATGCTGACCACATGTCACCATTATAATGGCTGGAAGACTTGACATTCTAATTATCACATGTCAACAATGCAATGGCTGGAAGACTTTACATGCTAACCACATGTCACTACTATAATTGATGGAAGACTTTACATGTTAACCACATGTCACCAATATAATGGCTGGAAGACTTGACATGCTAACCATGTGTCACCACTATAATGGCTGGAAGACTTTACATGCTGACCACATGTCACCACTATTATGGCTGGAAGGCTTGACATGCTGACCACATGTCACCACTATAATGGCTGGAAGATTTGACATGTTAACCATGTGTCACCACTATAATTGCTGGAAGACTTTACATGCTAACCACATGTCACCACTATAATGGCTGGAAGGCTTGACATGCTGACCACATGTCACCACTATAATGGCTGGAAGGCTTGACATGCTGACCACATGTCACCATTATAATGACTGGAGAACTTGGAATGCTGACCACATGTCACCACTACAATGGCTGGAGAACTTGACATGCTGACCATATGTCACCCCTGTAATTGCTGTCTGTCCACTTCTGTGATTAACACATATGGAAGTGAGGTCAGCAGAAGGCTGGAAGACAAAGGACTTTAAAGGCCTTTAGTACCATGAATTATATATAATATAATTTTATATTCTTACTACAAGGGGCATACTAAAAGTCATGAGTAAAATTTTTAAAAAAATCATAATATTTATTTTAGATGAACCAAGTACATTATCATAATCTACAGATTTTTGAGTCACTTTTCATCATAGTCTCCATTTCTTTGCACACATTTTTCTCATTGTTCCTACAAGCTTAAAATATCCCTATGGAAGAAGACCATTCCAGCTGCTCAGCTGCTCGAAGACACTGACACACTGCTTTCTGAATATCCTCCAGCATCTTGTAGCATTAACCTCGCAGCTGATCCTTCAAAGAACTGAAAAGATGGTAGTCAGAGGGTGCCAAGTTGGGACTGTAGGGAGGATGCAAAAGAGTTTCCCATCCAAATTTCCTGATCTTCTCCACAGTGGTACAAGCAGTGTGAGGGCACACTTTATTGTGTTGAAGAAAGATCTTCTTTCCAGAACATTTATCGCACAATGCACGATGGAGCTTCACAAATGTCTGGACATAGCGGGCAGCATTTATGGTTTGTCCAGGTACAAAAAATTCAATCAGAATGCATCCCTGTACATCCCAAAAGACACTCCCCATAAATTTTCCAGTAGGAAAGGTGGGAAACTCTTCCACATCCTCCCTACAGTCCTGACTTGTCACCCTCTGTCTACCATCTTTTTGTTTCTGTGAAGAATCAGCTGCGAGGCGAACGCTACAAGATGATGGAAGATATCAGGAAAGCACTGTGTCAGTGTTTTCAAGCAGTTGAAATTGACTTCTACTATAAGGGTATATTCAAGCTTTTAGAACGATGGAAAAAAATGTGTGCTAAGAAATGGAGACTATGTTGAAAAGTGACACAGAAGTCTGTAGATTATGATAATCTACTTGGTTTGTCTAAGATAAATATTATGATTTTTTTTTAATGTTGTATGACTTTCAGATACCCCTGGTAATATCTTAATTGGAAATTTATAATCCATTTTATTAGAATTGTATCACCATTATAACAAATCTAAACTTCAAAAGAGGGTGTACCAAAAATCCAGGGTATGAGGTCATGGTGCACAAGACTTTTATTAGGGATTATGTGAAGCATGAGGTGATAAAGAACTGCTTCATTGTATAGTACTAAGATAAGTGAAAGTTTTTATTTTTTTTTAAACAGCCAAGGACACCCTGAGAGATATTCTTACACCTTCACACATTATATATGTGTGTGTGTGTAACTAGCTAATATCCAGCTTGCATTGCTACACCTCATGAAGTGAAAATTAATGTGTTTTTATGTTTAGGTGAATAAGTAAATGGAAAAATAATTATAAATTTTATATACTGACTACCCGGCATTGCCCAGGGATCGACTTATCCCGATCTTCTTGGTATAAATGAGCTGAAAGACAAAATTCGTTATTGTGAGTTACCCATAAAAGAATACCCACTGTGCACTGCTAAGCTTGCCCAGGAATCTACTTATCCCAATCTTCTTGGCATCAATGAAAGACAAAAATGGTTGTGAGTTATCCGTAAAAAATAAACATATGCTGTCACAGACTTTTTTGTAGAGTTTTTGAGATATTCTATTCTGTGTACATTAATTTGATGTATTTGTTAATGGTTTAGGCAGCATAAGCCATTAAGCATCCAAAAAGCGACTTTTTCACTACAAAGGGTGATATTTTAGGGGTGAAGGGGTTGAGTATTACAACTCTCTTATAGACTAAAAATTTCCCGGGAAACTCGTGAACATTTTGCAAAAACCCCATCACAATCGGTTGAACAGTATGACAGCGCATAAAGGTAAAACAGACAGACATACATTCGTTTGTATGTATGTATATATATATATGTATGTGTGTGTGTGTATGTACATGCCTCAATAATTCTGGAATCCCTGGAGCAATCTCAACAAAATTTTATACACATATCAATTACAATTTCGAAAAGTGGCTTTAATGGGTATCATACCCCTAGCAACAACAGAATGGCCTGTAAATGTTCTGGCATAACTCCTAGAAGATCTAGAAAAAATCAAACAAAATCAGTGGGCATATAACTTGAAACCTGGAATAGATTCTGAGGAGGAAAGAGATTCTTAGTACCCCTATGAATTGGCAATATCTAAAAATAATCAATAATAGCTGGTATTCAAGTAAAATTTGGGAAGCTTAGCCCATCGGTGGCAGTTCTAGTGACATTTAAACACAAAATTTAGACCCAACACCCAAAAGAGTAATGGGGGGGTGAAAAATAAAATGTCAAAGAGGAGTGAGATTAGTAGTGAATCCATAGTTTTCTGGTTCACGAAATTAATTGATGAGAGTCCAGATGTAATTTAAGCCCAAGTTTGACCCTCCCATTCCTACATTAGATGTCAAAAATGACTGGTGTTAGTGTCAAGTCCACAGTTTTCTGGTGGATAGCTAAGCTATTGGTCACAGTTCCCATGCCATTAAAGCTCAAGTTAGACCCTATCACCCCCAAGGAGGTAAGAAGAAGGGGGTGACCAAGAATAGTGTTAAAGCATGATTTTCAAGATGACTTATCTGGTCTGGCGAGTTTCAATTAATTTTAAAACCAAACTTCGACCTCTAGCTTGACTGAGGGGAAGTGGTGAAAAGTAAAATTTAAGAAAGTGACCACAATTAATATTCATAGTTTACAGGTTTGCTATGCTGATTCATGACAGTCCTTCCACTAACACCAATAAGAATAAAAAATAAAATTACAAACAGTGATTGAGATTAGTATGCTACCTAATTTTGAAAAGAAAAACTAATCCCTGAACAGGGACTTGAACCCTGAACTTCTTGTTCTACGCACCAGTATACAATCCATTACACCATTCAAGACACAAACAATACAAACTTTTTGTTTTCCTCATACAGAATTCCCTAATCGTCCAAAGGCAGTGAAGATTAATAATTTGATATTATATTTAAATATTACTGGACAAAATTATTTTGAAAAGAAAAATGAATGCTTAAATTGGGACTTGAGTCCTGGACCTCTGGTTCTATGCATTATCAAATCCCTAGTTTTCAGAGTTGCTAAGCTGATTGGTTACAGTTCAGATGTAACATTTGATCCTAGAACACATGGGGGGGGGAAGAAGGGGTAAAAATTAACATGTCCAAAATGCATGAGCAATTTGTGTATAATTCACAGTTTTTGGGGCCACTAAAGCTCATTGGTGACAGAATGGATATGCCCATATTTGATTTCAAGCATTACCAGACCACTAGGAGAGAGAAAGATTGAACAATTATGTCAATTATGTCCATGATTTGTTAATCAATAGTTTTTGGGGTCTCTAAGCTGATTGGTGACAATTGTATTTAAATTTAAGCCAAAATTTAACCCCTAGGAAGCCTGGAAGTGGTGACATGTAGAAATATTCATAAATTACCCATTTACTTTCTAATCTAAAGTTCTCAGGGTCACTCAAATGAATAGTAACAGTCTCAATGTCATTTAAGTCCATATCCAACCACCACTTCATAGGGAGAGATGAGAAGAGAAGAAAAAATGTCCAAATTAACGGAAAAGACAATCAGCTAGTAAATTAAATTTAAAAGGAATATTCTGTTTGTTTTTGTACATATTTTACATAAAAATAAGTTAAAAAAAAGAAGTTTGATTTTGTGAAAAAATATTGACCATATTCCTAACTAACTTTATGAGATTCATAAAATTTATCAGATTCATTAATTTTTATGAACATTATGCATATGCCCATTTCATTATTACCAAATAATCACACCCCCTACTTATCAGCAAAAATATTCAATCTCGAAAACACCTCATAACTTTACAATTATGGGACAATCCATATCAAATCGGACAGCAAAAAATCTTGCAATTTATTATTTTAATTTTATGTATCCCTAAATATAGTGAATACATTTATAAACGTATTAATACAGAAATTTAATTTTTATCATTTATAGGTTCGTAGTTATGATGATCTAAAATTATCGTAAGTATGATAAACTAAAACGTTTACTAACTAATATTTCTGAAACAGTAAACAGCAAAAATTTGTTTCAAACATATTTATATAGGTGATATCTTCTAGTTTAAGGGTGTTATTTTTATAATTTGGATATTTTTATTTTCGGTGTCAATTTTCTGTTTTATGGCGGTTTACTGCAGTACATATCAAAAATTGAAAACAGAAAAATACAGGATACTATTCACATAATAAGGATTAATTTCCAGCAATTACCCTTTTGGAGAGTTGAATAGTTCAGACAATATAAATGTTTTTTATTCTATTTTCGTAAAAAAAACTCGCGGGTCCACGGCGCAGCAGATTCATTTCACGACCAAGATCGCGCGCGTACTTTATTGAAAGAGCTTCATCAGTGACTTTTTCAACTGCCATTAAATCAAATAGATTATTGTATGTTCTGCTTAATGGAACAGTACCGTAAATTTATAAAAATGGCGATATTTTAATTCTTACGCAGTAGATATTTATTTATCAAACTTTATTGCTGAAGTGAGAAGTAAAGAGCTCTGTTACTTACGTTTACTGTGAATTATTAAACAAATTATTTATAACTAACTCACTCACTGGCTCTGTGGAACCTGTAGGTTCATGGCAGCCCGGACATTAGCTCTCCATACATCCCATCCCGAGCTAACGTTTTCCAATTATCCCCTGTATAATCTACTTTCCTCAAATCATGTATAATGTTATTCTCCCACCTCATTCTTAGTCTTCCAACTGGGCGTTTTCCCTCCGGTTTTCCTACCAGAAATTTCCAAGCACCTTTTTCATCCTCCATACGTGCCACATTTCCTGCCCATCGCAGCCTACGAGACTTAACTGTTTTTATTATATCTGGCTTCCTATACAGATCATGTAGCTCACTATTATGTAGTTTTCTCCATTCACCTGTCTGTTCATCTCTTTTTGATCCAAAAATTTTCCTAAAAACTTTATTCTCAAATACTCGTAATCTTCTGCCCATTTTTAAAACAAATTATTTATTTTGATAACATTTTTTTATTACAGTTTAATTGTAATATTATATATATAATAAAAAATCTTTCATCATTAATTGAATAAACTGATATACATTTTTATTATGTTATAATTACTAATTTCAGTCTTAAAATAACTTTTTATTCATGTATTTTATTGTACCCTGAAAACTTTGACGAAATAGTATTGTTTTAAGATATCACTTCCAAATAAAACCGAATGTTTTAATACTCGTACCACTTCCTACCAAACGATAATAATGCAGCATCAGCAAGTCTTCCTGAAACATCTGTTTTATATCAACAATTCTCAAGTTCAGACAGTTGATTTACATCAGTATGTTTAGTGCATCTCGTCATTTTAAGTGTCACAGTCAAATTTAAAATAATATCTTGTTGTTTTTAACTCACAAGTTTGCAGATCTACTAAGAATGAATGGTGAGTTAGAAGTTAAATATAATTTTAATTATGTATATATTAGTATACAATAGTTATTAACAATATTATGTGTTAGTATATAATTTTACAATTTCTTAAATGTTTCTGGAATGAGAGAATAATCGTAGAGGTATACATTTTGTGTTATAAAAGGAGAATAATGGGAAGTTTAAACATTCAATTAAATACTTTAATAATTTAGCTTATAATAAAAACTAATATTATCGTGCATTTTAATATCATCTTAGATATGTCATGAGTAGGGGGTGCAAGATCAGTAAGTGATACCAAACCAATAAAATACAGGGTGGACCGCTCGAATGGACCTAATTTCAATTGCTTGTTACTGGCAAACGGTTGAAGATAGAAACTTAAAACAACGTTCATAGTACAGAAAAACTCACCAAGTTTCGAATCCTGTCGGTAGATGGCACAAAGATACGTTTCTCGTTCTTAGATTTAATTGTTTGTGAAAATGGCGACTCCGCAGATGAAAGCGCAAGCTGTTTTGTGGTATGCGGAGTTTAAATCAATCATTAGAGTTCAAAGGGAGTTCCGGCGTGTGTTTAACCGTGATGCTCCAACTGCTAGAAGCAATAAAGAAGTGGCGTGATACATTATTAGCTACAGGATCTGTGTTGAAGAAGCATGGTGGTGGTCGCAGAGCATCCGATGAAATGGTAGCAAATGTTCAAGCCGCATTTGAGCGAAGCCCCCGGAAGTCATTAAGAAGAGCTTCGCGGGAACTTCAAATACCAAAATCGACATTACAACGGATTGTCCACAAACGCCTCAAACTGCACGCATATAAAGTGCAGTTAGTGCAACGTCTGGAGCCGAATGACATGCCGAAACGAGTGGAATTCGCCAATACGATGCTGGACCGTCTCGGCGCTGATCCTGACTTCATGACCAAGATTTTCTTCTCGGACGAAGCCACTTTCCATTTGTCAGGCAAGGTAAACCGGCATAATGTGCGGATCTGGGGATCGGAGAATCCTCACGCTATTCAAGAGCATGTTCGTGATAGTCCGAAGATGAATGTTTGGTGCAGTTTGTCACATAATAAGGTCATTGGACCGTTTTTCTTCGCCGAGAAAACTGTTCGTGGTACCACATATCTTGACATGCTGGAGCAGTTCTTCTTTCCACAAATTGAACAACTGCAGCCTAACATCGTTTTCCAGCAAGATGGTGCTCCTCCCCACTGGTCCAATGAAGTTCGTACGACTTTGGACAACATTTTTCCCTGGCCGTTGGATTGGTAGGGGAGGACCAATCGCGTGGCCCCCGAGATCTCCCGATTTAACACCACTGGATTTCTTTCTCTGGGGCTATGTCAAAGATAAAGTTTACACCACCCCAGTCAAAGACCTTCGTGATCTTCGTGAGCGCATCATAGAGGCTATTGAGAACATTCCAGAACACATACTCCAACGTACTTGGCAAGAAATTGTTCATCGCTTTGATATCGTCACAGTGACTGCTGGGGCTCATATAGAGATGTGGTGATCTGGATATCAAAACTTGGTGAGTTTTTCTGTAATATGAACGTTGTTTTAAGTTTCTATCTTCAACCGTTTGCCAGTAACAAGCAATTGAAATTAGGCCCATTCGAGCGGTCCACCCTGTATATGAACTAAAATAAATATAACTAACTCACTGGCACTATCAAATCCATAGGTTTATGGCCACGCGGACATATGCTCTCCATACATCCCTATCCTGAGCTAATGTTTTCCAATCATTTCTTGTATAATCTACTTCCCTCAAATTATAATTAATGTTATACTCCCACCTCATTCTCGGTCTACCAACTGAGTGTTTTCCCTCTGGTTTTCCTACAAAAAGCTCCCATGAACATCTTTCATTCCCCATTCGTGCCACATGTCATGCCCATTGCAGTCTATGAGACTTAACTGTTCTTATTATATCTGGCTTCCTATAAAGACCATGTAGTTCACTGTTAAGTAGTCTTCTCCATTCATCTGTATTTCAACTCTCTTTGGTCCAAAAACTTTCCTAAGAACTTTTTTCTCAAATACTCATAATCTGCTTTCCTCCCTTAAATAAGAGGCCAAGTTTTGCATCCATATAAGTGATAGAATAATAGTTTTTTATATTTTCAGTTTAACATTTTTTTAAAGGAGTTGGGATGTCAAGAGTCTCTGTAATGCACAATAGCACGCATTTCCGGTATTGAGCCTATGTTTAATTTCTTTGTACATCTCATTTCTATTTGTAATTATTGTTCCTAGGTATTGGACCAAAGAGAGATGAACAGACAGGTGAATGGAAAATACTGCAGAACAGTGAATTACATGGTCTTTATAGGAAGCCAGATATAATAAGAACAGTTAAGTCTTGTAGACTGTGATGGGCAGGACATGTGACACGAATGGGGAATGAAGGATGTGCAAGGCAGGTTCTTGTAGGAAAACCAGAGAGAAAACGCCCAGTTGGTAGACCAAGAATGAGGTGGGAGAATAACATTAACTATGATTTGAGGGAAGTAAATTATACAGGGGATGATTGGAAAAAATTGGCTCAGGATAGGGATGTACGGAGAGCTTATGTCCGCGCGGCCAAGAACCTACGGGTTCGATAGTGCCAGTGAGTTAATTAGTTAGGTATTTGAATTCAGCTACTTCCTCATAATTTCCCTCATTTGTCATTAGTTGTCCATTTCCATTATATAGTGTATTCCTATGTGTGACCATATACTTAGTTTTATTGATATTTACTTCCAGTCCCAATATCTTAGTGTTACTCAATAGTGTATGCGTATTGCCTATCTCTTCGCTATCACCCCATAGTACTACATCATCAGCATAAACTAACAGCTTATTAATATCATTGAGTTGTAGGGCTTCTTCATCCTCTAAAGATTTTATGACATGCTCTAGTACAAAATGAAATAGTAGAGGAGCAAATGCTTCTCCTTGCTTCAACCCATTCTGGATTTCAAAAATATGCAAAAACTGTTTGCCTACGCACACCCTATTCTTTGTGCCATTTACACACATTCGTATAAGTCAAACTTTTTAGGAATTCCAAACTCCAGTAGGATACTATATAACTTCTCCCTTTTAATTGAACCGTATGATTTTTTTTATGTCTATGTATAGTTGATGTACAGTACCATTATATTCCCATTTATGTTCTACAATCTGTCTTATACTAAAAATCTGATCTGTTGTATACCTATTCCTTCTAAATGCACATTAATGATCTCCTAGAATGTCATCAATATAAGGAGTAAGTCTGCTTATTAATATATTTGTTAGAATTTTGTACGAAGTTGAAACTAATGAGATGCCCCTGTAGCTGCTGCAATCTGATTTATCTTTCTTATAAATTGGTATGATAATCAATTCTTTCCATTCATCTGGAGGAGCTTCTTTGAAATTAAATATAAATTCAACAAAACAGAAAAACATCTCCCTTAACAAGGAATTAAGCTAACACCTCCAACTTTACATGCTGGTCCTTTATCATTGAGCTATTCAGTCAAATTCCATACATTTCTCCCTTTTTAATCCCACATGTAATGGCCATGAGTTCAAATCCCAGTTCAAGCAAAAATTTTTCTCTTTAAATATGTAAACCATTGCTTACAGATGGCTGGAATGTATATATTAGTTACATATTACGATCATACTGTATTTGAATATAATCTTGTACAGTAACTTACTTGTGGTCCAGGTTCAGTGTTTGATGGATGACAATCACGTTCAACAGCAAACTTGCAATTCATTGTAATCAAGATTTTCTGAAAAAATCAATAACATTATTAAAATACAACAAAAAATTCTTCCATTTTTCTCTATATAAGATTTTTTTGCAGCATGGTCAAGTGGTTTAAGCTAATGACGCCTTGGTGCAGAGCCATTCTACTTTCACTTGTTCGAGTCCCATGGATTAAGAAATTTTATAATGAAATTTGGGCCAGTATTGAACTGATGCCCACCCAGCATCGTGAAGAATTTGGGTAGCTACAACAGCAGTAGCTCAAGCACACAACTTGGGGAACCCACATGTTGACAACATCACCCTTATACTAGTTGGATGATTGTCCATCTCTGTGATTAACATAAGTGGAGGGTGAGGCCAGCACCTGGCTTCTGTACTAGTCATGCCATGGTGTAGTAGACTACATGGTGACACGGATTTCATTCATCTTCACTTCTGACCCAACACACGGCTATTCTGTGCAACCAGTGAATATTCAATCAGAGAACAAGTGACGTTGAGTGTCATGTTTGCCAGTGTGATAACACTTGTTCTCGCTAGAGCAAATTTCCAACATGTTTGCTCACATATAAGGGTATTCTATCACAAAAGCCCACCTATATTAGTAGGCAAGTTAAGGTAAGAAAATGGGCAAGTTAATATTAGATGGGCAAGTTTGTGTTAGTTTAGACAAGTTAGGGTGAGAAAATGAGCAAGTTAGTACATCAGATTAAATCAGTTGGTAGAGCACTTGGCCCGGAAAGCCAAGGGTCCCGGGTTCGAGTCCCGGTCTAGGCGAAAATTTTTCTCTTCAAATTTAATTTATCTTTCATTGAGAAATGTTAAATTAATAATAAAAACATCATTAGAAGCCTTACTAGCTTATAAAGTAATGTTAAATTCCCAATAAATGTCTTCTTAACTAAGAAGCCGCCATTTGCAAAGATAGAAGCAATGGTTTCAAAAGCATTTGGCGATAGGGAATTACAACGTATATAAGAGAAAAATTTGCGTCTAGATCGTAACTCGCCTCGGTAGCTCAGTTGGTAGAGCACTTGGCCCGGAAAGCCAAGGGTCCCGGGTTCGAGTCCCGGTCTAGGCGAAAATTTTTCTCTTCAAATTTAATTTATCTTTCATTGAGAAATGTTAAATTAATAATAAAAACATCATTAGAAGCCTTACTAGCTTATAAAGTAATGTTAAATTCCCAATAAATGTCTTCTTAACTAAGAAGCCGCCATTTGCAAAGATAGAAGCAATGGTTTCAAAAGCATTTGGCGAATAGGGAATTACAACGTATATAAGAGAAAAATTTGCGTCTAGATCGTAACTCGCCTCGGTAGCTCAGTTGGTAGAGCACTTGGCCCGGAAAGCCAAGGGTCCCGGGTTCGAGTCCCGGTCTAGGCGAAAAATTTTCTCTTCAAATTTAATTTATCTTTCATTGAGAAATGTTAAATTAATAATAAAAACATCATTAGAAGCCTTACTAGCTTATAAAGTAATGTTAAATTCCCAATAAATGTCTTCTTAACTAAGAAGCCGCCATTTGCAAAGATAGAAGCAATGGTTTCAAAAGCATTTGGCGATAGGGAATTACAACGTATATAAGAGAAAAATTTGCGTCTAGATCGTAACTCGCCTCGGTAGCTCAGTTGGTAGAGCACTTGGCCCGGAAAGCCAAGGGTCCCGGGTTCGAGTCCCGGTCTAGGCGAAAAAAAAAATTTTTCTCTTCAAATTTAATTTATCTTTCATTGAGAAATGTTAAATTAATAATAAAAACATCATTAGAAGCCTTACTAGCTTATAAAGTAATGTTAAATTCCCAATAAATGTCTTCTTAACTAAGAAGCCGCCATTTGCAAAGATAGAAGCAATGGTTTCAAAAGCATTTGGCGATAGGGAATTACAACGTATATAAGAGAAAAATTTGCGTCTAGATCGTAACTCGCCTCGGTAGCTCAGTTGGTAGAGCACTTGGCCCGGAAAGCCAAGGGTCCCGGGTTCGAGTCCCGGTCTAGGCGAAAATTTTTCTCTTCAAATTTAATTTATCTTTCATTGAGAAATGTTAAATTAATAATAAAAACAACATCAGATTAGTTTAAAATTCACTTGTTTTTTAGTGAGTTTTTTGATAAGTTGACTACACTACTTATGCAATGACTAATACACGTTTTACATTGCAAATATGCTGATTTTAGGTCAGTTTCAGCTCAGTTGTCCTTTTATTTTAAGATTTTTTCACATTTGATTTGGGAAAAAATTAACATACTACGAGGGTCACTGTATAAGTTTTGAGACATGACAATGTGGCAACAGGAATGCAATAAACTAATATATCACTTGAAAGCGCAACCCTCAAACATCAAAATCATAGCAGGTAGAAATGATTTCTTTCAGCTGTCTCTGAGCAGCACCCTTGTGAAGTAGTCTGTGTATGGTAAAATCAAAAGTGTCCTATGGAGCTTGAGAGGGAGCATTTTCGTGCTATGATTTTAAGTGCGGTTAAAATGAGTCACACAAACACTTGAGTAACTCACACTATCATTTGTGAACCTTGCTCCTTCATGTGTAACAGTTTTCCACTGGTTTCCTGAATTTAAGAGGGGGAGAAAATCCCTTACAGATGAAGGGAGAAGTGGGATTACTACAATAGTGGTGATAGAAGAAAACTTTTCTGCAGTGGAGACTCTGATTAAAGAAGATCCACGACTGATCTATAAGGACACTGAGAGGGGCCCTAGGGATTAGTTCGCCAAGTATTTCCACCATCCTGCACCAAGAGAGAGGAAAATTTCTTCTCAATGGATTCCACACCACTTGTCAGAAGGGCACAAACACACTAGAGAGGAATGGTGCAGAGAAATGCTGCAGATAATCAACAATAGGGACTCCTGCCAGGTGACAGATGACAAAACTTGGATCTACCAATATGACCCCAAAACAAAGTGCAAATCATCAGTGGGGGTCTTCCCAGATGAGCAGCCTCCAATCAAAGTAAAAAAGTCTAGGAGTGTGGGGAAGAAAATGGCCACTTTCTTCTCAATAAGTGGGCAATATTAAATGGGAATGAACATTTAACAACAAACGACGGAAATTTTGAAGTGACGAAACTCAAATTCCAGGAAACAGTAATTACAAAGAGAAAAAAAATTAAACATAGGCTCAACGCTGGAAATGCTTGCAAGGGAGTCCTGTTATCCTACTTCCACAAATAAATAAATAAATAAACTTCATGGCACAACAGGCCTAGAAGAACCCTTTTTCACCAGTTAGCTTTACATCCTCAGTGCTATTTTTAGAGGCTGAAGATCATGTATCATTATACGAGTGGCATATGGTGTCAGCATGTCAAGTTCCTCAGCCTTTATAGCTGGATTTCTTATTCTGGCCACTACTTATTTTGGATACCAAAATTCCTCACAACGCTGGATTGACACCATCAAATATGTATGCGAAAACTCTCAATCATTTTTTTAAACTTCTATATGGCAGTAAGGTATGACCAACCTTCATAATAAGAAATTGCACAACTACTTATTTAATTTGTTAGGTTAAAAAGGCATAAGTTAGTGTGGACCAAATTATAGTTAATTGAAATGGATAGTTTCCAACAAGGATCGCGCGAACTTTTTTCTAAGCCTGAAGCAGACACCACATGCATGCGCCAGCAGATTAAAATGGATACAATTTTTAACCACACAATACTGCCAACATACACAACAATTTAACACTTTCCAACATTATTATTTTAACACAGTTCCAATAATGGATCATATTATAATATTATAATGATATTGTGAAAAGAAAAATTAATGTCTGAACCAGGAATTGAACCGTCGAACTCTCGTACTCCGTACGAGTGTGCAAGGCCACTACACTATTCGAGACATGGTACAAGCATTAAGTTAACGAGAGTTATAGATTCGTATATGTGGAAAGAATTGTTAATGTTTTTACCATGTCTCGAATAGTGTAGTGGTCTTGCACGCTTGTACGGAATATGAGAGGTCCACGGTTCGATTCCTGGTTCTGACATTAATTTTTCTTTTCACAATATCATTATAATATTATAATATAATCCATTTTTGGGACTGTGTTAAAATAAAAATATTGAAAAGTGTTAAATAATATCGATTACTGCTTATAAAGGTGGTGTAAAATTCTCATAGATACCTCTAAATGAAGCCGGCCGTTGACGTTGGTAGTGACATCTACCTGGCAACGGACGAAACGAGAGTTATGGATTTGTATATGTGGAAAGAATTGTTAATGTTTGTACCATGTGTCCAATAGTGTAGTGGTCTTGCACGCTCGTACGGAATACGAGAGTCCACAGTTCGATTCCTGGTTCAGGCATTAATTTTTCTTTCCACAATGTTATAATAGTATACACAACAATGTTTGTATAATTTAATATAAATTATTTTTGGGCCTGAAATAACATAAAAGCTAACCTAATGCAATTTAAGTACTCTAACCTGTAAGAGTGCGAAATAGAATGACATGTAATGTAATGCCGAAAAATAGGTAGTGCACATAGTGAGTTCTGAAATTGTGAAAGTGTATGTTGGCTGCATTTGAACAAAGAAAAAATGGATGGAAAAAAATTTGGTTACATCGAATCGGCACATGCAGTTCAATACTCTATTGAAATCTAATTAAAAAATAATTAGAAAATGTATAAAATTTATTTATTTTTATTTAACATCCATTAGAGCATCATAGATGCTTTTGGACATGTTCAGATTATAAACCATAGAAAATATAACACATACCTACATAAATACATAATAAAACCAATTTACATTGGAACTAAAATACACAATAATATCAAGGGACAGCACTTTCACAAGAAAACATATCAATACAATTCCAAACAATATTACTTACAATTTAAAAAATTTTAAATTTAGGTATTCACCCATACTTAATTGTATGTAAGACAATAAAATGTTCTTTACAGCAAGTTTAAATTGTCTGCCCGTAACAAGTTTACTATTGGAAGGGAGATGATTATATAGATTAATACCTCTATGTGATAGGCTGTTAATACTTCTGGTAAACCTGTGGCAATTTAGGTGCATATTATTAGATATTCTGGTGCTATGTTCGTGTAAATCTGAATTTATTTTGAAGAGTTAAAAAATTTTATGAATAAAGCAAACTGATTCTAAAATGTAAATACAAGGAACACGTAATATTATGAGTTCTTTGAAGAGTTACTTTCTGTTCGGACCGGTGCTTTCTTAATGATTTTAATAATTCTTTTTTGTAATTTAAGTAGATTTTGGTGATGATCCCCATAGTATTATACTATATGTTAACTATGAATGTATGTATCCAAAATATCAGTTTTTAATACTTCCTCTGGTAAAATTCTAGTGAGGACGCAAATCGCATAGCATAATCGGTTAACTTTTCCAGATAAGTGTTGTATATGGCATTCCCATGACAAATTGGAATCAATCCATACACCTAAAAATTTGGCACAATTTGCTTATTTTATTAAGGTGTCATTGAGCATAATGTTGATGGGATTTTTCAGATTCTGATTGAAATATATGTTCACTGGTTTGTTTACGTTTATTTTGAGTTTATTGTTTATTAGCCATTGTACTAGATTTGTTGATGTTTTATCTATCTTCAGTTGTAGATCATTATCAACGTCACTGAGTATGATGTTAGTGTCATCTGCAAATAATATAGTTTTGGCTTCGGGCATAATTATAGGAAAGTCATTAATATATATAAGAAAAAGGATTGGACCCAGAATTGATCCTTGGGGTAACCCATGCTCCATAGGTCTTGAATTTGATCGGATATTGTTAATTTCAACTATTTGCATTCTGTTACTTAAATATGAAATAAACCATTATTCTGCCTGTGCCCTATTCCCAAATGTATTTAGTTTTCTGATTAAAATTTCATGGTTAACCACGTCAAATGCTTTACTAAGATCTAGAAAAAGCCCTATTGTTTCTCTATTATCTTTAGCATTGAATATTGATTCTATAAATGACTGTATAGCAATGTTGATTCCTGTACCTTTACGAAATCCATATTGAAAACCAGAAAGCACATGATTAGATTCCAGGAAGGGAACCGGTCTATTATACATAACTTTTTCAAGAATTTTAGAGAAAACTGATAGTAGTGATACAGGTCTATAATTTTTAATATTTAATTTATCACCCTTCTTGAATATTGGACAACGTTTGCTGTTTTAAAAATTTTAGGAAATTTCCCTGTGATCAGTGATGAATTTGAGATGTCTAGAAGTCGTGTTATCAGTAAACTGGAACATCTTTTAACAATAAGGTCTGGTATTTCATTGATTCCACAAGATAAACTATTTTTCAGTTTGTTAATTATTTTAAATAATTCTTCTGGTGTTACAGGTGTTAAGAACAGTGTTTTTGACATTTGTGTGGTTAAAAATAGGTTTTGTGTTGGCTCAAGTTTAGAATGATTTAACCTTGATTTTCAGTTTATTAATGGGTCATTCCATGATAAAAGGGACATTTTGGTCTATTTTTTAAAATTGTATATTTGTGTTTATTTTTTTATTGTAAGGTTGTCTACTCTTTGGACTTCCTGTTTCACAATAGCATTTATGTGGGAAACGTATTTCTTTGTTGTTCTGGCTCGAAGAAGATAGCAGCATTTCATTCAGATGTTATTACCCTATTTTCAATAACTTCAAGGTAAGTTTTTTTTTTTAATTTTACAGCAACATAATATATTGGGAGTTTGTAATTTCCTTTCTCATACTTTGATGTATGAAATACAACAAAAAGCACTTATATAGATGTTGATTGGACAGAGTAATATTAAATTTAGAATTTGCATATTAACGTGTAATGTGAGTGACAAAATATGCTATTTTATTAATTAAAAAGCAATAAATGTTGTTCAGTTTTATTAAAAATCTGGTATTATTAAAGAGAGGTAAAGAATGTTATTGGGTGAAATTAACAACTTCCTATGAATTTTATTTAATGTGATATATCAAATTATATTAAGGTAATGTGAGTGACAATGAAAAACTTACATTATGGGGTTTTTACACATTTCAGGAGAAGAAAATTTCCTGACTTGTTTTTGGCAATGAAATAAAATTTGACATTATTGGACATTGTTTTCATTCTGTGATTGCCAAAATTCCATCAACCTCTGCTGAGAGAATGAGAAAAATGAGGCAGAAGCTTAAGGAGGAAGATAATTATGATGAGTATAAAGAACAGCATACAATCAGTGGTAAGGAAATATAGAGAACAGAAGAAAGAAAAATTGAAGAATCATAAGAAGGAAGTCAAGATCTCAATTGAATAAGAAGAAGAAAAAGAAAGAAAACATGTTGCTATATTTAGGCATCTGAGAATTAGATTTTGGCTGTGAATTCTTTGCACAACATAGTTCCGGCATGTTCAGCTCACTCATCATCTTATATGGTTGAAATTGTATGCTTGTCAGCAAAAGAAGATTGCTGTGTCATGAAATGCTGATTGCAGGGACAGGTTGTACAATCACTTGCAGGAGAAAGTCTTTAATAATCAAGAGATCTCCACATTGAATTGTTCATGGCATGTATGGAGAAAAGAAGGGCGTTCAGCCAGGGTTCAGGAGGACGGTAGTGCAGCCGATTTGGCAAAATATATACTTTGCCCTGTTGCCCTTTTTCTTGGAACATTATTTTATGAAAAGAGAACAGGCAAAATTCTATAATAAAGAAGGTTAATGGCTACATCTTCCAACTTCAAACCAAATATTGAAGTCATACAGGTGGACTTCTCTGAAAATTTTACTTGTTCTGCACAAGATGAAATACAAAGTTTTCATTGGGTTCAACCTCAAGTCAGTTTATTTACTGCAGCTGCCTGGTATTCTGGAGAACATCATCACATAGTCATAATGTCTGATAACCTATATCATACAAAACACACTGTGATTGCATATACAGACAGGCTACTTGAAGAAATTCCAACTGAAATAAATGAAGTCAGTATTTGATCAGGTGGAATAAGTTCATAATTTAAAAACGGATATATTGCAGCTAGTCTGAAGGTGCTGAAACAAAAGCATAAACTACAGTTGAAAAAATTGAACTATTTTGCCACTTCACATGGCAAAGGTCCTGTGTACAGCATTGGTGAGGCTGTGAAGAGGCAAGTTAGAACACGTCTTATCAAGAAAGTTTGAAGTTTTCAGTGCATACATTTTTCTGAAGTAACCAGAAAAGTATCGTCTGTGAATATAATTCTGTAGATAGAGAAAAAAGAAATCAGAAAATGAAGCTGGATAAAGTTTTTGAGGTAGCACCCATCATTGGTGAAATCTCGAAAATCTATGCCATGTCTCTCAAAAATGAATTGGAAACTTATTTTGTATCAAAGCATAGCATGTTGAATAACTTAGAAGTAATTCTAAAGAGAGACCTTTACACAGGATGTCATAATTGCGAAATGTGTGAAAGTGAGCTGCAAGGAAAACGCTCAATACCGCATTATGCTGCAATTTGTCAGTTTTTAATCGATGCTGACTGCGAAGCAAAGGTGCATTTTTAAAAAGGTGGGAGAATGTAAATCATGATTTACTGTCAACAAGGGAGATGTAGTGTTCGTTAATAAAGATCCCGAGTTGGAGTGAAGGCGTAACAGAATTTATTATAAATTTAAAATGGAAATAAATGCTGCTCAAATTTATTTATATCTACTATCATCTGTTTTATATATATATACACATGTTACGTACTGATTTGTATTACATTTATTTCATGGTAAATAATTGTAAATCAATCACAATTATCAACCATTTTGTCATGTTGTTGATTATGTAATGTGAGTGACAAAATACTGTAATGTGAGTGACAGATAAAATTTGTGTTTATTCATTTCAGATTTACCACAATAAATTAAAACTTTTGCTGTAATAACCTGTGTGTCTCATTAATGTACAGCCAAAAAATTGTTTTTCCAGAACTTTTACAAGAGCAGGGAACTACATTTTTCTGTATAGTGAAATTTATCATGTCTTTTTTCCTGTAATGTGAGTGGCACGTACATTTTAATTTTTTTTGTCCATTTATTGTAATTCAAAATTCAAAGAAAATATATCAAAATGTAGAGAATTTAATGAAGAATAAACATATTTTATTGATGTTTTAAATTTACTTAGGACTATAGATTTATAGTAAAATTTAAGGTGGGAAAATAGTCAAATTGTAATGTGAGTGACAGTGGAATGACCCTAATGTGAATTATAACTCTCTTTCTGTATTAGTAACATTTTAAAATATTTAAAACAATTTTTATAACTTTATTTTAGAATTTTTAAGTATTTATTCAAATACACATATTGTGTTGGTGACTTGCTATTTTCTCCAGAGAGTATATTTAATAGTTGGAACCAGTGGGTTATCCATGGTTGCGATTATTATGGAGTGAAAATAAAGGGCATTTCATGGGATCCATCCTAGGTTAGAGCAATTGAATTTGGTTAAGTGTGAGTTAGTTAATTAGCTTTTAGGTTCGTTACATTTTAAATGTCTAAATACATAAAACAAACGAAAATAATCAAAACGACAATAATAATCAATTGTGGTTGGATGGTGGGTTATCGCTGGCACTATAAACTCTGGCGCATGAGCACTATTGTTCTATAGGACTTCGAAAATACATCAGGTAATTAAAGTGGAGAATCCAGTTAGTTAAAATTAAAAAAATTAATCCATGAAAGTAAAATATGATAGAATCTGTGTAAGGTATTTTAAAATATCCGATCCATGTTGGAAACTTCAGCCATTGAAATAATATGATTTATTTTGTTAGGTTAAGAATTACGAGTTAGTGTACATCCATTTTTAAATGCACGTTTGGAAATTTATTGAAAGTTGGATATATCAACTGGACACTTAGTCCGGCCATATATGGAGCAAGTTCAAAACCCTTTGCGTATGCGCACTTTCATTATGCAGAACTGAAAAATTCATGGAGAGGCATAAAGTGCAGTTTCTTCAATAATTGTACACAATGTCTTAAGATGCGTTAGAAAATATGGATGTGGTCGGTTTTATTGTACACAATGTCTAAAGAAGCGTTAGAAAATATGGATGTGTCGGTTTTATGCCTCTCGCAATTCTACACTTACATTCTTATGCCACTGATGCACTAAACACTTGTAAACACGTTTTGTACTGTTTTAAACATTTTCCAGTGATCTTCAAGCTTTCTTTACAACTTTTTATATTTATATATTTACGTAAGACATGATCGTCGATAAATTACTTACTTCCTACTTTCCTACGTTGTTCCAACCAGGGATTAGATTGGGATGCCACGGCTGGTACAGAGTCATCTACAATTGGTAACGTAACTACGTCATGTGGCGTCCGTAGCTCAATCCCGGTGGCGCCTTTGGTCGTTGTAGCAGAATTTAAAAGTAAAAAAACAAATGCAAATTGCGGTTCTCTATGCAAGGCACGCATCCCGGTCAGCCATCGGTTCTCTATGGTCAGCCATTACGTTATTAATGAATTTTATCTGTCCTTGAAACAACGAAAATGCTTTTGAAATGTTGTGCACCAAGGCTGCAAGAATTATATTGGAAGAGGCAAACCACTTTTCTGCTTCACTCGAGAACTCAACAGGTATTTATTTGTATTATATGAATATTATATATATTAAAAATATTATTTTAAAAAATCTGTGTAACAGTTCAGACATTTTGAAACATTCATTTACAATATATGTATATTTCGAAAGTTGAAATATTTGAGTTAAAATTACTTGTTTTGGTATTTAAAAATAAGTTTTTGTTTAATTCGTATATGCCATATTTAATATTAAGTATAAAAATACGTTAATATTAAAGTTATTCATATATTAATCATTTTTTAAGATGAATCTATTTTCAACGATAATTTGCTGGGAAAAGATAACATTTTAAAATTAATTATATATATTTTAATAATATATTTTTAAATAATTATATATTTAAAAATTGGTAATATATATAAAGCTTTCAATGTGACAATTTGAGTACATGGATACATTATTTAATAATTGTAAAAAATATGTTATGAGTTTCATTGCAAAACTTCAATGCTAGTACGTTGTAACACAAATGATCTTTTAACAAATTTCAGGTGTTCGAAATTAATTATATATATTGTAATGATATATTTTAAAATTAATTATATATATATTTTTAAATAATTATATATTTAAAAATTGGTAATATATATAAAGCTTTCAATGTGACAATTTGAGTACATATTTAATAATTGTAAAAAATATGTTATGAGTTTCATTGCAAAACTTCAATGCTAGTACGTTGTAACACAAATGATCTTTTAACAAATTTCAGGTGTTCGAAATGGCTAAGATTTTGCAGTCTGGAAGACAGATATAAGACTGCTGCAAGTGTCGCCAGAGAGAAAGGCTGTGTGTGGATCATTTCGTGGAGACTGCAATGATCAGGATATGTGGCACAAATAGGGAATGAAAGAGGGGCAATGAAGCTTCTTTGTAGGAAAACAAGTGGGAAAACTCCCAGTTGGTAGACCAAGAATGAGGTGGGAGAATAACTAACCTAGATTTGAGGGAAGTAGATTATTCAGGAGATGATTGGAAAACATTAGTCCACGTGCCCGTGAACCAATCAGTTTGATAGTGCTAGTGATGTAATTAACTTCTTGTTCAATGTTCCATTCCATCTGTTTCTTTTCTAACTGGGACTGCACATGGCCTCAATATAGTTCGATTGGCTGATGTTTCCATTAAGCACAGTGAGAATTTTTGGCTCAACTGCACTTCTACTAGCGCTTGATTTTTCAGTTATATTGTTGTAAACTATAGCTCTTCTCCTGTATTTACTAACATTATTTAATATTTTAAACTCTTTCAAACAATTTTTATAATTTTGAAGTATTTATTTAAATATGCAAATCACAATATTATGAACTGTTAGTCAATATTGTGATGCTAACTGCTATTTTCTCCACAGAGTATATTCCTTAGTCTATGATTTTTCTATTGCTGTTTTGGGTTATCGCTGGTTGGATCAGCGTTAGGGAGTGATAAGTAAGTGTACACTCATTTTTAGTAAATGTTTGGTAATTTTAATATTATTAATATATTTTTTAACATAGATTTGGGGATTTATTGCATATATTGGTCATTTAAATTTCATAGTGACGGATAGTAATCGAGGATGATAATCGATTGTGGGTTATTGCTGGCTATATAAATTCTGGCGCATGCGCACTGTTGTTCTATAGGACTTTGAAAATATTTCACACTAGTTTAAGTGCAGTTTTTTCCTAATTTTTTCTATGTCCCAGGTAGAAACCTACCACGCACATGCACCAACAGGTTATATTTTAAAATTGTTTCCCACTATTTACAATAAATTTTACAATTTTAAGTAACGATTATTTCAACATATTTTTCTATGATATTTAACTATATATGTAACATGAAGGCGTGGCAGCCATATTGATTTGAACGAATATTCTATACAACAGTGCAGCCAATATAGAATATGAACTTTAGAATTTCAGAACTTACTATTTATTTTTGGGCATTGCATTCTTTCATAGGTTACAGTGCTTAAATTGCATTAGGTTAACTTTAAGGTTTGTTAAATAGCATGTATAATGTTGGCTGCATCGCATTATTTCATAGAGTAAACTGCTTTGTGTTTGTTGGTGCATGTGCAAGGTGTCTGCCTGGGACTTAGAAAAAATTCTCACTGCGCTTAATGGAAACATTATCCGTTCGATCTGCCTGCACATTCATTACACTAAATTACCATGTATAAATGTAAAGACATTGTAAGAAATAAATATTCTCGAAGTGTAACAAGTAAATTATATTTAAATTCCTTATTATATTAATGTGTCATATTTAGTAATTGCATAATCTTGATTAATGCAAGGATGCATTTTCTGAATAATTCAGTGCTAGAATGAAATACTTTTGTTACTTAAAGTTGTTGTTGTTACTTAAAGTTTATTTGATTAAACAGTTAGGTTTCATAAGTAACTAGCACTTATTTCTTCACTTACTTCAATAACAGCGAAGGGACTAGCATCAAAAACTATGGTAAATTTAACCGAGAGTGGAATTATTTTTGTGTAAACAAAATGGTTGCAGATTGCCCATTGTGGACAATTTTATTTTGACATTTGATTATGAGCTAGGTTCACTGATCATAATTTTCAATACTTTGTATTTAACATTTATTGTTAACACAGTGAGGTTTTGTATTAATTATTTTTAAATAATAATATAAGTACCTTGTTTTAATCCATCTTCCTGAATTTGAATTGATTTTTATTCAAGAAATGAAATCATGAAGACCTTTCAAAACATGTTTCATCTTCAAGCAGAAAACGAAATGTGTTTTGAAAGGCATTTGGTACCAAATTACGTGCCGAAGATGAAACATAAGTTCTGAAAGGCTTTATGATTTTAAAATTTAATGAAGTTTTTGGAATAAAAATAAATTTTCATTGAGGAAGACATAAAAAAGTACTTATTATTTTATCACAATTAATACAAAATCATAATTTCTGCTAAGATTTTAAATAAATCCATGTCAGTGAAAAGTAAAAAAAAAAAAATTGCATGTTGGACATAAAATGACATCCAAAATTTGCTTATAATGTAATCATTTTATATTGTTGAATTAATATTTTCAACTTGAAGCCTCGTATTATAAACTACGCTATTACTTATGATATAATTATTATTTGTAGAAATTGTGTAGGAAAGAAGTTAAAGTTAAGTGAGATAAAGCCATAGTTTACATCACATTCCATCTAGTTCATGTACACATCAGACTGCCTTCGTGGTCATATAAATGTCGTTGCTTTAACATTGCTGCTTTAGTGCTGCTCTTCCGATTAAGTTCCAGTTGTAATGTAAAAAAACAAGATGTAACTGTGTTTTGATTGGTCGAATAACTATTTTATCTTTGAGCATGTAAGAAAATATAGTTCTCTTTATAACACTTGAAATAAAGAAAATAAAAGTATTATCTAGCACATGTATATATAATTTATATTGGAAAATTTTAAAATTGTAATTAATCATATGAACATTGTTATATTGTTACGCATGCAGAATACGTTGGAATTTCAGTTGTTTAAAATGGCCGGTTCTATATAATAATAAAATTATTTACAAACAGTTCAGTGAAAATTGTGCTACATTAGTTCTTTGAGGTTGTGATAACAGAATTTACAGGTGAGTCAGCATAGGGCATATATTTGGCTCGTAATGAAATTTTAAATAAAATTTGTTGATATCATGGAAAAGGCATAAAGAACAGATTAGGTAAGCACATAGACCAGTATACTATCTGCTCTTAAAGTGATCCTCGTCAAAACAAAACCATGTGACCTGCTCGCTTTTCATTGGTTATTGACACCGACATACAATGTAGAAGCAATAAGTATACGGAAAAGTAGTTACCTCCATTAAATTAAAAATACATCGTCTGAAAATACTTGTTATTCTTCTTAAATGACAATAATAATATTCAAAACACAGAAAATATTCTAAAATATATCTAGTCAATAATGACAACTTAAAATAGTTCAGTACATATGGATGATGTATTGGAGTCATGCTTTAGTCAACAACATGGCTGAAAGTGTTGAGTCTTCTGTTGCCATCTAAAATTGTAAAACAAAGTCTGGCAAACCTTCGACTAGTGGTAAAAAAAAACTTATTTTAAATGTATTTCACAACTTTAGTGAAAAGTATGTAGAACTTCGAGGAAAAGTTATAGTGAATTTAACATGTGAGGTTACCGGTGTGTCATGTGTAAGTATAATACTGCTCGGAAAGAAAAAAAACACGTAAGGTTGTAACTCCCAGTAAAAAAAGGAAGTGTGTGCAATATGCTTTCGATAAGTGTGATGAATTTGTGGCAAATGCAATTTGAGTTATAGTGCATAATTTATTTTTCAAAAATGAATTATATACTTCACACATGTGCTCCCCTTCAATATGACAGTAATTGTGGAGCATTTGTTTATGTTAGGATCATTCTAACAGCGGATAAGGTATATATAATTTTTAGTCATAAATAAATAAAGAAGAAATGTAAGTTCCTAATTATTGGTACAATTTTACCTTATTTCCTATAATATACAATGATGCCTAAAATCAATGTTTATATTGATGACAGTTCCGTTCACATTTAAGTCATATGGCAGGTGAAGTGGCAGCATGGTTATCACAATAGATAATGGTGGTGAAGTAATATCTTATGCAAGTTTGTATGCATTACGACTGGAACTTAGCACAGAACTCATGTCGTTAACAATTTGATTTTAGAACAATCAGAATAGGTTTATTAATTTATTATTGTACAGATGTTTTTTTATATATATTGTATACTGTATTGCATAAAATGTGTGAGAGAAGTGTAGAGTAAGCCAAATGTATGTTTGTGGAAGAGCTCATAATGCATTTTCTTAATTTGAAATGAATAAATATAATTTAACACATTTCTTTACATTTCATTCTCCATCATTTCCCATTCCATTTTCCCTGTAATATAAATGCATATGTATAAATATATATATATATATATATGTGTATATGTATATATATAATAAAAATAATAAAAAAAGTGGCAGGTTACATGTAGTTTCATAATTCGATGTTTGGGTGCGCTGTTGTACAATGTAATTTCAAATTTGGATAACAGATGGCGCTGTTTTACATATACCTGCTTCATAGTTTCTGACACCAGATGGCGCTGTTTTTCATCTACCTGTTTCGTAATTTCTGACACCAGAGGTGCTGTAGTAGTATAGTTCTTCTTCTTCTTTTTCCGTTTAGTACCAGTACATGATATTAGATGTCACTAGGCTACTTCTACACTAGCGCCGCTTGTGGCACATACGCAAAACTCACTCACCGTGGCATCCCAATAATCCCTGGTTCCAACCACAGAGAACCCGAGCAACGTTGCCACCATCAACTTGCCATCAACCACCCAAAAAACTCCAGAAGTTGCCAACATCAACAACCGAAAATACTTTACTAGGATTGGAAGTTCGGAACTTGGTTGAAGAGAATTGCAAAAAGTTGTTTGGTGGGATTGTACAAGACAGGCTTTTTACTTACACGACTTATGCCAATTTTGATATAATTTAAAGTATTGTAAAGTGTTAATGAATCAATTTTCCTAAGAGATGTAACCGCCGCCTAAATATGTATAATTAACACGAATATGTGTTTACGATAAAACGATCACTAAATAACAAGGCCGGGTGGGAGTACACAAGCTTTTTTTCTACCCACTTTAAGAGTATCTAATTACAATAAATATTAATAAAACACTATATTAAACGTATTTAGCTAAGAGATGTAATTATCACTTCATTATTTTACTTGTAAATATGAAAATAAAGTGGAACTATTTCCTGTCATGACCACATAGGTTAGGGACTATGTCCTGTCATGACCACATAGGTTATAAGAGTCCTTACTTCTAACCAGCGATAAACTAACAATTTTCAAACTTTTAACCAGCGATATACCACAAATGAGCACAATGTGTATATTTAATCAAGGGATTTATATCTATGTACCATATCTATGGTTTCAACAAATCAGGTCCGGACTTATCCTTTACTTATCTAATTACAATAAATATTAATAAAACACTATATTAAACGTATTTAGCTAAGAGATGTAATTATCACTTCATTATTTTACTTGTAAATATGAAAATAAAGTGGAACTATTTCCTGTCATGACCACATAGGTTAGGGACTATGTCCTGTCATGACCACATAGGTTATAAGAGTCCTTACTTCTAACCAGCGATAAACTAACAATTTTCAAACTTTTAACCAGCGATATACCACAAATGAGCACAATGTGTACATTTAATCAAGGGATTTATATCTATGTACCATATCTATGGTTTCAACAAATCAGGTCCGGACTTATCCTTTACTTATTTAACCGCGTAAAATAATAAAAAGGACGTTCCCTGGATTTCACCTACGTTAGAGTAATTGATTTGTTACAGTAATTGATTTAGATTTGGTTAGCTTTTAGGTTCCTTGCGTTTTAAATGTTTTAAGAGACCCACTGAAATTTTATAAAATGTAGTCAGTACCGGTACTGCTCTATGGTTCAGAAGCCTGGATACATAAAAAACAAGATCTAAGTAGGATAACGGCAGCAGAAATGAAATTTTAGAGATCTGTTAAAGGGTGCACTAAGGAAGACAGAATCAAGAACACAGAAATAAGACAGGAACTTGAAATATTTTCAATAACTGATAAAATAGATACATATAGACAAAAATGGAAGCACACATAGAATGAATGAAGATAGATATCCAAAACAAATAAAATACAAACCTAAAGGCACCCGAGATGTGGGCAGACCTAGAAAGAGATGGGCTGAAGTCGGAACGGGTTAACAGACCTAATCCATGAATGCAGATGATAACACGAAATGAACTAGTGGAAATATTATTTTACACGGTAACCGTCCGACATTTTGAATTTTTCATAGAGTAACAGAAATGAAGAGGTAATTTATTTTACATATCAAATCAGATTTAAAAAGCAAGGAACCTAAAAGCTAACCAAACCTAAATCAATTACTGTAACACAAATCAATTATTCTAACTAGGTGAAATCCAGGGAACGTCCTTTTTATTATTTTACGCGGTTAAATAAGTAAAGGATAAGTTCGAACATGATTTGTTGAAACCATAGATATGGCACACATATATGATCCCTTGATGAAATGTACATATTGTTCTCATTTAATAATAACTGGAAAGCGCACTAACCTGCAAAGGAATAAAATTCATTAGTTTTTGCTCATTTGTGATTTACACATTGTGCTCATTTTTGGTGTATCGCTGGTTAAAAGTTTGATAATAATAATAAGTTGGTAAGAGGAACTCGAAAGAGCATTAAGTTATAAGTTTATGATTTATCTTTTATGAGTTCGTTCAGTGATCCTGTCCATATTCTGCATTGTTTATAATGGCATCGCTCACACTTTTGGTCGCATATCTTACATTCACACGAATCACTCGGTTGGTGGAATTTTGTATTTTTGCACATTTTGTGATGATATCTGTGTGTTGCTATGCCTATGACTTTGTGGTTGGTTACCAAAGTTGTTCACAAAGTAGCATTACTTGTGTTGAGCTTTCAATTTTATTTTTAAATTAATAGAAAGGGTAGCGTACTTCTCTTGCGATTGAGCCACCGACACCCTAATTGATCCACCGTGTTCGGCTGAAGCAGTACCATGTAGTACCCAGGTCACCGTAAGAGAGCGCAGCGGTAGAAAATTGCTTCCAAAATTTAACACAGAGAGACCACTCTATTCGGTTCTCTATGTTGGTTACTTCCAGTCCACTCTCATCATCATCACTTTGTGACAGCTATTGGCGCTGTCCAGTGTGCCTTTCCTGGGACTTGTGTTTGTCCCTTGTCGGCGAATTCGCGTGTGTGTTCTGTATTGGGTTCAGCTGGTATACCCTAGCCTACACGGCGATTTTATGGGGATTTATTTTATTGTTTGAGTAGTGTGAGATTTATATGGATATTGTTGCCAAGGCGAATAGATCTCGCTTGATTGGGGCATCGGAAACCGTGTCGCTGAAGAGCTTGGCTCGATTCAGGACCGGAATGAGCCACGCTCTCTGCGCTCATCATTCTGACCTTGGTTGCTACATGCTAAGTACTATGGATTATTTATTTGGTCGAATATGTTTCTATGTGTAGTACGCCATTGTGGAAGGTGTCCTATATTGCGTACTATTGGGTTTTCATGATCATTTATGTTTTGAAACATGGTGGTGACCCTTTCTGATATGATAGTATCAATATATGGCACCTTCGTGGCCTCGTGCATCTCTGTTATCCTTGTGTAACGCGGGGCCGAAAGTATGATTTTTAGACACTTGTTTTGCAGTATCTGTAGTTTCTTCTTGTGGCATTTCGCAAGGATACTCAGAGATTCACAGCCGTACAATAGCATACTACGGATCACAGCCACATATAATGTGAGCTTGATCCTACGGGACAGTGACGGCGACTTGAAAAACGGATATAATATCGCTATGCCTTGATGGGCTCTGGTTATTATATGATCAACATGGGCTCTAAATGTAAGCCTTTTATCCAATATTAGGCCTAAATATCTGACAGAAGTTTCTACTGGCAGAGGTTGTACACCCATAGTGAGCTGGATTGGACATGGAAAGTTCGATTTGGAAAACAGGACGACTTGCGTTTTCCCAGCATTTAGTTTAATGTTCCAGGAGCAAAACCATTCATATATTATGGTTATTGCTCGCTGGAATGTTGCAGTCTGTGAGGAATGGATTTAAGTTTGGATTGCATGAATAGACAAGTGTCATCAGCAAAGGAAGCTATTTGGAGTGATGGAGGTGAAGGTAGGTCAGAGACATATAGGGAGTACAATAAGGGTGAAAGGACAGCTCCTTGTGGAACTCCTGCCCGTATGGGCTTCGTATCAGATTTATTTCCACTCACAGAGACATAGAAGGTTCTATTTCTCAGATAAGTGGAGATTATTTTGACTAAATTTGGATTAATTTGGAATTGTATCAGCTTATATATCAATCCGTTTATCCAAGTTGTGTCAAAAGCTTTCTCAATGTCGAGGAAGACTGCTATTGTACTACGCTTGGCGTTGAAACCAGTGACTATTTGGTCTATAAGCCTCGCCAGTTGCAGCGGTGTGCTGTGTGAATCTCGAAATCCAAATTGATGGTTGGGTAATAGTTCTTTGTTTGAGACTTCAATTTTTAGTTTGGCCAAAAGTAGTTTTTCTAGGATTTTTCCCAGAACTGGTAGAAGGCTTATTGGACGCAAATTGTCTGGATTACTTGGATTTTTTCCTGGTTTCGGTAGCACACAATAACTTTAGCCATCTTCCAAGTTGCAGGGAAGTGATTAAATTGGATACAGTATTTAAGGATAGTAAGGAGTCGAAGTAGCGCTTTGCGCGGGAGATGCTTTAAGGCTAGGTTACTTATACGATCATGTCCAGGTGCACTTGAAGTGCGAAGGGCCTGGACGTGAATGCGTAGGTCAGCGAGGTGGATGTCAGGTCTTTCATTTGTGTAGGGAGCAGCTAGGAAGGTGTCTACTCTATTATTGACTTCAGCTTCATGAACTGGCGACGTTAACTCTTGTGGTCTGAATCGATTTGCGAAATTTTCCGCGAGAACTTGTGCTTGATCATAAGGATGATAAGCCCAAGTTCCATTGTTCTCAATTGCAGTCGGTTTAGAAGGTCCGCGGTTTAATTTAATTCTTTTTATAATCTCCCAAGGCGGAGTTTTTTGAGCATTGAAATTGGATAGGGAATTTTCCCATTGCGTAATTTTGTGATCTCGCAGTCTTTCTTTGACCAGTCGAGCATAGTAATTGTACTCCTGTTTTATTTGTGTGTGTCCATAGAGTCTGTACTGTTTGAGGGCTCGTCGCTTATGCTCTAGGTAGTCAAGAAGTGTTTGATCTGTTTGATTTGGACGTGTAGTGTTGTTTCTTGTTGTAGTTATGTCGAGGGCTGTTTGAATAGAAGCCTGGAAGTCATTTATAGAAGTCTCAAGTTCTTCAGTGGAGTTTACTCTTAATCGAGGATTAATCCACTGTGAAAGGAGTCTTGAATAACGATTCCAGTCTGTATTCATTGTGTGAGATCGGAACGGGGGCTGAAGTATGAATCTAGTAGTGAGCTTAAACATGATAGGGACGTGGTCTGAGTTTAGCTCACCAGGCAGTGTATCTATGTGAGGGGAGATGGTAATGTTTTTCAAAAGTGCGATATCTAGAATGTCGGAGCATAAGCCTTGTTGAGTGTTTCTAAAGAAGGTGTGTTCCCTTGGTGCTGAGATTTCGATGTTGTGGGTATTACAGAAGTGTTGCAATACCACACCTGAAGCATTGGGTACTCTACAGTTCCATGCGCGATGCTTTGCATTGAAATCGCCTGGCAGTAGGTACCGGGGCGAGATCGATGCAAGTATGCGCATGTCATGTCGAATGAGGGGCCTAAGTGGAGATTTATATATGGAAGCTATGAATATATTCATGTGTTGTGTGATTGGAAGTATAATGCCAGTGGCTTCTATGAAGTGAAGCCCTGGGACAGAAATGTGTCTGTGGGATATGGATTTTCGGATGCAGATTGCAGTGCCACCAAGGGGGGCATTTAGGCGATCTGTGCGATAAGTGTAGTAATCAGCGAGTCGGAATTTATCCTTTGGTTTCAGATGCGTCTCGCTGATTAAAAGTATGTCTATGTTGTGTGTATGAAGTACAATTTCCAATTCATGGACCTGTGAGGCAATACCATTGGCATTAAATGCCATGACATTAAGAAATTGTCCCTGAGCGTGTCTATACATCGTTAAAAACATATCGACCACATTTGGCTGAGGAACATCATTCGTTCCATGGGATTTTTAATAGTACTTAGCATGGGTGTGACGCTTTGTACCAAGCTTTGTAAATTAGGAGTGACCGCTGGTGCCTGAACTGAAGCAATGCGTTCTTGTATGCTGGTTTTCGGGGCTTGATTTTTGCCAGAGTTTACTGCAGCACTGAAGGAGGTTTGGGGGTTGATTTTCTTACTAGTAAAAGTGCGTGCAGTTACTGTCTTATTTTGTTTTGGTTCCCTATTTCTGAGGTAGGCCTGTTGAGCCTCTTCAAATTTAGGGCATTTCCTGAAGGATGCAGGGTGTCCTGATTCTCCGCAATTTGCACATTTGAGTTTGCTAGTGTCGATTCGTGCTTCCTCACGAACTGGGCATTGTTTGTGACTATGTTCCTTGGCGCATATAACGCATCTAGGAGTCAGGTTGCACCCTGCAAAGGTATGGTTAAATCTCTGGCATTTAAAGCATTGCTTCAGGCCAGAGCGTGGTCTATATGGTTCAAATGAGACCACAGTGCAGTAAAGTTTTTCCAGATGATAGATCTCTTTGGATCTTTCATTGTTGGCAAGTTCAACAATGTACAATGGGTACTTATATATGGACCCGTCCTCTAGTTTTTTTGTCACTTGCTTGATGCCTTTAACTTCAAAGTCCAATTCAGTTAATTCGGTTTTTATATCCTCTGTATCTACATTCGAGGGCAGCCGTTTGAGCATGACCCTTAGGGGAAGGTCTTTTTTCAATTGGAAGGTGTAGTATTGCCTTCCAATCGAGTCAAAGTACTTTATTACTACACTGTGGTCTTCCTGTGTGCTAGTGTAATATCTTAGACCTTCATGTGTACTAACAACTTTAAGGTCTTTTTTCACTAACATTTTTAGTGCCCTGTAAATTTTGACTAGGTCAGTGTGACCTATGAGTGTTACAGGCGGTGGCCTGGTTTCTTTCTTTGGGATATTATTGTTGATTTTTACACTAGAAAGTTCAGATCTTGGTGGCTCTTCACGTGTGTTATCTGTTGTGGTGTGTGAGGATGGTTTCTCTCTATGTGAGAGGCCATTTTCCTCGTGTGTTTCTGTAGCTGATGATACTTGTGTTACATCCTTACCTGTGGTTGGTTTCTCTTTTTTGTTGTTAGAGCCACCAATATTTGTTTTCTTTGTGTATTTTTTCTCCTCGCTTGGTATAATGTGCATGGAGGGCCCAGAAATTTCCTCATCGCTTGATAATATAGAGAATTTATTGTACAGCTCAAGCGGTGAGGTATCAGCACTGGCTGAAGTTTGCCTTGGCACTTTTGGGTCTTTAGGATAGTCTTTATTTTTACGTTTAATGATGTTTTTTGGTTTGGAATTATTAGTTAATTCAGGGAATTCCTTGTCGACATTTGAGTTGATTTGAATTGCCGTGGGTTTTGGAATTTCTTTGATTTTCGTAGGTCCACTCTCTGTTTACCATGGCATCTGAGGCGTAGAAATCTTCGTCGATCTCTTTTTCTCCCTCTTTCTTTTTTTCGATGACTTTGTTATATGGCTCCGTTGCTAGTAGTAGTATACTTTGCTTCAGGTCCTCTAGGAAGGTTTCTCTGGCTAGCATATAGGCCATTCTATTTGGTGTGTATTTGCTTGCACTCTTGCCTTTTTTATGAATCTTGGTTTTACTTTTTCTAACCTCTCCAAATCGCTGGTCGATAGTTTCTCCCATATCAGTTCTATTCCGTAGGTGACGATCGGGGTGATCACTGATGCGAATAATTTCATGGCTGTGACTAATTTCAACGATGTGATACTGCACATAGCTCTTATAGCTGCTGCTGCTATCTCCTGCACATGTGCGCTGAAAGACTTTATTGTTGGCTGCAGTGTTATGCCTAAATTACTGAATTTGTTGACCAGTCTTATCGGTTCTTAATAATAATAATAATAATAATAATAATAATAATAATAATAATAATAATAATAATAATAATAATAATAATAATAATGCTTTATTTTAGCTGGCAGAGTTAAGGCCATAAGGCCTTCTCTTCCACTCAACCAGCGAATAGTAAAATTATACAAAAAATTACATACATATTACAATTTTAAGATATTAAAATACAGACTAAACAAAATACAAAGATGATGTGATCTAATACTAGCTAATACTAACAAAAACATAGAATATAATAAAATTTAAATTATGTAAAATAAAGTAAGTAGCTTCCTAGATGACTATTAATGGAATGCTCTATATAGTTGTTATGCAGTTAATGTTTTCATTGTGTCGAACTTAAGATATCAGTTAATTTGGATTTAAATAATGATAGCGATTGACAGTCCCTGACATGACTGGGAAGTGAGTTCCAGGCTCTAGTCATAGATATTGTGTAAGATTCAGAGTATAGACAGGTCCTGTGTTATGGTATCAAAAGTAAAGAAGAGTCTTGTGATCTTGTTCCTAAATTGTGATGAGCCGATAAATTTTGAAAACGTGTTGTTAAATAACTTGGTAAATATGTGTGCAGAATTTGGAATAGTAAGGTATATGAATGTAAAGTTCTTCTGTCATTTAGGCGTAGCCATGATAAGGCCTGAAATGAAGGAGACACGTGGTCATAACGACGGAGATTGAAGATAAATCGAATGCACGCATTATGAGCACGCTGTAGTCTGTCAGATAGATCAGTTGTCAGATTAGTCAGTAATATGTCGCAGTAGTCGAAGTGTGGCATTATAAGAGTCTGTACAAGTATTTGTTTTAATTTTGTAGGAAGGAAGTTTTTAAAACTATTTAGGGAGTGAATAATTGAGAACACTTTCTTGCAGGTATTATTCACCTGGATTTTCCAGTCTAGGTGTTGGTCCATGTAAATACCCAGATTTTTTACTACTGAGCTGTAGGGGATGTTTTTGTCATTTAGGAGAATGGTAGGGATATTTTCGTAATATATAATGCTTTGGATTCGCCTATGTCCTATAATTATGCACTGTGTCTTGTCAGCATTTAGATTAAGTCCATGTTTCTTTGACCATTGGAAAATTGAGTCTAGGTCACTATTTAATTTGTCTAGTGTGTCATGTACATCGTCAGGATGGGAGTGAATGTAAATTTGCAAATCGTCAGCATATAGGTGATGTCGACAATAGGTAAGTCTAGTGGATATATCGTTAATATAGATAGAGAATAGAAGTGGTCCTAACACTGAACCTTGTTGGACGCCACCCTTCAGCGATAGCCAGGATGAGGCAAGTTCTGCATTGGATACACATTGCTGGCGATCATGAAGATAGGATCCAAGCCAGTTAACAGCATTGTCCGAAAGATTCAGAGTGCGTAATTTTGCTATTAATATGTCAGTGTCAACAGTGTCGAAAGCTTTACTGAAGTCCAAGAGTCTAAATATTGTCATGTGGCCACTGTCCATTGCTTCACGCGCATCTTCGGTAACTTTAAGAAGTGCGGTTGCCGTACTATGGCCTGTCCTAAAACCTGATTGGTGTGGGTCAAGTATGTTATGAGTGTTAAGGTAATCAGTTAATTGTCCATGAAAAATGCGCTCCAAAGCCTTAGATAGAACTGGGAGGATGCTGATTGGTCTAAAGTCGTTTGGTGTTACAGGTAATTTAATTTTAGGAATTGGTCTGACTATAGCTTTTTTCCAGAGTTCGGAGTAAGTTGAGGCCATGATTGGGGCATTAAATATATGGGTTACGGTTGGGAGTATGGCATGGAGTATTTTCTTTAAAAAGTCGATACTTATATTGTCTATACCTTGTGCCTTAGTTCTAATGCGGTCCAGGGAAAGTGTAACGTCGATTGGCATTATATAGGAAAAGAAGAATTTTTCTCGGGAAGGAGTAGGTGTGGATAGGAGCTCATCTATAGTTTGTTGTTTGGTCGTAGTGTTTATGTTAAGTGTGGCATATGATGTGAAATGTTGGTTTAGATCGTCCAGTGATATGTTAATGCTCTCTCCTTTGGTTGTCGGCTGCCGTAGACCCAGTTTTAGATTATCACTTGCCGCTGTTCTTCCTCCTTTCTTGAAAACTATTTGTACGGTCTTGTTGCTGTTTATCTTGAACTCATTTTCCATAGTCCATCGTTGTATCCCATCTATGCCTTTTTGCAATTCTTCTTTGTTTTCTGCCCCAATGGCCATGTCGTCCGCATACATTACCAGCGTGGTCCCGTTTGTTGCTTTCCCAATGTCAGCCGTCATTATGTTAAATAGTAGCGGGCTGATGGCGTCTCCTTGTAGTATCCCAATAGTTTGCATAACCTCGTCTGATGCCGCAACCTCATCAGTTATTTGTAACCAGTTTCGCCTCATTATGTCGTGTACTATTCCAACAATGGGGTGCTCGTATCCAATCATGTCCCTAATCTTCGTGAGTAGTTTTTTTCTGTTTACGTAATCGAACGCTTTTTCATAATCTATGAAGACCACATAGTATTTCCCTTTCGGTCTGTTGAGGGCTGCTTCTATCTCATATAATAATGCGGATGCTTCTTGCAGAGTGGATTTTCCTTTCCTAAATCCGAATTCGTTTTCTGGGATGTTTAATTTTGTGATGTCCATCAATCTGTTTGTAAGTATCTTCATAAAGATTTTGAACAGGGTGTTTTCTCTAGTACAACGCCTCTGTATGAGTTCATGTCTCCCGTGCTTCCTTTACCTTTATACAGCATTTTCAGGGTAGCCCTTCTCCATTGTGCTGGTATGGTTCTCATCTCTAGGCATTTGTTAAACAGTTCTTTCCATATTGATATTAGCACGTCATCTGATGCCTTTAGGTGTTCGTATGCTACTTGATCCGGTCCTGTGGCTTTTTTTTATTTTTGCTTCAAACATTTCTAATATAATCTTATGGAAGTAATGTGTACATAATTGAAAACCATATATGTAGACTTTCAAACTATATTTTTAAAAAATTAGATAGTAAGAAATTAGTTTGATAATCAAGAGTTTATCGCTGGTTTGAAGTAAGGACTCTTATAACCTATGTGGTCATGACAGGACATAGTCCCTAACCTATGTGATCATGACAGGAAATAGTTCCACTTTATTTTCATATTTACGAGTAAAATAATGAAGTGATAATTACATCTCTCTTAGCTAAATACTTTGAATGTAGTGTTTTATTAATATTTCTTGTAATTACGTACTCTTAAAGTGGGTACATAAAAAGCTTGTCATCTCCCACCCGGCCACTTGCTTTTAATGCAAACATTTCTAATATAATCTTATGGAAGTAATATGTACATAATTGAAAACCTTAAAACCATATATGTAGACTTTCAAATTATATTTTTAAAATATTTAAAAAATTTAGATAGTAAGAAACTATATAGGTTATCAAATTATATGTTCAAAAATATTTAAAAAACTAAAAAAAATTAAACTATATAAAGACATAATTATAAAAAATTAAAAGATTGAAAAGACGAAACTGTATACGGGTTTGTAAATAATATTTAAAAAGAACTTCCAATATCAAAATTGTACGACTTTTAAAATTATGATGAAACACCTAGTAAATACTATCAGTGGGTTTACAATTGTAGGAATTACAAAATAATTAAGAGGTTGTAGATGTCGATACGAATGCGCTGCATATTTACGATTTGTTCTAACAACATGGACGGTGCACGCTATTTAATTTAATTTTGGAGCATCAGTACGATTAACACTGATGGCTGAAGGTCTGTTATGGTTAATCTGTAAACTATTTCATAAACTTCGTGAATCCTGTGTCAAATTGTTACATTGAGTCTCGCTCGTGAGTTTAGGCATCGGATATCCAGGGGCGGGAAAAGTCGCCGTAACATGGACGTTTAAATTTGTGACTTTCCATGGCACTAAGAATCTAAAATGCGATCATCAGACCCATTTCAGTAAATAATTGAAGACACTCAGTGACTAACACATATATCATGCGACAAGAAGAAAATTAAATGTGAAAAACACATGAAGAGCGTTACAAAATATTAATGAAATAGAATCTTAAAGCAGGATTTTATATTGCCTAAATAATATAAGGTTAATAAATAATTTTGTTTTTTAAGCTTCTTATATGAAACCCCGAGGGAAAACGCCCAGTTCGTAGACCAAGAATGAGGTGGGAGAATAACATTAATTGAGTGTCTCAATACCATAGGTGCCTAACTCACAATTAAAAAAATGCTTTTCCCTGTAATTGCATTATAAATAATCTATGTCAGAGTCATATCTGTCTCTAACATTATGGATGAGTTAAAATTAACACAAATATGTTATAGGCATATGTGCAATGATTATTTCTAGTGCAATTACTGGGAAAAGCATCATTCTTTAAACTTTGGGTTAGGCACCTTTGGCAATGAGGCACTCAACTATGATTTGAAGGAAGTAGATTATACAGGGAATGATTGGAAAACATTAGCTCTGGATAAGGATGTATGGAGAGCTTATGTCCATGCGGTCATTTAACCTACGGGGTCGATAGTGCCATGAGTTAGTTTGTTAGTCAATATTCTTTTTTTAAATAAATATAACTTGAAATAAAAATCTAAATATTTCATTGTTAGTTATTGACAAATAACATTTCATCATAATAATAATAATAATAATAATAATAATAATAATAATAATAATAATAATAATAATAACAATAATAATATTTCAGTAGATAATTTTTCAAAGTTATATTAAGTCATTGTTGCCAAAAATATATAAAATTAAACTATGCTACAGGGTAGACCGCTCTGATATCTTCAATGAGTTCTTGGAAAGGATCCGCATTTCGATTTTTACAATCAAAGTGCCATAAATATTCCGCGATATGTATGTCCTTATCATCACTTTTGATCCCCCCCTAGTTAGCCTGCGTTTTGCATTCGTCAATTTCGACAATATGCCCTGGACCTCCAATTTTGCTACGATTTGCGTATTTATCCTCCGTAGATATTATACACACTTCCCGACGAACCAATCAGCCACTGTACCTCGAGTTGGCTTTCTGTTCCCGATAATGCAATGCACAATTGTCTGATTATACGTTAATTTATGCGCAAATGAATTAACTAAACAAATAACTTGGAAAGGATGTAATTTGCAATTTTCGAACCAAGTTCCTTTCGTGACCGACTGGGAGAATTCCGGGTGCCCTCCCCTACAAAATGTCGGTCACCTGCATGTCATTGAAACAGTTCTCCATAATGTAATACCATCTTATGAACATGTAATTGTACTAGGAGACTTCAACACTAACCTACTAGTCACAAATTCTTATAACACTATACAACTACAGACAATGTTCCAGTTTTGCAATATGACAATACTGCCTTCAGAACCAACCCATCATACTAACTATTCTGACACACTACTAGACTTAATTATAAACAGGGAACGGAAGTTCATGCCCTAAAAACATGAAGAATATGTATGCATTTATGTCGTAAAAAATAGCTAAATATGCCACAAAATATGCTGAAAAATAGCTAAATATGATACAAAATATGCATAATCAATCTGAGATTATTTTAACTGAACAATACGTTATAGGTTTATAGGTAACTTACGTTTAGTCTCTGGATTTTCAAGTACTTGCCTCATTGCTGAATGCTCCATTACTACTGTTGCAGTTCACAACTAACCAGTGAAGTATGTTTTCTGTTGTAAATCTTCGCCTGTTGTCTCTCAGCATAGCTTTTTAGCGCGAAAAACTTACGTCGCAAGAAGTAAGAGGGGCTTGTAAAAAAACTGTGAGCTGTTCTATAGATAACTTTGTTGGTTTGTTTGGTGTTTTTCCTTCGAGAATATCTCGAATTTCTGCAAGTTTATAACAGCCAGGGTTTTTGGAAATAATATTTTCTGTTTTTTCTTTCACTATATCTCCTACATTTCCCGGAACTGATATTAAACTGGAGATCGTTCTATCGAAATCTGCTAAAGACTGCAGTAAAGGAATACTAACTGCTTCCAATGACCTAATTGCTTTAGGAATAAAATGAAAATGAGATGATACGAATACAAGGTTGCTTTTTAATTCATTGTCCGATACAGTTTTCTGTGCTAATTCGATAGATGCTGCTTCACTTGAATCAAAAATATCGATATACTTTTACTTGAAGTTTAGAAAAATGTTCTGAATAGTATAGAGCAGCTTCCAGCCATGTGCCCCAACGGGTTAAAATTAGCTGTGGTGGGAGGGGGACGTCAGGCGCTATTGTTCTGAACTTTTGAACTCTGGACGGAGCTTTCTTAAATACTTTCTTAACAGACGACACTAGCTTGTCCACTAAAGGATAACATGTTCGAATAGTCTCTGATATACGATGAAGGCCGTGTGCAAGACATGTTAAGTGAATCATATGGGCGAAAATACCTTTCAGTGTTGTACCTGATTTTATCATATAACTAGCAGAGTCCGTTATCAAGAGGATCACATTATCGTACTTAATGCCATCAGGCCACAATAGTTTCAGCGAATCAATAACAAAATTGAGTAATTGTTGCATTGTTAGTAACTTCTAACACTGCAACATTCAGAAGATACGAAGTTGTGGGATTTTCTTTACAAAGGGCTCCAACTATAAAATTCGCTATGTAACGACCTTCACAATCCGTCGTTTCATCAAAACTAATCCATATAAATTGATTCCTAAGAGTATTCTGAATATTTGATATTACACTGTTGTAACACTGGCTTACATATGTTTTTCTTAAAGTACTTTCATCTGGTACATGTTCGTTGGTGTATTTTTGAAGAAAGTTTCTTAGCGTTGGATTATTGAGTTTAAAGAGAGGAATATCACATGCTATAAAAACCACACACAAGTCTGAAGAAAACTGAGTTAACCTACTACCTAAACACTCCGCAAGTTGTTTTCGCTTTGGATTATTTTCCGTTTCACGTTTTTTTATTACTAATTCCTTATGTTTGGATGTGTTTACATGCTGCAACACTTGAAACCGTTTCTCACTGTCTAATTTTTTCTCACATGCTTTACAAAATAAAATTCTATTATCCGTGGAAATAAACTCGTTACGAAATTCATTTACAAATGATTGAAGTCTACCTGAATTACTTAATTTAACTTTGGGCATGATTTAATAGCGGTATAGAAAGCCCCCCTTAACAGTTTACATCCACTTCACCACACACAAAAACTAGACACTTGTTCAATGAACGAAGACACAACTGCTCGCGAGTCCGAAGCGTAAACGCGTTACTGTTGACCTTCGCTGCACGTGGAATACATACGGGGATTCACCAGCGGACCGTGTGAAAAATTGATGCCACCTGACGAAAAATTCAGGGGCTTCCAATGGGTGTGGCATTCATCGTTAAATAAAATTCATAAACATAAATTAATCACCTTTAATACGTTACATTTTTTAATTAACTATTTAATTTAAATTTATGAAATTTTAACATTTAAAAACCTTTAAATATTTCTAAAATACAAATAAATATACCAAAAAATATACCAAATATGCAGCTTCCCTGCATAAATGTTAAAATATGATGCATTTATAAATAAAGGTAAAATATGCACTTTTATGCACAATAAAAGCAATATTATTGTATTCAGAAATGTGTGATTCGTGTAGATAATCTTTTTGGCATATTTGCACAACGAGAGAGAACAAATATGCAAATGCATGAATTTCCGTTCCCTGATTATAACAAATAATCCTCAAAAAATTATAACTAGTGGACAGATAGAAGCTCAAGGCATCTCTGTACATGACTTAATATACATTGAATATTCACTCCTTTGCCCTAAACGTAGACCTACACTTGTAACATACAGAGACTTGAAACATATAAATAATGATCAATTAATTGATGACGCTGCAAAACTACCTTGGACCAACATATGGACTGTAGACGAGAAAGTTGAACATTTTAATGACATGATTTTACAAATGTACGACAAACATGCACCTATCAAGACTAGACGTATAAACAGACCACCTGAACCCTGGATGTCTGATAATATCCGCTTGCTTATGACTGAGAGAGACGCAGCATACAGGAAATACAGGAGGAATAAAGAAATGACAGACTTATAGACATACAAACATCTGAGGAATAAAGTCAATCAGACTGTTAGGAATGCAAAACTAAGTATGCCCATACTATTATTACACAATCTATGTCCAACTCATCTGACATGTGGAAAAATTTAAAATCAATAAGTCTCTGTCAAAATAAACTACAGGTAGAAACAGCTGACGTACCACTAAATGAGTTGAATGACCATTTCACCCGCCTCTCTACTGACAACTCACAACACAAACAACAGACAATAGATGAACTAGCGTCATATTCCCAACCCATCCGAGAACAATTCTTTTCCCTATATCTCACCTGATGACGCCAAAAGACCAGTATTACGCATTAAATCAAAAACACAAGGAATAGACAATATAACAATAACTCTCCTGCAAAAAATAGTTGAAATTACTCTCCCGACAATAACCCACATTTCTAATGCCTCTATAATGACCGGGACCTATCCCAGACTCTGGAAAATGGCGCTAGTCCGTCCTACACCGAAATCAAACACTCCCACAACACTCGATGATTATAGATCAATTAGTATTCTTCCCTGTTTATCTAAAACACTGGAACACATAATACACTCACAGTTAACAGACTACCTCACCACACACGACTTACTTGATGAGCATCAGTCTGGTTTTAGAACAGGACATCATACAAGTACTGCACTACTTGACATTGTAGAGGGCATAAGAGACTCAATGGACAAAAGCAAACACAGCAATAGTCCTACTCGACTACAGCAAAGCCTTTGACACAGTAGATATAGACTTAATGCTAGCGAGACTTAAGACTCTATATCTGTCGGAAAACTGCCTTGATTGGTTTAGATCTTAACTCACTAATCGTCAGCAATCAGTTTCTGTTAAAATCGCATTTCTTCCTGGCGCTTGGTGAGGAAAGGGGTACCTCAAGGCGGCGTCCTCGCTCCTCTTCTCTTCTCAATTTACGTATATTAACGATGTGACCAAGAAACTACAACACTGCAAGCATCATCTTTACGCCGACGACTTACAGATATACACACACTTTAGGCCTGATGAAATTAAGGAATATATTGACAAAGTAAACACTGACCTCAGACATATATCTTTATGGTCCAGACAATATGGGCTAAAACTAAATGTAAACAAAACGCAAGCAATAATTATCGGACATCCAAGACTATTATACTCCATAAAAAATGGCAATATGCCGGCTGTCATATTAGATAACGAACAAATTCCTTATACCGACGTCGTTAAAAACTTGGGACTTTACTTAGATTCAAATTTAAATTGGCATGTCCAAGTAAAACAAACATCTAAAAAGATCTTCTCCATGATGCATTCCCTAAAGCGTCTCAAAAATGTTCTTCCTACAGCTCTTAAAATAATTTTAATTCAAACCTTAGTGATGCCGCATTTTGACTATTGTGACGTTCTACTAAATGACATAAGTGACGGATTGTCGGACAAACACACATAATATGTGTATCAGATTCATATTTAATGTTCGAAAATACGATCACATTTCTCCATTTTTCCACGAATTGTCTTGGCTACATATAAAAGAGAGAAGAAAATCGCATTGTCTAATTCTCTTATTTAAGATCCTACATACCTTGATTCTCCATTTATCTATCATCTCGTTTCCAGTATCTATCCTCAAACCATAACTTAAACACAAGATCACAACATAGTCTCTTGCTTAATACCGCAACATAGGACATCACATCACTCCATATCATATGCCATCTTCACTTCTCGCAACTGGAATTCCCTACCACAAGAAATAAGGGGCTGCCGGACATTGGCAACTTTTAAAAGAAATCTAAATTTATATTTGCTCTAACCTCGACTTCATCATTACCCAGTGTGAGATATATATATATATATATATATATCATCATCATCATAGTACATTCACGAATTTAGGCCATTTGTTGACCTGTTTCGGCCTCAAGAGAAACACCATCCAGAAGTCTTTTGAGTGGAGGTCCTGGTGTTCTTCTTCCTGCTTCTCTCATTTCCACTCATTTTTGTTGCTCAAAACCTCTTCCCTCCAAGTTGGACACAGAAACATATTTTCACACTTCTTGAAGAATGTTTCTAAATCTCTTTTACTCAGAAGATAATTAACATAAAATATAAATTATGTAAATCAACACTATGATTATTCTTGAGCTAGGGAATCAAATTTAAAATTTAAAATATGTTTCTGCGAAAACTTATAGTAAATTTCTTTTGACATTAACTTAACAGTTACAACATCTATTCTCTGTTCTTTGTGTTACTGATAACCAGTTCAAACCAGAAAGTATATTCACACAAAATAAAATGTACAATTTGTATGCACTTTCATAATACATTCTTGCAACATTCTATGGAAGTTCAAAGCGCTAACAAATAATATCAAAAACATTGAAATGTTGTGAATAATCCAGTATAACAAATTCAATTATTCATAGTTACTGGTTATGATTGCTTACAACATATATATATATATATATATATATATATGTGTGTGTGTGTGATTTATTTTGGGTAAAATTGAATCTAGTTAATCGTCTGGAAATTTATGGAATATATATATCGTGTATATTACTGAAATCTTGGATAATAAAATGAGTTTTTAAACTAACCATAACTATATTTTTTTAAATATCTCTAAATTTCCAGACGATTAACTAGATTCAATTTTACCCAAAATTAATCACACGTTAGCAATAGGTTTGATTTGATGTACCCAAATAGTCGTCGTCATCGCTTGCTCATTATGTTTAAGTAAATGATTATTAAGATAGCACTTCTGTGAAAATGATTTATTACAAACAGAACATCTGAAGAGTTTCTCATTCTCATGCACAAGTAAATGTCTATTAACACAAGACTTAGTAGAAAATGACTTATTACAAACAGAACATTTGAAGGGTTCCTCATTACTATGCACAAGTAAATGTGTATTAAGATAAAACTTCGTAGAAAATTAATTATTACAAACAGAACATTTGACAGTTTCTTATTACTAGAGCGAGGAATTTTATGAAATTTCATGTTTTAAACTATTTCCCAGAGAGCGCTGAGACTAAGTATCTTTACATTACATGATATGTAGAATCAAATAAGACGAACAAAAAACTTCATATTTCATAATATTTTAGCAAAATGTTCATATTTTAGTGAAAATTTCATACTCCTTCATATTTTTCAACTTTCAAATTCCGGTTTTTTTTTCAATGAAAGTTCTAGGAATTCATTAAAATATTTCTTCAAGTAAATGTATTTATGTAATTTTTGACAGTGTAATGTGGTACACAAGTGAAAATTCTTCAGTATCCCTTCTGAACAAGATAGATAGATTTTATAAAAGCAAATAATTAGATGAGGAGTCACAGAGTGACAGTTTTAGATGGAGGTTTTTGTCCTAAACTTGATCCCCAGACAAGAATATGAGCCTAGATGAATAAGTAGAAGAAGAATGTTGGAATATTCTATAGTCAGGTATAATAGCTGTCAACTCGTTATTGCTACCTGAGAGCAGTCCTTACTTTGTGAGCATTTAAATATAGGAGAGACTCCTGGTAAACTTGAAGCAGTAAACGAAAGTAAAGTAATCCCACTACAGGCCTCAAGAGGCCCTTGGGGTAGTACGAGGATAAGGCTACCACTTTTTCTGGACAATCGGCACTTGATGTCAGCCCTGCGTGACGGCCGCCTTTACCCCCAGAACAAGTGTCTGGTACTCATTTCCGTTTAAGTGCTTTGTGAAATTAGTAAAGTTCATGTAGGTAAGGGCATCAAACTATCAAATAAAGCATGATACAAGTATGCCATAACATTGTGTGATGTTGGGCATAATTTTTCATCGTGCAAAACAATTCTGACCGATAGGCGTTATAGTTTACTATCAGAAAATATAGAAAAAAACTTGTGTGTATTGCAAACAGAATTAACAATTGGATTGTTCAAAACACAATTAGACCAAGATTATGCACACTATGTTAGACCCATTTCATGGAAAAAAAAAATGTTAAAATAATTCTTAACTACATTAACTACATTTCAAATTTTGGAGCAGGTGAATAATTTTACATATCTAGGATGCAATATCTCATATGAAGAAGAAAAGGATGTAAATGCAAAAATATCTAAATTTTTAAGAATTTTAGGGTTAATAAATTCTATCTTCAAGTCACAGTTAGTCCAAAAGCATTCTAGACTGAAAGTGTATAAAACACTGGCTCTTCCAACTCTTTTGTATGGTAGCGAAGTATGGATGTTGAAACAGAAGGATATACGGACACTTAGATCTGCTGAAATGAGATATCTTCGGAGGACTGCAGGATACACACTACTAGATCACAAAAAAATGAAGACATCTTAGAAGAATTACAGATGGAATCTTTAGAAAACAAAATTTCTGATTATAAGTCAAGATGGATGCAACATGTTCATCGAATGGAAGATCACAGAATACCCAAACAAATGTTAAGATATCAACCTGCAGGAAGAAGGAGACCAGGACATCCACTCAAAAGACTTTTGGATGGTGTTTCTCTTGGGGCCGAAACAGGTCAACAAATGGCCTAAATTCGTGAATGCACTATGATAATGATGAACTACATTTCACCATGTTTGAAGTTCAATATGAAATGTAACTTTAATTGCAAAGAGAGTTCTGAAACAATCCCTGGAATCAATCATGGCCTAATAACTTTTAACATCTTCTTTCTCCAAATATGTCATCTGGAATGGTTTATTTGTATTTTAAATCATCCAATTTAATGTTATTGTTACATTTGCATCTCCAGGAATTTAATATCTTTATGCAATGTAAAAATAGCAATAATCCAAACTATACCTGTTCTAAACTTTGTTAGTGCTATGTTTCATAGAAACCTGTTTGTTTTGGTTACAATGTTTTGTTTCTTGCATATGTTTGGATTTCATAATTAAATATTCAGTACATTAATTAATTGTATTATATATGACCTCTCAGTTTTTATTTATGAAGGTAAAGTGATTCCACTGCAGTCTTGGGAGGCCTTTGGGGTAGTGGTATGTTGAAGCTCCCATCTTTCTAAACAATAGACACGAGATGTCCGCCGGGTTGTCGGATCTGCCTTATGGCTGCATTTGTGCCCTGAACATGCATCTAGTACTCACTTCCATTAGGATGAGACCCCAGGTCCACAATGCCACCAGAAGATCTGGTCCAGCTAAAAATCTTGACAATATCGAGACTCGAACCCATGACTTTCCTGTTTGCACCATGTTCCTTATACAACTGTGCTATGGCGTGATCCATTAAAATTGTTTCATATTATGAATATATTTTATATTGGGTCAGAATTGATGAAAAAGCTATTTAAAATCGAAATACAGTGAATATCTTGATTTCTTGAGCTATAAATAAGTTCTGTTTGTCTCATTTATGTGCTGGTATGTACACTTATAAGTTGTAGTGGGCATATGTATATAAATATATGTAACAAGTTTAGAAAATAGTAAGTTCATAATATTTTTGCGTCATAATTTTCATATTTTGTCTTTACGATTTCATATTTTCGTATAATTTTCTTCATATAATTCCTCGCTCTACTTATTACTATGTGCATGTAAATGTCTATTAAGATAGGCCTTCTGAGAGAATAACTTATTACAAACAGAACATTTAAATAATTTCTCATTACTATGCACAAGTAAATGTATAGTAAGATAGAACTTTGCAGGAAATTACTTATTAGAAGGAGAACATTTGAATAGTTTCTCATTACTATGCACAACTAAATGACTTAGAAGATGGATTTTCTGAGTGAATGGCTTTTCACAAACAGAACATTTGAATAGTTTCTCATTATGCGTAAGTAAATGTTTTTTAAGACAGTCCTTCCTAGAGAATAACTTATTACAAACAGAACATTTGAATGGTTTCTCATTACTATGCACAAGTAAATGTGTATAAAGATGGGCCTTCTGGGAGAATGACTTGTTACAAATAGAACATTTGAAGAGTTTCTCATTACTATGAACACGTAAATGCCTAGTAAGACAGTAATTTGCAGGAAATGACTTATTACAAACAGAACATTTGAATAGTTTCCCTTTACTATGCAGAAGTAAATGTGTATTAAGAAGAGCCTCCTGGGAGAATGACTCGTTACAAATAGAACATTTGAATAGTTTCTCAATACCATGCAGATGTAAATGTATATTAAGATAGTACTTCGTAGAAAATAACTTATTACAAACAGAACATATGAACAGTTTATTACTATGCACACGTAAATGTCTATTAAGATAGGCCTTCTGAGAGAATAACTTATTACAAACAGAACATTTAAATAATTTCTCATTACTATGCACAAGTAAATGTCTAGAAAGATAGAACTCTGCAGGAAATGACTTATTACAAGCAGAACATTTGAATGGTTTCTCATTACTATGCACAACTGAATGTCTTAGAAGATTGACTTTCTGAGTGAATGACTTTTCACAAACAGAACATTTGAATAGTTTCTCATTGCTATGCATAAGTAAATGTGTTTTAAGATTGGTCTTCCTAGAGAATGACTTATTACAAATAGAACATTTGAATGGTTTCTCATTACTATGTACAAGTAAATGTGTATTAAGATGGGCCTTCTGAGCGAATGACTTGTTACAAATAGAACATTTGAAGTGTTTCTCATTACTATGCACAAGTAAATGCCTAGTTAGACAGGAATTTGCAGGAAATGACTTATAACAAACAGAACATTTGAATAGTTTCTCATTACTATGCTCAAGTAAATGTGTATTAAGAACAGCCTTCTGGGAGAATGACTTGTTACAAACAGAACATTTGAATAGTTTGTCATTACTATGCACACGTAAATGTGATTTAAATTGGGCCTTAAGATAGAATAACTTGTTACAAATAGAACATTTAAATTGTTTCTCATTACTATGCACAAGTAAGTGTCTTTTAAGTGTATACTTGTTAGAAAATGACTCATTACAAATAAAACAATTTTTAGATACACATGTCGAGAGTAACTCTTCTTTTTGTGTCAAGAATAAGTCTTCTGTTTGTGAACAGTGACTAGGGCTGTACTTTATAACATGTTCCTCTTCTGTCTGGTACATCTGAAAATATAACATTACAATATCTAACAGCTGTGTGTCACACTGCTGCACTTGGAAAGATAAAAAATCTCAGTAAATATGAAAATGTTGTTCTGTCATCTTCTCATTTCTTTTATTTGATACCATGTCTCATTTTATATCTTCATAGTCTTATAGATAGTGATGAAACGGATAGCTGTTTAGCCACGTACCAGATATCTGTCCTACCTTGAGGCAGGATATCTGACCGAACACTGCCAAATGGCACAATATAATGACCGAGCTCGCATAGGTGGCTCACAACTCATTGGGTGGACAAGTGAATTTGGGTCTTTTGTTCATGAGCGAAGTTAACAAGTGTTTCATTGACTTGTTGAATTGATTGCAAATACGATCATTTAAGAATGTGCTATTCTAGTTAGAGGTTATTATAAAAGTATTCTTTATAAGTAATTCTAAAAAGATTTAGCAACAAAAAATGACAGTAGCATTTCATCTTCAACACTGGCTAAAAAAAAAAATAGAGGAGAGGTGACAGTTGGCTGTATCTCGTGAAACTCATAACACTTTTCTGACCACTCCCATGAGGTATCAAATGAAAACAGTACTAACCTGTCTCACGATCAAGATAAAAACATGATTGCATTTGAGATTGATTTTTATCCAAAGTCAGTGCGAATTGTTCGCGATCATGACCCTTATTTTTGGTAGTCAGCTAATAATACTCAATACACGAACAAAGTTTGACAAAATTTATCTTTCAGTTCCTTGCAGCAGCAAATAAAAGCAACATTTTTTTTTTCTGAAGCTGGCCTTGTGTATGAAAACAAGCAAAACCGTTTCTCGCCTCTTAATGGAGAGAGAAATTGGTATTCATTCATCATAATTTGGCTTCAGTACAGTATGAGTTCTAATTTTTTGTTGTAAAATGAAAATATGGCGATTATATTTGTTGAAAATTAAATAAAGGAATTATAGTGGAGTAGTAATAGTTATGGTCTTGAAACAAAGTATTTGGTGGTATCAAAATGTTACATTTCATAATTGTTTTAATCCAATATCCTGCCGGATACTTGCTTATTATCCGGTATTCAGCCTCACACTTAATTTAGGCCACATAGCGGATAATTACCAGGTACCCATTTCATCTCTACTTATTATCCAGTATCCATCCAGATGGTAAATTTAGGTCGAATAGGCCAGGTACCTGATAGTTAGCAGATATCTGTTTCATCGCTTCTTATAAGATGGCCACCAAACATAACACAGAACATCATTTCATGTACAGTAATACTGACAAAATTTATGCAATATGCACCGACATATGGTAAACATGAGCTAACAAGCAGAATATTACATAGAATACAAATATGAATTGGAAACTTTTACACCTCATCTCATAATATATCATCCTCTTATTTGTACACGTTTCAGAAATCATCACCACCACGTAAGTCAATGGCTGTCAGCCATTTAAAGCAACCACAGTTGATTGTAAGTCATCCAATGGAAATTTTAATTCATTGGCAACCTTTAAATTGCAGCACTTCTAAAAAAGAGCAGGGTTTTATTTACACATAGATTTTGATAAAGCAAACACCATTAAAAATATGTTATAATTCTTTTGCATGTATAGAAGGAAAATATTTCACTTCTAAAATTTCAAGACGAATGACAGAAAAAAATTCGAAATTTCTTAGAAAAAATTGTACAACGAAACTTTGCACAAGATGGTACTTTGTATGTTTTCTTAACAAAACCATACATGTCGTTAGTTACTGATTTTTAATCATATCCTTGAAGCATTTGCTTCATCTCTTGTGCAATATAACTCAAACTCCTTGTTCTATGCACTGCGCACATTGTACCACTATGCATAGATATATCATCATCATCATAGTACATTCACGAATTTAGGCCATTTGTTGACCTGTTTCGGCCTCAAGAGAAACACCATCCAAAAGTCTTTTGAGTGGACGTCCTGGTCTTCTTCTTCCTGCAGGTTGATATTTTAACATTTGTTTGGGTATTCTGTGATCTTCCATTCGATGAACATGTTGTATCCATCTTGACTTATAATCAGAAATTTTGTTTTCTAAAGATTCCATGTGTAATTCTTCTAAGATGTCTTCATTTTTTTTGTGATCTAGTAGTGTGTATCCTGCAGTCCTCCGAAGGTATCTCATTTCAGCAGATCTAAGTATCTGTATATCCTTCTGTTTCAACGTCCATACTTCGCTACCATACAAAAGAGTTGGAAGAGCCAGTGTTTTATACACTTTTAATCTTGAATGCTTTTGGACTAACTGTGGCTTGAAGATAGAATTTATTAACCCTAAAATTCTTAAAAATTTAGATATTTTTTGCATTTACATCCTTTTCTTCTTCGTATGAGATATTGCATCCTAGATATGTAAAATTATTTACCTGCTCCAAAATTTTATTGTCCAGTACAATTTTACTTCTGACAGGGTCTACACCTTGAAATGCCATAATTTTTGTTTTTTCTGTAGATATCTTCAAACCATATTCTTCTGTAATTTTGTTAAGTTCATACAGACCTTTCTGTAGATTATCTTCTGAATTTGCTATTATTATTTGGTCATCTGCAAACAATAGGGTGTTTAATTTTCTATTTTCTGATATTCTTATTCCAGATTTATATGTCTTGTTCCAGCAACATATTACTTCATTGATATAAATTGCAAAGAGTGTTGGGGTTAGGGGGCAGCCTTGTCTCACACCACGATTTATAATTCCTTCTTCAGAAAATCTGTTATTTAATTTAATCTTAATGGTGTTGTCTTTGTAAATATTTTGTATGTTCTGCAGAAGTAAATTTGGTATATTTCTGTCTTCCAATATATTTAAGAGTTTTGATCTCTTGACTGTGTGTCGAATGCTTTTTGAAAATCTATGAAAGCAAAATGTGTTTCTAAGTTGAATTCTCTTCTTTTTTCAAGCAATAGTTTAACAGAAAATGCTGAATCAATACAAGATCGTCCTTTCCTAAATCCATTTTGACATTCCATAAGGAATTTTTCACTGAAACGTTTCAATTTTCCACTTAAAATGTCTGCATAAATTTTGTAGTATGTGTTTAACAAACTGATTCCCCTATAGTTGTCCATTTTTCTCTTGTCTCCTTTCTTGAACAGGGGTTATAACAATGCTTGTCTTCCATTCTTGTGATATATATCTGCATTTTTGAATGCATTATTAAAGAAGGACAACAGTCTTTCGTGGAACTGTTTGCCTGCATATTTGTACAATTCAGAATTCAAGCCATCTGTGCCAGTTGCCTTCCCATTTTTCAATTTCTTTAAACTATTGTTCAATTCATTCCAATGATATTATGGAATCTGTCTCATTATTATTTCGGAAAATTGTATCTTCATAGCTATTGTCAGTCCAAAGACTTTTATAATAATTGAAAAAATCTTGTTTTGTTACTCCGCAATTAATTTTGGTAGATTCTTTAATATCTTTATTCAAATGTTTTAATATTTTGAAGACATTAGGTTGGAGCTGATGCAAGTCTGATTCTAAATGTGTAACAAAATTTAACCATGTTTTCCTATGTCTCTTTCTTATTTCCCTCTTAACAATAGCTCTGAAGCATTTGAATTCTATTTCATTTTCTACTTTCTTTGTGTTCAAATATTTTTTATAAGCTGCATTTTTTTCTTCAATCAATTGTTTTATTTGATCATCCCAGATTTTTAGAGTTCTATTTCTTCTTTGTTGTATATTTACTTTTCCTAAAGTTTCATTAGCTGCATTTTGAATTATCATTTTAATGTTTTTCCATTCTTCTTCGACATCATTACTTTCTGGAGTTGTAGCCATATATTGCTGAATTCTTCTCGAATATAATCATTTAATGCTGTCATCATAAAATAATTTTACCTTGTACTTTTGTTCTATGCTCTGTTGTTGTTTCTTCTTTTTTATCCATCTTGGTGGAGCATAGATATATATATATATATATATATATATATATATCCCCCATGTGTAGCTGAAATATACAACAGAACTTAAAAACAAATTTCTTAGCTATATTTCAAAATATTTTGAAATACAACTATAATATTATATTTTATTGCAAAGAAATTTGAGGAAACTTTATAGTTTTCACAATGTCTTCTAATACCTCTAACATCTTGAAAATATTGCAACAGAAAACTATAGTAAAGCATTAGTAATTATGACAGCATTTATTCAAGAAGCGCTAGACAGTTATATTGAAAGAGACTTTAGCGATCATGAGGAAATAATTATAACATAGTGTTGTGTGATTCCGGGTTCTGTGGCCGTGGTCCATAGTTGGTGTTGATACCAGACGTTTCGCCCTCAACTGCGGAGGGCATCTTCAGTGGCGAGTGCTTCTAGGCGTGTTTCCTGGTCGGAAGATCTACTTAGAGTGAGCTCTGCTGACGTTGTATTGATACTAGTGGTGGGAGCAGGGTGAGTGAGCGTGGCTCTTGCTGATTGGCTAATGGTCGTCTCCTTGTTGTCCCTAGTGTTGATGCATTTATTTTCTAGTGTATGGTACCAGGCCTTAGGCAATTTGATACCTTCCTCTTTTCTGTTAATATTTTCTTTATGCTTGTATATTTCTATAGCCTCTCGGTATAATCTAGGGAAATAGTAGAAGTTGTGGCTAAAACTTGTGTATCATCGAATAGAATCTGGTGTCCATTCATAATGGCATGTTCTGCTAACAGCCGATTTATCCATTTCTCCTTGTCTGCAGTTTCTTTTATGTTCAGATAAACGGGTGGCTATACTTCTTTTCGTGGTCCCTATGTATGGTTACCACACGAACAAGGAAGTCGATATACGCCGCAAGTGGAGAGAGGTGGCCGAGGATCCTTAGCTGAGCGAAGGCAGTCTTCTATTTTTCTTGTAGGTCTGTAAACTGTTTTTATGTTGTATTTTCGTAGGAGTTTTCCGATACGATCTGTGACTCTTTGTACATATGGTAAGTAGGCTATGCTGGTTGAGGGCGTGTTATCCATTCTGACGTGCTGTCTTCGTGGATGTATGGTTTGTCTTATTTCCTTGGATGTGTAGCCATTTTTCTGGAAACAATTGAACAGATGGTGTTGTTCTTGTTTAAGATGTTGTGGTTGGCATAACTTAGTCGCTCTGTCGAACAGTGTCTTAATGACACCTCGCTTTTGTCTTGGATGGTGGTTAGAGTCTTTGTGCAGATATCGGTCTGTGTGTGTAGGTTTTCTGTAAACTGTATGTTGAATTTCCCCATTGCCAGTCCTTATTATTTGAACATCCAGGAAAGGAAGTCTTCCATTATCTTCTTTTTCCATAGTGAACTGTATTTTGTTGTGTCTGCTGTTAAGGTGTTGAAGGAAACGTTCCAATTCTTCACTGCCATGTCTCCATACTACGAATGTGTCATCAACATAGCGAAACCAATGTTCTGGAGACTTGGGAGCTGTTTTTAGTGCTTCTGTTTCGAATTTCTCCATGAAAAAGTTCGCTACTACTGGGCTTAGAGGACTGCCCATGGCTACTCCGTCGGTCTGTTCATAGTAGCTGTTGTTCCATTGGAAGTAAGTAGTAGTTAGTACATGCCTCAATAAATTGGATATTTCTTCTGTGAAAATCTGTCTAATGTAGTCCATGGTCTCATTTACTGGCACCATGGTGAAAAGGGAAACCACATCGAAGCTAACCAGTATATCTTGAGATGTTACGTTTATATTCCGTAGTCTCTCAATGAAATGTGTCGAGTCTCTGATGTAGCTGTCCGTTTTTCCAAGGAGTGGTTTCAGAAGTCCTGTAAGATGCTTTGCCAGTAAGTAGGTCGGGGAACCGATGGCACTGACAATTGGCCGGAGTGGAATGTTGTTCTTATGTATTTTTGGAAGGCCATAGAGTCTTGGAGGTTGAGCTTCGGATACGCGTAATTTCTTCTTAATTCCTTCTGGCAAGGACGTCTGGTATCAACACCAACTATGGACCACGGCCACAGAACCCGGAATCACACAACATTATGATTACCGGCCGTGAAAGCCTGCATTCAACTATTAAGCGCCTCTACGGGGAGGAAAGTTATTTACGTATTCGACACCTGGAGACACTCCGGAAGAAGAAATCCCAATTACTATCATCTTATACTTTTTATTACGGTGCAGAGACGCTGGATATATACCCAAATTCCTACAACAACGGAGGACTTTTAGATCTAAAAAAGCCCATCGCATATACGACCGTACTGAACGTGCTCTACTCAGAGAACGCATCCAACAAACACGGAAGGAGTTAGCAACCAACGACGCAGAACTCTTTACACTTCACATAACAATCAGTAACAGCATTCCTTACCAATATTGGAACAAGATCGACAGCATTACATACAACTCAAGTGAAGCAACCATGTTAAAGTCTACTAGAACGCAGATGAAGAATTCGACTATCTAAAAATGCAATCGCGACCCTTACAGCAATCAGTCGGTCTACAACATACCGTAACAAACCTGTCATCACGCACGCTGTCAACTGAAGAAACATCTGTACTATCAAAAGGAGGCAACTACGCTATCACACCCACATCAATACCTGTAGAGGATATATCTCTAACATCGAGGCAAGCATCAAGAATCTCCCCTTGCAAACAACTGATGAAATTCGTTATGAAGCTGCAAGAATACTCCGTCGCGCCCACCCAACCACCGAAAAGCAATTTAACTAAGAAGGAGAGACTAGCGCTAAAAACTTTAAATAATGATAATAATATCACTATTTTACCAGCCGATAAAGGAAACTCTACAGTTGTTATGAATACACACGAATACAAAGAGAAAATAATAGAGATTCTGACACCAGATACATATAAACCAATCAAGCGAGACCCTACATCCGGTATTCTTCGAAAAACCAACAATCTTATCAAGCAATCGTCCTTGCCAGAAGGAATTAAGAAGAAATTACGCGTATCCGAAGCTCAACCTCCAAGACTCTATGGCCTTCCAAAAATACATAAGAACAACATTCCACTCCGGCCAATTGTCAGTGCCATCGGTTCCCCGACCTACTTACTGGCAAAGCATCTTACAGGACTTCTGAAACCACTCCTTGGAAAAACGGACAGCTACATCAGAGACTCGACACATTTCATTGAGAGACTACGGAATATAAACGTAACATCTCAAGATATACTGGTTAGCTTCGATGTGGTTTCCCTTTTCACCATGGTGCCAGTAAATGAGACCATGGACTACATTAGACAGATTTTCACAGAAGAAATATCCAATTTATTCAGGCATGTACTAACTACTACTTACTTCCAATGGAACAACAGCTACTATGAACAGACCGACGGAGTAGCCATGGGCAGTCCTCTAAGCCCAGTAGTAGCGAACTTTTTCATGGAGAAATTCGAAACAGAAGCACTAAAAACAGCTCCCAAGTCTCCAGAACATTGGTTTCGCTATGTTGATGACACATTCGTAGTATGGAGACATGGCAGTGAAGAATTGGAACGTTTCCTTCAACACCTTAACAGCAGACACAACAAAATACAGTTCACTATGGAAAAAGAAGATAATGGAAGACTTCCTTTCCTGGATGTTCAAATAATAAGGACTGGCAATGGGGAAATTCAACATACAGTTTACAGAAAACCTACACACACAGACCGATATCTGCACAAAGACTCTAACCACCATCCAAGACAAAAGCGAGGTGTCATTAAGACACTGTTCGACAGAGCGACTAAGTTATGCCAACCACAACACCTTAAACAAGAACAACACCATCTGTTCAATTGTTTCCAGAAAAATGGCTACACATCCAAGGAAATAAGACAAACCATACATCCACGAAGACAGCACGTCAGAATGGATAACACGCCCTCAACCAGCATAGCCTACTTACCATATGTACAAAGAGTCACAGATCGTATCGGAAAACTCCTACGAAAATACAACATAAAAACAGTTTACAGACCTACAAGAAAAATAGAAGACTGCCTTCGCTCAGCTAAGGATCCTCGGCCACCTCTCTCCACTTGCGGCGTATATCGACTTCCTTGTTCGTGTGGTAAACCATACATAGGGACCACGAAAAGAAGTATAGCCACCCGTTTATCTGAACATAAAAGAAACTGCAGACAGGGAGAAATGGATAAATCGGCTGTAGCAGAACATGCCATTATGAATGGACACCAGATTCTATTCGATGATACACAAGTTTTAGCCACAACTTCCTACTATTTCCCTAGATTATACCGAGAGGCTATAGAAATATACAAGCATAAAGAAAATATTAACAGAAAAGAGGAAGGTATCAAATTGCCTAAGGCCTGGTACCATACACTAGAAAATAAATGCATCAACACTAGGGACAACAAGGAGACGACCATTAGCCAATCAGCAAGAGCCACGCTCACTCACCCTGCTCCCACCACTAGTATCAATACAACGTCAGCAGAGCTCACTCTAAGTAGATCTTCCGACCAGGAAACACGCCTAGAAGCACTCGCCACTGAAGATGCCCTCCGCAGTTGAGGGCGAAACGTCTGGTATCAACACCAACTATGGACCACGGCCACAGAACCCGGAATCACACAACATTATGATTACCGGCCGTGAAAGCCTGCATTCAACAATTATAACATAGGTTCAGGTAGAGCAGATATTAATAGTGAAATCTTAGGATTAGAGAACAGTGACAATCTCCATCTGTAACCTGTAGTAGGAATTTCCACCTGATGTAGAATATCTGTCCATAACAGTAAATTGTTAAAAACTAAATTTTGACATTTGAAAACAGCTTTTCTTGTGTCACCTGGTGGAGATTGAATTAAATTTTAATTTCAAATCATCCATGCTCAGGAACTTCAGTATTGATTGTTCTGTTGTTCTTTGTTCATGATGTGAGTTCTATTTCTCTTTCCAGGTGTTATAGAGATTAGTATGTTCTTAAATTTTATGTTCCTGTATCTAATAATGAACTGCTACCACAATTTTTAATTTTCCATTTTTAGTGTTCCTGAAATGTTTAAAACAAGTTCAGACTTTTTTTTCCTATGCACATTTTACTGCAATCTTTGTAAATAAATTGAAAAATTCCTGATTTTTACCACCTGCGATTATTACTTTAATTGCATGTTGAATACTTATATCTCAGCAAAGCTTCTTAAGCATAGTACAAGAAATCAAACAAAAATTGCAACTTCCATATTCAAAAGAAAATATGCAGATGAGAAACAACCCTCTAGAATTTTTGGAAATTGAATATAACCTTCATTTAACAGAAGACATCAAGAAATCTGAAACTCCCCCATATATTTTAAAACAAATGTCACTGAAAATAATAAATCCAAGATACCCTGCTCCTGAATGGATACATATTTTTACAGATGGCTCCAGCCTACCAAATTACGGTGGCACTGGTCCTGGTGCAGTATGTCCACTTTTTTCCTTTTATCATAAGCTAAACACAAATTCAACAAACTTTGATGGCGAAATTCTAGCAATTTTCTTAAGTTTACAAAATCTTTTATATCACATCCAAATATTTTCAAAAGTTGTAATTCTATGTGACTCCAAAGCAGCCATTCTCACTATAACACGAGACACAACACCCAAAAGCATCAAAATTATCGAATGTCACAAAATGATAAAACAGTTATCCCGTCTACATAAAAAAGTTGTACTTCAATGGATTCCGGCCCATTGCGGAGTGACAAGCAATGAAATAGCCGATTTTCTGGCCAAGAAGGGTAGCAAAATTGTTTCAAACCCAACTTCTACTCCAGTTTCCTTTCACTCTATCTCAAATAAATATATCAATAAACTTAGAGAAGAATACACCACCAATACATCTGGAAAGGAATGGGAAAATCTACAAGCTTATGACATTACTACATTACAAAGAAAATCTGCAGTAGCAACATTCAGACTGCTAACGGGACATGACTGCCTGAATAAACACCTATACAGACTTGGCATAATAGATTCATCTAAATGCCCTTTTTGCAATTTAAATGAAGATATGGAAAGAAACCATCTCCTCCGTTGTCTAGCTTTTGTAGAAGAGACCAGCCTTTCTGCTAAATATTGGAGTGCAAGAGAGCGAATGATTTCATTATCAAGTGCTCGACATTAGATATCAACGAACCAACCATACTTAAGCTGAACTTAAAAATTTGTGCTAATGTGACATTGAATTTCTGAAACATTTGCTGAAATTTATTGTGAGTTACATCATAGTAGAGATAACCCATTAAAAAATTCACAAAATATTTACAAAATTCTACATTACACTAGCACCAATAAACAAATTCAGCTCAATTATTCTTCATCAAATAACTAAAAAAATAAAAACTCTATATGACAAAAAAAATAGCATTTATCTCAAATTTATTGTAGGAACTGCAATAAAGTATACATAGATAAACCTGAACAAAAAATGTAATAATAAAAATGAGAAAACAAACATTTACGGCAGTGGCACATTGTTCGATGATAAAGGATCATAAAATTGAGCAAGAAATTAAATATTGAAACATTTGAAGAGATCCAGAAACTTATAATATTGGAAATGATATAGATCCAAAAGAAGATGAACAGAATCAGATATTTTTGTTTCCAGAGAACAAGACATTTAACTCCCACCAGGTGACACGAGAAAAGATGGAGTTAATGATTTATTTCAAATAGCAGAAGTTAGATGAAACATGTGAAGGTGAAATGTGTAAAGTTTCAGATTTATATTTGTATTCTGTTTGTGTTTGTCATTGTGTCACTTCCAATATTTTTTAAAATAAAATGTTGGATGTTGATTACATTTCTGGATATGCTGTATTACTTTTGGTCTATTTATTATTACATAGGTTAATTCTAAGCATATTTCAGAGACGTGCTTTTGTATTAGTTATTGAATATTTATGTATAAAAAATAATTAAATCTGAGATAATACAAAATAAAAATTATGAGTACGCTACTGGAATATGAAATGTTCTATGAATTTGTTTTGATATTCCAGCCTCAAATAAACTTAGGCTGAATGCATTTCAACTTACTTTTATCCTTTTAATATAAATGATTATCAAAAACTCTGGGGGCATGACGTAGCGTACTTGTTACCTGTAATGATGATTACCGTAAAACTAGTCAGCTGGGAAAAATATATTTTTACAAGGCAATGTGTATAGATTTCCGATGCAATCATGTTATATTTCTCAGCATTGTTGATTTTATAGTACCTTAAATTTGTTGAAATTTGTCTAATTTTAAAATCGACATCCCTGGAGTTTATGTAGGAGAGATTATAAATGAATTTACTAATTTTCTTAATGTAAACACTGCAGATTAGTTGCCTATAGATGTCTCATTGAGTGGGTGTGATGACCGCATGCCATTCATGACATCTATGGACAAATAAGGTACTAAAATTTAACTTGGTCTAGTAACTCCTTACAAAGAGGAGGTCATGGATCAACAATAGGCATTATAGATAGAGATAGAGGAACACTGGTGAAAAAATAATAATCCTGATGAAGATGACATTCCAGGAATTAGTGAAGTGATAAAGAACATGATAATGTTACCTCAAAGTAATACATGTTATCAATAATTATTCATTAATTTCCCAAGTCTTAATCAGGTACTATAAACAAAACAGTAATTAAGTACACACACTGAACCAAGGTAAAATCCAAATGAACTTTTTAACTTTGATATTTTTTCATAGAAGGTAAACTTACCAAATTTTCAGGTACTTCCTCTTTAATAGCTATGTTACCAATTTCATTCTTCATAATATCTGATGTAACCTGCAAATAGACAAAGTTCAGTACATCCACATACATATATTCACAAGTCAATCCTGTGAAAACTGCATAAACTAAGTAATATCTTCAGCGAGTCAAATTTATGTCCAATTTTGCTGGTTTACAGAATGTATTAATAGTGAGTGGAGAACATATTTTAATCAACTCACCTGATACATTTTCAAACTTCTTTGATACCGACGGTTTCAGACAATATCATGTCCTTCATCAGTCATGGCATCCACTTATGAAATTCCGTGATTGTTGATTTCTTTAGTGACATCACCTCTTGTGCTGCCATCTTTCGTTGGGATTATAAACTTTGTAATTAAATTGTTATCCACCGGAATATCGAAATTCATAGATCGATATTTATTCTTCTGAATGAATATCATTTCCCAAATTGTCAATTCCAACGGTTTATCCAACTGTTTTAAAAGTTTCGCTTCTTTTTTAATTGTATGATGTTCTAGTAAACTATGTGCAGCTATTGCTGATTTTTCAATTTCACAATTTTTAATATTTCTAAAATGTTCTTTAGTGCGTGTTTCTAAATTCCTTTTTGTTTTTCCAATGTATATGCACATAGTTTACTAGAACATCATAAAATTGAAAAAGAAGCGAAACTTTTAAAACAGTTGGATAAACCGTTGGAATTGACAATTTGGGAAATGATATTCATTCAGAAGAATAAATATCGATCTATGAATTTCGATATTCCGGTGGATAACAATTTAATTACAAAGTTTATAATCCCAACGAAAGATGGCAGCACAAGAGGTGATGTCACTAAAGAAATCAACAATCACGGAATTTCATCAGTGGACACCATGACTGATGAAGGACATGATATTGTCTGAAACCGTCGGTATCAAAGAAGTTTGAAAATGTATGAGGTGAGTCGATTAACATATGTTCTCCACTCACTATTAATGATATAACCTCATAATGTTTACTTCCCGATATTAATTTAAATATACAGATTGTATGTTTCTTTTGTTAATTAAATTGTATGTATCTACTTACAATGCAAGAAAGCAAACACAACAATTGTTAGAGAAATTTTTTTAAATTTCAGATTTCAGGTAACCCCCAGTTCTAATGGTCAGATTATGTTATTTTAATAGCATGTACTGAGATTCGTTGAAAAATGATGGAAATTAAGACCACTAGAGTGACTTTTAAATTTTTGCTTCGTGGTAACTCTCATTCCTAAAGGTTGGATTTATCTGTCAAAGAATTTATCTATACCTTTTTATAATTTTATACACATGTTGAACTGGCTCATGAAGTAAGTGTATGCACACTTTTATCTGCAAATCTTTAAATATAGTCTTATTATTAAACTAAATGTAAATTCCATCAGTTCTCTAAGAGATTCTCTTTCTTGCAACAAACGGGTATCAAACCAGATCTTCATAAATGCTAATCTAAATTTTGAATCATGCAGTTAAGTACCAAATGTTCCCACTTATTGATGCATAACTGTCAAACAAAGGAAAATAACATGCAATATCCAGTAATGTTAGTTTGGCGCTACAATAAATAATGAAGATTGACTTATACCTCAAACATATTTTTCTCAAAATTTACATAATGGCACATAGCAGGTTGATGCATAATGCCTTAAAAAATCAAGCATTACAGAGACAGATTGTAGTGATGAAATTACCTTAAAATAAGTCAGGTGAGGAAAACATACTTTTACAAGACATTGTGTAAAGATTTCCAATGCAATTATGTTATATTTCTCAGTATTATTGATTTCACTAGTCTGCATGATATCAGATGACTGAAAACTAATGTTGTATTAGTTCACTTTTTTATGCTGATTCGAGACTTGTTCTTAATTTTCTTCTATTGCGTACAGTTTTTTCACAATGGACCTAATATGTTTTCATATATTTATTGGTGAAAGGTGCAAATTAGGAGGAGAAAATGGTGCTGGATAGGCCATACTCTTACGAAAAACCTGACTTATGATTCCTATGGTGTGGAGGGAGCCTAAAGACCACCTTAATAACTGTTACTCCTGTTTGCTTAATGTTCAGGGAGTGTAATTAAAAAAATAAGAACCAAATTGTATATCCAAGCATCCTTTCAGCCATTAGGCTAGTTCCACATGGACAAGAGCTGCCTGTTCCTCTTCCACCAGCTGTTTTAGAGAACCTGACAGAATATAATGTTGAAAGTGAAATTGATGTAATCACTGACGACGATACTGATGATATATATCAACCTGAAGACGGCTTTACTCCACAACAGTTCTCTCAAAGTGGCCTTAATGATCTAGTTCATGATCTGAATTTGCCAAAGGAATCTGCAGAACTACTGCGCTCATGGCTTAAAAGTAAGAATCTTATGGAACCAGGAACACATTACTCATGGTACAAACACAGAGAAAAAGAACTAGTTCCTTTATTCTCACAGAATGATGGCTTGGTTTACTGTAACAACATAAACGAGTTAATGCACTTCTATGACATTGAACAAGATTCTACTCAGTGGACACTTTTTATAGACTCATCAAAGAGGAGTCTCAAAAGTGTGTTACTGCATAATGGGAATGTGTGTGGGTCCATTCCTATTGCCCATTCAATTCAGATGAAGGAGACATTCGAGAACATGAAGTTACTAATAACAAGTATCCAGCATGAGGAATACAGGTGGCTAATCTGCAGTGACTTCATTGTTATAGGGATACTAATAGGGCAACGAGCTGGTTTCACAAAAATGCCATATTATCTATGTGAATTGGACTGTTGGGCAAAGTAAAAACATTGGGGTGTGAACGTTTGGCCAGAGTGGAGAAATGTTGTGCCTGGAACTAAAAACATCCTATAAGAACCACTTGTAAACCCTCAAAAAGTCCTGCTTCCACCACTACACATCAAATTGGGCTTAATGAAGCAGTTTGTAAGGACCCTACCAAAAGAATGGGCCTTGCTTCAAGTAGCTTTGTAAGAAATTTCCGTCCATCGTACTAGAAAAATTGAAAGCTGCAATTTTGGTTGGCCCGCAAATAAATAAACCGATGAAGGATGAATATTTTGAATAAAAATGAATAAGAGAGGAAAAAAAAGCCTGGACCGCTTTCTGATCTGTTACTGAAAATTTTGTAGGCCATAACAAAGATCCTAATTACAAGGTAATTGTGGAAAATATGTTGGAAATTTTCAAAAAGTTGAATTGTAACATGAGTGTGAAAGTTCACTTTCTATTTTTCCATATCGACTACTTCCACGAAAATCTGGGACATTAGAGTGAAGAGCAAATTGAACGTTTTCACCAGGATATTAAAGAGATGGAGAGGAGGTACCAGGGAACATGGAATGAAACTACTGTTGGATGTTGATGAGGGAGACTAAAAATGGAGGAATTCAAGGAAGTCAAAGAAGAGAAGGTTTCAAAATTAATGGAACACCATTTACTACATTACAAAGAAAATCTACAGTAGCAATATTCAGACTGCTAATGGGACATGACTGCCTGAATAAACACCTACACAGACTTGGCATAACAGATTCACCTAAATGCCCTTTTTGCAATTTAAATGAAGATATGGAAAGAAACCATCTCCTCCGTTGTCCAGCTTTTGTAGAAGAGACCAGCCTTTCTGCTAAATATTGGAGTGCAAGAGAGCGAATGATTTCATTATCAAGTGCTTGACATTAGATACCAACCGACCAACCAACCATTTACTTTCTGTTTTGTTACAAGGTAGTCGCAAAATTATTAGGACAGTTCTCTACAGTATTTTAACATGTATTTTTAACAAAAATGTATCTCGTGTGAAATGAAGTTTGAATATATTTGTGCTTGTAGTAGCTAGAATGTGAAAAATGAAATTATTTTGTTCACACACCTGACGTGATAGACAAAAATGGAAATCATTTCTGGAATCAGTGTAAAAAATTGAATTAAAAACACCTATTTTAAATAAATCTGAGAAAAATTTTTAAAATGCATACTGTTGTTGTTTTCAAATGCTGGGCCTTGGCACCGAAGCCATTAGCGTTCTTGCTCTCCAATATTTCTCTATTGTGGATCCAACAGGTAATACTTCACAGGTTTGTAGGTGTTCTTCATTCATTTCTTCGTCTTTATTGCATAGAGGACAATTTGGATTCGTGTAGATTCCTATTTTATATAAATGTTTGGCCAAATAGTCATGTTCTGTAAGCAGTCTAAATTTTGCTACTGTAGTTTTACGTGGAAATTCTGGAATAATATCTGGCTTCTTTACTAAAATATTCCATTTTTTGTCTTTGGCTTTATTACATAGGTCTTGGTTTTGTTTGATTTTATATTTGTTTTTAACTATTCTTTTTATGGATGTGAAAGGTAAGCTTTTAGTAGTATTCTGTATTAAATTGGAGCCTTTTTTGGCAAGAAAATCAGCAGTGTCATTTCCAGCAATTCCACAATGTGCAGGTATCCATTGCAATTGAATTCTTTTCTGTAGTTTTTGGAGTTGTTGAATCATTTTGTAGCACTCTTTAATTTGTATTGACTTCATTTTGTGTGAATTTATTGCATATATTGCTGCCTTAGAATCAGAGAGTATGACCGCATTTTGAAATTTATTTATTCTGTATAGTAATTGTTGGAGTGAAATATGAATAGCCGTTACTTCTGCATCAAAATTTGTTGTGTGGTATCCTGCTGGTTGATAAAATGAAAATAATTCACATGTAATTCCTGATCCTGAGTTGTTATCAATAGTAGATCCATCTGTGTAGACATGTAACCATTCTTCTGGTGGATATCTCTTATTCACAACTTCTAATGCTACAGCTTTTAGTACACGTGTGGGAGTTTCAGATTTTGTAACTGGTTCTTCTAGATTTAGCTGAATGTTAATTGGTTCAAAAGTAAGAGGGTTATCTCTGATCAAAATATTTTCTTTAGATTTAGGAAGATTCAAATCTGTTTTTATTTCCATTACTTTGGACAAGAAACTTGTTTGTGTTTTCAACTTGGTTGGTTGTAACTGCCTTTTTTCCCATTTTGTTGTTGTTAATCGTAACATTTTCTCATGTTGTGTTATTGCCTGTTCCTCTAAAGTTAGACATATTGGAGGCTTCTGAGTTAGTGCTTGCATTGCTGCGATTGGAGTTGATTTTGCTGCGCCAGTTATAAGCCGTAAAGCCTGATTTTGGCATACTTCTAGGCGATTCTGGTTCGAGTTATTTGCTGTGATTATTACCTCCCCATTGTATAGTAGTATTGGCTTGATGAATGTTTTGTATGTGGTGTTCAGAGTCTGGCGATTACTGCCCCACTTTGCTCCGGCTAATCTTTTTAAGATTGAGAATCTTTTCGTTGCTTTGTTTACTACTGCTTCAATGTGTTTTCTCCATGATAATTTTGAATCAAAAATTGTTCCTAGATATTTTGTTTCATTTGTTTGTCTCAGATTTGTTTTCTTGAACTGTAGATTTAGTTTTGGAATTTTTTTCTTCAAGCTAAATATTTGAAACGTTGTTTTGTCTGTATTAATGGCCATTAAAATGCATACTTGTGTTTTATAATACCTTAAACATCTTGAAATTTGGCTAATTTTAATGTCAAGATCCCTGAAGTTTATGTAGCAGAGATTACAACTGAATTTAAGTTATGTAGATAGGAAATAACACTATGAGGTTCTTTAATATTGTTTATTTTTAATTATTTCACTCACCTCATATGAGTATGAGGTGAGTGAAATAATTAAAAATAAACAAGTGAATTTACTAATTTGCTTAATGTACACACTGGTGAAGAAATAATCCTGATGAAGATGACATTTCAGAAATTAGTGATGTGATAAAGAACATGATAATATTATATCAAAGTAATATGTTATCAATTATTGATTAATTTTCTAAGTCTTAATCATGCACTATAAACAAAACAGTAATTAAGTACACACAACAGAACCAAAGATAAATCCAAATGAACTTTTTAGCTTTGATATATTTTTCATAAAAGGCAAACTTACCAAATTTTCAGATATCTCCTCTTTAATAACTATATTATCAATTTCAATCTTCATAGCATCTGATGTAACCTGCAAACAGATGGACAAAGTTTCAGTACATCTTCATATATATATATATATAAATCCAACCTGCAGAAACTGCATAAACTTAGTCAATTCCTCAGCACGTCAAATTTATGTCCAATTTTGCTGGTTTACAGAATATATGTTTATTTTATTAATTAAATTGTATCTATCCAGTTACAATGCATGAAAACAAACATGGTAATTGTCACAGAATTTTTTTTAAATTTTGAATATCAGGTAAACCCTTACTTCTAATGGTTGTATTTTTTATTATTTTAATAGCATGCATTGATATCTGTTGCAACGTTGAGAATTATGGCCACAAGAGTGGCTTTTGAAGCTTTGGTTCATGGTAACCCTCACTCCTAAAGGTCGGATTTATCTGGTTAACGAATTTAACTTTACTTTTTTTATAATTTGTTGCTATAAATCAAGTAGAGTAATGAAAAAAAAAAGATTAATTCTCAAAATTTTTTTTCAATACTTTCAATCATGTGTGTGTGTGTGTGTCAGCATAACTCTTGAATGTGAGGTGCACTAGTTCAGAAACTTAACGTTCATTCCACTGTAGATATTATTTTGAAAAAAAAAAATTAAGAGATTGTCATTCTAAAATACATGATGGCAAGCTGCTGGTTTTAAATATTAACTATTTAGAATCCGATCAGATTCTTGGTCTTGTGTTTACAGACTCTGACTGGAGTTCATGACGTACCCAGTTTTCAATTTCTGGTCAGACTACAGGAATTTTTCCTGAAATGTAATAACTTCTGAGATTAACTCTGGTCTGGAATTTAGGTTAAGTTAGGTTTAAGCCTCTCCTGGTGCTCTCAAATCATTTATCACTAATTATATCATCAGGGTAATGTAATACACTTTCCAGGCGCCCCAACCTTAAAGTCGGTTAAATTCTGCCAATGGAAGGAGAGAATACCAGAAATCTCATAGGATAAACTAGTGGGATTGCACAAAAAAGTTACATAAAATGAATTATAAAAAACTGTCCATTTTTTCTCTACCAGCTGGCATGTTTGTTTTCTCGCAAGGAAAGTAGATACATGTGATTTAATTAACAAAAAGAAGTTACATTCTATAAACCAGTAAAATCAAACCATAATTTGACTTGCTGAGGAATTCACTAAGTATACTGAGTTCCTGCATGACACATTATTTTTTTTTTCACTATTAACAGCAAAACGCTACCAGGTTTCAAATACAAATTCTGGGGACTTGTTCTGCCCCATCACTGTGGCAACATTTACCTTCGTATAAATTCCTGTTTTAGTCGTTACAACTACAAACATCTTTTAATTACAATGTACAGCCTTTGAAAAAAATGATGGCGCAACTCTTGATGATGGAAAGTTAAGAGTTTTAAAGAGCGATTCACACCAGTACATTGTTACATGTTCTGACTCAAATGAGTATAAAGTGGACAGTGTAAGTCTCTGTTCATGCAGTATTCGCTTCGTTCACTTAAGTGGAGCAATCAGTAAGATGCCTTTTTTCCAACGACGTGGGCCCATGTTTGATACTGGTCAGGTAAGTTGTTTATTTAGTATTACTTTAATAATGTCGTTTAATTTTTATCCTATGCCTACATATTACCAGGCTTCGTTATATAAATAAATTTGTGTATATATATATATGGAAATATTCTCGATTGGGACAGACTCCTGGGTGAGATTTTTTCGGAGTTTTTCCTCACCTGTAAGATAAATGTCAGGAAGCTTATGACCCAACGGTCCCTGAAAATCATCAGGCTATCATCATCATTCTTCACCGGTGTGGAAAGAAATGGGAAGCTACCACACCTACAGTTCCCTAGTAAAACTGCAAAGCATAGCATGAAAATTCTGATTGCAGTGAAAGACCTGCCCTCAGGCAGAATTACTATGTAATGGAATATATGGAAATAAATTAATTAAAGGAAACAGCTCGTATGTATATATATATATATATACACAGAAAATGGAATAACGATTGTAACATCTCATTACTTTGTTCACAAATCACATGGCATAATAAAATTATTTATTTCCATAACTAATACAAAATGTGTCTGATTAATTTAAATTAAGTTAATATCTAATTTAATTATACAAGTAAGTCCTGAAGTACTGCATAACTTCACACAGACAATTTCTAGGCGAGATGGTTGTGGTCTAGTAGAGGGAGCTTCTGTTTCCCGTGCATGAGGGGAAGTGTTCGATCCTGCTGCCATGTTTTTTTTTTCTCTCTCTCGTCCTAATTTCAATTAATTTTCTTTCCTTTGTTTCATTTCTTTTGCTTGTTTTATTTTCAGTATTTACCGTACTTATTTACACGAAATTCTTTTCCATTGCACAACACACAACAAAATAGAATGGGTTTAGTTTCTCAAATAGTCGTATACTTGTGAACGAAATAGCTGATCTCTGATCATGCGCAGTTGCTTCGTTCTGAGACTTGAAAATTATTTGTGTGCCATCAATTATTTCAAAGGCTGTACAATTCTGAATATACCACAAAATCATTACCACGAGTTCTGCTTCCTCGGAAGTTGGAAATAAATTAATTAAAGGAAACAGCTCGTATGTATATATATATATATATATACAGAAAATGGAATTAACGATTGTAACGTCTCATTACTTTGTTCACAAATCACATGGCATAATAAAATTATTTATTTCCATAACTAATACAAAATGTGTCTGATTAATTTAAATTAAGTTAATATCTAATTTAATTATACAAGTAAGTCCTGAAGTACTGCATAACTTCACACAGACAATTTCTAGGCGAGATGGTTGTGGTCTAGTAGAGGGAGCTTCTGTTTCCCGTGCATGAGGGGAAGTGTTCGATCCTGCTGCCATGTTTTTTTTTTCTCTCTCTCGTCCTAATTTCAATTAATTTTCTTTCCTTTGTTTCATTTCTTTTGCTTGTTTTATTTTCAGTATTTACCGTACTTATTTACACGAAATTCTTTTCCATTGCACAATACACAACAAAATAGAATGGGTTTAGTTTCTCAAATAGTCATATACTTGTGAACGAAATAGCTGATCTCTGATCATGCGCAGTTGCTTCGTTCTGAGACTTGAAAATTATTTGTGTGCCATCAATTATTTCAAAGGCTGTACAATTCTGAATATACCACAAAATCATTACCTCGAGTTCTGCTTCCTCGGAAGTTGGAAATGTCACATGTTTAATATCAATGTAGTCAGTCTGTTCTTCTATTTTTGATTTTACTTCCACTTTATCATCCTGTAAAATTAAAACAATAGCATGTCAACAATCAATCAAATTATAAAATGGAACAAACACTTGTATGGTTCAGTTTCTTCAATTAGATTGCTTAATATTCTATCAGTTTTCAGAACTGGTTCCAATCTTCATGAGAAGGTTTTAACAGCCTGATAAAACTGAACTTACATGTATTCGAAGTTTTAATTTTATATTATAATTCTGCCATATGCTATAGCTGAGCATGGTGCCTTGGTGCAGTGCCATGGAAATCGAGTCCCAATGAAGAAAGAAATTTTTCACGGAATTTTGAACAGTAAAGAAATCCTGGATCATAAGGAATTTGGGTAGCTACAAAAATTATACACCAGGAAGAGGTAACTAGCTATAATGGCTGGAGGACTTGATGTCTTGACCACATGACACTACTATAATGGATGGAAGACTTTATATGCTAATCACATGTTACTGCTATAATGGCTGGAAGACTTGACATGCTAACCACATGTCACCACTACAATGGCTGGAAGGCTTGACATGCTGACCACATGTCACTGTTATAATGGATGGAAGACTTTACATGCTAATTATCACATGTCACCAATGCAATAGCTGGAAGACTTTACATGCTAACCACATATCACTGTTATAATGGCTGGAAGGCTTGACATGCTGACCACATGTCACTGTTATAATGGATGGAAGACTTTACATGCTAATTATCACATGTCACCAATGCAATAGCTGGAAGACTTTACATGCTAACCACATATCACTGCTATAATGGCTGGAAGGCTTGACATGCTGACCACATGTCACTACTATAATGGCTGGAAGGCTTGACATGCTAACCACGTGTCACCATTATAATGACTGGAGAACTTGGCTAACCACAGGTCACCATTATAATGGCTGGAAGACTTGACATGCTAATTATCACATGTCACCAATGCAATAGCTGGAAGACTTTACATGCTAACCACATGTCACTGCTATAATGGCTGGAAGGCTTGACATGCTGACCACATGTCATCATTATAACGACTGGAGAACTTGGAATGCTGACCACATGTCACCATTATAATGGCTGGAAGACTTGACATTCTAATTATCACATGTCACCAATGCAATGGCTGGAAGACTTTACATGCTAACCACATGTCACTGCTATAATGGCTGGAAGGCTTGACATGCTGACCACATGTCATCATTATAATGACTGGAGAACTTGGAATGCTGACCACATGTCACCATTATAATGGCTGGAAGACTTGACATGCTAATTATCACATGTCACCAATGCAATGGCTGGAAGACTTTACATGCTAACCACATGTCACTACTATAATTGATGGAAGACTTTACATGCTGACCACATGTCACCACTATTATGGCTGGAAGATTTGACATGTTAACCATGTGTCACCACTATAATTGCTGGAAGACTTTACATGCTAACCACATGTCACCACTATAATGGCTGGAAGGCTTGACATGCTGACCACATGTCACCACTATAATGGCTGGAAGGCTTGACATGCTGACCATATGTCACCATTATAATGACTGGAGAACTTGAATGCTGACCACATGTCACCACTACAATGGCTGGAGAACTTGACATGCTGACCATATGTCACCCCTGTAATTACTGTCTGTCCACTTCTGTGATTAACACATATGGAAGTGAGGCCAGCAGAAGGCTGGAAGACAAAGGGCTTTAAAGGCCTTTAGTACCATGAATTATATATAATATAATTTTATATTCTTACTACAAGGGGCATACTAAAAGTCATGAGTAAAATTTTTTAAAAAATCATAATATTTATTTTAGATGAACCAAGTACATTATCATAATCTACAGATTTTTGAGTCACTTTTCATCATAGTCTCCATTTCTTTGCACACATTTTTCTCATTGTTCCTACAAGCTTATAAATATCCCTATGGAAGAAGACCATTCCAGCTGCTCGAAGACACCGACACACTGCTTTCTGAATATCCTCCAGCATCTTGTAGCATTAACCTCGCAGCTGATCCTTCAAAGAACTGAAAAGATGGTAGTCAGAGGGTGCCAAGTTGGGAATGTAGGGAGGATGCAAAAGAGTTTCCCATCCAAATTTCCTGATCTTCTCCACAGTGGTACAAGCAGTGTGAGGGCACACTTTATTGTGTTGAAGAAAGATCTTCTTTCCAGAACATTTATCGCACAATGCACGATGGAGCTTCACAAATGTCTGGACATAGCAGGCAGCATTTATGGTTTGTCCAGGTACAAAAAATTCAATCAGAATGCATCCCTGTACATCCCAAAAGACACTCCCCATACATTTTCCAGCAGGAAAGGTGGGAAACTCTTCCACATCCTCCCTACAGTCCTGACTTGTCACCCTCTGTCTACCATCTTTTTTTTGTTTCTGTGAAGAATCAGCTGCGAGGCGAATGCTACAAGATGATGGAAGATATCAGGAAAGCACTGTGTCAGTGTCTTAAAGCAGTTGAAATTGACTTCTACTATAAGGGTATATTCAAGCTTTTAGAACGATGGAAAAAAATGTGTGCTAAGAAATGGAGACTATGTTGAAAAGTGACACAGAAGTCTGTAGATTATGATAATCTACTTGGTTTGTCTAAGATAAATATTATGATTTTTTTTTAATGTTGTATGACTTTCAGATACCCCTGGTAATATCTTAATTGGAAATTTATAATCCATTTTATTAGAATTGTATCACCATTATAACAAATCTAAACTTCAAAAGAGGGTGTACCAAAAATCCAGGTGTATGAGGTCATGGTGCACAAGACTTTTATTAGGGATTATGTGAAGCATGAGGTGATAAAGAACTGCTTCATTGTATAGTACTAAGATAAGTGAAAGTTTTTATTTTTTTTAAACAGCCAAGGACACCCTGAGAGATATTCTTACACCTTCACACATTATATATATGTGTGTGTGTAACTAGCTAATATCCAGCTTGCATTGCTACACCTCATGAAGTGAAAATTAATGTGTTTTTATGTTTAGGTGAATAAGTAAATGGAAAAATAATTATAAATTTTATATACTGACTACCCGGCATTGCCCAGGGATCGACTTATCCCGATCTTCTTGGTATAAATGAGCTGAAAGACAAAATTCGTTATTGTGAGTTACCCATAAAAGAATACCCACTGTGCACTGCTAAGCTTGCCCAGGAATCTACTTATCCCAATCTTCTTGGCATCAATGAAAGACAAAAATGGTTGTGAGTTATCCGTAAAAAATAAACATATGCTGTCACAGACTTTTTTGTAGAGTTTTTGAGATATTCTATTCTGTGTACATTAATTTGATGTATTTGTTAATGGTTTAGGCAGCATAAGCCATTAAGCATCCAAAAAGCGACTTTTTCACTACAAAGGGTGATATTTTAGGGGTGAAGGGGTTGAGTATTACAACTCTCTTATAGACTAAAAATTTCCCGGGAAACTCGTGAACATTTTGCAAAAACCCCATCACAATCGGATGAACAGTATGATAGCGCATAAAGGTAAAACAGACAGACATACATTCGTTTGTATGTATATATATGTATGTGTGTGTGTGTGTATGTACATGCCTGAATAATTCTGGAATCCCTGGAGCAATCTCAACAAAATTTTATACACATATCAATTACAATTTCGAAAAGTGGCTTTAATGGGTATCATACCCCTAGCAACAACAGAATGGCCTATAAATGTTCTGGCATAACTCCTAGAAGATCTAGAAAAAATCAAACAAAATCAGTGGGCATATAACTTGAAACCTGGAATAGATTCTGAGGAGGAAAGAGATTCTTAGTACCCCTATGAATTGGCAATATCTAAAAATAATCAATAATAGCTGGTATTCAAGTAAAATTTGGGAAGCTTAGCCCATCGGTGGCAGTTCTAGTGACATTTAAACACAAAATTTAGACCCAACACCCAAAAGAGTAATGAGGGGGTGAAAAATAAAATGTCAAAGAGAAGTGAGATTAGTAGTGAATCCATAGTTTTCTGGTTCACGAAATTAATTGATGAGAGTCCAGATGTAATTTAAGCCCAAGTTTGACCTTCCCATTCCTACATTAGATGTCAAAAATGACTGGTGTTAGTGTCAAGTCCACAGTTTTCTGGTGGACAGCTAAGCTATTGGTCACAGTTCCCATGCCATTAAAGCTCTAGTTAGACCCTATCACCCCCAAGGAGGTAAGAAGAAGGGGGTGACCAAGAATAGTGTTAAAGCATGATTTTCATGATGACTTATCTGGTCTGGCGAGTTTCAATTAATTTTAAAACCAAACTTCGACCTCTAGCTTGACTGAGGGGAAGTGGTGAAAAGTAAAATTTAAGAAAGTGACCACAATTAATATTCATAGTTTACAGGTTTGCTATGCTGATTCATGACAGTCCTTCCACTAACACCAATAAGAATAAAAAATAAAATTACAACAGTGATTGAGATTAGTATGCTACCTAATTTTGAAAAGAAAAACTAATCCCTGAACAGGGACTTGAACCCTGAACTTCTTGTTCTACGCACCAGTATACAATCCATTACACCATTCAAGACACAATACAAACTTTTTGTTTTCCTCATACAGAATTCCCTAATCGTCCAAAGGCAGTGAAGATTAATAATTTGATATTATATTTAAATATTACTGGACAAAATTATTTTGAAAAGAAAAATGAATGCTTAAATTGGGACTTGAGTCCTGGACCTCTGGTTCTATGCATTATCAAATCCCTAGTTTTCAGAGTTGCTAAGCTGATTGGTTACAGTTCAGATGTAACATTTGATCCTAGAACACATGGGGGGGAAGAAGGGGTAAAAATTAACATGTCCAAAATGCATGAGCAATTTGTGTATAATTCACAGTTTTTGGGGCCACTAAAGCTCATTGGTGACAGAATGGATATGCCCATATTTGATTTCAAGCATTACCAGACCACTAGGAGAGAGAAAAGATGAACAATTATGTCAATTATGTCCATGATTTGTTAATCAATAGTTTTTGGGGTCTCTAAGCTGATTGGTGACAATTGTATTTAAATTTAAGCCAAAATTTAACCCCTAGGAAGCCTGGAAGTGGTGACATGTAGAAATATTCATAAATTACCCATTTACTTTCTAATCTAAAGTTCTCAGGGTCACTCAAATGAATAGTAACAGTCTCAATGTCATTTAAGTCCATATCCAACCACCACTTCATAGGGAGAGATGAGAAGAGAAGAAAAAATGTCCAAATTAACGGAAAAGACAATCAGCTAGTAAATTAAATTTAAAAGGAATATTCTGTTTGTTTTTGTACATATTTTACATAAAAATAAGTTAAAAAAAAGAAGTTGATTTTGTGAAAAAATATTGACCATATTCCTAACTAACTTTATGAGATTCATAAAATTTATCAGATTCATTAATTTTTATGAACATTATGCATATGCCCATTTCATTATTACCAAATAATCACACCCCCTACTTATCAGCAAAAATATTCAATCTCGAAAACACCTCATAACTTTACAATTATGGGACAATCCATATCAAATCGGACAGCAAAAAATCTTGCAATTTATTATTTTAATTTTATGTATCCCTAAATATAGTGAATACATTTATAAACGTATTAATACAGAAATTTAATTTTTATCATTTATAGGTTCGTAGTTATGATGATCTAAAATTATCGTAAGTATGATAAACTAAAACGTTTACTAACTAATATTTCTGAAACAGTAAACAGCAAAAATTTGTTTCAAACATATTTATATAGGTGATATCATGTAGTTTAAAGGTGTTATTTTTATAATTAAAATATATTTATTTTCGGTGTCAATTTTCTGTTTTATGGCGGTTTACTGCAGTACATATCAAAAAATGAAAACGGAAAAAATACAGGATACTACTCAGGTAATAAGGATTAATTTCCAGCAATTACCTTTTTGGAGAGTTGAATAGTTCAGACAATATAAATGTTTTTTATTCTATTTTCGTAAAAAAAACTCGCGGGTCCACGTCGCAGCAGATTCATTTCACGACCAAGGTCGCGCGCGTACTTTATTGAAAGAGCTTCATCAGTGACTTTTTCAACTGCCATTAAATCGAATAGATTATTGTATGTTCTGCTTAATGGAACAGTACCGTAAATTTATAAAAATGGCGATATTTTAATTCTTACGCAGTAGATATTTATTTATCAAACTTTATTGCTGAAGTGAGAAGTAAAGAGCTCTGTTACTTACGTTTACTGTGAATTATTAAACAAATTATTTATAACTAATTCACTCACTGGCTCTGTGGAACCTGTAGGTTCATGGCAGCCCGGACATTAGCTCTCCATACATCCCATCCCGAGTTAACGTTTTCCAATTATCCCCTGTATAATCTACTTTCCTCAAATCATGTATAATGTTATTCTCCCACCTCATTCTTAGTCTTCCAACTGGGCGTTTTCCCTCCGGTTTTCCTACCAGAAATTTCCAAGCACCTCTTTCATCCTCCATACGTGCCACATTTCCTGCCCATCGCAGCCTACGAGACTTAACTGTTTTTATTATATCTGGCTTCCTATACAGATCATGTAGCTCACTATTATGTAGTTTTCTCCATTCACCTGTCTGTTCATCTCTTTTTGATCCAAAAATTTTCCTAAAAACTTTATTCTCAAATACTCGTAATCTTCTGCCCATTTTTAAAACAAATTATTTATTTTGATAACATTTTTTATTACAGTTTAATTGTAATATTATATATATAATAAAAAATCTTTCATCATTAATTGAATAAACTGATATACATTTTTATTATGTTATAATTACTAATTTCAGTCTTAAAATAACTTTTTATTCAGTGTATTTTATTGTACCCTGAAAACTTTGACGAAATAGTATTGTTTTAAGATATCACTTCCAAATAAAACCGAATGTTTTAATACTCGTACCACTTCCTACCAAACGATAATAATGCAGCATCAGCAAGTCTTCCTGAAACATCTGTTTTATATCAACAATTCTCAAGTTCAGACAGTTGATTTACATCAGTATGTTTAGTGCATCTCGTCATTTTAAGTGTCACAGTCAAATTTAAAATAATATCTTGTTGTTTTTAACTCACAAGTTTGCAGATCTACTAAGAATGAATGGTGAGTTAGAAGTTAAATATAATTTTAATTATGTATATATTAGTATACAATAGTTATTAACAATATTATGTGTTAGTATATAATTTTACAATTTCTTAAATGTTTCTGGAATGAGAGAATAATCGTAGAGGTATACATTTTGTGTTATAAAAGGAGAATAATGGGAAGTTTAAACATTCAATTAAATACTTTAATAATTTAGCTTATAATAAAAACTAATATTATCGTGCATTTTAATATCATCTTAGATATGTCATGAGTAGGGGATGCAAGATCAGTAAGTGATACCAAACCAATAAAATATATTTATACCTCTTAAATATTACTTGTAACAGCATGAAAATTGTTATAAATTATTATTGATAGCTTAACATTACTTACAATATTCAACATCAGACATTGGTGTAGGGTACAAGTACAAAACATTACAACACATTACAAAACTACTCTCTAGAATATATTTTTAATAGGCCTACCTTGAATTCGTAGGTGCTTAGTAATTTAAATTAAACCATACATTAGCCAAAATCAGCACAAAATTAACCGCCTACTTAATATATCAATAAAGATTGTTATATTTAATGACGTTTATTATGTAGCAATTTATTTCAAGCGCGAGGTTCTCCTACGTACCATAAATTTACGTACGACACGGGACTCACGGATTTCCTTCCTTCTGGAGAAAGCTACATTCAGACTTGTTACGCCTTTAAAATGTCATTGATTCCTATCGAGTTTGAACCCGCGAACCTCGGAATCGGAGGCGTGCAGAGTAACCATTTGTCCACGATGATGATGATGATGTAATAATTGTAATAATGATAATAAAAATAATGTAATGATGATAATAACAATAAAAAATATTTGTAAGTGCGCAAAAGGACTATTACCAAGAGCTCCATCATTGTTTGTACGAGCGAGCGATCTCCACTCACGCGAAAGGTATTACGGGCAGTCTTACACATAGGAGATTTTAGGAAAAATAATTATTTTTGGTAGTTTCCTTTGAAGACTCCACTTTAATACTAATTACAAAAAATTAACTGGTGTTCAGGTAATAATGTGACATTTTTTGATTTTATAAAATTTTTGGTGAGGAAGGTCAATTGCATATTAATTGCATTTACACCATTCAGAAAAACGTAAATATTAACATACTAATTTTCAAGCGATAGAGCATAAAATCATCTATAATGTGACTATCTTTTCAAGTTGAGGGAATAGCCATACTTCGAGAAATGTATTTTATAAAAGAGACTATTTAAAACAATACGATAAATTGACAGTTCTATTACTCTTTAATTACACCAAGCGAAGACTTGAAATTCGGTTCAGATATTCAGTATATCATAAAGTTTCACTGTAAAACAAAATTGTAAACTTTTAAAGATGTGAGTTCAATTTTCACAATTTTTTTGCCGATTTCGTATGGAATGTCCCTTATGCACTACAGACCACAAGTACCTTCCCTTAAAATGTTCATCAATCATCAGTCTCCTCTGGAAACTTCAAAATTATTATGCATGGATTCTGGGACACCTGTATATGAACTAAAATAAATATAACTAACTCACTGGCACTATCAAAACCATAGGTTTATGGCCACGCGGACATATGTTCTCCATACATCCCTATCCTGAGCTAATGTTTTCCAATCATTTCTTGTATAATCTACTTCCCTCAAATTATAATTAATGTTATACTCCCACCTCATTCTCGGTCTACCAACTGAGTGTTTTTCCTCTGGTTTTCCTACAAAAAGCTCCCATGAACATCTTTCATTCCCCATTCGTGCCACATGTCATGCCCATTGCAGTCTATGAGACTTAACTGTTCTTATTATATCTGGCTTCCTATAAAGACCATGTAGTTCACTGTTAAGTAGTCTTCTCCATTCATCTGTATTTCAACTCTCTTTAGTCCAAAAACTTTCCTAAGAACTTTTTTCTCAAATACTCATAATCTGCTTTCCTCCCTTAAATAAGAGGCCAAGTTTTGCATCCATATAAGTGATAGAATAATAGTTTTTTTATATTTTCAGTTTAACATTTTTTTTAAAGGAGTTGGGATGTCAAGAGTCTCTGTAATGCACAATAGCACGCATTTCCGGTATTGAGCCTATGTTTAATTTCTTTGTACATCTCATTTCTATTTGTAATTATTGTTCCTAGGTATTGGACCAAAGAGAGATGAACAGACAGGTGAATGGAAAATACTGCAGAACAGTGAATTACATGGTCTTTATAGGAAGCCAGATATAATAAGAACAGTTAAGTCTTGTAGACTGTGACGGGCAGGACATGTGACACGAATGGGGAATGAAAGATGTGCAAGGAAGGTTATTGTAGGAAAACCAGAGAGAAAACGCCCAGTTGGTAGACCAAGAATGAGGTGGGAGAATAACATTAACTATGATTTGAGGGAAGTAAATTATACAGGGGATTATTGGAAAACATTGGCTCAGGATAGGGATGTACGGAGAGCTTATGTCCGCGCGGCCATGAACCTACGGGTTCGATAGTGCCAGTGAGTTAATTAGTTAGGTATTTGAATTCAGCTACTTCCTCATAATTTCCCTCATTTGTCATTAGTTGTCCATTTCCATTATATAGTGTATTCCTATGTGTGAACATATACTTAGTTTTATTGATATTTACTTCCAGTCCCAATATCTTAGTGTTACTCAATAGTGTATGCGTATTGCCTATCTCTTCGCTATCACCCAATAGTACTACATCATCAGCATAAACTAACAGCTTATTAATATCATTGAGTTGTAGCGCTTCTTCATCCTGTAAAGATTTTATGACATGCTCTAGTACAAAATGAAATAGTAGAGGAGATAATGCTTCTCCTTGCTTCAACCCATTCTGGATTTCAAAACTATGCAAAAACTGTTTGCCTACGCACACCCTATTCTTTGTGCCATTTACACACATTCGTATAAGTCAAACTTTTTAGGAATTCCAAACTCCAGTAGGATACTATATAACTTTTCCCTTTTAATTGAACCGTATGATTTTTTTTATGTCTATGTATAGTTGATGTACAGTACCATTATATTCCCATTTATGTTCTACAATCTGTCTTATACTAAAAATCTGATCTGTTGTATACCTATTCCTTCTAAATGCACATTAATGATCTCCTAGAATGTCATCAATATAAGGAGTAAGTCTGCTTATTAATATATTTGTTAGAATTTTGTATGAAGTTGAAACTAATGAGATGCCCCTGTAGCTGCTGCAATCTGATTTATCTTTCTTATAAATTGGTATGATAATCAATTCTTTCCATTCATCTGGAGGAGCTTCTTTGAAATTAAATATAAATTCAACAAAACAGAAAAACATCTCCCTTAACAAGGAATTAAGCTAACACCTCCAACTTTACATGCTGGTCCTTTATCGTTGAGCTATTCAGTCAAATTCCATACATTTCTCCCTTTTTAATCCCACATGTAATGGCCATGAGTTCAAATCCCAGTTCAAGCAAAAATTGTTCTCTTTAAATATGTAAACCATTGCTTACAGATGGCTGGAATGTACATATTTATTTACATATTACGATCATACTGTATTTGAATATAATCTTGTACAGTAACTTACTTGTGGTCCAGGTTCAGTGTTTGATGGATGACAATCACGTTCAACAGCAAACTTGCAATTCATTGTAATCAAGATTTTCTGAAAAAATCAATAACATTATTAAAATACAACAAAAAATTCTTCCATTTTTCTCTATATAAGATTTTTTTGCAGCATGGTCAAGTGGTTTAAGCTAATGACGCCTTGGTGCAGAGCCATTCTACTTTCACTTGTTTGAGTCCCATGGATTAAGAAATTTTATAATGAAATTTGGGCCAGTATTGGACTGATGCCCACCCAGCATCGTGAAGAATTTGGGTAGCTACAACAGCAGTAGCTCAAGCACACAACTTGGGGAACCCACATGTTGACAACTTCACCCTTATACTAGTTGGATGATTGTCCATCTCTGTGATTAACATAAGTGGAGGGTGAGGCCAGCACCTGGCTACTGTACTAGTCATGCCATGGTGTAGTAGACTACATGGTGACACGGATTTCATTCATCTTCACTTCTGACCCAACACACGGCTATTCTGTGCCACCAGTGAATATTCAATCAGAGAACAAGTGACGTTCAGTGTCATGTTTGCCAGTGTGATAACACTTGTTCTCGCTAGAGCAAATTTCCAACATGTTTGCTCACATATAAGGGGATTCTATCACAAATGCCCACCTATATTAGTAGGCAAGTTAAGGTAAGAAAATGGGCAAGTTAATATTAGATGGGCAAGTTTGTGTTAGTTTAGACAAGCTAGGGTGAGAAAATGAGCAAGTTAGTACATCAGATTAGTTTTAAATTCACTTGTTTTTTAGTGAGTTTTTTGATAAGTTGACTACACTACATATGCAATGACTAATACACGTTTTACATTGCAAATATGCTGATTTTAGGTCAGTTTCAGCTCAGTTGTCCTTTTATTTTAAGATTTTTTCACATTTGATTTGGGAAAAAATTAACATACTACGAGGGTCACTATATAAGTTTTGAGACATGACAATGTGGCAACAGGAATGCAATAAACTAATATATCACTTGAAAGCGCAACCCTCAAACATCAAAATCATAGCAGGTAGAAATGATTTCTTTCAGCTGTCTCTGAGCAGCACCCTTGTGAAGTAGTCTGTGTATGGTAAAATCAAAAGTGTCCTATGGAGCTTGAGAGGGAGCATTTTCATGCTATGATTTTAAGTGCGGTTAAAATGAGTCACACATACACTTGAGTAACTCACACTATCATTTGTGAACCTTGCTCCTTCATGTGTAACAGTTTTCCACTGGTTTCCTGAATTTAAGAGGGGGAGAAAATCCCTTACAGATGAAGGGAGAAGTGGGATTACTACAATAGTGGTGATAGAAGAAAACTTTTCTGCAGTGGAGACTCTGATTAAAGAAGATCCGCGACTGATCTATAAGGACACTGAGAGGGGCCCTAGGGATTAGTTCGCCAAGTATTTCCACCATCCTGCACCAAGAGAGAGGAAAATTTCTTCTCAATGGATTCCACACCACTTGTCAGAAGGGCACAAACACACTAGAGAGGAATGGTGCAGAGAAATGCTGCAGATAATCAACAATAGGGACTCCTGCCAGGTGACAGATGACAAAACTTGGATCTACCAATATGACCCCAAAACAAAGTGCAAATCATCAGTGGGGGTCTTCCCAGATGAGCAGCCTCCAATCAAAGTAAAAAAGTCTAGGAGTGTGGGGAAGAAAATGGCCACTTTCTTCTCAATAAGTGGGCAATATTAAATGGGAATGAACACTTAACAACAAACGAAGGAAATTTTGAAGTGACGAAACTCAAATACCAGGAAACAGTAATTACAAAGAGAAAAAAAATTAAACATAGGCTCAACGCTGGAAATGCTTGCAAGGGAGTCCTGTTATCCTACTTCCACAAATAAATAAATAAATAAACTTCATGGCACAACAGGCCTAGAAGAACCCTTTTTCACCAGTTAGCTTTACATCCTCAGTGCTATTTTTAGAGGCTGAAGATCATGTATCATTATACAAGTGGCATATGGTCAGCATGTCAAGTTCCTCAGCCTTTATAGCTGGATTTCTTATTCTGGCCACTACTTATTTTGGATACCAAAATTCCTCACAACGCTGGATTGACACCATCAAATATGTATGCGAAACCTATCAATCATTTTTTTAAACTTCTATATGGCAGTAAGGTATGCCCAACCTTCATAATAAGAAATTGCACAACTACTTATTTAATTTGTTAGGTTAAAAAGGCATAAGTTAGTGTGGACCAAATTATAGTTAATTGACATGGATAGTTTCCAACAAGGATCGCGAGAACTTTTTTCTAAGCCTGAAGCAGACACCACATGCATGCGCCAGCAGATTAAAATGGATACAATTTTTAACCACACAATACTGCCAACATACACAACAATTTAACACTTTCCAATATTATTATTTTAACACAGTTTCAATAATGGATCATATTATAATATTATAATGATATTGTGAAAAGAAAAATTAATGTCTGAACCAGGAATCGAACCGTCGAACTCTCGTACTCCGTACGAGTGTGCAAGGCCACTACACTATTCGAGACATGGTACAAGCATTAAGTTAACGAGAGTTATAGATTCGTATATGTGGAAAGAATTGTTAATGTTTTTACCATGTCTCGAATAGTGTAGTTGTCTTGCACGCTTGTACGGAATATGAGAGGTCCACGGTTCGATTCCTGGTTCTGACAATTTTTCTTTTCACAATATCATTATAATATTATAATATAATCCATTTTTGGGACTGTGTTAAAATAAAAATATTGAAAAGTGTTAAATAATATCAATTACTGCTTATAAAGGTGGTGTAAAATTCTCATAGATACCTCTAAATGAAGCCGGCCGTTGACGTTGGTAGTGACATCTACCTGGCAACGGACGAAACGAGAGTTATGGATTTGTATATGTGGAAAGAATTGTTAATGTTTGTACCATGTGTCCAATAGTGTAGTGGTCTTGCACGCCCGTACGGAATACGAGAGTCCACAGTTCGATTCCTGGTTCAGGCATTAATTTTTCTTTCCACAATGTTGTAATATTATACACAACAATGTTTGTATAATTTAATATAAATTATTTTTAGGCCTGAAATAACATAAAAGCTAACCTAATGCAATTTAAGTACTCTAACCTGTAAGAGTGCGAAATAGAATGACATGTAATGTAATGCCCAAAAATAGGTAGTGCACATAGTGAGTTCTGAAATTGTGAAAGTGTATGTTGACTGCATTTGAACAAAGAAAAAATGGATGGAAAAAAAATTTGGTTGCATCGAATCGGCACATGCAGATCAATACTCTATTGAAATCTAATTAAAAAATAATTAGAAAATGTATAAAATTTATTTATTTTTATTTAACATCCATTAGAGCATCATAGATGCTTTTGGACATGTTCAGATTATAAACCATAGAAAATATAACACATACCTACATAAATACATAATAAAACCAATTTACATTGCAACTAAAATACACAATATCAAGGGACAGCACTTTCACAAGAAAACATATCGATACAATTCCAAACAATATTACTTACAATTTAAAACATTTTAAATTTAGGTATTCACCCATACTTAATTGTATGTAAGACAATAAAATGTTCTTTACAGCAAGTTTAAATTGTCTGCCCGTAACAAGTTTACCATTGGAAGGGAGATGATTATATAGATTAATACCTCTATGTGATAGGCTGTTAATACTTCTGGTAAACCTGTGGCAATTTAGGTGCATATTATTAGATATTCTGGTGCTATGTTCGTGTAAATCTGAATTTATTTTGAAGAGTTAAAAAATTTTATGAATAAAGCAAACTGATTCTAAAATGTAAATACAAGGAACACGTAATATTATGAGTTCTTTGAAGAGTTACTTTCTGTTCGGACCGGTGCTTTCTTAATGATTTTAATAATTCTTTTTTGTAATTTGAGTAGATTTTGGTGATGTTCCCCATAGTATTATACTATATGTTAACTATGAATGTATGTATCCAAAATATCAGTTTTTAATACTTCCTCTGGTAAAATTCTAGGGAGGATGCAAATCGCATAGCATAATCGGTTAAGTTTTCCAGATAAGTGTTGTATATGGCATTCCCATGACAAATTGGAATCAATCCATACACCTAAAAATTTGGCACAATTTGCTTATTTTATTAAGGTGTCATTGAGCATAATGTTGATGGGATTTTTCAGATTCTGATTGAAATATATGTTCACTGGTTTGTTTACGTTTATTTTGAGTTTATTGTTTATTAGCCATTGTACTAGATTTGTTGATGTTTTATCTATCTTCAGTTGTAGATCATTATCAACGTCACTGAGTATGATGTTAGTGTCATCTGCAAATAATATAGTTTTGGCTTCGGGCATAATTATAGGAAAGTCATTAATATATATAAGCAAAAGGATTGGACCCAGAACTGATCCTTGAGGTAACCCATGCTCCATAGGTCTTGAATTTGATCGGATATTGTTAATTTCAACTATTTGCATTCTGTTACTTAAATATGAAATAAACCATTATTCTGCCAGTGCCCTATTCCCAAATGTATTTAGTTTTCTGATTAAAATTTCATGGTTAACCACGTCAAATGCTTTACTAAGATCTAGAAAAAATCATATTGTTTCTTTATTATCTTTAGCATTGAATATTGATTCTATAAATGACTGTATAGCAATGTTGATTCCTGTACCTTTACGAAATCCATATTGAAAACCAGAAAGCACATGATTAGATTCCAGGAAGGGAACCAGTCTATTATACATAACTTTTTCAAGAATTTTAGAGAAAACTGATAGTAGTGATACAGGTCTATAATTTTTAATATTTAATTTATCACCCTTCTTGAATATTGGACAAACGTTTGCTGTTTTAAAAATTTTAGGAAATTTCCCTGTGATCAGTGATGAATTTGAGATGTCTAGAAGCCGTGTTATCAGTAAACTGGAACATCTTTTAACAATAAGGTCTGGTATTTCATTGATTCCACAAGATAAACTATTTTTCAGTTTGTTAATTATTTTAAATAATTCTTCTGGTGTTACAGGTGTTAAGAACAGTGTTTTTGACATTTGTGTGGTTAAAAATAGGTTTTGTGTTGGCTCAAGTTTAGAATGATTTAACCTTGATTTTCAGTTTATTAATGGGTCATTCCATGATAAAAGGGACATTTTGGTCTATTTTTTAAAATTGTATATTTGTGTTTATTTTTTTATTGTAAGGTTGTCTATTCTTTGGACTTCCTGTTTCACAATAGCATTTATGTGGGAAACCTATTTCTTTGTTGTTCTGGCTCGAAGAAGATAGCGGCGTTTCATGCAGATGTTATTACCCTATTTTCAATAACTTCAAGGTAAGTTTTTTTTTTAATTTTACAGCAACATAATATATTGGGAGTTTGTAATTTCCTTTCTCATACTTTGATGTATGAAATACAACAAAAAGCACTTACATAGATGTTGATTGGACAGAGTAATATTAAATTTAGAATTTGCATATTAACGTGTAATGTGAGTGACAAAATATGCTATTTTATTAATTAAAAAGCAATAAATGTTGTTCATTTTTATTAAAAATCTGGTATTATTAAAGAGAGGTAAAGAATGTTATTGGGTGAAATTAACAACTTCCTATGAATTTTATTTAATGTGATATATCAAATTATATTAAGGTAATGTGACAAAGAAAAACTTACAATATGGGGTTTTTACAATTTCAGGAGAAGGAAATTTCCTGACTTGTTTTTGGCAATGAAATACAATTTGACATTATTGGACATTGTGTTCATTCTGTGATTGCCAAAATTCCATCAACCTCTGCTGAGAGAATGAGAAAAATGAGGCAGAAGCTTAAGGAGCAAACTAATTATGATGAGTATAAAGAACAGCATACAATCAGTGTAAGGAAATATAGAGAAAAGAAGAAAGAAAAATTGAAGAATCATAAGAAGGAAGTCAAGATCTCAATTGAATAAGAAGAAGAAAAAGAAAAAAAAACATGTTGCTAATTTAGGCATCTGAGAATTAGATTTTGGCTGTGAATTCTTTGCACAACATAGTTCCAGCATGTTCTGCTCACTCATCATCTTATCTGGTTGAAATTGTAAGCTTGTCAGCAAAAGAAGATTGCTGGGTCATGAAATGCTGATTGCAGGGACAGGTTGTACAATCACTTACAGGAGAAAGTCTTTAATAATCAAGAGGTCTCCAGATTGAATTGTTCATGGCATGTATGGAGAAAAGAAGAGCATTCAGCCAGGGTCCAGGAGGAAGGTAGTGCAGCCGATTTGGCAAAATATATACTTTCCCTGTTGCCCTTTTTCTTGGAACATTATTTTATGAAAAGAGAACAGGCAAAATTCTATAATAAAGAAAGGTTAATGGCTACATCTTCCAACTTCAAACCAAATATTGAAGTCATACAGGTGGACTTCTCTGAAAATTTTACTTGTTCTGCACAAGATGAAATACAAAGTTTTCATTGGGTTCAACCTCAAGTCAGTTTATTTACTGCAGCTGCCTGGTATTCTGGAGAACATCATCACATAGTCATAATGTCTGATAACCTATATCATACAAAACACACTGTGATTGCATATACAGACAGGCTACTTGAAGAAATTCCAACTGAAATAAATGAAGTCAGTATTTGATCAGGTGGAATAAGTTCACAATTTAAAAACGGATATATTGCAGCTAGTCTGAAGGTGCTGAAACAAAAGCATAAACTACAGTTGAAAAAATTGAACTATTTTGCCACTTCACATGGCAAAGATCCTGTGTACAGCATTGGTGAGGCTGTGAAGATGCAAGTTAGAACACATGTCTTATCAAGAAAGTCTGAAGTTTTCAGTGCATACATTTTTCTGAAGTAACCAGAAAAGTATCGTCTGTGAATATAATTCTGTAGATAGAGAAAAAAGAAATCAGAAAATGAAGCTGGATAAAGTTTTTGAGGTAGCACCCATCATTCGTGAAATCTCGAAAGTCTATGCCATGTCTCTCAAAAATGAATTGGAAACTTATTTTGTATCAAAGCATAGCATGTTGAATAACTTAGAAGTAATTCTAAAGAGAGACCTTTACACAGGATGTCATAATTGCGAAATGTGTGAAAGTGAGCTGCAAGGAAAACGCTCAATACGGCATTATGCTGCAATTTGTCAGTTTTCAATCGATGCTGACTGCGAAGCAAAGGTGCATTTTTAAAAAGGTGGGAGAATGTAAATCATGATTTACTGTCAACAAGGGAGTTGTAGTGTTCGTTAATAAAGATCCCGAGTTGGAGTGAAGGCGTAACAGAATTTATTATAAATTTAAAATGGAAATAAATGCTGCTCAAATTTATTTATATCTACTATCATCTGTTTTATATATATATACACATGTTACGTACTGATTTGTATTACATTTATTTCATGGTAAATAATTGTAAATCAATCACAATTATCAACCATTTTGTCATGTTGTTGATTATGTAATGTGAGTGACAAAATACTGTCATGTGAGTGACAGATAAAATTTGTGTTTATTCATTTCAGATTTACCACAATAAATTAAAACTTTTGCTGTAATAACCTGTGTGTCTCATTAATGTACAGCCAAAAAATTGTTTTTCCAGAACTTTTACAAGAGCAGGGAACTACATTTTTCTGTATAGTGAAATTTATCATGTCTTTTTTCCTGTAATGTGAGTGGCACGTACATTTTAATTTTTTTTGTCCATTTATTGTAATTCAAAATTCAAAGAAAATATATCAAAATGTAGAGAATTTAATGAAGAAATAAACATATTTTATTGATGTTTTAAATTTACTTAGGACTATAGATTTATAGTAAAATTTAAGGTGGGAAAATAGTCAAATTGTAATGTGAGTGACAGTGGAATGACCCTAATGTGAATTATAACTCTCTTTCTGTATTAGTAACATTTTAAAATATTTAAAACAATTTTTATAACTTTATTTTAGAATTTTTAAGTATTTATTCAAATACACATATTGTGTTGGTGACTTGCTATTTTCTCCAGAGAGTATATTTAATAGTTGGAACCAGTGGGTTATCCATGGTTGCAATTATTATGGAGTGAAAATAAAGGGCATTTCATGGGATCCATCCTAGGTTAGAGCAATTGAATTTGGTTAAGTGAGAGTTAGTTAATTAGCTTTTAGGTTCGTTACATTTTAAATGTCTAAATACATAAAATAAACGAAAATAATCAAAACGACAATAATAATCAATTGTGGTTGGATGGTGGGTTATCGCTGGCCCTATAAACTCTGGCGCATGAGCACTATTGTTCTATAGGACTTCGAAAATACATCAGGTAATTAAAGTGGAGAATCCACTTAGTTAAAATTTAAATAATTAATCCATGAAAGTAAAAATATGATAGAATCTGTGTAAGGTATTTTAAAATATCCGATCCATGTTGGAAACTTCAGCCATTGAAATAATATGATTTATCTTGTTAGGTTAAGAATTACGAGTTAGTGTACATCCATTTTTAAATGCACGTTTGGAAATTTATTGAAAGTTGGATATATCAACTGGACAGTTAGTCCGGCCATATATGGAGCAAGTTCAAAACCCTTTGCGTATGCGCACTTTCATTATGCAGAACTGAAAAATTCATGGAGAGGCATAAAGTGCAGTTTCTTCAATAATTGTACACAATGTCTTAAGATGCGTTAGAAAATATGGATGTGGTCGGTTTTATTGTACACAATGTCTAAAGAAGCGTTAGAAAATATGGATGTGTCGGTTTTATGCCTCTCACAATTCTACACTTACATTCTTATGCCACTGATGTACTAAACACTTGTAAACACGTTTTGTACTGTTTTAAACATTTTCCAGTGATCTTCAAGCTTTCTTTACAACTTTTTATATTTATATATTTACGTAAAACATGATCGTGGATAAATTACTTACTTCCTACTTTCCTATGTTGTTCCAACCACAGAGAACCCCGTTGCCACCATCAACCACCCAAAAAACTCCAGAAGTTGCCAACATCAACAACCGAAAACACTTTACTAGGTTTGGAAGTTCGGAACTTGGTTGAAGAGAATTGCAAAAAGTTGTTTGGTGGGATTGTACAAGACAGGATTTTTACTTATGCTACGGTTTATTATACAGCGTGTCGCGCCCGACGTGACGCGAATTCGTGTTTCGCTCGGCGTGATGCTGGTTCCACATGGAGCGCATACGCTACAGCGCATATGTTTATGGAATTGTCGCCAGATGGCACCACATATTTGGAAAATCAAAATGACCAACGTTCATAATAAATTTCCAAATGTGTTTACAAAAACTAATGTATACAAACCTGTCCCTGCATAACCTAATAAAATAAATTACTTACATACTATTTAGTAAACTGTAAACTAATCTGATGTACACTAAACTGGCCCATCGGAATCTAACAAAATGAAGTGATTGAATATTTATTTCTTAAAATATGGTTTGGAATTAAATGCAGATGTTGGTCATTCACACATATGTCCTGCCATTTGGTGGATTTAATTTTATGAGCGTTCACGTATGCCAACTTCAATTCTAATAAAGAACTTTGAAAATAAATTGAGAGGAAAAATCATAATTTGTCTACATAGATAAACATATTAAAATTCTTCATAAAAAAAGTTTCACGTGTCGTTGAAAAACGATTAAAATAGTTCGAAATATTAGTAAAGACAGAAAAAGTACCTAGAGCAACAGCATCATATGAATGTTGTATGGAAAATTATAGAATAATTAATTAAATAAATATATGGTTGATGAATATACCAAATTTTAGAATACTTCAGATTTTCGCCTGAGCAGTTTTATCAGGTTTTGAATTTAATAGAAGACGAAATTTATGCACATCCATAATATCCCCGAGATACAATATTTACAGCTTTTATTTATCTTTTGACTAAGTTCAAGCCACAATAACTTTTTTCTGTACATCTCTGTACTCCTTCATGCTCATATTGTATAAAACGGTTCTCTATGGTATAAACATGTATAGAACTCTATGATTTGCAACAAAACTATCTAACTTTCGTCGTTAAAATTGGAAAGTTATAAAACAAGTACTGTATTTCCGACCAGAGATAACCCACAAAATATGCTGTAAAAATAGCTAAATATGATACAAAATATGCATAATCAATCTGAGATTATTTTAACTGAACAATACGTTATAGGTTTATAGGTAACTTACGTTTAGTCTCTGGATTTTCAAGTACTTGCCTCATTGCTGAATGCTCCATTACTACTGTTGCAGTTCACAACTAACCAGTGAAGTATGTTTTCTGTTGTAAATCTTCGCCTGTTGTCTCTCAGCATAGCTTTTTAGCGCGAAAAACTTCGTTCTACGTCGCAAGAAGTAAGAGGGGCTTGTAAAAAAACTGTGAGCTGTTCTATAGATAACTTTGTTGGTTTGTTTGGTGTTTTTCCTTCGAGAATATCTCGAATTTCTGCAAGTTTATAATAGCCAGGGTTTTTGGAAATAATATTTTCTGTTTTTTCTTTCACTATATCTCCTACATTTCCCGGAACTGATATTAAACTGGAGATCGTTCTATCGAAATCTGCTAAAGACTGCAGTAAAGGAATACTAACTGCTTCCAATGACCTAATTGCTTTAGGAATAAAATGAAAATGAGATGATACGAATACAAGGTTGCTTTTTAATTCATTGTCCGATACAGTTTTCTGTGCTAATTCGATAGATGCTGCTTCACTTGAATCAAAAATATCTATAATTTCTTTAATTTTAGAAAAATGTTCTGAATAGTATAGAGCAGCTTCCAGCCATGTGCCCCAACGGGTTAAAATTAGCTGTGGTGGGAGGGGGACGTCAGGTGCTATTGTTCTGAACTTTTGAACTCTGGACGGAGCTTTCTTAAATACTTTCTTAACAGACGACACTAGCTTGTCCACTAAAGGATAACATGTTCGAATAGTCTCTGATATACGATGAAGGCCGTGTGCAAGACATGTTAAGTGAATCATATGGGCGAAAATACCTTTCAGTGTTGTACCTGATTTTATCATATAACTAGCAGAGTCCGTTATCAAGAGGATCACATTATCGTACTTAATGCCATCAGGCCACAATAGTTTCAGCGAATCAATAACAAACTGAGTAATTGTTGCATTGTTAGTAACTTCTAACACTGCAACATTCAGAAGATACGAAGTTGTGGGATTTTCTTTACAAAGGGCTCCAACTATAAAATTCGCTATGTAACGACCTTCACAATCCGTCGTTTCATCAAAACTAATCCATATAAATTGATTCCTAAGAGTATTCTGAATATTTGATATTACACTGTTGTAACACTGGCTTACATATGTTTTTCTTAAAGTACTTTCATCTGGTACATGTTCGTTGGTGTATTTTTGAAGAAAGTTTCTTAGCGTTGGATTATTGAGTTTAAAGAGAGGAATATCACATGCTATAAAAACCACACACAAGTCTGAAGAAAACTGAGTTAACCTACTACCTAAACACTCCGCAAGTTGTTTTCGCTTTGGATTATTTTCCGTTTCACGTTTTTTTATTACTAATTCCTTATGTTTGGATGTGTTTACATGCTGCAACACTTGAAACCGTTTCTCACTGTCTAATTTTTTCTCACATGCTTTACAAAATAAAATTCTATTATCCGTGGAAATAAACTCGTTACGAAATTCATTTACAAATGATTGAAGTCTACCTGAATTACTTAATTTAACTTTGGGCATGATTTAATAGCGGTATAGAAAGCCCCCCTTAACAGTTTACATCCACTTCACCACACACAAAAACTAGACACTTGTTCAATGAACGAAGACACAACTGCTCGCGAGTCCGAAGCGTAAACGCGTTACTGTTGACCTTCGCTGCACGTGGAATACATACGGGGATTCACCAGCGGACCGTGTGAAAAATTGATGCCACCTGACGAAAAATTCAGGGGCTTCCAATGGGTGTGGCATTCATCGTTAAATAAAATTCATAAACATAAATTAATCACCTTTAATACGTTACATTTTTTAATTAACTATTTAATTTAAATTTATGAAATTTTAACATTTAAAAACCTTTAAATATTTCTAAAATACAAATAAATATACCAAAAAATATACCAAATATGCAGCTTCCCTGCATAAATGTTAAAATATGATGCATTTATAAATAAAGGTAAAATATGCACTTTTATGCACAATAAAAGCAATATTATTGTATTCAGAAATGTGTGATTCGTGTAGATAATCTTTTGGCATATTTGCACAACGAGAGAGAACAAATATGCAAATGCATGAACTTCCGTTCCCTGATTATAACAAATAATCCTCAAAAAATATAACTAGTGGACAGATAGAAGCTCAAGGCATCTCTGTACATGACTTAATATACATTGAATATTCACTCCTTTGCCCTAAACGTAGACCTACACTTGTAACATACAGAGACTTGAAACATATAAATAATGATCAATTAATTGATGACGCTGCAAAACTACCTTGGACCAACATATGGACTGTAGACGAGAAAGTTGAACATTTTAATGACATGATTTTACAAATGTACGACAAACATGCACCTATCAAGACTAGACGTATAAACAGACCACCTGAAACCCTGGATGTCTGATAATATCCGCTTGCTTATGACTGAGAGAGACGCAGCATACAGGAAATACAGGAGGAATAAAGAAATGACAGACTTATAGACATACAAACATCTGAGGAATAAAGTCAATCAGACTGTTAGGAATGCAAAACTTAAGTATGCCCATACTATTATTACACAATCTATGTCCAACTCATCTGACATGTGGAAAAATTTAAAATCAATAAGTCTCTGTCAAAATAAACTACAGGTAGAAACAGCTGACGTACCACTAAATGAGTTGAATGACCATTTCACCCGCCTCTCTACTGACAACTCACAACACAAACAACAGACAATAGATGAACTAGCGTCATATTCCCAACCCATCCGAGAACAATTCTTTTCCCTATATCTCACCTGATGACGCCAAAAGACCAGTATTACGCATTAAATCAAAAACACAAGGAATAGACAATATAACAATAACTCTCCTGCAAAAAATAGTTGAAATTACTCTCCCGACAATAACCCACATTTCTAATGCCTCTATAATGACCGGGACCTATCCCAGACTCTGGAAAATGGCGCTAGTCCGTCCTACACCGAAATCAAACACTCCCACAACACTCGATGATTATAGATCAATTAGTATTCTTCCCTGTTTATCTAAAACACTGGAACACATAATACACTCACAGTTAACAGACTACCTCACCACACACGACTTACTTGATGAGCATCAGTCTGGTTTTAGAACAGGACATCATACAAGTACTGCACTACTTGACATTGTAGAGGGCATAAGAGACTCAATGGACAAAAGCAAACACAGCAATAGTCCTACTCGACTACAGCAAAGCCTTTGACACAGTAGATATAGACTTAATGCTAGCGAGACTTAAGACTCTATATCTGTCGGAAAACTGCCTTGATTGGTTTAGATCTTAACTCACTAATCGTCAGCAATCAGTTTCTGTTAAAATCGCATTTTTCCTGGCGCTTGGTGAGGAAAGGGGTACCTCAAGGCCGGCGTCCTCGCTCCTCTTCTCTTCTCAATTTACGTATATTAACGATGTGACCAAGAAACTACAACACTGCAAGCATCATCTTTACGCCGACGACTTACAGATATACACACACTTTAGGCCTGATGAAATTAAGGAATATATTGACAAAGTAAACACTGACCTCAGACATATATCTTTATGGTCAGACAATATGGGCTAAAACTAAATGTAAACAAAACGCAAGCAATAATTATCGGACATCCAAGACTATTATACTCCATAAAAAATGGCAATATGCCGGCTGTCATATTAGATAACGAACAAATTCCTTATACCGACGTCGTTAAAAACTTGGGACTTTACTTAGATTCAAATTTAAATTGGCATGTCCAAGTAAAACAAACATCTAAAAAGATCTTCTCCATGATGCATTCCCTAAAGCGTCTCAAAAATGTTCTTCCTACAGCTCTTAAAATAATTTTAATTCAAACCTTAGTGATGCCGCATTTTGACTATTGTGACGTTCTACTAACTGACATAAGTGACGGATTGTCGGACAAACACACATAATATGTGTATCAGATTCATATTTAATGTTCGAAAATACGATCACATTTCTCCATTTTTCCACGAATTGTCTTGGCTACATATAAAAGAGAGAAGAAAATCGCATTGTCTAATTCTCTTATTTAAGATCCTACATACCTTGATTCCCCATTTATCTATCATCTCGTTTCCAGTATCTATCCTCAAACCATAACTTAAACACAAGATCACAACATAGTCTCTTGCTTAATACCGCAACATAGGACATCACATCACTCCATATCATATGCCATCTTCACTTCTCGCAACTGGAATTCCCTACCACAAGAAATAAGGGGCTGCCGGACATTGGCAACTTTTAAAAGAAATCTAAATTTATATTTGCTCTAACCTCGACTTCATCATTACCCAGTGTGAGATATATATATATATATATATATATATATATATATATATATCATCATCATCATAGTACATTCACGAATTTAGGCCATTTGTTGACCTGTTTCGGCCTCAAGAGAAACACCATCCAGAAGTCTTTTGAGTGGAGGTCCTGGTCTTCTTCTTCCTGCAGGTTGATATCTTAACATTAGTGTGGGTATTCTGTGATCTTCCATTCGATGAACATGTTGTATCCATCTTGACTTATAATCAGAAATTTGGTTTTCTAAAGATTCCATATGTAATTCTTCTAAGATGTCTTCATTTTTTTTGTGATCTAGTAGTGTGTATCCTGCAGTCCTCCGAAGATATCTCATTTCAGCAGATCTAAGTCTCTGTATATCCTTCTGTTTCAACGTCCATACTTCGCTACCATACAAAAGAGTTGGAAGAGCCAGTGTTTTATACACTTTCAGTCTTGAATGCTTTTGGACTAACTGTGGCTTGAAGATAGAATTTATTAACCCTAAAATTCTTAAAAATTTAGATATTTTTGCATTTACATCCTTTTCTTCTTCATATGAGATATTGCATCCTAGATATGTAAAATTATTCACCTGCTCCAAAATTTTATTGTCCAGTACAATTTTACTTCTGACAGGATCTACACCTTGAAATGCCATAATTTTTGTTTTTTCTGTGGATATCTTTAATCCATATTCTACTGTAATTTTGTTAAGTTCATACAGACCTTTCTGTAGATTATCTTCGGAATTTGCTATTATTATTTGGTCATCTGCAAACAATAGGGTGTTTAATTTTCTATTTTCTGATATTCTTATTCCAAATTTATATTTTTTGTTCCATATATATATATATATATATATATATTAATTGGTGTTTCACGTATAATTTATCATATTCATACTATTATTATAATTATTATTATTATCATCAACATATTATTATCTTCATTATTATATTATCATTATATTATTATTATTATTATTATTATCGTATTATTATTGTTATTATCGTATAAAATGTTGTTTCTATATGAAATTTACATTGCTACATTTAATGTATCTTTAACTGTTTATAATTAGTATAGTGTATATCTATATTTGTCAAATATTTATTTGTATTTGTGCTGGTTGAGTGGAAAAGAAGGCCTTATGGCCTTAACTCTGCCAGAATAAATAAAACATTATTATTATTATTATTATTATTATTATTATTATTATTATTATTATTATTATTATTATTATTATATTGCGCAATCTTTCAATGCGATCTACACACGCTCAATATTATTGTACAATGTCCATTATTGTGCAGTATATTGACGTAAATATTGATCATGTAGGGGCCGCTTTGAAGGAAATTATTCCTGAGGTTGCCCATGGTCTGGAATTTAGGTTAAGTTTAGGTTAAGAACTCTCCTGACGCTTCATTATCATTTATCACTCATCATATCATCGGGGTAACGTAAGCCCGCCTTCCAGGTGCCCCAACCCAAGAATTGGATTACAATTCTGCCAATGCCAGGGGAGAAAACCAGAAATGTCATTAAAGACATCCTGGTGGCATTAGACAAAAAAAAACGAATATTCTTCTGTAACACAATACGTAGTATAGGTGGTTAAACATTATTGTAATAAATGCGAATTTCTAATTTTTGGTCTCATATTCGTACCAAATTGTTTTAAAATTATATTATTATTATTTTCTATTTTAGCGAATTCCGAAGGAATGAAGCTATTGAGGTCATACTCATAAAAATATTTTTGAAAAAAGTTAAAATTCTTCACTGATACTATCTAGTAGAATACCGTAGAATACCGTATATATATATATATATATATATATGTCAGTTAACGCTCTAGCGGCAGCAATTTTTGTTTCATCAAAACCAAACTTGGCATGTAAGAATTAACTAAAAAAAGTAAGATCGAGTTCGTTAACCAGCAAAATCGGAGCATTAGATGTGGGAGTTCACCACAAATTAAAATTTGCTACTGAAATTTTCTATGTTTCACAAGAAACTCAGTATTTGCTTTTAAAATAAACTGAGAATGGCATTCTGCAAAAATCAGCGAAATCCGACCATTAGAAGTGGGAGTTTAACTGGAACCCAAAAATAAAAAAATAACTCTGGCAACCACCATGTTCGGTTCATCACAATGTAGTACCATATGATTTAATTAACCTTTACTTTAGTTTAATTTATTTAGTTAGTATTTTAATAAAGTGATGAAAAAATCGATAGATATTATTTAAATTAGTGTCAAATTATACAACAGTATGCAAATAGGTGATAACTTATCGTTATAAGAATAAGAATACATTTTAGTCACAAAAAATGTGCACGATATTGATACACGAATGAGCAATTATTGCTCGTGCTCCGGTGCAGTTGAGTTACAGAAATAATACGTATAGAGTATATACGTTACAAAGCTTTAGTTGAGGGGAGATGGAAACAAAATATATAAATTTAGGAGCCAGTTTCAGTGCATAAAATAAATTCTCGCACATAAAATTATAATGCAAGGAGAAATATAAGAAAATAATATAAATAAATTAATACCAGACAGAAGAAGATAATAAAAAAACATAAAACAAAACAATTTCAGGAGAAAGTTTCAAAATATAGAACACAGTCTGACACACAAAGAATTAAAGCAACAGGGAGTTATATAAAATAGTATTGTATAATAGATTAATACCAAACTGAAGGAAGTGATTAAATACATTAGATGATAACATAAAGTGAAACATATTTAGGAGAACATTTCTAAATATATTACTCACTCCAACATAAACAAAGATGTGTCGATTTTTTGTTTCGTTTTGTCTACTTTATACTATTACTAGACGTTAATTGATTGATACAGACTGTTATTAATAACAGCACGTGTGACTTGCTGTCCATGCGATCCGTATTTGTATGTATCTTACTTTTAGTCTATTTTTTTAATGTTTGTTTACACTCAGTTGAATTTTTTTTGTCTCCTTTTCGTTTTACGCTGTTTTTCCTTTTTTTTTTTTTTGTTTTGTTTTACCCCTATTGTTTAACCTTATTGTTTTACCTTTTTGTTAACATTATTTCATTCTCACATGTAGACACAAGGATAGGACACACACCCAGACCCAAGGTGGAGATTTAAAATCCCTTACCCCGCCGGGAATCAAACCCGAATCGCCGGAGTTCACAATAATCTCCTACTACTAATTCTAAACTTCTGGTAAGTTTCGTAATGTAAAGTTATTGATTTCATATCTTATAGTGTATACAGCAACTCAACAATTTAATTTCTATGCTCTCAATTTTTGTTTTCTCAAGTCAAATGAGTACCCACATTTCACAGCCGTATGTTCATACAGGTGTGGTCATTGTTTTATAGAATTTGATGTTTTTTCCTTATTTTATTTTTTAAGGTTCGTCTTATTATTCCTCAAATATGTCGAAATTTGTTTTGAAAATTAGCTTCTATTTTATGTGAATAATATTTGTCACATCCTAGATGATTATTTCCGTCCGGATTTAAATCTTTAGGCTTTTTAGCATTTTTATGTTTTTTTGTGACGAACAAGGAACTGGCCTGATGCATCAACCCCCCAACCTGGAGGACCAGGTGATTTTTGGTCAAGGGTTTCTTCCTCTAGCCTTTATCAAACCAATGACGAACTGTAAGACAGCAGTATCTGTACCCTAGATAAGGGGCCCTCACAGGGTACTATCAGCCGGGCGTACTGAACCCTGGTTTTCTAACGAATCCTTTTGTTACCTGGCTTGGGACAGGCTTTGGCTGGACCTCGAAACTCGTGAATGCAAGAAATAAGAACGGGAATGAGAACAAGAGGACCGGAGGACGTGAAGTGGATGGATAGAGACGAGTGGAGAAGAAAAATAAAATTTTAGGCACAGAAATATGTGCAAACATTAAAAATCTGTATATAAAAGTCCTAGATATGAATAGCTTGTAACATAATGCGTTTTTGTGCGATAATGGAGATCGTGTAGAATACAAATTAATTTAAACTGAATTAATTTATTTTAAAAATCCATCTACATTCATTCGGACTCGAACCTTGAGAACCTTGGAACTAGAGGTGACTTTGGTAGCCATTAGAATACTGCCACTGACATACATATATACTATATATTCAAATATGTTTGTTTGTTATGTAAAAAAGAGTAGTTAAAATTTATTATTAGATTACATTGTTTGTAACGTGGCAACGATGAAATGTTTTAAAATTTGTGATGGCTATTTGCCACTCTCATGTGTTGCTTTCTATAGTATCGTGAACGATTGGAAAATATTAACTCAGGAATGGGATGTATGGAGAACTTATGTCTGCGCGGCCATGAACCTCTGGTTTCGATAGTGCTACTCTATTAATTAGTTGATGACTAATTTTATATTTTGAAAGATATCTATTGAATTCCTGTTTGGTTCGTCTTCCGGGCTAAATGACCGTCATCAAGTAATCTTGAAACTCACGTTTCGTCTACTGCTGCGATTGACATCTTCAGGAGATTCTGCGTGCTCACTGTGAGCTCCAGAAGATATCTACCGGCGTAGTAGACGAAACGTCGATTTTCAAGAAAATTGGACCACGACTATTTAACTCGGAAGACGAACCAGGCAAAAATCAAGCCGTGAAAGCCTACCTATTAAAATTGGGTAAGTTTGAAGACACTCATTTCTTGGACAGTAGGCTGGCTATAAATGCGCACACAGAATTCAAATTTGAATAATTTTAAACACAAAACATAATTCTTATTAGGGACTAGAATTTAATTTAATTTATTTGAATTCTTTGGCCATTTCAACGATTTATTACCGACGCTTCCTTTTTTCTCGGGGTTCACCAGTTTCCCTAATTTCTTTACACCTACACTCTCTACTCCTCTTCCCTCTCCTATGCTGTTATTTCATATTAATTAATTTATTCATTCATTTAATACCATCCTTCACCTTATCGCATTTAGGAAAATTGGCCAGGTTTAGCAAACCACAGGAGTTTAAAATATGTGGTCGTGGTGATTCAGAAGGGGGAGGCATAATCGTGTACTTGCTTACGATTCTAACAGGGGAACTGTCAACCACTGCATGCCGAAACCTACCTTCAAATTTCTCTCAGAGAAGCATTCTAATGTACAAAGGCCGTGTCCAAAAAAATATCTGCCCCTTATAACTGCAATACCACTAAAATCAAGCGCCAAATCTCTCATTTAAACTACAACTCCTGTATTGGCAGACTGGAAAACCCTCACCACGTTCCGCCTCACTCCACTCTGTGGGCTGCCAATGTTGGATTCTGGCTTCGATATCTGTGTCTTGTACTTTAAAACGGCTGATAATATTTTGGGCACAGCCTTGGTACCTTACAACGCTTCTCTGGGTGAAATTTCAAGGTAGATTTCAGTATGCAATGGCTGAAAGTTCCCTTGTGAGCCTATATGGCAACTTAGAGTAGAATAGGGACAAAGGGAGGGTTTTATCCCAACCAAGAAATCCTGGGTCTAGCCCAGAAAACGGCGATATGAATTGTATGTGAATGCTTGGTGTGTGAAAACCAGGAGGAGCACCATAACAGACTACAGTATATAACATCGTAAAATAGATTTAATTTCATAATAACGATGGGTCCTGTGTGCAATGAACCTACACAAGTTGCTTGTAAACACGAGCCCGTCGTTGGTTAAATGTATTCTAATATAATCTTCCTTTCACGATAAAAGCTAATCTAATTATTTACCTTCAATTACTTCAAGTCTTGTAACACATCGTTTTTCCATCTAACTTCTAACTTTAGGTCTGCCTTCGGCGCTAGTTTTAAGGGTTTCCACTTGAAACCTTTTTTAAAAGTAGAATTCTTTCATCACACATTCTACGCCACACCAACGTAAGCTTTGAAACCTTAAGAAATTAACAATAGGTCCTATTGTTATTTTTAATCATTTTATTGAATTTACTGTTTCAATTATCCAAGTTTCGTCTCCATTTTTTCGTGGCCTGACTATTATTTTTCTTAGGATTTTCTTTTCGAAAAATAATTTTATCGAATTCCAAAAAAAATTAAGCTATTGGGGTTAGTCTCACGAAAATATTTTTGAAAGTTTTAAAATTATTCACGGATCCTATCTAGCAGACACAGACAACATTTATATAATATATAAATATATTACACGGTACATATCTAAATATGTTTGTTCCTTAACGCTCTAGCGGCCACAATTTTTCTATCAGAATAATACTTGGCATATAGCACTGAATTAAAAAAAAAGAAAGGTCGAGTTCATTAACCAACAAAATCGAACCAATAGACGCAGGAAACGAAAATTTAAAAATCAGTCTTGCGGTCGTAATTTCCGATATTTCGCAACAAATCTCATTATTTGATAATACAATAAGACGAGAAAGGTATTCTCCAAAAATCAGGAAAATGCGACCATTAGAACAGGAGTGGATACAAACCAATTTTATTGTGAACTATTTAACTCATGCCCCAAATGGGTGACAATGGCCAATTACGTTTCAATGAATTTTGTTTTACAACCAATGGCAGTCGTGTTTCACTCATTCTTTATCGAATTATCTTTACCGCCTCCTGCTTTTGTGATAAAGAACGCTTCTCCATTTTAATATTATGAATTGGTCAGAGCATGATTTTGCAGTGACTGTCTCTCTAATAAATACATTGAATATAGCAAATAATAAACAGATTCCTTCGAACTCCACATTTGGTAATTGCAGTGGATAAACAAAGAAACATAACCTCACATTTCTGATTTGTTTTCAAACATCGCCGTTTACATTTTTTTATTTCTCTTCCTTTCTCGTTTTCTTTCGTTTACACTGTTCTTCCTTGTTGTTTTTCCTTTGTTAACCTTTTTTTTATCTTATTCACACATAAAAACACAAGACAGGAAACAAACCCAGACTCAAGGTGGAGATTTAAAATCCCCTACCCCGCTGGGAAATCGACCCGGGTCGCCGGAGTGGAAGGTAGGGATTTCTACGACCACGCCAAGGCGACGGACTAAAGCATTAAATATATACATATTTTAAAATAACTATATTTAAATAATGGTTTATGAGTAAACAGCTTAATTTTATTTGTTAAATAGTCGTAACAAATGCAACTCTTGATTTTCAAATCCTGATGATTTGGAAATCTCTAGTGACATTACTTATGATACTTATTCCCTAGGATTAGCTCGTCTACATAGTATGGGCCAGGAAGATGCCTTACCCCTTAAGGTATGTTAGAGAATAAAGTGATCGGATATACACTTAAACTCCACTTAATTGATATCTACGTTAGAATAAGTTTGAGGAGATCTTTCTTCCATCATCAGCTGACTGAGAACTCCGTGGTGTAACATATTAAGCTCTCTATGACAGTGAGTTTATGTGTTTAGTTCTAAAATATTCTTGGATAGAATTTCATAATTTATAATATTATTTTTATTTTCTTTTATAATCGCTCTCTTTATAACTATCAGTTGCCTAAGTTCAACAATACGTTTAATTACATTTAATTCTTTCTTTATTTCATGTCCTAAAATCCAAGGATCTCGGGATAACATCTTCGTCTTGTATACAGCGGGACCGGGTTAGATTCCCGGTCGGGATAAGTTTCCTGGATAAGATTTCTTAGAGGTATTTCTTCACCTGTAAGACAAATTTCGAGGAATTTTAACGCCCAAATAGTCCCAGAACATTAATCTCGCGATAATAATTAATTTTATCTTCTTCGTTTTGTTCAGTGTAAATGTGTGAGTGTACGGTACGTCTATCGTTAAATGTTCGTACTGTCGCGGAGGTTGCTTCGCATTGAGCTGATCCCTCATTCGAGGAGGCCTTCCGTGTCCTTGTGTAGTAAAAAGCAGTATGTCTGTTATCCAAAGTATAAACATTATTTTCCGATAGGTGGTGTCACTGTAAGGTCCGGGTGGCATGGGAGACATAAAAGTATCTGGAAAGGAAGAGGTTAAACTAAGAATAAGTAAAAAAAGAAACCCAACGATATGATAATTATTTACGCTTACAGATTATTTTGAAGTATTGTCGCTTAACTATATCCAAAGAGTTTACTAAGAGTTCACACACACACACAAGACTGCTAGTACTACAATTAGGATTATAAATTCAAAAGTGTTTTTAATGGAAAAGTAAGGATGAAAGGGAATTTTATCAATATTTCTATTTAATCCTAGGGCATATATATATATATATATATATATATATATTTATATATATATCAACGCTTTTATTATTAGTCATTTTGAAGATGGATTCTTGTATATTAGTTCCACACATGTTATGAGACTGTTAAGACCTGTGGGAGATAACTAAATACGAAACCAATCTAATATTGAACCATGAATCATATAATTGTCGGATATGTACCAGAAAAAATAAACTATTAATTGACAGAGGTAAATAATTAAATCTAAGAAATTTATCTGATTATGAGTTTCTGTTTGAATATCAACATGTAAACATCTTTGACAACTTATAATTAGATATTTTTCGTTTGATACGTAAGAAAAGTGATTGGAAAAGCAGTGCCCCCTTTTATGTATCCAGTAAACCTCCGCCCCCCTCGGGAGTCCAGGTCCGTGGTGCCAACTAAATCCCTGTCGGATACTCAGCCTACAACAAACCTATCTGAGATGGGTCGCGGTTAGGGATTTCATCGAGTTGCTTCCGTCCCCTTCCAGGGAAAGATGCCACATTCTCCCTTCCCGATTGCCGGAGGGGACGAATACGAGGCCTGTCCCTTCATGTTTAAGGGACTTGTGATGATCCCTTCAGCCCTAGATGTAATTTCTCTGTGGTTATTTATTTGATCTATTATGTGTTTTCGTTTGAGACCCTGAATTCCCATTCTTAAATTGCTTGGAAACGGATTAGTTTCTTTAACGCTACAGGCCACTTATATAGGCTACCCCCGAATAAATCAAATTCCTTACCTCCTCTATAACCACTTTTTTCGTCTTTGTCGTTTACTTTATAAGTATCTATATTTCAGTTTTACTTCACATTGTCACATGCTATTAAAATAACTCACTCTAATCTTATTTTGTTAATTATTTAGTTGTCAACCAACGATTTCGTTCAATCTGAATTATACAAATGAAAATGTGTCTTAAAAACTAACTAACCGAAATTCAATAACTACTAATAAATGCTACGATAAATAATAGGCCTATAAGGTTATATCTCTTCCGAGCTAAGTTCCAGTTGTAATGTAAACAAAGCAAGCGTAAGACTACATTTTCATTGCCCGAATAACGATTTTACCTCTAAGCGTGCAGGAAAATATAGTTCCATTTGTAACATTGGAAATTCAGAAAAAAACTAATAGAAATGTGTATTATTTAGCACATATGGGAGAATCTTAAAATATATAATTACAATTTTAATAGAATGTTATATTCTTACACGTGCACAAGCAGAATAGGGCCTATGTTGGAATTTGAATTGTTTAAAATGACTGATTCTGTATAATAATAAAACATTGGAAAGAAAAGTATTTGAAAAGCGGGGTGAATAAATTATTTTGAGTGTTTTCAAACAGATTAGTGAAAAATATTCTAAATTAGCCATGGTGAAAATAACAGCACAATTTACAGGTGAGTCAGCATAGAGAATATATTTGTTCATAATGACATTGTAAATAAAAAATATCTATCTGCATCATGGAAAATGCGTAAAAATCTGATTATCATAAATAAATAAGAAATGGAAGTTCCTAATTATTGGTACCATCTTACCTTGTATTCAGTCTTATTTCACGTAAAATACCATATTGCCTAAGAACAATGTTTCTATCGATGACAGTTCAGTCGGGTAAAAGTAGGCCGACGGTTCCCCCAATAGACGGTGATGGCGAAGTAATACCTTATGCAAGTTTGTTTACAGTACAACTGGAACTCCGATCGGAATAATATTGGTGCAGTGCGAGATATTTTTGTCTATTAGCTATTTAAGTTTTGAAGAAAGATGTGTGTAAATATAAAATAAACTCTTACTTACTTACTCACTGGCACTATCGAACCCGTAGGTTCATGGCCGCGCGGACATACGCTCTACATACATCCCTATCCTGAGCTAATGCTTTCCAATCATTCCCTGTATAATCTACTTCCCTCAAATCATAGTTAATGTTATTCTCCCACCTCATTCTTGGTCTACCAACTGGGCGTTTTCCCTCTGGCTTTCCTACAAGACGCTTCCATGCAAGTCTTTCATTTCCCATACGTGCAACATGTCCTGCCCATCGCAGTCTACGAGACTTAACTGTTCTTATTATATCTGGCTTCCTATAAAGACCGTGTAGTTCATTGTTATGAAGTCTTCTCCACTCACCTGTCTGCTCATCTCTCTTTGGTCCAAAAATTTTCCTAAGTACTTTATTCTCAAATACTTGTAATCTCCTTTCCTCCCTTAAAGTAAGAGTCTATGTTTCGCACCCATATAATATAACTGGTAGAATAATAGTTTTATATATTTTCAGTTTAACGTTTTTTGAAAGGAGTTGGGATATCAAGAGTCTCTGCCATGCATAATAGCATGCATTTCCAGAATTGAGCCTATGTTTAATTTCTTTGTGCATCTCATTCCTATTTGTGATTATTGTTCCTAGGTATTTGAATTCAGCCACTTCCTCAAAATTTCCCTCATTTGTCATTAGCTGTCCATTTCCATTATATAATGCATTTCTACGTGTGACCATATATTTAGTTTTATTGATATTTACTTCCAGTCCTAATTTATTAGTGTTACACAATAGTGTGTGCGTGTTTTCCTTTAATATCTCCTCACTATCGGCCAATAATACTACATCATCAGCATAAACTAACAGCTTATTAATACCATTCAGTTGTAAGCCTTCCTCATTCTCTAAAGATTTAATGGCATGCTCTAGTACAAAATTAAATAGTAGAGGAGATAGTGCATCTCCTTGCTTCAACCCATTCTGGATTTCAAAAGTGTCCGAAAACTGTTTACCTACACGCACCCTACTCTTTGTGCCATTTAGACACATTCGCATAAGTCTAACTAACTTTTTAGGAATTCCTAACTCCAGCAGGATACTATATAATTTCTCCCTCTTAATTGAATCATATGCTTTTTTGAAGTCAACATATAGTTGATGTATTGTACCATTATATTCCCATTTCTTTTCTAAAATATGTCTTATACCAAAAATCTGATCTGTTGTAGACCTGTTTCTTCTAAATGCACATTGATGATCTCCTAGAATGTCATCAATATAGGGAGTAAGTCTGCTTACTAATATATTTGTTAGAATTTTGTACGAAGTTGAAAGTATTGAGATGCCCCTGTAGTTGTTGCAATCAGTTTTATCTCCTTTCTTATAAATTGGTACGATAATTGATTCCTTCCATTCATCTGGAAGAACTTCTTTTTCCCAAATCATACTAAGCAACCAGCGTATTTTGTCCATCAATTTTTCTCCCCCTGATTTTATCAGTTCTGCTGGGATCTCATCTGAACCTGATGCTTTATACATCTTCAATTTTTCAATTGCCATTTCTAATGCACTTGGTTCTGCGACTAGCATTTCTGCTCTCTGTAACTTATCCTCCTCAATGTCCTGTTCTGTATGTAAATTTAATAGCTGATTAAAGTAACTTTTCCATCTATTTAATATACTCCTAGAATCTGCAATCATATCACCATTTTCATTCCGAATTATGTTTGTTCTAGCCTGAAACCCTTTCTTCTCTATACTAATTCCCTGATATAATTCTCTAACGTTCCTATGTTTTGCATTCATTTCAAGATCATTAATCTTCTCTCTCAAATATTCCCTCTTTTTACTCTTTAGTAACTTGGTGGTTTCCGTCTAATACGACCCAATTGCTCTAAATTTACCTTATTTGGCTCGTGTAACCTTTTCAATTTTGCTAGCTTTCTTTTCTTCACATAAAATAAACTCATATTTAATAATTAAAATGCTAATATTGATATCAGGAAATATAATTTGAAAATGACGTCTATGTATACAGTTATTGACACTCAACTGCTATGATTACAATAAAATAATTAATTTTTGATTGTTTATTTAAATTAAATCCTTGATTGACAAATACATAATTATCCTTCTTTTTGTCTAGTGGAAGTTAACCGTTATTTAGGTTATATTTTGGTTGTCTTTTCAGATTCTTTAGATATGAACTTCTGACAAAAATTACTAATGTTATTTCGCCTAGATCGTAAAATTCATAATAAACTACTTGCAAAATTTCATCATCATCATCCTTCACGGATTAGGTCTTTGTCTGTTCCAATATCACATCTGTTCAGTCTAGCTCTTTCTTGGTCTTGCCACCAATCATTGTTCTCCAGGATTATACATCAGTGCAATCTTTGGTATCATATGCTCTGCCATTCTTTGCAGATATTCTATCCAATCGTTCCTGTGTTCTTCTATTTGTTTTAAAAGTGGTTGTACTTTTAGTGCCTCTCTAATATTTTCATTTATAATACGTTCTTCTCTTGTACAACCTTTCACAGCCCGTAAAAATCTAATTTCCGCTGCCTGAATATTACAATTTCCTTTTTCATACAGGGCCTAAGCCTCACTTCCATACATCGCCACTGGTAGTGCCATCGTTGAGTAAAATCTTAGCTGCGATAAAAAGCCCCAACGCACCTTAACCCAGGAGAAGGAAAACTCCGAAAATAAACCCGTGAAGAGGACTCTCGTTAGCCGAAGAGAATGCAACCTTCTAAGGGAAAGGGACCCCAACAGAAAACCTCCGGTCCTTCAGGCTGGAGGTTGTGCGTCGGGCTGGAAACCTCATCATGATCATCATCATCATCACTCCAGGGATTAGGCAATTGCCCGTTCCGACTTCATATTGCATCAGCCCAACGTCTTCTAGGTCTTCCAACATCACGCTTTCCTCTTGCTTGATAATTTCTGGCTAACAATGGATATCTCTCCCTACTCATTCCATCCATGTGATCAATCCATTTCTGTCTGTAATTCGTGACTTTATCCAATAAAGGCTGTACTTTCAATTCTTCTCTTATATCCTCATTTCTTATTCTATCAAGTCTTGTACATCCTTTTACTTGTCTTAGGAACCGCATCTCTGCCGTCTGTATTCTATCCTTCTGTCTTTTCACTGGAGCCCAAGTTTCACATCCATATAATATTGTGGGAACCGCCATAACATTATACATTTTTATCTTGGTTTCTTTCTAATTTTACCACGTAAAACGAGCTTTCTCAAAAGTGTCACACGATTAAGATTATAGAAAACAGAGAGTTTAATGTAGAAACCCATATGGCCTTTATAGACCTAGGAAAATCCTTGGACTTGTAGTTATTACTTACATTACTCTTCTTCTTTCAAGGATTAATCCGTTGGCTCGTTCCGGTTTCACGAAAGTTAGAATTGTTAGAATTTTTCAGACCATCTTCTGTGTGCGCGTCCAACATTTAGCCTTCCGTTTGGTTTATAATTCAGCAATAATTTTGGAAATATTTCTTCTGGCATTCTATCAACATGTTCTTTCGATGCGTTACTATATTAAACGATTCGATCTGTAAGTTTGAACATATTTAGTTCCTTTCTTATATCTTCATTTCGCTTTTTATCCAGTAGAGCATATCCCGCTATATTTCTTAAAAATCTCATCTCAATTGCTTCCAATCTTTTTTTTTGTCTTTTAGTGATCGTCCAACATTCTGATTCATACGTCATTACAGGAAGAGCCATTAGTTTATAACATTTCATTTTTATGTGGCATAGTTAAGATGGCGAAAGAAGTAGAAGTACGTCTAGAAAGCGCTCTGAAGAAACTTGAAAACATCGCGATATCAGGTGGATATATGAAAAAGGAAACAAAAGATGACATCTTTGAAACGGTGAGTGTTATTAAAGAAAGTATCATAAAAATGAAAACAAACCTAGAGAATGTGGATAATAATAATAATAATAATAATGAGAATGTTCACACATTGTGTATTGTTTTGTTTTATTTGTCCCGTGCATATTCACTTATGGATTTCTTTCTGTTTTTACACACTGTGATGTGGTATCGGTCACATCTTTCCTTGCACATCTCGCATACGCATGTGTCTTCTGGTACGTGATATGTCTTCTTGGTGCATATTCTCTGGTGGAAACCGTGTACCGCCATCCTGGTCACGAGGTGTCGCAGCTCGCCTCTGTTGAGTAGAATTCGTCCCAGATCTCGTCTTGTTTTCTCCTTCTGTTGTGTAGTACCTTTGCTGCTGCCTCTGTTGTGGTTAACAAGAATTTCAGCATCAGGTCTTGAAGCAGGAATGTTTCTCTAGCCACCACATATGACAGCCTGGATGGGGAATACTTTGATACCCCATCACTCTCTTTAGGTATCTGACTTTCAGATTTTCCAGGCTCTCCAGCTGTCTCTCCGTTAGCCGTTCCCATATTATTTCCAGTCCGTACGTTGCCGCCGGTAGTATCTTGGCCTCGAATAGTCTCATTGCTGTTTTGAGTGATAGGGATTGTATGTTCTTTATATCGTTTATGGCCCTCACTGCTTCTATCAGTCTCCTTTTTATGTGTAATGTGAATGATTTCCCATTTGTTTGGATCGTGATCCCTAGATATTTATATGTGTTGGCTTTTCTCAGTGGTTTTCCTTTGTAGTAGATTTCCGTGTTTGCCTCTAGTCTACCTCCTTTCCGGAATACAACGTATTTTGTCTTATATTCATTTATAGTGAGTTCGTTTTCTTCTGCCCACACTTGGAGTGCATTCATCGCTTTCTGTAGCTCTATCCTATTGCTTGAGGCGATCGCCATATCATCTGCATACATGTACACTGTTACCCGCTGTGTTTCTTTGCTTACTGCCTCTATGACATCATCTGTGAGTACATTAAAGAGTATCGGGCTGAGGGGATCGCCCTGTAGTACCCCGTTTGTTTGTGTTATCCCATCTTGTATTTGTACTCGGTATTCTGCCAGTATATTGTTTATGATTGTAGTAATCCAGGGTCACCTATGATCATTTCCAGTTTATTTATTAACTTTGTCCTGTTCACCATGTCGAAGGCTTTGGAGTAATCGACGAACACGACGTGAGGTTTTCCCCTTTCCTTCTTTAGCTCATCCTCAATAGTTGACAGTAGGCATTCTGCAGCTGACAGTGTCGATCTCCCTCGTTGAAACCCGAATTGCTCATATGGTAAACACGCTTCTATTTTTGTGTTTATTCTCATTGTTATTGAACGTGTGGATATCTTTAACACTGTATGTTCGAGTGCTATTCCTCTATATGCCTCTGTGCTACTCGGGTCTCCTTTTACTTTATACATCATTTTTATTACGGACTGTCGCCAGTCATTTGGGATCTGTCCTGTTTCCAAACATGTATTTAGGAGTAGTGACCATATATCTGCCAGCATCATGAACGATTCTTTTATATGTTCGTTGCATATGCTATCAGTTCCTGGCGCTTTTTTTGTTTTGAGAGACTTTACTGTCCTTTCTATTTCGCCCTTCGTGAAGTAGGGACATTCTTTTCCCCTCTCTTTTCCTGTTGCCCATTGAGGTCTTGTTTCTTTTTGTGCCACTACTTTTCCTACGTGGTCTTCCCATACTTCCATCGGGATGTCCGCTGGGAATCTTGGTCTCCTTGTCTTAAGTGCTCTATATGGGTTTGCCTCTGCCTCTTCTGCCATTTTTATTGCTTCTTTTCCATGTGCTCCGTTTTTTTTAATTTTCAGGAGTGTTTTGTATTTTTTCTTTCCGTTTGGTATTCCTCCAAGCCTTCTTTGCAGTTTGATCTTTTTACTTCCCTAGTGCAGTGAGCGTCATTTTCCGCTGCTCATAGCATTCTTTATCAAACCAGCTTCTTGCTTTCCTGGGTTGTTTATACCAATATAAATGCGTTTTTCATCATTGCCGTTATTTCCTTCGTTGCCTCTTCTATTTTTCCCTCTTGGATTAGTTCTGTTATGATTTTCTCCTTTTGCCATCCGTCGGTTTCAATTCTGCTTATGTCCAGCTTCCTACTTATTTGCGTTAGTTCTTCTGCTTGTTTAATTTCTTTCACTTTCATTAGTGCGTCCATAGGTATGTGCTTTTTTATTATAGCTCCATCAGTTTTCCATAGTTGATTTTGGTGCATTGCTATTAATCCTCTTGTGAATAATAGATCTATGGCGCTCGTTCCGTTGTGACATATATATGTTGGTGTTTTGTCATTTATTAGGTGGAGTCCCTCTCTTGCTAGAAATTGTAGCACTTCCTTCGTTTTCTTTGTTTGCTTGTCTACAGGGCAGTTGAAGTCTCCACCTAGTAATATTTTCCCGTGTACTAGTATTCTATTGAGTGCCTCGAACAGGCTGTCTATGATGTCCACTTCTGTGCACTCTAGTCGGTAGTAGGCTGCTATTATGTAGCATGCTTCTGTCCGTATTACAATTCTGTTTTTCTCTTTTGATATTACTTGAAACGGGGACAGCTTTGGTTTCATTAGGCAGGTTACCCCTCCCATCGGCCTCCCTCTTTCTCCTTGTTCGGCTGTGGCGTGTACATTGTAAAATCCTTGTATGTTGATTGTTGTTTCATCCCTTAGAAATGTTTCCGTGAGTATACATACATCTAAATCTCCAAATATTTCCTCCCGTATGTCATTCACTGTTGATTTTAGTACTTCCACGTTCCAGTTTAGGACCCTCATGTGGTTTGGTGGATCCTTTGTTTCACTGTGACTTGAAGTATTTAGTTTAGTCGCTTTGTTCAAGCGACATTCCTTCTGTTTGATGGTATCTCCGAAAGAACGTGAATCTTCTGACTCGTACTCCTCTCGGCCAGAATATTGGCTCTTCTGCCTTTTCTAACCATTCAAAGGGGATTCCTACTTTGAATGCCTATTTGTTTCCCCTTGAGTTCAGGCCTTCGCATTCTGTGTCCCCTTCTACACCATTATTTCTAATGTAACTCAGCACGGTTTCTGCCCTGGTGCCAGCTTTTAGATTGCCCACATAGAGCCATGCCATTTTCCCTGCTGCTTGGAGGTCCGTCTCTTCTTGGCTGGACCCTATCCATGCCGTTCGGTCGGTGTTCTCCTCTCTCTGCCTCGTCCCCTTCCAACTCCCACCCACGGATTTTCTATATTTGGTTCTTCTGGTGTTCTATCAATCTCGTTTTCTTCGTTTCTGTTCAGAGATATGCGCCTTTGTTGCGGGTTCTCGATTGCACTGTCTGGTTGCGGGTTTTCTTTATCTGTCGGGTCTGTGTGTATGATGTTCTTGTTTCCGATTTCCTCCATTATCATCGTTTTGATGTGCGTCATCATGATCTGTATCTGTGACTGTGTTTCCTTCCGCATCAATTTCTTCATTTCCATGAGCGTTAGTGATTCGCACCTCAGCTCGGTTTTGTTTTGCAATTGTACTCGGCTTTCGTCTTTGTTCTGCTCCTCTCCACAAGGTGCCAGCATCTGTTGCCCGCTGTCTGTGGCTGGTTCTCCAGTTGTCCCGCCAGATGGCGCCACCTGTCCTGCCGAGCTGCTGTCGTCTCCCTTGCTTGCGTCTGCTTCATTGCTAACCTCATTTTGAGTAAATTTCTGTACTTGATCTTTTCCTTCTAAGATACTTTTCATTTCAAAGAAACATTTCTTTAGCTCACTTACTGCGTTAAGGGTTTCCTCCCTTTTGTCCTTCTTCATGTATCCTCCTGCTTCCATAATATTTTCTATGATTTCGAGAGCACGATCTACACGGACTTCTATGGTGTCCGCCATTTTAACTTCTTTATCTATGTGAATAATGAAAATAAAAAGCCCGTAAGTGAGGTTAATAAAGAAAACGTGGAAGATATGCAGGGAGAAGAGAGCAGCATGACGAGACAAGTGGCGTCATATGTTGACCCGGCTCAAGAAGCAGGAGTTAATTACCTGCAACTAACGACATCACGCGGCCAGACACCAAAGGAACAACAAAGTGACAATGTTCCGCAAGAAGTGGCAGTAGGGGACCGATATAAAGCTACTACGGACGGCAAAACGCAGAAGTATGCGGATATGGAATTGAAAATCACAAATAAAATATCTGAGCAAATACAAACTGTGATGGAAAGCTTTTCAATCAGGATTAGAAAATGGTTAAAGAGCAAATTAAAACACGTCAGAATCAAAAGAACACGACCAAAATCCATGGGTAACAAAACAGATTACACCAACCCAACAAACGGAAAATACAAACAACTCCCACGCGTCAAGTATAACGATTAACAACCCCCAAGAGGATGAGGCTTACATGTTAGTGCAGAACAGACGACGTAGAGTTAAACAGATGTTTGGTACCGGAACGGCTGTGGACCCAGGAATGATGGCAGGTGTAAGGAAAACATGGATATATGCAGGGCGCCTCTCACAACAAACAACAGAGGAAAAGGCCAAAATCTCCCTAAGGAAGAAAGGCATTCCACAAGAACACATAACATACGAAAACCTAAGAACGTTTGGAACAAACAAGGCGTTCAACATTGGAATACCAATCCAACACCGAGCGGACACCGAAAAGTCAGATTTTTGGCCAAATGGAGTAGTAATACGGACTTTTCGTTTTTCGCAAGGTAGCCTACCTATCAGGAGTCAACCTCCCTACTGCAGAATCACCCATCGAGAATATGTAAATATGGCACCTCTCCAGGAACCTCAGCATACCCATCGGAAATGGAATGGAAAATGGCCCTATGGAATATAGAAGGACAGAGAAATGTAATGAACTTAATAACAGAAACAACACTACAAGAATATGACATTATTATATTAACAGAAACCTTAGCAAGGAAATCAATTGAGATCCCAGGAAAGTACGCAACACACTCCAGCAACTAAAGGACCAACAGAAAGGCCTACAGGAGGAGTATTATGTTATTTTAGTCCAAAAATGGGGCAGAAAATCTTTGAACATAAAGAGAATAATTTATTAATTGTAATAACTAACATAGTCATCATAATCGGTCTATATTTTAACCCGAAAACAGACAGTAGATGTAATAGACTCAACGATAAATGCTCTAAAATGTATTAACCTTCAAGAAACAGTGACCCTAGAAGGGGATTTCAACTGCAGACTGGGCACAATCGACCAAAGATCCAGAATCCTAGTCGATACATTGGAAGAAGAAGGCTTCAGGTTAATAAAAAATCAGACCAGAAAACCTACTATGCCAAAAATGGCAGCAGTACAATAGATTTGTTCTTCATAAAAGGCAATAACGTCAAAGTAAAAAAAAAACAGGAAGTCCTTATGACATCAGAACTTACAACACTCAGAAAACACATTCCAGTCGTAACTTGGTTCGAAACAGAACAAACTATAGATAATGAAACATCTCAGCAGAATACCAAAATATCAAGGAAAATAAATGTACAGAAGCTGAAAGAATCTGAAAAAGAAATCGAATTCATAGAATGGAATATAAGACAAAATAAGATAACAAAAGCAATGGAAAATCTCGAGCAGCTAATCCAAACAGCAACAACGCAAAGGACCCAGAGAAAAGCAAAACTTGTAGTGGGAACGTAGCGGGTAATGAGGTCTTCACTCTCAGGGTGTGGATTTCCGTCGTGGGAATAGGGCGAGGGGCGAACCAAGGACACTAAGTACAATTAAGGAGGCTTCCAAAGACATACACAGATGCCAATATAATATATTTATTAATAAAGTGAAGCACATGGACGATCAATTGTTACACTGTTCACATACACTATCTGTCGTATGGATATATCCTCAACTTTTGGTATTCCGGTACTTTTTACTCCGGCAATAACAGTTGCTAATAGTGGTCAACAGCGGACCGATTTCATTAATATACTGGCGAACCTATCGCGCTTTGAAGTTATTAATTAATAACTGGTCTTCACTCGACCTATTGAAATATTATCTGTGGATATAACAGACGAATATTACAGGATCGCCTGTAATGCGATCAGCAGACTGATGCTTTAGATTAACTTCAATTTGTCGTTACTTTCCGGAAAATCACTTTTCTAAGCGGCTAATAGGTCGCTCGCCTGCGATCGGCGATATATGTGCCCGCACTGTCGCGGGACTCCACCAATTTACCCCTGCGCGGGCGTCTTACGTACCGCAATCTTTCATTACTTGGAATATATCCATACTCCTTCTTAAGAACACAATTTCCAAAACCAATATTCTGATTGGCTGGAACATATTTTTCAACACATAGAAAAAAACGCCTTACTCACAGAATAATGTCCTTAATATGTAATTATGAACTCTAATTGAATATTAGAGTCCCCACTCTACTTAAACATGAATCTCAGGGAAATCATTGGTCCCGTATTTCCAGGGTGTCTTTTTCACACGGCTCATGAGTAGTTAGGCCCAACTTACAATAGTCAGCTAACGAGGCCGGAAGTCGGTCATTAATTTAAACAAAACAGATGGACATCGATTTTGCTACTGTCTCCATTTCACTAGGGGGTGGTGATCCTCAGCACCGAAGACTGACCGTCATTTATCTTAAGGGAGGGGTAATTTCTATAGCCGGACAAGGGACATTTAAGAGTTTCTAGCAGTGAGACCTTTTTTACAAAATTACCAATTTGCTCCTGCTGTAAAACGATTTAAGTCTACACATGTGTTGGTTTTAAACTTGAGATACAAAGACAGAAATGTCTTCTTTGATATTTACTCAAGCATAATAAATTAATTAAAAGGTTCTCACGAGATATCTTGGACAGTGTAACTTTACATTTAGTTTAGCCGTCTACGCGTGTCTAATAATAAAAGTTAATTAGTACGGATAATATTCCTACAAACTTTGGTTCGACGCAGCATGCTACAAATAGAGAACCGAAACTCTCAAAGCACTACATCACGAAAAAACATCGACAAACAAGAACCAGGATCTAGAGTATTATGCGGAGTGCAGAAGAAAGTACAAGCTGCTCCTTAGGCAAAAACAAAACGAACACATCGAGAAAATCGACATAGAGACAGCAGAAAGAGCAGAGAGTGATCCGTTTATCGCACTCAAAAGAAGGAAAACAACGCATACACCAAGTATACAAATGAAGACATGGCAAACACATTTCCAATCAATTTTAAATCAAGACAATAAAGATCAAGCCTATGATAAAATAAGACCAGCCACAGATGAAACACCATAACAAATCACAATGCACGAAGTCCTCAGGACGATAGACAAACTCATGAATAACGAAGCGACAGGACCTGACGGAATCTTCAATGAATTTCTCAAAGAATCAACAGCAGAATTAAAAACGACATGGGTCGAGCTGTTAAACAAATGTTTGGAACTAGGAGAAATTGCAAACGCATGGAGACAGGCCACAATAAAGGTGCTTTACAAAGGAAAAGGACCCACAAACGATCCTAACTCGTACAGAGGGATCGCCCTAGAAAATAACCCCTTTAAAATATTGACGAACATTCTGAACTCACGAATAACAAATAAAATAGACAGAAAAATACCAGACCAACAGTTTGGATTTAGTAAAAGCTGCTCTACTCTACAAGCAGTAGATACCCTACTTAAAGACATACATGGAGTACTGAGTAGACCGAAGCAGAAGTTCTATACTGTATTCGCAGACTACTGCAAAACTTTTGACAATATGGACAAGAAATTACTGATATCCAAATTAAGAATCATGAATGAGCTGGACGAGCACAACCTAACACTTATCCATAACGTATTAGCTCAAAATACCTTAAAGATAGATAATACAGTTCAGCATCAAAGGAAGTCATTCAAACCAAAGGAATCCTCCAAGGGGACCATTTAAGCCCTCTCCTCTTCAATGTGATGACAGCAGACATGACCCAGATATGCCGCCCATCAATAAAAATGGATATGTACGCAGATGATATGGTGCTCGGAGCGATAGATAAGGGAGAACTGCAAGAAACAATACACAATCTCGCATCTTGGGCAGAAAAAATTGGTTTCGATATAAACCTATCAAAAACGGTACAGATGGATCAGAAAGGGTAGTCGACTGGTAGGCGGCGACCACATACAACTCCAGGGCAACCTGTTGCAAATCACAAACGCCTTCAAATATCTAGGAGTAACACTCCAAACAACAGCCAAGTCATTCAGAATCCTTACCAAAGAGAGAGCGGCAGCTGCTCTATATACGACATAGCAAACATCACACAGCTGTCACTTGCAACAGCCATGAAACTGTTTGAGGTCAAAATACTCCCCATCCTAACATATGGAATAGAAATCAGCTACGGAGACTTAAACACATTAGAAAAAGTGAAAGCAAGATTCCTTAAAGCAGCTATGGAGGTCTCCAAATTTGCTCCATCTAGACTTGCATATGAGTTAGCACGGGAAACTTTCCTCGTAGAAGATCTACGCGCAAAGTTCCTGCTACCAGCTACTAAACAGGAAACTACATTGAAGGAGAGAAGACAAAAAGAAATACCGGACGGTTTTTACGCAACAGATGCAGTGATTAATCGAGACTGGACTGGGCCAAACAACAAGGATACGCAGTGCAATAATACGAGACTGGCAGTGCATGGATATCACCACAAACTCTGCAGAATTTCAAACTATCATGATCCTTCAATGGATTGAGTGTGTAAGCTTTGTGATAGACCTTATGCAAGATACCATTTCAATGTCTGTTTAAAGAGAACAAAATCGTTGCTGGCATGCAGCAGAGACCAAATCTAATGCACATTTGTGCGCGCTTCTTCATATTATAACATTTCATTTTTGTTTCTTTTCTTGTATTTTAAGGGTTCTTCTAATAGTGTCACACATTATATTAAATTTAGGCTATTTATTTTATCATTAATACCTTCAATGTTAACGTATGATAAATTGAAACCTAGATATTTCAAACTATTCACTTGCTCTAAAATTTTATCATCGATTATTGTTTTCGGCTTACATTACTATGGAGGTTTTTCAAATTACATTAAACATATAACTCTTGTTGTCTTTATTGAAAAATAGATAATAATGAGAAAGATCATTCAGCCATCTTAACAAAATAAGCCACGACATTTGAACATCGCGGTTCAACAATGCCATCAGGACTGCGTGTGGTTGTCTGGTTACGGTATGAATAAGTATATTCTGTTCCTATATTTCGAAATTTCTCTTTATTATAATTTCGTGTTCTTTCAATTTCAGGAATAATCCAGATGATACGAAACGAAAAATATTACCATAAACATATAAAGTGATCAAAATATTTCGTTTTAAAACGTAACAGAATAAATGACCGGGGTAATGGTGTTGTGGATTATAAAGTTTGTATTTCAAATTTCGCTAATTATAAGGTAAGTTAGTTCCATGTAAATAATAAAACCAAGTTAGTGTGCAGTTATGGAGTATAGATGTAAAAGCACTGTAGAGGTAAATCAGATAACTGAGTAGATAAATAAGAAAGAGGGAAGGAAAGGAAAATGGGAAATTGTAAATGCTTCAAGCAGTTGTTTGCTGTTATGTATTACATTTCTGTGTGAAATTATATAATCAATTTAAAAAATACAGATTCGCAATATAGTACTAACCTAATGGAATACTTGAATCAAAACTAGTGAAAATATAAATAAAAGCAACGGATAAAGTTTACAAAAGCGTCACGAATTTTTTTCTAAATCCAAAGCAGATACTAAGCGCATGCGCCAGCAGATAAAAGTGGATACAGTTTTTAATTACGCAATGCTGCCAACATACACAACTATGTTTGTATAATTTAATATAAAGTATTTTTAGGCCTAAAATAACATAAAAGCTAACCCAACGCAATTTAAGTACTATAACCTGTAAAAAGTATTAAACAGAATGGCATGTAATGCAAGGCCCAAAAATAGGTAGTGTAAAGAAGTAGGTTCTGAAGTGTATGTTGACTGCCACACCATACGATACGTACAGTTAAATATTCAATTAAAATGTAGTGGATAAAACGTTTAAAACATGTTGTAAGTGATAGCTAATATTTAAAAAATAATCTGTGAAAATAAAATAAGATTAAAATTTGTATAAGATATTTTAAAATGTGCGACAGTTATTGGATACTTGAGCCAAAATTCACTGACACAATCGAACCGTAGGTTTATGGCCGCCCGAACACAAGCTTTCCATAAATCCATATATCGAGCTAATATTTTCCAATCATCCCTTATGTAATTTACATCCCTGAAATCACGGTTGATGTTATTCTTGTACCTCATTATTGGCCTGCCTACTGGGCGCTTCCCTCTGGTTCTCCTAGAAGGAGTTTCCGTGCTTCTCTTTCGTTCCCTATTATTTCCAAATGCCCTGCCCATGGTGATATAGACTTAACTGTTCTTATTGCATCTGGTTTCCTATAAAAGTAATGTAGCTCACTATTATGTAGTCTTCTGTATTCATCTGTCTGTTCGTCTCTCTTTACTCCATACATTTTCCTAAGAACGTTATAGGATAAATAAAATATGCAAAAATTCTGTATTATAATATCATTGGTTGATAAGTATATAATAATCACCGTAAGATTTTACTAAATATGTGGATACCCATTTGCAAAGGAATCCCAATTTGTTGAATTCGAAATGGAGGATAACCATATACTTAGACTTTGGATTTTAGAGACTAAAATTATGGTCAAAATGTAGTAAATTTGTTCAATAAAAGTAGACATTTTAGGCACTATGATCTATTTATTCCACTGCAATTATCAAATTGTACTCTGAAATACAGAAAACGTCGCATGAAAAGTATATTTAAGGAAATGGAGGCAGACAACTTTATTATACAAAGACAGCTGGATAAATTGTATACACTGAAAAAAAAAATAAACACACTATTAAGTTCTTAAAATTCAGTTAAATGTTTATTCTCTTTTGTAATATTATATTTAGAGTATATCATCAGATTTTATTCCTAAATTCTCCAGTTCATCTTTGCCTTTTGATAGTAAGAATCATTGTGTGTGCAACAAACGTCTTTTTACTGAAATAATGTCAGAAGAGCAAATTTTAAATTAGTTGTTATAGAAACATGAAGACCTAGTGAAACATTTACATTTCCCCTCAGATTCACATTTGATACTTCTTACTTACTTACTTAATACTTAACAGGCTTTCCACTTTACAGCAGCTCGCCCTTCATTCCTGCTTTCCAGAAATCCCAATCCTTCTTCCATACTCCTCTTCATCATGGCATTATATGTTTTCTCATACCATGTTCTTCTACTTCTCCTCCTCTTCCTTCTGCCTAGCACCATCCAATCTAAACACCTGTATAGGCCACTGTTCTTCCGACATTCATTGTACATGTCCATGATACTTTTTTACAAAAATGAAAATCATTTATTGTTATGGATGAAGTTGAATATCCAGGTCATTAACACACAACAACATATAGAATATTTTCCCTCTTACTTTTAACTTTTTTTCCCAGTCTCACTCATGGCACAGATTTCTCCAAAGCCGTGTGCTGAATTCAAGATTTTCTATCTTCTTCTAGGTACTGATTTTTGTTTAATTTTTATCACTCACGCATAGAGCGAAGCTTCGATATACTTCGGAGGATAAAAAATAATTTTCACATTTTTGGTTTTCGTTCCCTTCTTAAAACTGACGATTAAATTTGTATCCTAAAGGCTACGGCTCCTGGTGTTACAGAAACGAAGTATGCCAGATTTAAAACCAATTTACAGAAATTTAGTCAATCCACATAGGGAAATTTCTACATGGAAAACACAAAAAGTAATTAAATTATTCAATGTTATTTTGCACTGGCACTGTCGAACCCAAAGGTTCATAACAACGCAGACATAAGCTCTCAATAGACCCCTATCTTGATATATTTTCCAATCATCTAATATATAAAAATGAATGTTTGTTTGTTTGTTCGTACTTTATGTGCGGCCATACTGTTGATCCGATTGTGATAGGGCATTTTGCGAAATGTTCAGGAGATTCCCGGGATGAACATAGGCTGCAAGAGAGTTGTCATACTCAACTCCTACACCCTTAAAAATTGCCCTTTGTAGTGGAAAACGTGAAAACAGTAGCTCTTTGGACTCTTAAATGGCATATGCTACCTAAACCATAACAAATACACAAAATTAATGTACACAGAATTGAATATCTCAAAAAGCTCTACAAAAAAAATCCGCGATAGCGTATTTTTATCTCTTACGGATAACTCACAATAACCATTTTTGTCTTTCATTGATGCCAAGAAGATCGAGACAAGTACGTAGATTCCTGTGCAAGCATAGCAGCACATAGAGGGGGTTTCTTTAACGGACGACTGACAATAACGAATTTTGTCTTTTAGCTCATTTATGCCAAGAAGATCGAGATAAGTAGATTTCCTGGCAACACTGGGTAGTCAACACGGGGAATCTTAAAATAATTACGATATACATTTATAATAATTTTACTTATTTTTTAGTATGTGGCACATGCCTCGCTCATCAACGTTTGCACCATATTGGTGCTGGATCAAACTATTGTTGTTGATAAATATTTTGAATAGAAAACATAGATTTCTCCAATTAAGATATCTTTGCCCGGGCCCATAAAAGGCAAAGATTAATTCAACTTTCATTAATCATCATCTGTCTTTCAAGTATTAGGCCCAGTGGCCTGTTACGGTCTCCCGCCATCTCCGAAAAGGTCGACCCACAGATCTTCTGCCTCGAGGAATGTAGTGAAGAATTTGTTTTGGTATTCTGTGACGATCCATGCGCTGAATATGGGCTAGCCAATTGTTTCTATATTCTTGGAGGTATTCAGATATAGGTACGATGTTTAACTCTCTGGCTATTGTTGAATTTCTTTGGTGGTCTAGAAGGCTATAACCTGCAGTTCGTCGCAGAAATTTCATCTCCGTGGCTGTAATATGACGGTCATCCTGAGTTCTGATGGTCCAAGCTTCACTGCCATAACAGATTATGGGTCTATCGATAACTTTATAGATTTTCATTCTTGTGTGTCTCTGCACTTTTGATGGTTTAAAAACTTGGTTGATAATTCTTAAAGCTTTATTATAGTTTTGTATTTTAAAGGATATATCACATTCCTCATTATAAGTTAGATTATATCATAAGTATTTAAATGAATTTACTTGCTCTAATATTGAATTCTGAATACAAATTTTACTTCTTATTGGGAATTTCCCTTGAAAGGCCATAACTTTAGATTTTGTTGTTGATATTTCCATGTTAAATCGTTCGGCTATTATATTAAGATGATGAGTGGAATATTGTAATTCATCTTCATTATTGCCGAAAAGAGTCTGATCATCTGCATATAAGAGTGTGTCTAAAATTGCGTGTCTTGAGAGAGGAATATTACCATGAACTGTCAATCTCCAGTGTCTGATGATAGCATTAATGTATACATTAAATAGAAGTGGTGATAGAATTTATTTGTTTCCAATCTGACAATTCTGTTCTTATTTGTACTGCTATGATGTTATTTTTATACAGATTAAAAATTAATGATTTGCTAAACATGTAATATGTAGTAAGCTACAGGCTATAATCGTGGAAGCTTTAAGGAAAGAGGAACTCACATATGCTTGAGTAAGCTTTGGAATTTTACCTTCATATTTGACTTAGACTAGTTACTAAATCAATAGGCATAACTATGTAAAATAGATAACTAAAGTTTAATGCGAGTCAAGAAACAGTCAGATATAACAATTAAATAAATAAAAGATAATAGTTTGACATAGAAATTAAGTTAACAAAAGAACATAATACTATCATCGATCACCTATATAAAAAAAAACTGTTCTTATTATATCGGTATTTCTTCCAAGTTCACTGTTGTTTCCTATATTCATCTGTGGTTTTGAACCAAAATTATTTCTAAACACATTATTTTTATATACCCCCTCCTTTTATCTCAAAATAAATGACAATGTTTGTTTAATACCCACATTTTTCCTTTGATCTTAAAGTAAAATACCATTTAATATAACTTGAAAATGTTGTTTTATATGAGTTGTATTAATTTTAAATTTTAAGCAAAATTGGGATGACAAAAGTCCCCGTCATGTATGATACGTAGCATGCGTTTCTAGATTAGGTCCTATAAATAATTTATTTCTGCACCTCGATCATCAATAGGCTGAAGAGGACACTTAAGTCCCTCTAGCGGACCGCGGGCCCAACTAGTTGATTCCACCTGGCAGAATGAGTGTAAACTCCACAAGCCAGGGAAGAATGGGTAAGGGGGGCACTGTTCTTCCAACACTTTGTCTTGTCTTGTCTCGTTCCTGTTTGTTTCAAGACACAATTATGAATTCTGCCACTTTTTCAAAATGTATATCATTTCCTACTAAGTTAATATATTGCCTATATAAGAAGGAGAAATTATATAATTGTCCAATGAAAGTGGAAATGTTCATATTAGTTTAATGATCAGTTAAACATTTTATTTTTAGGAAACCAAGTTAGAAAATTAATATGATGCGACGAAGAAAAACTAAGAGAAATTGAAGATGGTGAGACAAAACAATTTTACAATGAATTCATTCAAGTAATCCCAAGAGCATAAGAAAGTAAAATAAACTGTACGAGGTGGTGAAAATATAGAAGGACGTTTCCGGTAAGAATATTTTAACAAGAATGTTGTAGCCTGGATGGATAAAATGAAACGGTCAATTTAATTAAACAATTATACATTAATTGTGTAAACTGTAGCGGCAGAAACAGGTATTTTCATATCTATTTAACTATTATATAATGTAATTTAATATGCATTTATTTGTATGCTCAAGAAAACACAACTTTAAGCAAAATCACGTACAAGTTGTATATATATTCAATTGAAAACTTCTTGAAGAAAGAAAATATATTACATAGTAATGAATTCCTTTATAGAGCAACTAATTTCAGCTAGTTTTATGTCACGTGACATCGTTTATCCTTGAAGAGAATTAATAGGTGCATCATGCGCATATAGTACAACACATTCGTCCTCGCTTTGATAACATTACAGGGTCACATCCGCTGTACTTGTGATACTGCAAAACGAGAGGTTTTCTGGAAGTGTAATAAAGAGACGTAAATAAAAAAAAATAATTCCGCATAATCAGACATTGTTTGACGTAAAATTGGATAAAGTTGAAAGTTAAGGAACATGACTATCCTTGTTTGACAAAAGTTCCACAACGTTTCGTCCAGAGAGTTTTGCGGATGAGAGTAGTACGTTTGGTGAATCCTATTTTAATATATGTTTTCTATTGGATTTTGAGAAGGTTTTGGTTTTACTGTTTACGAAAAAAATGAACTTATAAAGACCAATATCGAGATGACATCATTCGAATGCAGGTTACTATAGTTTTCTGAGAGTTGTGCCAACGTGATGCCTTTCTTGTTTTACAGGCTGTCAAAGTGAATCTGCAGATGGAATGCAAGTGCCACAGAGTGTCCGGCAGTTATACGATGAGGGTTAAAATAACTTTTCCAAATTCATAATTCCCACAAATATTACCATTAATTTTTAAAATTCCTATACGACACTCGATAAAAAATTATTTATGGAAATTAAACTAAATTAATTAATTAAGTACTCTGCAAAGGTTTATGATGGCTTCCTTAACGCTAAGGTAAACACCGGAGTAGTCCCCGCTTAGATTCACCAGTAAACTCATATATTTACTCTATAATATTCCAAATTAAAAATTAAAACGAAGCACAACTTTTCAAATTTATAATTCCCTCAAATATTAAAATTTATTTTCAAAATTCCTATTCGTCACTCGATAAAAGAAAATTAATTAATTAATTAAAAAAATAATCTAAATAATTATTTAACTACTCTGTTAAGGTTTCTCGTGGTTTCTTCAGCTCTAGGGTAAATACCGCAGTTGTCCTTCTTAGTTCCACCAATAAACTCACATATTCACCCTACACATATTCAAATATTAAAACTAAAACGAGGGATAACTTTTCCAAAAAAAAATAATTCCCTAAAATGTTAAAATTAACTTTCAAAATTCTTATTCGTCACTCGATAAAACTAAATCAATTAATTATTTAACAGAATTAAAGTAAATTAATTATAGAATTACCCTGCTACGGATACGGGTAGTTTCTTTACCGCTAAGGTAAATGCCGGAGTAAGCCCCTTAGCTCACACCAGTAAACTCACATATTTACCCTATAAATATTCCAAAATCAAAACTAAAACGAGGGATAATTTTTACAAATTTATAATTCCCTCTAATTTTAAAATTAATTTTCAAAATTCCTACGACACTCGATAAAACAACATTAATTAATGATTTTAACAAATGAAACTAAATACATTTTTTAACTATTCTGCAAAAGTTTCTGGTGATTTCTTTAGTGCTATATACATTCCAGAGTAGCCCCCTAAGTTCTACCAGTAAACTCACATATTTACTCTATAAATATTCCACATTCATAATTAAAACGAGGGATAACTTTCCAAATTTATAAATCCCTCAAATCTTAAATAAAATGAATTTTCAAAATTCCTAATCAACACACGACTTAAAACATTACTAATGTATTATTTTTAACCATATAAATTAATACACAATAAATACAATAAATCAATGAAGCCATAAAATAAATAAATTATTGAACAACACTGCTAAGTTTTTTTTTTGGTGGTTTCCTTAGCGCTAATGTAAATACTGTAGTAGTCCCCTTTGTAAACTAATATATATTCACCTTACTGTAGTAGTCACCTTTGTAAACTCATATATTCACCTTATAAATATTTAAAATTCAAAATTAAACGAGGGATAACTTTTCCAAATTTATAATCCCTCAAATATTGAAATTGATTTTAAAAATACCTATTGACACTTGATAAAGAACATTAATGAGATATTTTAATAAATTAAACTAAATTAATTTAAACTACTCTGCTAATGTTTCTGGTAGTTTATTTAGCGCTAAAGTAATATCCGGAGTAGTCCCCCTTAGTTCCACAAGTTTACTCACATATTTATCATAAAAATATTCCAAAATCTAATCTAAAACGAGCTATAAGTTTTCCAATTTACGATTCTCTCAAATGTTAAAATTAGCTTTCAAAATTCCTACTCGACACAGGATAAAACATCATTAATTAATTAATTTAAAAAATTGAACACATTAATTATTACACTACAATATATAATTTACCTTAGTACTAAGGTATATACCGGAATATTATCCCTTACTTTCAGCAGTAAACTCACATATTTACCCTATAAAATATAACAACAATTAAATCTAAGGCCGGTATTCTTGAAACCAACTCTCCTCTCGAAGTGAGTGACATGTGAGTGGCTCCGCCTTACTATGACGTCGAGAGTATTCTTGAAACCAACTCTCGCTCAAAACTCTCGTTTTGGCCACGCCTAGACGGGAACCTTTACCAAGTGGAACTTTTACTGGAGTGGTGTCATCATCTGTTACCCACATTTTATCACTTGTCATATGAGCATTAATCCAAGTCTCGTCGAGATATATAATATTTTTTCCTGAAAAGTACGAATGTCTTTTATTGTATATAAATATTGGTTTCTCTTTAAAATTGTGCCAGAACGTTCAAGTAAATACGATCTATTATTATTGTATTTTTTCTTGAATTGAAATCCTATATTTTTTATAATTTTTCATACTGCCCATCGAGTCAAATCACCTTTCATTTTCGCCTTGCATGTTCTGAGAATGTCATTAAGATTTGGGATATATCCCTCATTATATAAGCTTAGGACTAATCTTCTTATAGCATCGCGATCAAAACCATCTACATGTGTTTTCTTACACTCACGAGGACGTTTCTTACTCGGATTTTTAAGTTCATTTGTCTCCCGCTTTTCTTTCAGAATTCCCCCTATAGTAGCCGTTAATGTTATTCTCCCACCTCATTCTTGATCTACCAACTGGGCGTTTTCCATCTGGTTTTTTCCTACAAGAAGCTTCCATGCACGTCTTACATTCCCCATTCGTGCCATATGTCCTATCCATCGCAGTGTATGAGACGTAACTGTTCTTATTATATCTGGCTTCCTATAAATATAATGTATTTCACTGTTATGTAGTTTTCTCCATTCACCTGTCTATTCATCTCTCTTTGGTCCAATAATTTTCCTAAGAACTTTATTCTCAAAATATTTGTTATCTCCTTTCCTCCCTTAAAGTAAGAGTCCATGTTTCGCATCCATATAATATAACTAGTAGAATAATAGTTTTATATATTTTCAGTTTAATGTTTTTGAAAGGAGTTGGGACGTCAAGAGTCCCTTTAATGCATAATAGCACGCATTTCCAGAATTGAGCATATGTTTAATTTCTTTGTGCATCTCATTCCTATTTGTGATTATTGTTCCTAGGTATTTGAATTCAGTCACTTCCTAAAAATTTCCCTCATTTGTCATTAGATATTTATTGATTTATATAAGTTTTATTTACATAACTTACTGTTATTAACTACATCACATTGTACATAGTCTATGTTCTTTAGTTGTTACTTTTTTACTAATATTTCTATTGCCCCATCATATGTTTAACGTTTTCATTATAACGTAAATTGGTCTTTTAATTGAATGCATTGTAAATGAGACCATGAATATTAAAACTGGTCATGTCCACTGTTGATGCATTTACATGTGAGCATATCTACTGATAGCTCAAGAGTATATTTCGGTTCGTAATTTTATTTTTCTAGTATTATCAAGGGTCTATTAAAATAAACAAACTATTTGTTCTATATAGGCCTATACTATTTATAATTTACGGATTTAAACAGTATCAAGAAGAAAATTTCACTTTCCCCGAAATGTGACATCATGCACATGCTCCATTTTAATACTCAAGGACTCGAATATAAAATCAAGTAATGACAGGTAATTTGTCCCGTTAACGTTTTATGTATAATAAATCGTTCGTCATGAATACGTTTCACCCATAGCAAGTACAACACACATGTTTCATAATTGAGGAATGTTTGTGGGAAACAGTATAAGTGTCAAATCAAACATTTAAAAAAATCCTGTGTGATGTTTAATTTCCTTTTTTTCTGATTAATAATAATAATAATAATAATAATAATAATAATAATAATAATAATAATAAATGTGCACTCAGGTTGAGCATTAGTGGTGGTTTAGTCTTTGCTGTAGTCTGTAATGGGTTTTGTCCTTTTCGCACATGTTATGATGTGGTATTTGCCACATCTCTGTCCACACAACACACATTTTTTTCTGATTATGGATACAAAAATAATAGATCCTCCACAAGAAAAATATTTTTATGAGAATTAAACATTAATTTGAGATTTTTTTGTTTCCTAAAAACAATATTCTCATTTTGTACTCCTCATTGTTGGGTTTGTGTGCGTCTGCCGTTGTTCATCCTATCTGTGGCAAATCACTTTGGCAGTAGAACCTCTGGAATCAACCTGCAGATGTAATAACATTTCTTCAAATCGATAACCTCATGGACATGGCTTAGAAGAATCTGGGAAAAACAACAAGGACAATATTTTCATAATTTTATATTAAACACTCAATTGTCAGATGTCACCTAATGTCAGAATGAAAAGATAAGGAATCTCAAATTCATACACATAACTTACTAATTAGTCCTATTTTAAAAAAAATCATAAATTAAAATATTAATTACCTACTTCACCGGGAATTTAAAGATATTTCGCGATAATGATGTTACAAGTCAGTAACATTTCCTAAACATAAGTTTTCTATATGGCGCTACATAGGAACTAAGATACATATTCAATGAACAGCATATACGAAGTTACTCTCTGTGACTTTTACATAATGAAAATAAGTTTGAAGAACAGACAAAAAACAACACAGAAAGAAGACAGCAATTAAAAGTAGAGGAATTAAACACAACAATAGTGAAATACAGAACAAACCGGAAAGAACACTTGGCAAGGATGACCGAGAACAGAATACCAAAAGCAGCATACAACTATTCATCAAGATGAAGAAGAAGTTTGGGAAGACCAAAGAAAAGATGGAAAGAGCAAAATTTGGAGCCGGAACAGGCTAGCAAAAGTCTAACCGTGACGAAGAAGAAGAAGAAGAAGAAGAAGAAAAGTTTCTCGTCTTTCCTTATGATCCATTAATTCAATCTGAAATATATTTGAACGTTATAAAAATAGGGTAAACTCGGCAGATTCGGGACACGGGGTAAATACGGACACTTATACATTTTGTTCTCTCCACTGAAATCTAAGATTTCCAGTGAAAGCTCTGGCATCTGTCGACTAACCTCTGTACTTCATGTATCAAAATCAGTTGTGTAACATTTTGGTTCTCGTTTGGTTGTCCGAATATTTCACAAAAAGAATTGGTGTTCCAAGTAACTGAAATTATAGCTTCGTGTATTTAATATTTTATTTATTTTTTTATTATGCGTGTCTCTTATTGACTAGTGGTTCGATTACGAATTAATTTTTGGTAAATTATTAAGAATTTATCCCCAAAGAGATTCCAATAATTCCTGTCTTTGTATATAATGGTTTAGGTGTTGCCAGCCTATGAAAATGTAAACACTGCATTTTGGGTGATCAGGGACAGCGTATTTCACTAATTTATTTATGACTATTGTATTGCAAATGTGTAATTCTGAACAGAGTTGGACAGAAGTTGATGTGCATAGAGCTATTAAAGCATTCCGTCAGGGGCGGAGATTGTATCATGCGGCAGAGTTATTTGGAGTGCCTCGATCATATCTTCACCGTCTCCATATTAGTGAAAGTGACGATCTTCTGGAAATAGCAGTTGGTATTGTAGCATCACTATGATGGTTGTCGAGCGGCTCGCTTTGTTTCCCCGCAGCTGTTATATATAATTAAATACAAAGATGCCGACTACCGCCACTATAATAATTCCGCATGTTAATCATTTTCAAGCATTGTCGCGCGGCACCCGCTTTCATATAAACGGACAACAATCATAGCGACGCGATAATACGAAGCATTCTTCCATTGTGTGCGTGTGGATTTAAATTAAATTTCAACAATGTAAGAAAGGCAGCTTTTTGCTTCGCTGAGAAAAATACAGTAAGCACAAATTTATCGTCGTCAAAATTTGAATAAGAAGTAGAAAATGATGATGACACTGGAGACGCGGAACAGAATAACATTATGTCTGGCTTCTGTTTATAAAATATAGTTTTCCATTTCATAAAAAACTGAGAGAATGTTCTCGTGGCAAAGGGCATGAATGGTATCATGAAAAATATATTAAAACTGAGGGAAGAAAAAATGATAGGCCTAATATAAAGAAATAAATCTTATTCTATGGTAGTCTATAAATATAACTATGTCATAAAGTTGTGTTTAAAATGTCTGAGAAATAATCATTTGACCTAATAAAGTCATCTGAAAACTATCCCAATTCACCCAAAATACTGTCCCTATTCATTCTAATAAACTAGGATGAATAGGGACGTGGAATATAAATGCCAATAATTCCTTATGCATTGGATTGATAACACTATAACTGGAACAAAATGTTGACAAAATAGTGTATTAATCATGAAGTAAAAAACATAAATGTTTTACCGATAATAAAACCAATATAGATTTTTTTTATGTTTGTCCCGATTCATCCGAGTTTACTCTATTATATAATGTTTCGATATATTGTAGTAGGCCGCGGTGGTCTAGAGCCTCTTGAGTTCAAACCCAACCGGGGTCAACGGAATATTAGAGTGGAAAAATCCAAGAAACAAGTCATCCAGGAGCGACTTTAAGCCGTGAGTCCCGAGTCTGAAGACTTTCAGGCTCGTAAAATAATCGTAATACAGAATAAGAAGGCCTCTGTGCAAAATACAACTGATCTTCATCCGTCTAAGTAATACCTTAATTGTCTACTAGATGTCTCATTAAGGCGATGTGCTAATCACATGTCACTCGTTGACATCTGCAAGTAAATAAGCGCAACCAAATTAACTTGATTAAGAAACTCCCTCTAGGGAGCCCCATGTCTCCATGTGGGACATATTGGGACCCAGTATACCGTACATACATACAATATATTGTAAATATATCGATAGGAGTAAGTATATATTAGTTATAGCAGAAATCAAATAAAAAGTGCCGGAGAAATACTCGGTGATCCCGATATTTAAGTCCCCTAGAGAATGATTGTGGCCAGTTACATCCCATTCACTTGGCTCCATTTACTCTACGAAGCGAGTGGCATGATCTGCTATTTCTGACCATGAATATCAGGGGTTCTTGATTTGATGTCTTATTTCCACGTCGAAGTTCAGCCAACTTTACAGTGTTGATATGTATAATTTCTAGCAAAATAATTATCTTCTGTAAAACAAAAAATAAAATATAAATATTTTTAAAAAAATTTCAAAAATATATAGGCCTAATATAAAATAGGTATATTGGAAATATAGATCCTAGGTATAAAATTAGCTTCGAAAAATCACGTTCCCAAAATATTGTTGAATCAACTGAATATACACTTCGGAGTTATTTAAACACAACAGTAATACCCACAGTACAAATTTAATATACATTTATTTGCTTATCCAACTATTGCTCAAGAAAATACAACTTTGAACAAATTCACATACAGGTTGCTTTATATTCAATTGAATGTTTCTTGGTGGAAGTAAATTTATTACACGGGGTCTAATGTATGTGTTCATCTGTCAATTTACATTTTTTTTTTGCCATTAGACACAAATTTACCTCTAAGAAAATTCGTAGGTTGTTCATACAAATGAAGTAGTACACCACCTTCATCCTGGAATATTGATAACATTACACAAATCCTACACTTGTGATACTGTGATACTTCAAAACGAGAGTATTTTTTCTGGAATTGCAATATATCCATCCATCCATAGTAATTCTGCCCGAAGGCAGGTCCTTCACTGCAATCATAGCATTTTCATGCTATGCTTGCAGCTTTACTAGGGAATTGTAGGTGTGGTAGCTTCCCGTTGCTTCCCACACCGGTGAAGGATGATGATGATGATGATGATAATGAAAAGGATGATGATGATAATGATAAGGATGATGATGATGATGATGATGGCCATATGATTTCGGGGACCGTTTGGGCCTTGAAGTTTTCCTGACATTTGTCTTACAGGTGAGGAATAACCTCGATAAAAACCTCACCCAGAAAAACTATCTCGACCGGCGATCGAACCCGGGCCCGCTGCGTGACAAGGCAGCACGCTACCTCGAGACCACAGCTGTGGACTTGCAATATATTATATATATATATATATATATATATATATATTATATATTTATTTATTTATTTAGCCTAGTGGAATTAAGGCAATATGGCCTTCTCTTCCACTCACCAGAACAAGCATATGTTACATTAAATATAGCAACATAACAATCACGAATAACTCTGATATTAAATACTAAATAAAGTTTGTCCATCGCTGTGGTCTCGAGGTAGCGTGCTGTCTTGTCACGCAGCGGGCCCGGGTTCGATTCCCGGTCGGGCCAGGCTCCCGGATGAGTTTTTTTCTGTTTTTTTCCTCACCTGTAAGACAGATGTCAGAAAGCTTAGGGCTCAACGGTCCCCGAAAATCATCCGGCCATCACCATCATCCGTATCATCATCATCATCATCATCATCATCATCATCATCATCATGATCCTTCACCGGTGTGGAAAGCAACGGGAAACTATCACATCTGTAATTCTCTAGTAAAGCTGCAAAGCATAGCATGAAAATACTATGAATGCGGTGAAAGACCTGTCCTTGAGCAGAATTACTATGGATAGATGGAAATGAATATTTGATCAATAAGAAAATATCTATAAGATTAAGATCGACTATTTAACTCATGCCCCAAATGGGAGTCAATGACCAATCACGTTTCAATGATTTCTGTTTTACAACCAATCAGAATCGTGTTTCACCAAATATTTATCAGTGTTATAATTACCATATTAAAGAAAGCTCCTCCTTACAATATTGCGTTCCTTTGGCAATAAATAGTATGATCTGGTTGCAGTGATAAACAAAAGAAGCAGTAGAAGCGTACCTATCGTTTCTCATTTGTTTTCAAACATCGCCGTTTACATTAAATATATAAACATTTTAAAATAACTATAGTTAAATAATGATTTGTGAGTAAACAGCTTAATTTTATTCGTTAAATAGTCCTAACAAATGCCACTCTTGATTTCCAAATTCTCTAGATAAATTCACTCCTCACTCGTGAATTTATCGATAATTTGGAAATCACTCGTGGCATTACTTACGATAATACATTAATGTTAATGATAATTACCATTAAAACTAAAGTCAGTGATAAAATGTGTACAAGTAAGGTAAATTATATTGTTTGGTAGACTGTCCCTATCTAGTATACATACAAAGAAAATTATGAGATGTAGAAAATTAATTTGTCGGTTGTACAATATTTAAAACAAACAAATGAAAATATCTGTTAACCTTAACACTATTTTCATAAAATAAATTATCACTTCTTAAAATAATACTATAAGTGAGGTGTATAAGTTAGTTTGTTATTAAATAACTATTCAGTTTGTTTTTTAACAATGTTGTAGTTTGACAGTCTCTGACTTAGGGCGGAAGAGTATTCCATGTTCTGGCAAGTGAAACTGTAAGAGATAGTAAATAATACACAGTGTGATGAGGAGGGATATAAAGGACAATGTGCTGATGGGATCGAGTGTCTAAATTATGTGTGTCGGAGAGTCTAATAAAGCGGCGTGATAAATAGTTAGGTGATGATGTGTGAAGAATTTTATAAAGAAGGGATAGGGAATTGACAATTCTACGATCTCTTAGACGAAGACACAATCATTTTTCCAGGGACGGTGTAATGTGGTTAAATTTGGAGAAGTAAATAAAAAATCATTATTCCTCATAAAGCAATATTGTTTGGCTTAAAATGGTTGAGGTTGTAGTAAGATAGGCCCTATACGACGAACATTGAATTAACAAAAGTTTCACAAAGTTGTGTCCAAAACAGCCGTGTGGCTGAGAAAAAATGTGCAGGGTGAGTGTCTGCATAAAGAATAAGCGAAACTTGAATGTAAACAATGCACTTAATCAGTACCAACAGGAAATGACATGATATGTTTGAACATACGCCAGATTCTAAAATATATTATAAATTACAATATAAATTTACTTTTATAATGTTTTATAGTGAAATAGTACCTGATGGTTCCATGGCATCTGAGGACTTGCAGTGGTGCCGTGCATTCAATTCTACCTGAAATACAGTTACATAATATGAGTACTGTAATCTAATTCATGATAATGGAATTAGACAAATGAGTATTTATAAATACCTACCTACTAAAAGTTGCTCTAGTGCCCTGGCACAACGGGGATCCCGATATTTAATCCCCTCAATTACGGGTAGCCTATTTATACTCCAAACATTTACTCTACCAACCGTGACGCGTGATCAAAAAGTCAAAAGAAATAATACTGTGTTGCCTGTCAGCTTCAGGAGAAACCGACGAGGGGATGAAGACCAAGTCCGTTAACCCCAAAATTAATTTAATATGGATTGGCAAGGCAATAGTAATTTAATATGTTTACAATACTGTTGCAATCATTGGCGTCATGGCCAATACAAGCTATACAGGCAGCTATACAAGGCTCCGGTTACCTAACAAGAAATGTGTTTGTATAATTATATTCATTTCCGAGGACTGGAGTTTAATTTGTGTTAAATGATATGGATGATTAATAAATGGGTATACTTCAGTGGGAATGTGTAGTTAGGTCAGTTCTTCAAGTCAAAATAGCGACGAAGACTAGCTCATCAGATGAGTCTCGGATGAGTGAATGGAGGGCAATGATCCCGTGTAGAGAGTGTCCTAGATTATCGGTAGAATTGTAGGGACTTCGAAAAATTGTGTACGATTTTTACTTGTAAAATGTTTAGTGATGTGCTGTATGCGGTCCACCGCGCGCTGATGTAGTAAAAAAGCTGCAGCTGTCGTTCCGAACCAGAAATAAAATATTCCAATTTTCTTCCGTTTTCCCGGCTATTGGTGAGTTAATGAGGAATTTGACTCTACTGGTGAAAGTAAGTGGGATTACTCCGGTGTCTATCTTAACGCTAAGAAAACTACCAGATACCTTAGCAGAATAGTTCAATAATTAATAGAGATTCATTTTCTTAAATATTTATTTAATTTTGTTTTATCCAGTGTCTAATAGGAATTTCGAAAGTTAATTTTTAACATTTGATGGAATTATAAATTTGGAAAAGTTATCCCTCGTTTCAGTTTTGATTTTGGAATATTTATAATGTAAATATGTGAGAGAATCTAGTGGAACTAAAGGGGACTATTCCGGAAATTTAATTAGCACTAAAGAAACCACTAGATACCTTTGCAGAATAATTCAATACTTAATTTAGATTATTTGAATAATTAATTAACGTTGCTTTATCTAGTGTCGAATACGAATTTTTAAGTTAATTTTAATATTTATGGGAATTATAAATTTGGAAAAGTTATCCCTCGTTTTGTTTTGATTCTGGAATATTTACAGGGTAAATACGTGAGTTTACTGGTAGAACTAAGAGGGACTACTCCGGAAATTACCTTAGCGCTAAGGAAATCATAAGAAACATTTGCAGGTTATTGAATAATTGATTTAGTTTAATTTAATAAAATAATTAAAGATATATCGATTGTCGATAGAAACTTTGAAAATTAATTTTAAAATTTGATGGAATTATAAAATTGGAAAAGTTATCCCTCGTTTTAGTTTTGATTTTAGGAATATTTATAGGGTGAACATGTGAGTTTACTGGTGGAACTTAGGGGGACTTCTCCGGAATTTACCTTAGCTTTAAGTAAACCACCAAAAACTTTAGCATAGTAGTTCAATAATTAATTTGTTAATTTTGTAAATCATTAATTAATGTCGTTTTATCGAGTGTCTAATAGCATTTTTAAAAGTAATTTTAACATTTGAGGGAATTATAAATTTGGAAAAGTCATCCCTCGTTTTAGTTTGAATTTGGAATATTTATAGGGTAAATATGTGAGTTTACTGGTGGAACTAACGGGGTCTACATCGTTATTTACCTTAGAGCTAAAGAAACTACCAGTAACCTTAGCAGAGTAGTTCAATAATTAATTTAGTTAAAATTTTATAATAATTAATTATACTTGTTTTGGAATATTTATAGGATAAATATGTGAGTTTACTGGTGGAACTAAAGGGAACTTCTCCGGAATTTACCTTCGCGCTAAGGGGAACTAAAGGAAACTTCTCCGGAATTTACCTTCGCGCTAAGGAAACCACCAGAATCCTTAGCAGTGTTGTCCAATAATTAATTTAGTTTAATTTTTTAAAAATAATTGATTAATGTCGTTTTATTGAGTGTCGAATAGGAATATTGATATTTAATTTAACATTTGAGGGAATTATAAATTTGGAAAAGTTATCCCTCCTTTTAAGTTAGAGTTTGGAATATTTATAGAGTAAATATGGAAATTTACTGGTGGAACTAAGGGTGACTACGCTTATATGTATGTTAGCGCTAAAGAAACCGCCAGAAATTTTAGTAGAGTAGTTCAAAAATTAATTTAGTTTATTTTTTCAATAATTATTTTTTATAGATTGACGATAGGAATTATGAAAATTAAATTAATAATTGAGGGAATTATAAATTTGGCAAAGTTATCCTTCGTTTTAGTTTTTGATTTGCAACATTTAAAGGGCAAATATCTGAGTTCACTGATGGAACTAAGGGGGACTATTCAGGTATTTACCTTAGCGCTTAGGAAACCACCAGAATTATTTGCAGAGTAGTTCAATAATTAATTTAGTTTAATGTACTGAAACAAGTACTCAATGTTTATTTATAGAGTGTCGTTAGGAATTTTGAAAATTAATTTTAATACTTAAGGAAATTCAAATTTTCAAAAGTTATTCCTCGTTTTAGTTTTGGATTTGGGATAATTATAGGGTAAATATGTGAGTTTACTGGTGGAACTAACGGGGTCTACATCGTTATTTACCTTAGCTCTAAGGAAACACCAGAAACCTTAGCAGAGTAGATAAATAATTAATTTAGTTTAATTTTTAAAATAGTTAATGCATGTTTTTTATCGAGTGTCGAATAGTAAATTTAAAGTTATTTTTAAAGTTTAAGGGAATTATAAATTTAGAAAAGTTATGCCTAGTTTTAATTTAGAATTTAGAATATTTAAAGAGTAAATATGTGAGTTTACTGCTGGTCTAAGAGTGGCTTCTCCGGAATTTACCTTAGGGCTAAGGAGACCACCAGAAACCTTAGCAGAGAAGTTCAGTAATTAATTTTGATTAATTTTTTTAAAGAATTAATTAATCTTATGTTATGGAGTGTCGAATAGGAAATTTGAAATTAATTTTAACATTTTACAAAATTATAAGTTTGCAAAAGTTATCCCTCGTTTCACTTTCGATTGTGAAATATTTATAGGCTAAATATAGGAATTTACTGGTGTTTTTAAGGGGGACCACTCCGGGATTTACCTTAGCGCTAAGGAAACCACCGGATACCTTAGAAAACATTATTTCAATAATTAATTTAGTTAATTTTTTTAAAGTAATTAATTAATTTTGTTTTATAGAGTGTCAATAGGAATTTTTATAAGTTAATTTTAACATGTGAGGGAATTATAAATTTTGAAAAGTTATCCCTCTTTTTGTTTTGATTTTGGAATATTTATAGGGTAAATATGTGAGATAACCTAGTGGAACCAAGAGGCACTATTTCGGAAATTTCTTTAGCGCTAAAGAAACACCAGAAACCTTTGCAGAGTAGTTCAGTACTTAATTTAGATTTTTTTTAAAATAAGTAATTAATTTTCTTTTATGGCCATTGGCTGCAGTAATACCTATTATTATAAATTTTATTTTATCTACTGTTGAATAGGAATTTTAAAGTTAATTTTAACATTTAAGGGAATTATAAATTTGAAAAAAATTATCCCTCGTTTTAGTTTCGAATTTGCAATATTTATAGGGTAAATATGTATGGTTACTGCTGGAGCTAAGGGGACTTCTCCGGAATTTACCTTAGCGTTAAGGAAACCACCAAAAATATTAGCCGAGTAATTTAATAATTAATTATGTTTATATTTTAAGTAATCATTTAGGCCGGTATTCTTGAAACCAACTCTCCTCTCCCCCACCTCTCTCACTTTCGTAAGTTGAGTCTGACCACGAGAGTGAGAGATGGTTTTCTTGAAACCATCTTATCCGATCTTATCTCTATCTCAGGCGAGATGGAAAAATGCGTATGTTGGCAATGTTTTTAAAAGTGCATAGAGAAATAATCCATATGATATTGTGAAATATGGCGTCTTTTAAAAATCGTCTGCAATTGTATAGGTTATGGGAATGTGATTGTTTGCCTAAAATAAATTAAACTTATTACAAAAATGAGGAAATAGAATCTGATTGAGGTTAAACATACAATATATGTGTGTAATCAAAACGTATTCATGGCAAAATTAGGATTTCCTACATATAGAAATGTCCAACAATGAAAGTAAAAAATATATATTGCCCAGTTATCCCTTATAAAATTAGTTATCTGAATAGGCCTTACAAGCAACACCAAACATTCATAAAAGTTACGGAGCAAGAAATATTAACAGTTATAATGGAAACTAGAAATAAGAAGGCCGCAGGGCCGGACGGAATTGCCAACGAGCACCTGAAACTGGCGGCACCACATCTAGTACAGACATGGACCCAGTTATTCAACAAATGCCTAGAATGCGGGACCATACCAGAAAAATGGAGACACTCAACAATCAAAATCCTTTACAAAGGCAAAGGCCCTACATCATCACCAGATGCTTACAGAGGCATAGCACTGGAAAATTCATTATTCAAAATCTTCTCAAAGATTCTGACGAAGAGGCTATACGACCTTGGAGACAACGCGATCCCAGAGGAACAATTCGGCTTTAGGAAGGGAAGAGCCACCATACACGCCATAAACAACCTGTTGACAGACATCCAAGAATCACTCAGACACCCCAAAGGTAAACTGTACACAATATTTATCGACTTCACAAAAGCGTTTGATCTACTTGACAGACAGATCATAATGAAGAAGCTCGAAAGGATAAGTGGAGACAACTATTTGTCACGCATCATCAGATGTATTATGGCAGTAAATAAAGTGACCATAAACGATAACGTAACGACATCGGCTCCTATAATACAAACAAATGGAGTTCTCCAAGGCGACCCAATAAGTCCTCTGCTATTCAACATCACAACTGCAGACATCGCACATGCTTTAAAGATGGCAAACAGTAAAGCTACCATATACATGTACGCAGATGATATGGTCCTATGCGCGACAAAGCACAGAGATCTACAGGAAAGTTTCAACACCCTCATAACATGGACAGAAGAAAACGGGCTCCACATAAATAAAAACAAGACAATGCAGATGGTCTTCAGAAAGGGAGGAAGAGTCTCAACACACGAAATGGTGTACTATGGACAAGATCCACTAAAACAAACAAGTCATTACAAATATCTTGGAGTAACCTTCCAAACAACGGGCACATGTTTCAGCAAACATATAACTGAAAAAGCTATTGCAGCCATAAGAGGCATCAACGACATAAAATACATAAACAGACTGTCACTAGATACAGCAAAACAGCTATTCACCGCAAGATTATTCCAATACTCGTCTATGGCCTGCAAATAATATGGAAATACCTAAAGAAAAAGATCTAAAGCAACTTGAAAAAGTAAAAGCCACTTTCCTAAAAAGAGTTCTCGGTGTATCAAAAATACTCCATCTCGACTTGTATATGAACTGGCACGGGAACCATTTCTAATAGAAGAGCTAAGGATATCGCTACAGCTACCGGCAACAATTCATTATGACGAGCTTCTAGCGGAAAGAGTGAGGAAAAGAAGCGAGATTGATTCGGACTTCTACGCCACAGAAGCAATGATAAATCGAACGTGGGCGAACCCTGACCAACCACAGCGGCATGTACTTACTCGATTCTCTATACATGGCTTTCATCACGAGATATGCAAAAAACCAGGATTTCACCAAGCGGACGAATATTGTGTGTGTTCTCTGTGTGGATGTAAATGCAGCCAATACCATTTAGAACTGTGTACGAAAAGGACAAAAAGCTTAAACGCTTACAGCAAGAGAGTATTTTAATGCACATTTGTGCGCAATTCTACTTATTATTAATAGGCTTATATTATTGATAAATATAGTAAGAAAAGTATAAAAGGTCAAATTGTAACATTCCACAGCTTTTATATTTTATACATGTGTATTGTGATGGAGAAAAGCGTACGTTATATGTACGTTATGGGATATCAACAAACCAAATTAATATAATATACGTGATCTATTTTATATCAAATTAAAAACAGTATTAGTGATCCATTTGAGATGGTCTATTTTATTTTATTATGTTATCTTTATGGATAATAGGTATACCTTTTATGCATAACAGGTAATACTATAGGTTCTAATAATTTTGTAGGCCTAACCTTAAAAGTCGAAATTGTAGCAAAATAATAATTTATTATTATGGTTTATAAAATCATTGATAGGTAACTATGTATTAATTTATTGTTGTAATTGTTAATAGAAAACCATTATCAAAATTACACTATGAAGATAATATTTTAAGAACATGGTAAGAAATTACCATCACCACGTTATGTAAATACATCAAATAAATACAAGTTATTAATCAATTTTTGATGGTGCATTTTATTTTCCATAACCTCAAGGTTGAGATTATGGTAAAAAATATACATATGGTATAGGGCTCAACTGCACTTCTACTAGCGCTTGATTTTTCATTTATATTGTCGTAAATTCTTCTTCTGTATTAACTAACATTATTTAATGCTTTAAACTTTTTCAAACAATTTTTATAACATTATTAGGCAATTTTGAAGTATTTATTTAAATATGCAAATCACAATATTATGACACTGGTAGACAATATTATGATGTTATTTTCTCTTAATATTGCAAATATTAGTAATTTAAATTTCACAGCGACATATAGTAATCGATATGTGGTTAGATTGTGGGTTATCGCTGGCTATATAAAACCTGACATATGCGCACTGTTGTTCTATTGGACTTTGAAAATATTCCACGCTAGTTTAAGTGCAGTTTTTTCCGTTTATAGAAACACTGTTAAGTAACTATGTATTAATTATTGCTGTAATTCACCACAAATCTTTAATCACCATGTTATGTAAATTATTAGTATTGTCTCTTCTCCTTATGATCATTAATGCTTCTCCTGATACAAGACTATAGTCATAATTTATAAACTTTGAGTACTCTATCAAGTTGTTATTCTAAAATGTATATATCAAAACAAAAAAAAACAAAGATAAAACATTCTCTTATTATATATAAGCCAATTACTTTGCCCTACAGTCCTATAAGGGGCTTTTATCTAACACCCATCTTTAAAATATGTAGTCATTGCATGAAACATCATTTCAGTTTACTTTTTTTTACCTCATCCTCACATCAACATGAGTTGGCAAAATATGGCCCCTTGAATAGCTAATTGGTTTTTACGACTTATATTGCAATCTCAGGGGCGTTATGAAAGACATAAGATAAATGGCACATTCACTAAAGCCCTCCACTGAACCTTTTCCTCAACGAACTTAATCCAGTAAAAATTTCTTCTACTGTCTACTCAATCTACATGATCAACCCATAACAAACTTATAAAACTTATAGCGACAAATGTATTTATTTTATTGAGAAAATACCATTAGGAAGGTTTAGATGGGAGGATATTTGGATGAATCTTAGGGAACTGCATATTGGAAATAAACATCTGTTTTTGGTGGACATGAGTTTTGTATGTCATGATAAAAGAAACAGAAGTGAATTCTAGTACTTGGACAATGCAGGAAAATGAAATTAAAGAACAGTCCATACTTATATTTTATTGTGGAATTAATATGTATGACACCTGAAATAAATACAAAATATGTTTCATTTGAAAACATTGCTTTTTATTATTATCAGCATTCATAATTACTCATAACAATTATATACAAGAATCAATATGGATTTACATACACGAACATTACACAGCTATCAATGTACATAAACACACAAATTTGTAACACTAATACCTTATATATTATTGTGAAACATTACTATTTACACATTTTTTAGAATATAATACCTCATCGTGTCCACCACTGTGGTCTCGAGGTAGCGTGCTGCCTTGTCATGCAGTGGGTCCAATTCCTGGTTGGGACAAGCTCCGGGGAGAGGTTTTTTTGGGGTTTTCCTCACCTGTAAGACAAATGTCAGGAAGCTTAGGGACCAACAGTCCCCAAATATCATCCGGTCATCATCATCATCCTTCACCGATGTGGAAAGAAAGCAACGGGAAGCTACCACACCTATAATTACCTAGCAAATCATAGCATGAAAATGCTATGATTGCAGTGAAATACCTACCCTTGGGCAGAATTACTATGGATGGATGGATCATAAGGCTTTTAAGTTTCCATACCCAACTTACGGAAAACAAGATAACAAAACAATAAAGCTTGCCAAGGATCTACCTACTTAATCAAATCTAAATTACTTTAATGCAATTTTATGATGGGAATTTACATTATCAGGCAAATAAATTAAGTAAGTCAAATTATTACATCTCACCTCATAAAACTGGGTGATTCTCACAGGACCGGTTTCTGAAGTTATTTCCTCTATCGTCAACCAGAACTCAGACTATAGAGTTAATGGAATCTTGGCTGATGATACAAGCAATAGCTTCAGAAACCAGTCCTGTGAAGATCACGGAGTTTTATGAGGTAACATGTAATAACTTATTTGACTCACTTAACGGAATATAAAATAATAAAAAAACCCATGGCTTGAAAGGCCTAGAAGGCTCTTGGCCTACTAGCTGGCTGTTGGACTCACTTCCACATGAGTTGATCACAGAGATAGAAGATCATTCACCCAGTGTAGGATTGGTCAGCATGTCAGGTCCCCCAGTCATTATAGCTGATTTTCTGAACTTGGAGCCGCTACTTATTGTAGCTACCCAAATGCCTCATGATGCTGAGTGAGCAATGGCCCAATACTGGCCAAAATCACAAGAAAAAATGTTTTCCCCATGGAGACCCGAACCAGCGCAAGTCCGGTAACTCTCTGACAAAGCATCTTGCCTTAACCATTCAGCTATGGTGCGGGACATAAAACAAACAAACTGAATTAAATAAACATGTTCACAATTGGCTATACCAGAAATGTGAATAAATGTGCACGCATTTTAACTTATGTTATCCAATAAATGATAGTGTTAGTGACTTAAAGGACAATTACAAAGTTTATAGCTGATATGTCACATGGAATAGGGCCCTATTTAAATTACATATTAGAACAAATAAAATTTAAGATTAGACAAAATGATATAGTGTTACAGATGCACCAACAATTTAGACGAGGAAATCTGCATTTTTAACACATAATGGTCTATATACACAACACAAATATGTTCACAGCCTTACAGCAGAGGAAGTATAGAAGACAAAAAAATGCACAATACATGATAGTGTAGTGAAAAGAAAGTGTTCATATAATTTTGTCCAATCACAATCCTAAAATTACAAGTAAAAATACAATGGGAAGTAAGTAACTCTATTAGGTCCTTCTTAATAACAAATAAGGTAAATCCGGAGTTATTCTACCTCGTAACTTGTTGTGTTCTATTTGAACTAGTGTCTGTATATAAAGTATACCATCGTCAGCTTTTCCAGAATGTTGAAATTAACATTGTCGTTCCCTCGATGTCCAGAGCTGACAACTTAAATTTCAACAGTCTGGAAAAGCTGACGATGGTATACGTGAAATATCAAAACTACTTCAAATAGAACACCAGTTATGAGGAAGGATGACTCGGTATTCACCTTACTTATTATTAAAAGTGGACATCTATTAGAGCCCTTCTGGCTGTCAATCCATTTGGCAAATCATAAACATCATTCACAACTGGAATAGCATTATTGGTGGCAGATCCTCTATTTCGGCATCGTTTGCCCTCCTCGCTATATTGTGTAACACAGTTGTTGCAACTATAACAGTCGTCGTCATTTCAAGTTTGAGTTATAATTGAAATCAGCTCGTGTTTGTGGGTTGAGGAGAGGTGTCATTAAAATATGATGGCACGCATACCCACTGTCTTCCAGGAGAATGCCAGACACTTCTCCTTCTTCAAATTGGCCACAGATCTTGCTACTTTTGAACATACGACTGTCGTGTGCAGATCCTGGCCAGCCTGTAACGATGTTTATGAATTCCATAGTGAAGTTCACAATGGCCTGAAAATTAAAAAAAAATCCAAGATATAAAAAGCAACTCTGAATGCAATAAATAAATAAATATATATATATTAATTAAATAAAAGTAAAACTTAGTTTTATTCGATTTTCATATTTATTAAGATATAATTCAGTGACAGCTGTTTCGGTACACTGTACTTTCTTCAGACATGTACCGAAACAGCTGTCACTGAATTATATCTTAATAAATATGAAAATTGAATGAAACTAAGTTTTATTTTTATTTAATTAATTAATATGGATTTTCATCAAGTAAACACCAACTCAATTGATTATATATATATATATATATATATATTCAATTTTTCATATTCAAAATTCTTACTATAAACTATGCCGTTCCTAACGAAAAACTATTAATTTTTTATTCATAGCCATTACAAGCACTTCAGTTTTGTCATTGCGTTAAAATTGTGATGGTTTCGTCAATTGTTTTATTGGAAGTAAATTTGGCTCAACTGCACTTTTACTAGCGCTTGATTTTTCAGTTATATTATTGTAAACTATAGCACTTATTTTGTATTTCCTAATATTTTAAACTTTTTCAAACAATTTTTATAACATTATTAGACAGTTTCGAAGTATTTATTTAAATGTGCAAATCACAATTTTATGACACTGTTAGAAATATTGTGATGCTAACTGCTATTTTCTCCACAGAGTATATTAAATAGTCTATAATTTTTCTATTGCTGTTTTGGGTTATCGCTGGTTGGATCAGCATTAGGGAGCGATAAGTAAGTGTACACCCATTTTTAATAAACGTTTGGTAATTTTAATATTATTAATATATCTTTTTAACATAGATTTGGGGATTTATTGCAAATATTGGTCATTTAAATTTCATAGCGATGGATTGTAATCGAGGATGATAATCAATATGGTTCGATTGTGGGTTATTGGTGGCTCTCAAACTCTGGCGCATGCACACTGTTATTCTATAGGACTTTGAAAATATTTCATGCTAGTTTAAGTGCAGTTTTTCTGTAAATTTACTTGTACCTTAATAAAGAAAGAAAAATAATGCTTGAATTGTGACTTGAACCCTGGATCTCTGATTCTGTACATTAGTACAATACCAATTACACCATCTGAGCACCGATAAGAATGTCAACATTTCTTTCTACTTATACAATTCTCGTTCGTCTGAAGACCATCAATACCAACATGCCAATTGGAATCTTTTATTCAGAAGTACTTTTATTGAGAATTTATACATTACTTTTGAACGGTAAAGCTTCATACTTTGAAGTTTTTATTAAATTAACACTTTCCAACCTAGATTAATTAAGGAAGAAAAATTAAGGTTTGGAAAGTGTAAATTTAATAAAAACATGAAAAAAATTAAAATATGGTTATATTTTATTTGTTATTTATGCAAAAATCTATGTTATGTTATGGGATAAATGGTATGAGGTAGTAATCTAGAACAATATTAACACAATACATTTTCAAAATGTTTCTCACTGATATTGGTCTACAAAATCTCCTACTTGGCACAAATTATTTAGGTAAAAAGCATCATAAATCAAGTATTCACCTAAAATGGTTCACAGATGCTGCTTGGAGTTCTGCTTTTATGTGCTATATATTTAAGACAGTGCAACTAATGGCTTTATTTCAATTTTCTTACAATACTGATCAAGGCAACTGAAGCCATGGATCACATGTCGTAGATTTACGACACGTAGAAGAACCTGAACTCTAAAAATAAAGCTTCTAAAAAAAATTAGTTGGATCTTTCATTATCAGTTTTGAATTACAACTCTAATGATGTCAATTAAAGAGCATAAGGGCCTTCTAGGCCTGTTGCGCTTGGAGAGAGGGAGTGAAATAAAATAATAATAATAACACACAAAATACTTGCTTAACTAGTTTTTGTACATACCTGACAGTTGAAGGAGAATACGCCCAAGCTATTTCTGAAGATTTCGGGATATTCTCCTCCAGGATTCCTTATTTTTATATGTGTGCCATCGATGAATCCAACTACACCACGGAAACAAGCAATTCTATGAAATTCATAATGGAGATGACGAACCTCATCTCCATTAGGGAATGTTATAAATTGTAGTTTCAATTCTGCAACAGAGGTGGATACTTTTCTGATGACAGGTGACACAGTACTTTGGCTGATGCCAGGGAGGTCTGCCACTACAGCTGCATACTTCCTGTGAATAGAATTAATAAACAAATTGAATAAATTCACAATTGGTATGACACAATATTTATGCCATAATAAATTTAATATTTGTCTGGCCACACCTTGATTAAGTATTTGTTCCTGAATCGAGGAATTTAGCATAAAATTAAATTAAGCATTATCAGATAATCTTTCATGTGCATAATTTAAAGAGTGAAGCAAATTATGGGTAAACTTTAGTATTTGACTCTCATCTATTCAATGAATAAGTTCTACAGAATCGCACTGCACATGCGCGAATGTTTAATGTAACCTTCGCCAGGTGGCAGGATATAAATGTGAAATCGAAATAACTAACCTTCTTAATAAATTCCCAAACAGTTTATGAGAAACTGACATACACCCATTACACTCTTCCTAACCTAACAAAATAAATTGCTTGCATATTATTCAATAAACTAATCATGCGTATACTAACTTGTCCCAACAAAAACACACGAAATGAAGTTAATTTCTTTAAATTAAATAATAAGGCCCCGTGGGAGAACAGTGCCTTTTTATTTATGCACTTTAACAGTACATAATAGGCATACATATTAAGAAAATACTGTATTTAACGTTTTTCAATCTGGGAAAGTTATTATGATATCTTTATTTCCTCGTAAATACGAAAATAAAGCGGGACTATTTCCTGTCATGACCACGAAGGTTACAACAGTCGTGGAACTATTTCCTGTCATGACCACGAAGTTTACAACAGTCCTTGCTTCTAACCAGCGATATACCAACGATGAGCACCGATGACCACAGATACACCACCGATGACCACAGATATACCACCGATGAACAGCGATAAAACACATATGACCACAATGTGTAAACCACATTGTTACATATTTAACCGCGTAAAATAATAAAAAGGACGTTCCCTGGAATTCACCTACGTTAGAGTAATTGATTTAGTTTCCATTCATTGATTTATGTTTGGTTAGCTTTTAGTTTCCTTGCATTTAAATCCGATTTAAGGCGTAACATAAATGACCTCTCCATATTTGTTATTCTATGGAACATTCAACATGTCTGACGGTTAGAACGTAAAATCAAATTCCACTACTTCATTTCATGATAGGTTTCAATATTTTCACGATGGTTAAATCCCAGAGTTAAATGGTATCATCAACACTTCGTAATATTTTAAATTACATCAAAAATGGCATAAGTCGCGTAAGTAAAAAGCTGGTCTTGTACAACCCCACCAATAATAATAATGTTAAGTATTAAAAAATTAATAGAAATATTGTTTTATTAATTTCTACTACAGTAGTTTGAATGAAGATGTTTCATTATTTGCATTTTCCTTATATTATATATATACATACACATATATATCGTACTATTGAATTACTAATTAATATCCAATTTTGTTCGTTATGTGACCGGAGTTAATAAAAATTTCACTTTTTTGCGTGTAATATACAAACAAAAAAACGATCATGTTAATGATTATACACGAGAGTGATATTTTATTTCTCTACATGAATTATTTGTAATCGGTTTATATAGTATTTCCATACACGTTTGTAATAAACAACACTAGATTTTAAGAAGTCTCACGATGCATATTGAAAAAGTTAAAATATAATGAATCATACAGCATATATTACATGACTTACCTGTATATCGGGGAATATCCTGAAAGAACAGGCGGCGACGGCGATTCGCTTGATCCCGTAGATTTTGTTCAATTTCCACATCTTCTATTAACTTCTGTGCCTCCAAACCCAAAAGATTATTCACTTTTGGAGTTCCGCCATTTCTACTGTGGAGCAGAACAAAGCGAAAGACAGGTATACTGCCGACTTAAGAATTTGACATTTAAAAGTGAGTAAGGGCCGGTTTCACCAACACAGGTAACCGTGTTACCGGTGAATTAAACGGAGCGTTTCCCAGCTTCACTACAATTTGCATTTCACCAACAACAGTAACTTTTTACCGGGAGTTATTTCGTCGTATTTCGTTAGTAGACCGTAACCGCACGAATTTGGTCGGTAGAATCGGAGGGTGATATTAACGGAGGGTGATTCCTATATTAAAATGGCGTGTGAAAGACTGGACATTTTTAACATTGAACGTGAATATGGTTTTAATTATTATTTTGAAGGCCAATTGAATTGAAAATACTCTAGTTTGGGTAGAAGAACTGTGTGAATAGTTTGAAAATTACGATTACAGTGATATCGCAGACTTTCGAAGATACCAGGCCTGTCTACCTGATAGGCTACTGCACATTTGGATCATCGGAGAGGTAAGTTTATTTCATTATTGAAACTGACTTTATTGATGTATAATACCAGTACTTTACACAATGAATTACTAATTTTATTCACTCATGCTTATATATTTAAAACCAAGTTAGTATCGGTACAAAATAATGTGAGGTCATGTTTATTATTTGACTATTTTTTAACAATATATTTAATTACTGATTACAGAATATATTTTAGAAAGTATTTGAGTTTTATTTGATATTCATAATATTTTGAGTTCTTAAATACAGTCGGCCTATTTTTGTTAAAATGGTTAGCAAATAATATAAATCTAGTATGAATACTGTCCTATTATATAAAACAAGTCAGGCATAAATACAAGTAAGTTTAATTCGTTAATGAAAATTATTTTATTCATGTACTTTACACAATGAATTACTAATTTTATTCACTCATGAATACATATTTAAAAGCAAGTTAGTATCATTACAAAATAATGTGAGGTTATGTTTATTATTTATGGACTATTTTTTAACTATATATTTAATTACCAATTACAGAAATATATTTTATAAAATATTTGGTTTTATTTGACATTCTTAATATTTTGGGATATTAAATACAGTAGGCCTATTTTTGTTGAAATTGTTAGCAAGTACCGTAATTTAAATCTAGTATGTATATACCTACAATATAGAACAAGTAATGAGATCCTAGGTCTAAATACAAATATTTCTAGAGATAATTTCCAAAAATGTGTTAATCTTAAATGCCTTGTAGATAATCAGTACCGGTAATATATCTGACATCCAAGACAATTTTCCTGTTATTTAATGTTAGAGCAGTGGGAATTATGCTAAAATTGTATAGTGGCCTAACATATATTGTCATTAATTGTAAGATCAAGTATTTCTCTGAAAACATGTTCCAGAACAGAACAGTCATTATATGTAATGCAGCAGTTTCTCTATTATTTGATTTTATTATTCTAATTCTGTGATACTACTTTTCTTTAAATAATATGTTTTGACGAGTCTTAATATTGTAGACTAAACACCTGTAGCACTAAAAATAATTCATGAAGTAACTGCAGATCAATGATAACATTTGATATATCAGCATGTGCAAATCTATGATACACAGAAGTTACAAATTGTAAGAAATGCAAGTTACTAAGCATACAGGGAAAAACTGCACTTAAACTAGCGTCAAATATTTTCAAAGTCCTATAGAATAACAGTGCGCATGCACCAGAGTTTGTAGAGCCACCGATAACCCACAATCGAACCACATATTGATTATCATCCTGGATTACTATCCGTCGCTATGAAATTTAAATGACCAATATTTGCAATAAGTCCCCAAATCTATGTTATAAAGATATATTAATAATATTAAATTTACCAAACTTTATTAAAAATGGGTGTACACTTACTTATCGCTCCCTAACACTGATCCAACCAGCGATAACCCAAAACAGCGATAGAAAAATCATAGACTAAGTAATATACTCTGTGGAGAAAATAGCAGTTAGCATCACAATATTGTCTAACAGTGTCATAATATTGTGATTTGCATATTTAAATAAATACTCAAAACTGTCTAATAATGTTATAAAATTGTTTGAAAAAGTTTAAAATAATAAATAATGTTAGTAAATACAAAAGAAGAGTTATAGTTTACAAAAAGAAGAGCTATAGTTTACAATAATATAACTGAAAAATCAAGCGCTAGTAAAAGTGCAGTTGAGCCAGCATACAGTAATCCTTATGTATTATACACCAGTGGTAAACTATGTTGATTGTGAAATCTATAATTTTAATTATTGATAAAATAACTTCAGCTAGTTATGAATAATTCACTTGTACTGCTATATGCGTGTATTATGTGAGTTGATCTGTACAACACAATAAGTTTATATTACATACTGCTTTTTTTTTTTTTAGAAATCAAGCCATTTCTCCAATAAATCAGCTGCTCCTGGCTTTGGACAATGATTAGACAAGGGTTCATCATTCAGGAGGGGTCAGGAGATCAACAGTCCTAAGATATTGTCTGCCGAGTCAGTTGTGCCATTGCAAGTTCTCGACTTCAAGCTACATCCCTAAAGACCGGAAGTTCAATGGATTACACAAACAAAGAATAAAGACCTGGTGATGGTGTTGCAGAATAGTTCAAGTAACTTGAAATACTACTTCTCTTTAAAAGTGAAGGCTATTTGTAAATCAAATATGACATTTTGTGACATCATTGCTAGGTGAAGAACAATTTATGGCAAATTATAACATTTGCAACTATTAAGTCTAACAGTTATAAATATTTATACACATCAGTCTTAAATTTAGAACAGCTTAAAAAAATAACTCACCCTAGCTTACATTTCTCATATTGTAAAATGTAACGTTGTTAGTTACGTCATATAACTTTGTTATAATTTCTCTATAAATTATTTTTTTCATAATTGGGTTTGGAGAGATGGATTTCAAGGGTGTCCAAAAGTTAAGGATAATTAGTTCATTTGCCGACTTATTATAAAGCATTTGTCAGAATAATACAAAATTTGGTAAGGTATGTCACAGATAATTAGAAACATGGCACGAAAGAAACAATGGCATGAATACGTCATTCACTTGTCATTTTCACAACAAACGAAAACTGCATTTCAGAATTCGAACATAAAAGTTGAACAACAATGGTTCAAATGATTAGTATGGGGTGTGATTACCCCTGACAGCTACACAAGACTCACATCGACGTGGCATGCTAGTGATGAGGTTGTTCAGGAGTTCGATGCTCAGCAAATTCCACTCCTCATGAAGAGCAATGTGAAGGTCTTGAAGTGTCCTCGGAGGAGGCTGACGAGATGCAATTTGTCTCCCTAAGGCATCCCATGCATGCTCTATAGGATTCATATCCGGAGACCTCGCTGGCCACTCCATACGCTGGATATCTTCCTCCTGAAAAAACTCATCCACCAGTTGTGACCTGTGAGGTCGGGCATTGTCATCCATGAATATGAATTCTGGACCCACAGCTCCCCTGAAAAGTCTTACATGAGGTTCCAGGATCTCTTCTCTATACCGCTGAGCATTAACAGTGCCACCTGCGAAGATGTGAAGCTCTGTGCGTGCATTCATCATTATACCTCCCCATACCAGGAGACCACCGCCACCAAATGGATGTCTTTCCACGATGTTCATGGGGTTGTAACGAGTTCCTTGCTCCCTCCAGATAGTCACGCGATGCGAATCACAGTTCAAGCTGAATCTGGACTCGTCTGTAAATAGCACGCTGCTCCACTGATTTAGAGTCCAGTCGCGATGTTCCTGACTCCACCGTAAACGTGCTCTCTTGTTATCAAGGGTGAGTGGGACGCACACTACAGGCCGCCTAGCATACAGACCAGCAGCTCTGAGTCTTCTATAGACAGTTTGTCTGGATACTCTGATACCTGAGGCGGCCACAAGTTCTGAACTCAGTTGTCTGGCAGACATTGTTCGGTTTCTTCTTGCAGTTAACGCAAGATATCGATCCTGCTGAGGATTTGTAACTCTTGGAAGACCTCCCACTGGTCTTCGCCTAACGTCTCCGGTCTCTTGGAACCGTCGCCATAACCTAGATATAACATTTTGTGGCACATTAAGTGCTATGGAGACCTCAGTTTGTGTCTGTCCTGTTTCTAGCCGCCCAATAATTCTACCCCGAAGCAGAGGGTCCAGATGTTGTCTTTGTGCCATTTTACTGCAATCTGTTCTTACACTACATCTGATAATATCATAACTCTCTTTAAAAATGAAGATTTATGGAACAGGGCTTAACTGCAACAATGCAATTTTCATTTATAATTGCTATTAATTTTTTCATTGTTGAAGAGATATTATAATTTAGTATGTAAACTAAACTAAATGTACTGAGAAACGTTTTGATAAATAATTTTTACTCCTTGCTCCTCTTTAAGCATTTTGATTTTCCGTTTTACAAATTATCCTAAACTTTTGGACACCAGTGTAAATGTTCCTGAGTCTTATTGTTTTGCAGTTTGTTGTATCTGATAGAAACTATAAGATATTTGAAGCAGTAAATAATAAGAGTTTATTTATATGAATTATTGTATAATTTTGAAAAATATTAAATAAAATATAATTTCAAAATAATTACTTCTATGTGTTACCCACTAGTGTTTTCAAGTCATTTTCAAACATATTCCTGTATTTAATGTTTTATTTTAGGAAGTAATATTTTGAGGTTCTTTTAATTAAATTATTTGGAGTCTGTTCATCTTAACTCAATATTAATGTTGATTTGTTCTTGAACATGTTTCGATTATAGCATATCAATGATTATGATATAAGCGAAACATGTTCAAGATAATCAACATTAATATTGACTCCAAATAATTTAATTAATATTCCTGTATGTTACGTTGGAGACTATCTTTTCTTGAGGAAATGCAGTGATGGAATTGAAGACTATAGGGAAAAAGAGAGGTAAGTCAGTAAATGTGATAAAAAAAAATCAGTTAAGGGCACATTCATATAGCTTGAGCAGTGAATTTTATATGGGCTAAATTATGGAGCAAAAGTAAGGCTAGTCACTGAGATTTTTTTTTTTGCAAATGCCCCAGGTTGCCCTTCGACATTCCTGGTGTTCCCTCCTGGCATGGCATACTTGTAACCCACTTCTGAGGTTGGGGCGCCTGGAAGCCAGGGTTACATTGCCCCGATGATATGATGGATGATGATAGTGGTGCACCAGGAGAGTCCCTAATCCCAAGCTTAATCTAAGATGAATATGAATACAATGATTTCGATGGCCATATGATTTCGGGGACCGTTTGGGTCTTACAGGTGAGGAAAAACCCAGAAAAACTGTCCCGACCGGGGATCGAACCCAAGGCCCATTTGATAGTGAAAAAAAAAGGTAAGTCTATAGTGAACAGGGGAAAAGGAAAGCAAGTCATTTTAATCTAACTGTTGCAGTGCAGGTGTAGAGTAATAGAACTGGATTTATTCAATATTGGTCTTATTTGGGAGGAGAATTACATGTACACTATTTTTTCATTGTATTGCTTCATATGTTGTTTTACTAGTAATATTGTGCGAGAAAAGTGAAAACTGGAATCACATACATTCAAAATGAATGAGTATGATCAATAACTGTGTATCTTATGAAAGCTGTAAGAAGAGAAAGAGTTTTTGGCAGGATGAAAGATACTAACAAAAAATTGAGAGCTCAGATTCATGAAACTGGAGACTCCTGTAATTGTAGGTTAAAATATTTAAAACGTATTGATGTAAATCAGCAAAATAAATGAATCAACAAATTCAAAATTTACAATGTTAGAGGCACAATCTTTATATATATTAAAATTAATGTTGGGAAGTAAACATTATGAGGTTATATCATTAATAGTGAGTGGAGAACATATTTTTAATAACTCACGTCATACAATTTCAAATTTATTTGATTTAAGTCCATTGGTTTCGAATTAATTTTTCATTCATCTTCAGTTTATTTTCATGACACCAACTGTTGAAATTCTATGTTTGTTGATTTCACCATGGTTACCTCTAACGCTGCCATCTTTTGGTTGGCTTTATAAATTTTGAAATAAAATTTTTTTCTATAGGAATATCAAAATTCATTGATCAATATTTATTCTTTTGAATGAATATCTTCTCCCAAACTGTTAATTCTAATAGTTTATCCAATTGTTTCAAAAGTTTTGCATCTCTATTAATTTTATAATGTTCTAATAAACTATGTGCAGCAATTGCTGATTTTTCAATTTCACAATTTGAAACAATTGGATAAACCATTAGAATGAACAGTTTGGGAGAAGATATTCATTCAAAAGAATAAATATCGATCAATGAATTTTGATATTCCTTTAGAAAAAAATGTATAATGCCAACCAAATATGGCAGAATTAGAGAATTGGTGAAATCAACAACTGAAAATAAACTGAAGATGAATGAAAAATTCATTCAAAACCAATGGTCTTAAATCAAATAAATTTGAAATTGTATGAGGTGAGTTATTAAAAATATGTTCTCCACTCACTATTAACTTTATATATATGTTTGGTCCCACAATATTAAACAGAGGAGGCCAAAATAAATGAAGATGATGCTCTCCTTCGTAGTAAAGTTTCAGATACAAGGTAAGAATTTCAGATGAAAATTATGCAAATGAAATAAAGATATATGTAAAAAAGTTTTCAGGTTTATAAATGCCATTTCAAAATAGAGAATTGAAAATATCCGAAAATCTATAAATACTAATGCAGAGATAGGCAAGGATATGTAAGGCAAACACACCAACAGGCAGACCAAATTGTCCAAAACTGGTTATGGAACACACATCATTTAAGGGTCCTGAAAGCCATTATAGCATAAAGAAAACAGAAGTTGTATTTACCTGGGGAACTGTGTATTTTTAACCACGTATAACATGTATAAAGACAATTATTCTGAAAACTTTATATCTTCTGAAATGTATTAAACCATTTTCATAACACAGTTCAACATTTAATTTGGATACCCCAGAAACGATTCGTATAGTATCTGTGATGAATTTACTGCTAATAAGAAGTCGCTCCTGTTCAGTTAAGTACCATTGCAAATGAAGAGATGAGGCTGGAGAGGTAATGTATCTTGAAACTGAAAACAAGGTTCACATAGCAAGAACTGAGATTATTTATAACGGCCAGAGGGAAGCATGGAAGAGAAGTACTAAATTTATTTCCATGGATTTTCAGAAAAATCTCCCCTGTCCAAACATCATATATTACAAGCAACGATTTAGCTACTTTTCTTTCAACATTCAAAAGTTGTTTGATAACAAGGTCATTTTCTATATTTATTCTGAAACTCATGGTAGGAAAGGAGCCAATAAGGTAACTTCATTTCTTATTAATCAGTATATTACAAACATCCTTAACCCAAAAATCTAGTAGTTAAATATATTCTGTGAATCTGCAGGAGGGCAAATAAAAATTACATGCTCTTTAGATATTTACACTACATTGTTCATGAGAAGACACATTTGCAGTCAGTTCTTGTCACATTCCCAATAAGTGGACCTACATACCTAGAATGTGACAAGGGTATGGGTCTGATAAAGTCAAACATTTTTAGTGAAATTCGTTAAGACTGGGTTGCAGTATTCCAAAGTGCAACAATGAAAATAATGAATATATGTAAGACAAAAAGAAAACTCTCACTGTTCTTATAATAGGTCCAGGAACAACCAAAAAAATTGAGCTTCCCAAGATCTACTCCAAGTTTCTTCTTCTTCTTCTTCCTTCCAAGTATTAGGCCAAGGCCTGTTACGATCCTATAGAAAATTTTCCCTCCAGCGTTTGAGGGAAATTCTCGTATAAGACTTGAAAGCATAATAATAGTCCCTTCGATTGGTTGCTGGCCAAAGGAAGGATACTCCAAGTTTTACAAATTAAACTAATCTGTTCCATCACAAGTTCATCCGCAGACAGGACGTTCCTATATTATGATTACACCTGAATAACCATGAAGCACAAAGGTTTGTAATCTAGCAATTCTATGCATTGAGAGGGAGAAATGTTGGAATTTTTTTTAAGGACCTCTCATCAGATTTGTTGCTTAATGGCTCCAAATCACCTTATATATATAACATGGCTTGCATTATCATAATCATTTTGCATGTTATTAAATAATTCTTCCAAGAATGAGAGTTTACAGCAGCAACATTTTCAGGAGATGGATTAGATACTTTGTAAACACTGTAATACATGGTCCCAACCAAAATAATTGCTCTTCTTATACCATTAAAATGGCTTGTTCCATGAAAACTTTTACATAACCCAAATATACTAAAGCATTCCAATGATGATGATGATGATGATAATACACTACCATATTATATTAATGTAAAAGTGTTTTTAAATCAATCATTAGGTTAATTTAAAAACAGGCCTAATCAAGAAAAAATATTTTTCGTCGTTACGCATGTTTTATGGATAGTTTCTTATTTCCTATAGTTTCAACGTTTCTATATTAATTCTATTATAGTTTTGAAAATCTTTCGTTGGACATGTTCTTTATTTCTGGCAAATTTTCCACGTGTACTAATATACGTGATCTGTGGAACGTGTTTGTGTTGGTTCAATGTGTTTATTTAGGTTTCTATGGTAACGCGATAAGTAACAAACCAATAGCATTTCTTTCCCCTCCTACAAATTTGTTCCGCTTGAATATGAGGTATGAGAAATATACGATTCAAAATAATTTTAACGGTAAACCGCCCGTTTGTTTACGTCGGTGTTATATGGCGTGGTGAAACGCAAACACGCTTAGTTATTTTTCACACGGTTATGTAACTCGTCGTGAAGGTTAAATTTCACCGATGTTGGTGAAACCGGCCCTTATTGTTGTTCATGCCGGTAGCGAGAGCGGTTTTGTTAATAATGGTCTATTAGTATTTCAGTCGAAGTCAACTAAAGACTAGCACGAAAAAATGGACAGTGATAGATTTTTATCATGGTTTAAAGACCAGCTACTTCCCAATATTCCACCAAATTCATGCATCGTAATGGACAATGCCACTTATCATTCCCGCGAACTTGACAGGGCACCCACATCAAACTCCAAGACATATGAAATGGTTACGGGTGAAAAAAAATACCATTTGATGAGCTCATGGTCAAGGCAACCTTATATCATATAATAAAATTGCAAAAACCTCACTTTAAAACATACAAAATAGATAAACTAGCAGAGACAATGGGACATGTTTTTCGCTTACCACCGTATGACTGCGAATTTAATACGATAGAATTGGTTTGGGTCCAAGTGAAAGATTATGTTCGAAAATATAATACGAAATTTTATATGAGTCACATAAAAACTGATTTTCAAGAAGTCATTCATTCGGTGAATATGGAAAACTGGAGAGAATCTTGCCATCATGCATATAAAAGGGAAGAATTTTATTGGGAACGCGATCAGCTGATGAATAAACTGTCCGATAGATTTATTATCAACCTGGAGGATGACAGTGATGACAGCAGTGACTCGGAGTCCGAATTGGAAACAAAAAGTAATGATGTTGCTGTTGAATTGGAGTGACCTGTAAGTACAGTAATAATTTATACATTTATACATTTTTCCTGGAGTTGATATTATAATATAATATAATTCAAGTGCATGGACGGGTCGTTTCTCTCGTAGACGCTATAAATGTAACATATTTTAGAAACTTCGGCTATTTGCTCCCACTCTCCGACTGGCCGTGCGGCAACCGTTTGAAAATATACGCAGGAAGATTCTCTTAACTGAGCAAACGGACTATACTTGTAATTAAACGAACAAAAATGGTTGCTTGATCCTATATATTTTTTTAAAATGTGCAACCAACATAATAAAATAAAATATAGGCTACAGTTTGTTATAATATTAAATAGAAATAAATGATTCAAAACTAATATTACGAGCATGAATAATTGAAACAAACGTTTATGAAATTATATTTTTTATTAAAATTAACAGGAAACCGATTTATTTCAAATAATAAAAAATATTTGACTTAGCAAGTCTGTTGGCTGCACTTAAAGTAGACGAAATAACCTGCAGTCGTAGCGTTACAAGCGATTGGAAGAATGAAGTAGGTCTAGCCAGGGATTCTATGGGTCTGGCATCAAGTACTAAGCATGATAGTAAAGAAAAAGCGCACAAGTTGTGCATGGAACTAACTAAGGTTAGAGTCTTCCTACACTTCGTTTTCACAGTGATAACACTAATTGCATGTCTCAATTATTGACTTGGGTAGTTTTTCTACATGTTGTAATGTGGTAGCGATTACAACATAGTTCACAAAGTTCACATATACATGTTGAGTTAGGATCGTGGTAGGTCCTCACATTACATACATTGTGATGGTATCCATGCGTTGCTAGGGAATTTACAAAGTGGCGTAGGTCTTGGTTGGTTTCTATCCATGTTCTATTTACCATTGCTTCTGTAGAATCAAATGCGGGCCAGATCTCTATTGTTTTCTGTCTTCTCACATCCATTAGCTTTCCCAAGTTCTCTGTAAATGGTAGGTTAAAATTGGTCCTGAGACCTTCTGTTAGGAAGGTCTCTCTGGAAAGTTCGTACACGAGTCGTGATAGGGTGTTTTTGGATAATCCTAGTGCTGACTTCAGGAACTGGGCTTTCACGGCCTCTATCGTTGACAGGTCTTTTATTCCTAGTTTTTCCCAGATTAATTCTATACCGTAAGTTAAAATGGCTGTGATCTTGGCGTCGAAGAGTTTCATGATGGTTTTTAGAGATAATTTAGATAAAAACCTTATTTCAACGATTGCCTTTGTGGCTGCTGCTGCTCTTGTTTTGATGTGAATCCTGAATGATTTTATTGTCGTTTGGAGTGTCACGCCCAGGTATTTGAAGAAGCTGACTGTTTGGAGCGGTTCATTGTTATATCTTATCCTGTCTTATGGGTTCTCCCACCTTTCCTGAAGTTCATTTGAACTGTTTACTTTGTGTTAATCTGTAGTTTATTGTCATCAGCTCGTTTTAGCGCATTAATCGCATTTTGAAGGTCCTTTTTGTCTGGTGATCCGATGGCCATATCGTCCGCGTGCATGTATAATTTTAGGTTATTTGTTGTTTCCTTTATTTTGTCGGCCAAATCATGCGTCACCATGTTGAACAGTAGTAAGCTGAGTGGGCCTCCCTGTAGTATCCCGTTAGTCTATTTGACTTCATTGGAAGTGGTTACATTGTCACAAATATGTATTCTATTGCTCTCTAATATGGTGTGAATAAGGACTGCTACCTCTTTTTTGTCTGTTAGGGCTTTTACTTTTATTGAGATTATATTTATATTTAGTGTATCGAACGCTTTCGAGTAATCTACAAATATTATATGGTATTTTCCTTGCGGGATGGTTTTCAATGTCTTCTATAATGATCCGGACTGCTTGAAGGGTGTTTCTTCCTTTCCGAAAACCGAACTGCTCTTCTGGGAGTTTGCAGTCAATTTCATTTGTTAGTCTACTTGTTATTACTCTCGAGAGAACTTTTAGGAAGTTATTCTCCAGCGCTAAGCCTCTGTAAGAGTTGGGATCAGTCCTGTCTCCGTTCCCTTTATACAGGAATCTGATGGTTGAAGTTTTCCATCTGTTTGGGATGATGCCTGTTTATCAACTCAGTGAGTGCTGGCAATATAACCTCTGCGGAAGCTTTAAGATGTTCGTTGAAGATTCCGTCTGCGCCTGATGCATTTTTATTTTTCAGATTTCTTAAGGTTTGTTGGACTTCCTTTTCGGTGAATAAGTTGATGTTTGAGTCCGGTAACTCTTGAGTTTTTGGCTCGTATGTTGCATTATTGTTCTCTGTGTTTAGAATCTTGTGGAAAGTGTTTTTCCCAGGTTTCCATGCTTATTTTTCCTGTGGTGTATGTTCTTCTGGGTTTTAAGGCAAATGAAATATAAAGAACCGAGTCCTAAGTACTTCCATTAGCGTCGCCACCCTGGCCGAATCCGTTAGGAAGCTAGGAGGAAGAAATTACGAAGTCGTTTCTCTGGGTTATCACTGGTATCTCTTGGCGAACGTAGTTGCGCGCCATCTAACAGAATTTAAACTATTAGCATATGCGCATAATTAGAAAAGAGAGAAAATATTATTATAAAGTACGCGAATATTTAATAATGATCATCACATTTTCCGTTACTGTTAATTACATAATTTATGAATAAAAAATCATCCCACCCAAAAACTACAATTTGTTGGAGAAAGAAAAAAAGTTTTAACGAATACATTTTCCTGTGCCCATTATTAGGTTTTTATTCGATTCCTTCAATCAACTCTATTCTTCTAGTCACCATCCTGCACTCCCCTGTCCTTCGCCTAATTCATAATTCCCTTTATCCTTGTATTTGTAGGTCTCCCTCTTCTTTTTCTTCCAATTGGAACCCACTCCACGCTTCAGATTGACAATGTATCTCATTCATCCTCTTCACCTGTCCAAACCATTGTAATTGTCTATTTCCCAAAAAATTACACATTCTTCACAAGTTCATTTTTTATCGGATACTACTGTTTCTGAAACTTTCTAAACTAGAGTATCATGCAAATCTTCTTAAAAAATCAATTTCTATTTATTGTAATTTCAATTTTAATTTGTCATTTATAATCAACATTTCTGATCCACGGGTCATTAAACTATTGGTTTATAAAAATATATTTAAGTTTGTTTGAATATATGTTTATCCCAACAAAATTCCATCCTACATTGCTACTGCAAATCGACTTTAACTATTATTTTTATTTCCAAATCATTGTTTCCATCTTCAATTATTTAAACTCTAAGTATTTAATTTTGTTACAAATATTGATAATATCTTTGGAATTCCTCTAATACCAATTTTTTTTCCATTTTCACCAATCACCATACTTTGAGTTTCATTTATATTAATTTTTAATCCCCACTTTTCATATTCTCTCTTTAATTTCTGTCATGTATACATATAAAAATGTAATATCGAGGTAGAATTTTTACTTATTTTCATTTATTCTTAATGAGATAATTTATGAATAAAAATCTTCCCACCCATAGGCCACCATAAAACACAGTTCGTTTAAATAAATAAATAATAATATACAATATAGAATTGTTACAAAATGTTTACTGGTTCAAAATTGCCAGTGAAATCTGGTATATTAAATTTATTTTAATTTATTGGCAATGTATTGTCACGTGTCGCGCATAGCGACGTTTGAATTGCGCGGGTGAATCGCCCATAGCGAGTTAGGTGACCCGCAGAACTGCTCGAATTGTCTGGAATGTGTTGCAGATATTTCTACCGGTGTCTCCTTCCCCCTTGGAGAAAGATCGGAAGCCAAAGGTTTCTGGGCTTCGAAGTTGCTCAAATCTATTACTAGAGCTTTCCTCCTGCTTATATAAAAGAGCGGAGGACAAGGCCGGCCAGTTAGTTTTGCGATATTCTGCCTGCGATTAATAGCAAGAAGTTCGATGGCGAGATGTTAATTGTAAGAGAAACTGTGAAGAAGTGCTATGTCTGTAATTGTGTGATAAGCGATTATCTGATAAACTTTCAAAGAAGAATAGTTGTGAGATAAAATTGTGATTGAAGAATTAGTGATAATTGATAGAAGAGAATAAAGTATCAAGAAAAATTTACATAACATTGGTGTATTTATTTAAGTCGAAATAAGTAAAAGGAAAACCCTTCATCACCCTGTGACATCTGGTGTTCAGAAGTTAGGATTACGTACCCGCTAGTAACGTCGCATCAGTCGATAAAGCAGGGTGCTGATCAGCGAAGGGATTGCCATCTATTATCGAGAAGGAGAACTACATCAGTAAGTAATAAAAAACAATGGAACTGGAACAATAAAAGAAATATTGAAATAAATTGTAAAGAAAAACGAAGAACAGCTAAATCTACTGAAACAGAATAATGAAGAAATGAAAAAAAATGAAGGTTGGAAGGAAGAAATAAAACAGGCACTAAAACAAAACAAAATCACATTAACACAAAATGTAGAAGTTAATAAGATCAGTACACAGAATGATAAATTACAAGCTAAAATCGAACATTTTATAGATTAAGTGTAAACCATCGTTTCTAAAATTGAAGACACGATGGATAAACAAGAGATTAAACAAAACCTGCTGCCGGCAAACATTACGCCATTAAGGGAATATTCAATTCGGCACTGAGTCTAGAGGCTGCAAAGGAGACCACACGCTACCTCGACCTGGAGGCGTCGCCACGAGTGAGACGACTGACTACAATCGACACCGAGGAGCGACGCTTGCCACAACCCAAGCGTCGCCGACACGGAAGACCGACCTGCTGGACTTGTCGACGAATTGGTCATCTGATGCTGGATAGCAGACGAAGGCCCGCGAACCAACGAAGGTCCGGTGTGAGGAGGGAGCCACCATCGCCGACGTCGTCATCATCATCATCATCATCATCTCCTCGCTTCGTAGTGAATACGGTGAACGACATGGACGACGCAGGACTTAATGCCGATAGATGGATCCATGGATGGCCCTGCGCCGAGTACTCGTCGATACGGGAGCGTCGCTGATCATCGTGCGACCTGAAGTAGCAGAAGGGTTGGCTAAGAGGACGCCGCTACGGAAGTTTGAGCTACGCACCGCGTCGGGGAACAGTATGCCTTTGGAGAAGGAGGCTCTCCTGGAGTTGGTCCTTGGAGGGTGTGAGCTGCGACTGTGGGCGTTCGTCGTCGGAGTTATCGAGGAAGTCATCTTAGGCCTGGACGCCCTGAGAATATACGAGGCTACTGTGGATATCAGACAACCAGTACTCCGCTTTGGACGTAATGAGGTCCTACTCCATGCCGAAAGCAGCGAAAGGGAAGCCGAGGATGGCAATAAAGGTAAAGGTGGAGGCCAGCCACGTTGCTAAAGACGTCGTCGTCGCTTTGAGCCCGGCAGCTATTACAACATGCAGCCCGGCGTCCGCCCCTCAGGCGTCATCCAGCCAAAGGAGAGGGCGAGTTCAAGGAAGATCATGGAGGAGATGGAGGACCTCGTGATCGCTTCGTCCGTCGTAACTTCAGAGGTAGGCGTGGTCAACTCTAGCTACCATGCATCCAGGATGGGCAGAATGTGAATGAAGGAGAAAGCAGCAAGTCCATGAGAGTGTGACTTCAGGGAGGACGTCACCCACGTCAGACATTTCTACCGTCGTGTCCTTCCCCCTTGGAGAAAGATCGGGAGCCAGAGGTTTCTGGGCTTCGAAGTTACTCAAATCTGTTACTAGAGCTTTCCTCCCGCTTATATAAGGTAGGGTGCCCACTGGAACGACAAGGGACACCAACAAGACACGGGTTTGTTGTTTTGCTTGTTGCTAGCATGTACGTTTCTTTATAACCCATAATATCAAATTGCAAGAAGCCCATTAATCTGATAAGGCAGCAACTCCACACTGCGTGTATCGTGTTGTGTCGCTCAAAGTGCTGCATGCTCCACTTTGTGTTGTTTCAGTTGTGAGTTGAGAGTGAAGACGAGGAACGATCCTGATTTCAATATGACCTTTGATGAACTTATTAAAGAATATCCGCCCATTTTGTATTTCTTTATGACTAATACCCGGCGTGCACTGCTATGCCTAAATAAATGAAAATTAATGTGGTTTTATGTTTAGCTGAATAAGTAGAAGGAAAAATAATTATACATTTATATATATATTTTAGATACCTCGTGCTGATTACCCGATGTTCTCCGGGAATCTACTCATCCCGATCTTCTTGGCATAAATGGGCTGAAAGGTAACAATTAATGTAATTCTTAAGATTAGTTGAATAAGTAATATTGTACCGAAAGTACATTTTCTGTACGTAACATCTATGTTAGTGTATCTCTACTCTACAGTGAGATTCTTGAACAGTGCCAATTTCCTCCTTCTTTGTGCTTTCTACTACTTACCTCCCCACCCCTTCCTTCTGCGCTGTGTATAGTTGCGCAACTTCCCCTCTTCCTCGGAACACTCAAATACGTGATACAAGTTACAAACAGGGTTATCACCATCTTGAATATTGTCTGGAATACTTCGGTCAGCTCGAGTGGAGCTGTGTTGTTTTGGTCCTGTAAGCCAGGGTAGGGCATCTGGGGTGTGGACCCTAATCCTCGGCTGGACTAAGGATTGATTGAGTGTACGTGTGAGTATTTATTATTAATCTCATTTTTTTGTTTTGTAAATTTATTTGATGACCAAGATAATTGATTTATATTGTTTATATCATTTATGTATTCATATTTTTTCTTGAAATTTAAATAATGGTCAAAATTCATTTTTGTTTAATTAACCAGACTTATACTTAAAACATTAAAGTCAAATTTTTAGTAAAAAGAATGTTTAATTAGTTATGATATTGCTGCTTCATATTAAATCCTATTCTAAAGCTTTCTCAAGTCATATTAGATCCCCTTATCCTTCTAGCTTTCATGATTGCAAATACTATACAGAGTTTGATACGAACTATACAAATTACTAGTGTATTTAATAATTTCATACTAATCTTAATATATAAAAATTACGTGTCACTTTGTTTGTCCGCGATGGAATCCTAAACTACTGAACCGATTTTAATAAAATGTTGCACACTGTAATGCAGTTTGATCCAACTTGAGACTTAGGGTAGTTTATAACTAAATTTATAGTCGCATTATTTTTTTATTGCAAATTATTTGTTTATTATTTAACAAAGAGTTATAATTATCTGTGAGTTCCATACGATTCTAACAGATGGCCGTGTAAGGTATTTGGTTTATTATTTAACCAGATGGCTGTGCTTTTTGTTGCAACCGCGAATTTCAATTGAATTACAAATATTGATTATTTCATAGTTTAAGTGTGTTTGTGTTTATTCTATTTTCAATATATTGATAATATTAATTTCGTGTGTAAATATTAGTTTTAAGTAATCTGGCTGAAAGACAGCAACTTAATTTAAATTTAACTGGACCGAGAAGGGACATTGAACAATATGGCGAATCAGTTCTAGAGACCATGAATAGGCCTATGTCATATAAATCTTACATTTAAGAATAATGTAAATTTAAAAACATATGAAGGTCCAAAGGAACGGAATAACAGAACTGTAAGTAAGTCTGTTAATTATAATAATACGCCTAATATTATAGAAACAATCTGCATGCCTCATTTAAATGAAAAAAACAAGATGACTATACAAGATGATATTACTATACAGAGACTTCTTGATGATGATGAGAATCCAAACTGCCAACAACTTCGTAGAAAAAAACGAAGGTATAATGAAATCAGCAAGCCTCCTCAAAATATTCCATCAATAAATGTATATAATCCCTATGATACACTTGTGGATGGTACTGAGAATGCAGACAACATAAATTCATCTAAATCAACAAAACCACTTCCACATAAACCACCATCCATATGTATACCGGGTGGACCGATTTTTATGATCTTTGATTTGTTGGATTTGTTTCCGCCCCCCGAATAGCAGATAACTATTAAAACATCGGAAAAATTAACGTAAAAAAATTTAAAGGCGATACGACGTTCGCCGGGCCAGCTAGTAGTAAATAAATGTTAAGCTTACTACATAGGAAAGATGAATCAATGTTTGCCTCTGATGGACCTGGGCAAAGGAAAGTAGATAGCACTGATGTTTATGAATTGGGAACTACAAAACAGTAGTAGAACGTATGAGCTAGAAGGCTACAGCATGAAAAATAATTATAAATGTATATCGTAATTGCTTTTAGCTTTGGACTCATACGAAGCTATTAACCGGGGCTCAGGGTAAACAGGGGGCTTAGGCTGCAACTGTTTACAACTGAGTAATACCTGACAGGCGCGGGGGTGAACACTAATATATTAGTGACTAAGTCCTGTCAGGGCGAAGACCTTAACGGCAAGAACAACAAGATGGAACAAGCTTTCAAATGTTGTAATTGGCGGAAGAGGCAACCCTCTCCTTAGGGCGAAATATAAGGACCCATCTCTGGGGTAACAAGGAGAAAGCCCTCAACGGTCTAAGAGCGGACGAGGCAACCCTCCCACTAGGGCTGATATAATGGGAGGTTATGACGATGAACCTTAAGAAGGCAGCCCCTTCAATCATCTCACCCTGCAAGCTGCCAGTAACACCTTCAGGGGACAATCTACATTACCAAATGTTCTCATGAAAGCAACCGGATTGACAATACGAATGGTCTCAACGATTTTAACAATTCTAGCTTTTATGAAATCGGAAGGAGCCAATAGGCTTAATCCCTGGATGATGATGATGATGATGATATCGTAATTGTTTTAAGATCCCCCGTGCTGATTACCCGGTGTTGCCCGGGAATCTACTTACCTCGATCTTCTTGGCATAAATGAGCTAAAAGACAAAATTCGTTATTGTGAGTTATCCGTAAAAGAATACCCGCCATGTGCTGCTATGCTTGCACAGGAATCTACGTACTTATCTCGATCTCCTTGGCATCAATGAAAGGCAAAAATGGTTATTGTGAGTTATACGTAAGAGATAAACATAAGCTGTCGCGGACATTTTTGTAGAGCGTTTTGAGATATTCAATTCTGTGTACATTAATTTTGTGTATTTGTTATGGTTTAGGCAGCGTAAGCCATTTAAGCGTCCAAAGAGCTACTTTTTTCACGTTTTCCACTACAAAGGGCGATATTTAAGGGTGTAGGAGTTGAGTACCACAACTCTCTTATAGCCTATGTTCATCCCGGGAATCTCCTGAACATTTTTCAAAAGCCCCATCACAATCGGTTCAACGGTATGGCCGCGCATAAAGTACAAACAAACAAACAAACAAACAAACATTCATTTTTTTTATATTAGATTAAAGTGGTTTAAATAAATTCACCGACACGTGGCACTGATGCTCTTTGTTAATAACTTCACCACCAACAACTAAATATATATTTCATACTTTTTCTTCAAATATTTTTATATTGTAATTGTTTATATTTCATGTGTCAATTTTTGCCCCCCCCCTTTTGGTACTCAACGTGACCGAAAATATTTTGTTACTTCTAGAATTAATAAAATTGTGGTTATATATTCAGTTATTATGTAATCGTTAAAATAATTTGAAAATAGAAGTAATAAATAATTCAGTCATTCAAGATCACAATTTTTTTCTGTCGCCGAAAAAAGATGTGGAACTACATAAATTATAATCATAAACAAATGTATATGCCTGATAGTTATCAGAAGGCGTTCTTCAGCACTAACTGAAATTCTGAAGTTAGTGTCATTTTTAGAAATTGCAGGTCCAATTTTCTGTAGCAATAAATTAAATGTTTCACTACTCATCCTGTAGAATATTTAAAATCTTTCCGGGTACAAATTTAGTTCTTTGAACACATTAAAAGCACCACTTTCTTCTACATTAGCAAGCGAAAAATGATGCACCCGGAACCACCTACATCTTCTGTTATAATAATTGATATCGGCTAAATAAACTAGATCGAGAACATCCTCATGCTCCGACAACATGTTGTACTATTAATCAGTCCAGTGAGTGTCAGGTCACTTTGCTGTCATAGTCCGTGTTGGATCAGTATTTTTGTTGTATCACTATCATATCACAATCATATTAGTGGGCGCCTGGCCTAAAAGAGCGGAGGAGAAGGCCGGCCAGTTAGTTTTGCGATAGTCTGCCTGCGAGTGATAGTCTTGCGTTGGACGGCGAGAGGTTAATTGTAAGAGAAACTGTGAGGAAGTGTAACTGTGTGATAAGTGATTATCTGATAAACTTTCAAAGAAGAATAGTTGTGAGATAAAATTGTGATTGAAGAATTAGTGATAATTGGTAGAAGAGAATAAAGTGTCAAGAAAAATTTACATAACATCGGTGTATTTATTTAAGTCGAAATAAGTAAAAGGAAAACCCTACACCATCCTGTGACAATATCATTTATGAATAAAAATATTCCAACCTGCATCCCACCCTAAAATACATTCTTTTTTTAATAACTGTTATTAAGAATACATAAATTCATAACAAAATTTTTACCGCTCTAAATTCACGAGCCAAATTCATCATCGTCTATCTTGACATCAAATGATTTGGCTGTCTTATGAAGATGGATGAAGAAAACTGTAATGTGGTAATAAGCGAATTAAATAAAATTGTAGAAAATGAGCATATCTTAAACAGACTTTATGTTTAAATTTCAGCCATAAAGATAATCTAAAGAGGCAAAACATGTTTAAAATTCATTCCGCAGAGAGCAAGATCTTTACATGTGTTTTTTGTAGTTTTTCAACTAAACATAAAGAAAATTGTGAAAACACAGGGCTATGAATATTGCTTTTGAATATAGTGTTGAAAATGCAAGCAGTCAGTTAAGCAAATCTTGTTTCTTTTGCACCAAATTTGATTTTCAATGAACCAAATATAATGAAAACCCATAATTTTGATATTAAATCAAAAAACCATAGGTTTTTGAACAAATAAAGCTTTTCTTAGTAGAAAATATTAAGAAATCTGTTGTTTTAATATATATATAAGGGCCAATTCATAAGTCATGGCTACTATTTTTTATCAGCCAATAAAGTTGCAAGAAACAAAATTCAGTATATACATGTGAGAGTCACTGGAATGTCCTTCACAATGGTGGCACAAAAGATCCAGATACAGGAGGATATGGGTAAGGGACACTGAAAGGTGCATAAATAGAAACCATTGTTTTACTACTGTTGCATGTGAAGAAAGATAATAATATTCATTTAAGCCACAGCTAACACACTTCAAAATTTTAATTGAACATGTTGCTGCATGTGGAGCAGTTTACAAACAGGGGGAGGATATCGTAAGTGTTTCAACGAAGAATGGTGCATTTAGACACATCACAAACAGCTAATGTATTCAGCACCTTCCTCATCATTGGCAAAAATGTGTGTAAGCCTTGGGGGATTATTTTGAAGGGTGTTACTTGTGGGTTATATGAATATTGTTTTTTTTCTTCACTTGTAATAGAAGTAAAACAATAATTTCTACTCAAGCATCTTTCAATGCCCCTTACCCATATCCTCCTGTATCTGAATTTCAGTTTTGTACCACCATTGTGAAGGACATTCCAGTGACTCTCACTTGTATATACTGAATGTTGTTTCTGGCAGCTTTATTGGCTTAAAAAATAGTTGCCATGGCTTATGAAATGACCCTCATATATATATATATAATGTATCAAACATATTACAACAAAAGCTAGTAATAGTAAAATGATCAGATTTTTCTAAAGTCATCAGAATGGTATTTATAAAGCAAGGCGAAAAGGCAAAAGAAGTTTGAAGATCCAAAGATCAAAAAAGATTTGAAAAATTTGCTCATCATGTATGACTGTTTCTATTTATGAAAATGAAAAAGTTTCAATTGAGTATATTGAAACTCATGTAGGTCATGAACCTGAATTGTGCTACTTGAATTTGGCAACACAAGAATAAACTATTCTAGTTGTAAGATATCTATGAGAATACCTTTTGAAAACATTTTAGATGAAGTATGGTAAGGACTTATGTGAATGTTTAAACAGGACTAAAAGGTATGACTTAATAACAAGAAAGGATCTAAACAACATTCAAATATGTGTTAACTTGACCTCTTTTCGAGGTATTGAACTTAATAATGCCATTAGTATGCATTCATTTGTAAATGAGAATGATAGTCAAATATTCTACAAGACTCTAGGTCAATTACATGAGACATACCCCGAAATTGAAAATTATAATTTTTTTTGTTTAATTAAAATGGATGAGAACCAAAAGCTAATTTTTTTACAAATTTGGTAATGACTGCATAAGTTTAGACAGCACTCATGGAGTAAATTCTTATGGCACTGAACTTACGACCTTGTTGATGCTGAATGAATTACATCAAGGATTTTCATGTGCTTTTAAATGGTCTCAGAGAACAATAACAATTTGTCTATATATTTCAGCAAAATTAAACAAAAGTATTTAATCCATCATTGACATGTATTATATTAATAATTACAACATCAAAAGTATTTGTGTCAGATATTGCCAAGATATTTTATAATGCATGGATGAAAATAATGGACCCTGCAAACTATAGATTATTTTGAACTAGGCATGTTAATAATTGGAGAAAAAATATAAATAAAACTGAAAAATGTTGAAGACAAAAAAGATATTTACAAGAGGCTCAGACTATGCTTGCAAAAATATGATAGCTTGTCATTTCAAATCATGTTTGCAATACATATGATTTTAAATCCAGAACTACATGAATTTTGTAAATACTTTCAAGCTACATGTTCTAAAAATATACACATTTGGGCGAACTGCTATAGATTGCATGAGGGATTATACTAACATACATCTGGAGAATGCACAGGACTGTCAAATATATAAATCTACAAGGTAAGAAAAATAAGTGATTAGATATATGTGTCTTCTCTCATATGATCAACCAATCACTGCGATTTACAGACCAAGATTATCTTCATAAAGAAGAAAAACATCTGAAACAGGCACTTCTAGCAAATAGCTAACCCGAACATGCAGTGAAAAAAGTGTTTAAACAAGCAAGAAACACACCAAGCACATCGGAGAAGAAAGAGCACACCTTAGTCACTGCCTTCTTACTGTATGTGCAAGGCACTACAGATAAAATAAGCCAAGTACCACAAAAACATCAGATTAAAACTGTATTCCACTTAGAAAACACCATCTCCAACTTACTCAGGTGTGCTAAACATAAAATATCTCTAGAATCACAAGACACCTATGAGATCCCTTGCACCTCATGTGAACAAACATATGTAGGACATACCAACAGACAAATTTGCTGCCAAATACAAGAACGTAAGGCTGCAATAAATCGTCTATAACCTATTTCAACTCTGGTGCAACATATGAAACAGAAGGGTCACAAGATCGACCTCACAGGATCTAGAATGTTGGCTAAAATAGATAATGAAAAATCAAGAATCTACAGAGAAGCAATAGAGATTGAGAAAAGGCCACATTTTATGAACACCCGAGATGATGCCCAAAGAATACCATCTACATGGAAAACTGCTCTCTCTGCCCACCATGTCATCCCCAGATGACCAGTAGAAGATATAAAGAAAACCACGGTTGGACAACATGGAGTGTGTTCGATGCTTGGATGGGTGTACGGCTTCTGAAATGGACCACGGTGAAAACTGAAGGTATTTAATTATATAAGACCAAAACCATGGATTGGAGTACGACTTCAGAAACGGACCATAGTGAAAACTCGATGTTTAATTATATAAGACTCGATATATTTAATTATATAAGACTTGAACCTTGGATGGCTGTATGGTTTCTCAAACCTATCTACATAACTTTAAAAACTCTGTGTTTGATTATGTAAGACCTAAACCTGTGACTCGAACCTATCAATCCTTGATAATGGCTTGTGGGATCATGCCAAACGTCAGAATCAGTGGCAAGAGGCCGACCTTGAATCCATGATGCAGAAAACCCAATAAAACTTTCTTTATCATATATATATATATATATATATATATATATATATTTTTATATACAAAGAAAATCGGATAAAATGACATCAATATGAATATGGAATCAATTCATTTTTTTTTTATAAAAAAATATAATTGAATATAAGTTATTGTTGTCAATGTTACTTGGTTATGAGAGATTCTAGAATCAGTTAAGAATCTGAAAGAGTTTGAAATATTAACTGCCTCATATTTTGAAGTGATTGGGTAATTTGGTAGTGAGTGATCCAATAGTACTCATGGCCAGGTTCATTAACCAATCACATTTTAATTGACATAAAAAGAATATTGAATTCTGGGAAGGAGATCCTTCATGGTCTGGGCAGTGCAATACAAGCAGTCATGACGACAAGTCGATATTGTAACAGTTACACATATCTTGTAAAATATTATATGATAAAAAGAAATACATGTGCAGCGAATTTTAATTCAAAATTATATATTTTAAATAACTTAAGTTGTGTGATTAAGGGTCGTATGTTAGAACATTACTCTCTACTCAAATTACTTCCAATCACTAGTGAGCTGATTCACCGTGAGCAATTGCTGAGAACGAATTAACGGCCGACTTATCGGTCATGCATGAGAGTCGACGTTTTCGTAATATTGGCAACGAATTACCCAGAATTCTCAGCGATAAAACCACTTCCGTTATTTTCGTCTGCTATAGAGGAATGCATTTATGCTTGCATCCCGCAAATAATACCGTATACAAACACGTCTGCGACACGCAATATTACGCCGATTCTCCTGTTCTTCCAGTTGAATTCTTTGGTAGACTCTATCAAATTCCTCTTCTCAGTGTATACCGAAAACATGATCGAAGTCTTCAAGGTCCGACATCTTGGATAAATGTTGGATAAAGCAGCAAAGTACATCGATTACCATCGGTTCCCTTCGGGATTTTAATTTGAGTTGCTCATTTAAGCTACAAATTTAACCAATTATTATCGCATGAACAGATTTCTGAGTAAGCAAAATCGTATTAGCATACAACTTGCTCAGCAGAGAAGGCATTTTACTGTCTAATGCGTCCAAACATGCGACCCTAAGTCACCAAAATTAATTAGATTTTCTATTGATGACGGTCAAATTTTACCGAAAGCGAAAATGATAAATACAAGTTTCATAATCACTAAAATAAATATTTTTAAGATAAACAGTTAAAATATTTTCTTAAACTCACTTCCTTAAATTTACTTAGTGTTTTTATTTCGAGTGGCAACCATTCTAGTATTCTATTAGTTCCCCTGAGCAGAGACTTTTAAGCTAAGGCAAACCGAATTTGAACCCAGGACAACCTATGGAAGGGTTCCACCACTTAGTGCTACAACATGACAGGTACATGGTGCAAACAAATCTAATTTATCTCCTTCAGTAGCCGAAAAAAGGAAGGATGAGGAATAGTGAGATATTTGATGTAGAGGTACAGCTAGAGTTAAGTTGTTGAGTTATGTTATGATGGGAAGATAGTAAATGGAAGAGAGTATTAAGGGATGATGAGGGTATAAGATGTATACGAAAAGTAGAGAAAATTTATCTTTTACCTGACTACCAATCAGAGCCAAATTCTAGAGTTATGTGACCTGATTTATAAATGTTGCATATATAATGTACAAAGCATTATGATCAATTTTTTTTTTAAATCTGGAATCATCTTACCACAATTTAATGTTGATTTGTTCTCGAACATGCTTCAATATATCTTGTATATCATCCTCAGCTTTGACCAGACTGATGAGTTTTATGTTGAGTACCCTGGATGTCAATATCAGTTCCCTCTTCCAGCTGGCCGAAGAACCTCCATACAAAGTCACGTTCAGCAAGAATTTCGAAATTCATAACTCTATTTTTGTTATTCTGAATATAATTTTTTTCCCAAATAGTGAGTGAGTTTCTTTGTATTTTCTGTTTTAATAATTTAATATTCAAATTTACAATACGTTTTTTGGCCCAAACATGAACAGAAACTGCACTTTCCTATTTCCCCATTTTTAATATTTCTTGTGTGTTCCTTGGTTCTAATTTTCAGGTTTCTTTTTGTTTTTTCTATATATATATATATATATATATATATATATATATATATCACAACCAGTACATTCAATTTGATATATTCCTGATTTTTTACTTTTATAATTTTTTTTTTCATTTTTGTTGGTTTTTATTAGTTTATTTAAACTGTGTCAATTTTCGATGCTAATTTAATATTAAATTTGTCAAATACCTTTTGGAATTTATTGTGTGCCCAAAGGTGTTATGTGAATTTCCTGTATTTTTTATAGGTGGTTTTTCTTTTTCAAGAATGCTTTTATTGATCATTTTTTGTTTCTTATACTTTTCTATCCTTTTGTGTACCATTTTTTCATCAAATCCATCTTTTCTTGCTACTTTGATTATGTGTTTTTTCTCCATTTTTGAAATCTTCTTTGCTAATTAATTTGCTACTAAATTATTAAAACAGTTAGAAAATACAAAGGAACTCACCATTTGGGAAAAAAATGTATATTCAGAAGAACAAAAATAGAGTTGTGTATTTCGAAATTCCTGTTGAACGTAAGCTTGTATGGAGGTTCTTCGGCCAGCCAGAAGAGGGAGCTGATATCGACATCCAGGGTTCACAACATAAAACTCATCAGTTTGGTCAAAGCTGAGGATATAGAAGATATATCGAAACACGTTCGAGAACAAATCAACATTAAATAGAGATAAGATGACTCCAGATTCAAAAAAACTTGACTAAAAGAATCTCAAAATATAAGTCCTAAAATAAACTATTAAAGCATTAGTTGCAGTGTATGTCCAAATGTGATGCTCATGATAAGGGGCTCTGGATTTAAATACACTACATACTACAACTACCCTGAGGTTATACAGTCCATGAAGGACCTTGGCTTCTTTCATAATGATATTCCATTCCTCCAATTCCAAAGCCTCAAATTTCCATCCACAATCCACGTCCAAACCCAAAACTCATGTTTCCTTTCCATTAGGGATTCGTTGTTTCCTCTTTGGTTCAGCCTGACTATTAGGATTGTCAACAGTAACAAAGTCGAAACTATCGCAGGACCAGTTTATCAGCCTCCAAGTGAACCTGGAGAACCAGATCCCACATTAATGAGCCATGGGTCAGTGTTGAGTTGGGTATACTCTCAGGTACCCATTAAAATCACATCTTACGAAACATATGAGCTATGATAGTACTATTCTATATCTCAGTCACCACACAGGAATGCTGTACATGCACTTAGGGAGTTCCTGGTTAACACGGGTAGTGGATCAGTAGCAGATTCCTCTTCACTCCTGTAGAAAGTTTCAACATGATACAGGCTCATTTTTGTGCTTAAGAGGTTTCTAGGGAGCCAAATAATTTTTATTTTCTTGGGTATTCATAAAATTTTAGGGTGGCCTTTATGGGGGTCCTAAATACAGATTTTTTCAGTTATAATTTAATTTTCATGTTTGAATTGATAAGTAAGAGGGATCAAAATCAAATAAATGTTCAAGAAAAAGTTTTTTAGGGGGTTTACCGGTCTTAACCAAGTTTTTGCCCTTTAAAAGATCTGCTGCCATACAAAGCCTGCAGTTGGAAACTAAACAAAAAAAAAAAACCAGCTTAAAACTCTGAAAGTATCAAATAAGATACCACCAATCAGAGTTAGTTGGAGTTATTCCCGAAGCGAGAAAAAAACATGCCTAAGGTATCATTACTTACTTACTTACTTACTCACTGGCACTATCGAACCCGTAGGTTCATGGCCGCACGGACATAAGCGCTCCATACATCCCTATCCTGAGCTAATGCTTTCCAATCATTCCCTGTATAATCTACTTCCCTTAAATCATAGTTAATGTTGTTCTCCCACCTCATTCTTGGTCTACCAACTGGGCGTTTTCCCTCTGGCTTTCCTACAAGAAGCTTCCATGCAAGTCTTTCATTCCCCATACGTGCAACATGTCCTGCCCATCACAGTCTACGAGACTTAACTGTTTTTATTATATCTGGCTTCCTATAAAGACCATGTAGTTCATTGTTATGTAGTCTTCTCCATTCACCTGTCTGTTCATCTCTCTTTGGTCCAAAAATTTTCCTAAGTACTTTATTCTCAAATACTTGTAATCTCCTTTCCTCTCTTAAAGTAAGAGTCCATGTTTCGCATCCATATAATATAACTGGTAGAATAATAGTTTTATATATTTTCAGTTTAACGTTTTTTGAAAGGAGTTGGGATATCAAGAGTCTCTGCAATGCATAATAGCACGCATTTCCAGAATTGAGCCTATGTTTAATTTCTTTGTGCATCTCATTCCTATTTGTGATTATTGTTCCTAGGTATTTGAATTCAGCCACTTCCTCAAAATTTCCCTCATTTGTCATTAGCTGTCCATTTCCATTATATAATGAATTTCTACGTGTGACCATATATTTAGTTTTATTGATATTTACTTCCAGTCCTAATTTCTTAGTGTTACTCAATAGTGTGTGCATGTTGCCCTTTAGTATCTCCTCGCTATCGGCCAATAATACTACATCATCAGCATAAACTAACAGCTTCTTAATAACATTGAGTTGTAAGCCTTCCTCATTCTCCAAAGATTTAATGGCATGCGCTAGTAGAAAATTAAATAGTAGAGGAGATATTGCATCTCCTTGCTTCAATCCATTCTGGATTTCAAAAGTGTCCGAAAACTGTTTGCTTACACGCACCCTACTCTTTGTGCCATTTAGACACATTCGTATAAGTTTAACTAACTTTTTAGGAATTCCGAACTCCAGCAGGATGCTATATAACTTCTCCCTCTTAATTGAAACATATGCTTTTTTGAAGTCTACATATAGTTGATGTACAGTACCATTATATTCCCATTTCTTTTCTAAAATTTGTCTTATACTAAAAATCTGATCTGTTGTAGACCTGTTTCTTCTAAATGCACATTGATGATCTCCTAGAATGTCATCAATGTAGGGAGTAAATCTGCTTACTAATATATTTGTTAGAATTTTGTACTAAGTTGAAAGTAATGAGATGCCCCTATAGTTGTTGCAATCAGTTTTATCTCCTTTCTTATAAATTGGTACGATAATTGATTCCTTCCATTCATCTGGAAGAGCTTCTTTTTCCCAAATCATACTAAGCAACCAGCGTATCTTGTCCATCAATTTTTCTCCCCCTGATTTTATCAGTTCTGCTGGGATCTCATCTGAACCTGATGCTTTATACATCTTCAATTTTTCAATCGCCATTTCAACCTCTAATGCACTTGGCTCTGCGACTAGCATTTCTGCTGTCTGTAACTTATCCTCCTCAATGTCCTGTTCTGTATGTACATTTAATAGCTGATTAAAGTAACTTTTCCATCTATTTAATATACTCCTGGAATCTGCAATCATATCCCCATTTTCATTTCGAAAAATGTTTGTTCTAGCCTGAAACCCTTTCTTCTCTATACTAATTCCCTGATATAATTCTCTAATGTTCCTATTTTTTGCATTCATTTCAAGATCATTAATCTTCTCTCTCAAATATTCCCTCTTTTTACTCTTTAGTAACTTAGTGGTTTCCCGTCTAATACTACCCAATTGCTCTAAATTTACCTCATTTGACTCGTGTAACCATTTAATTTTTGCTAGTCTTCTTTTCTTTACAATGTTGGCACATTCCTCATCAAACCATTTCTTGTTTTGCCTCTTTTTAAACAACCAATGCTTTCTGATGCTGACAATTTAATAGTATCTCTTATAGCCTCCCATTCTTTATTTATATCAGGGTTTTCTTCGTTTGCCACATTGTCATCTGAAGACTCCAGTACTTCAAATCTATTAGCAATTTTGATTTGGTATTCTTGCCGCATTTCATCATTTCTCAGGTTTTTTAATTCATATTTTACAGAATCATCTTTAGCATTCGTTCCTCTCATAAGCGATAGCCGTTGTCTGATTTTCACTCTGACCAGATGATGATCCGAATTGCAGTCTGTCCCTCTAACTGATCTAACATCAATGATGCTACTGTGCCAGCGTTTATCCACTAATACATGATCTATCTGGTTCCGAGTTTCTCCATCTGGGGACGTCCAGGTGTATTTATGAATATCCTTATGCTGAAATGTTGTGCTCTTAACAATCAGATTCTTTGATGTGGCAAATGTGACTAATCTAACCCCGTTGTCGTTACTATCTTCATGAAGACTGAATTTGCCTATTGTTGGTTTGAATATATCTTCCCGCCCCACTTTTGCATTAAAATCTCCTAAGACAATTTTCATATGATATCGTGAAAGGCTATCAAATAAGCATTCTAATTCTTCATAGAACTCATCCTTGATCTTGTCATCTTTATCTTCTGTGGGGGCATGTACATTTACAATTATAAAATCATGTCGTTTACCCTTTAGAATTATGTATGATATCCTATCATTAACAAACTTAATATCTCGGATAGCGGATAGGATCCTCCTTCTACCTAAGGTATCATTACCTAGGAAATTAAACCAAGGACAGAATATTGATTTATAACTACTCCATCAGGAAATAGTGCTTCTGACCAACACATTAAAAAACCAATTAATTAAATGAAACTAAAAAAGAGCAAATGTGTTTTATGACGGAGAAAAATGACTTACTATACATCAATAATTTGAATGATTTTCCCTAGTTATGTCTAAGTAAATGTTCATTTAATGTGACTTCCTACAAAAAGAAAATTTAAAATATTTCTCATTAGTAGAAATATTTATTCCCAAGTCTTAATAACATGTTTCACATAAAGTTGTAAAGTACACATATACAATATTATAACTAGATAAGGAGAATAAATTTAAAAACATTTTATAAAGATACAAATAACTTGTACAAGAGATAATAACAAATATTTAAAGTTTAACTAGATTTGATTAATGCATTTAATAATTTAATATAACAATATTTTTTTATAAATGTTACATATGGAGATATCATAATATGCTGTTTTTAACTCAAAACATAAGGATGAGAGATTGTCTCACCATGTACAAAATGAGAAAATATTTGCCACAAGCGGTGGATAGATTTTAAGATACAAACTATGCCCAGAATAGAATCTAAAAATACTTATAAAAAGCCACTAGTTCAAGATATGTATTTAGAGGCCTGAAATTAATTAAAATGAACATAATTTATTGAATATCTTCCTTGTAAGAAAAACATTTCTCCCATTTCTACCCATTTTTGTTGCTCAAAACCTCTTCTCTCATGTATTTTGGTTTCCAAGTAGGACACAGAAACATGTTTCCAAACTTCTTGAACAGTATTTCCAAATCTCCTTTACTCAGAAGATAATTAACATAAAATATCAATTATGTAAATCAACACTAACGTCATAGGATTAATGACTATTCTTGAGTTAGAAAATCAAATTTCAAATTTAAAACATGTTTCTGTGAAAATTTATAATAAATTTATTTTGACATTAACTAAACAGTTCCATCATCTATTCTCTGTTCTTTGTGTTATTGATAACCAGTTCAAACTAGAAAGTATATTCACAAAAAAAAGAAAAACAAAAAATGGACATTGTTTAGAAGGATAGAAGGCCGTTGGACGTCAGTTGTGAACGTGACACAGCATTGAGAATGTCACAAATGATGTGACGAAACCCAGGTCTGCGAGGAGTTATGAAGTATGAGGTGAGTGAAAGAAAAAATAAACAATATTAAAAAAACCTCATAGCGTTATTTCCTACTACATAACTTAAAAAAAATGGACAATTTGTATGCTCTTTCATAAAACATTCTGGCATTATTCTATGGAAGTTCAAGCGTGCTAACAAACTGATACCTAAAACATTGAAATGTTGTGAATAATCCAGTATAACAAATTCAATTAATAATAGTAACGGTTATGACTGCTTCCAATATATATATATATATATATATATAGGGTGTATAAAAAAAGATGGCGCAAACTTATATGGTTGAAAGTATATGATAATAGAAGCAACAATGTCCCAGTAAACATGGGTCTGTAAACGAGTCGTTTGCAAGATAATTACGAATGTATGGTTACAAGCCGCCACTGACATCATTGTTTGTAACATCGTACAGTTTACTCCTTGTGCACTTGAAGCCGTCCTATGTTCTTCATTTACAAAACTAAACATTGCCGAGAGGCAGAGTTGTAATCAAACCATATGTGCAGAATGTACAGGACGGATACAGTACACAGTCTCAAAAGGTATAAGTCTCGTCTCAGGAGTTCCACTTGTGCTGTGTTTGTAGTTACAATGGAACCTTACAGTAACGAAGAATATGCGGATATGCATTTCATGTATGGTAGGGCTAATGGCAATGCACGGGAGGCTGCACGCTTGTACCAAGAAACATATCCTGATCGAAGACACCCCGAAAGTCGTACATTTACAAGGGTCCATCAGCGCCTGAGAGAAAATGGGGGTTTTACACATGGCAGAGCAGTAGGTAGGCCTGCTCGCATTACGCCTGAGGTTGAGGATATGGTGTTGGAAGCAGTACAGCTCTCTCCAGGAACCTCGACGAGAAGAATTGCCACACAAGTGCCTGTACTAAGCCACAGTAGTGTATGGAGAATTTTACAGCGCAATTTACTGTGCCCTTACCACCTCCAACGAGTTCAATGTCTCAATTATGCGGACTTTGTTCCTAGAGTGATGTTTTGTCAGTGGATGCAACAACAGACTGTAGTCAACCCTCGTTTCGCATGTAACATTTTATTTACAGACGAAGCAGGATTCACACGCGATGGTGTTTTTAATTATCATAATACACATTTTTGGTGTGAAATAAACCCACATGCTGTTCATGAGTCACCACATCAGCACCGTTTCTCACTGAATGTGTGGTTAGGGGTACTAGGTGATCATCTCATTGGGCCACACATTCTTCCACGAAAACTTAATGGACGGAGGTACCTTAGGTTTCTGCGGCGTCATCTTCCAGGATTGCTTGAGGATGTTCCCCTTCAGCAACGTCGGAGTTTGTGGTACATGCATGATGGAGCTCCGGCACATTTTGCTGCTGCTGTGAGACGGCATCTAACGCGCAGATACGGCCAAAGATGGATAGGTCGAGGCGGATCTGTACCTTGGCCTCCAAGATCACCTGATCTAAATCCTTTGGATTTTTGTGTCTGGGGTCACCTCAAAAGCGAAGTGTACAGCACACCCCTTAACACGGTTGAAGAACTGGAGCATAGAGTTGTACATGCTTGTCAAGAATTCAGAAATGATCCAGGGGTTTTCGAAAGAATTCGACATTCATTGCAGAGACGAGCACAGTATTGCATCCACATGCAAGGAAGACACTTCGAACACCTCCTTTAACAGGTAACCCATAAGTGAAGTGAACTGTGAAATGTGAACTAAATGAGATGAAAAATTAATAGTAAAGTCTAAATTCAAATTAATTTGTACTAACTAGGATGATGTTTAGAATGAAGTCAGTGGCGGCTTGTAACCATACATTCGTAGTTATCTTGCAAACGGCTCGTTTGCAGACCCATGCTTGCTGGGACATTGTTGATTCTATTATCGTGTACTTTCAACCATGTAAGTTTGCGCCATCCCTTTTTACACACTCTATATATATATATATATATATATATATAGACTGAATCGGTTGATTAATGTCTTTGACATCGTCAGATTCCCAATAGCCAATTTTGTGGGTCCATCCAATCTCCTGGTTGTAGATGTTTCTCCTTCATGTATAAATATATATATATATATACTTACAAAAATGCATTTAATATATATTATATTTATTACTAAAATATTGGATAATAAAATGAGTTTTAAACTAACAATAATTACATTTTTTAAATATGTTTCTTTTAATTTCCAGACGATTAACTAGATTCAATTTTACCCAAATAAATCACACATTAACATAGGTTTGATGCAACCCAAATAGTCATTACCTATTCATTATGTTTAAGTAAATGTTTATTAAGATAGTACTTCTCAGAAAATGATTTATTACAAACAAAACATCTGAATAATTTCTCACTACTATGCAAAAGTAAATGTCTATCAAGACAAGACTTCGTAGAAAATGACTTATTACAAACAGAACATTTGAATAGTTCCTCATTACTATGCACAAGTAAATGTGTATTAAAATAGGACTTTGTAGAAAATGACTTACTACAAACAGAACATTCGAACAGTTTCTCATTACTATGCACAAGTGAATGTCTATTAAGAGAGGACTTTCTAGAAAATGACTTATAACAAACAGAACATTTGAATAGTTTCTCATTACTGTGTAAAACTATATGTGTATTAAGATAGGATTTTGTAGAGAAAGACTTATTACAAACCGAACATTTGAATAGTTTCTCATTACTATGCACACGTAAATGTTTATTAAGATAGGCCTTCTGAGAGAATGACTTATTACAAACAGAACATTCCAATAGTTCATTACTGTGCACCAGTAAATGTCTAGTAAGGTAGAACTCTGCAGAAAATGTCTTATTACAAGCAGAACATTTGAATAGTTTCTCATTACTATGCACAACTAAATGTCTTTCAAGATGGGCTTTCTGAGAGAATGGCTTTATACAAACACTACATTTGAATAGTTTCTCATTACTGTGCATAAGTAAATGTGTTTTAAGATTGGCCTTCTTAGAGAATGACTTATTACAAACAGAACATTTGAATAGTTTCTCATTACTATGCACAAGTAAATGTGTATTAAGGTGAGACTTCTCTGAGAATGGCACGTTACAAATAGAACAGTTGAATAGCTTCTCATTACTATGCACAAGTACATGTGTATTAAGACGGGCCTTCAGAGAGAATGACTTACTACAAACAGAACAATTGAATAGTTTCTCATTACTATGCACAAGTAAATGTGTTTTAAGATTGGACTTTACATAGAACGACTTATTACAAATATAACATTTGAATGGTTTCTCGTTACTATGCGAAAGCAAATGTGTATTAAAATAGGTCTTCGTACGAAACGATTTATTACAACAGAACATTTGAACAATTTCTCATTACTATGCACATGTAAATGTGATTTAAGATGGAACTTATGAGAGAATGATTTGTTACAAAGAGAACATTTGAATGGTTTCTCATTACTATGCACAAGTAAATGTCTTTTAAGTGTATACTTGTTAGAAAATGACTTATTACAAACAGAACATTTTTTAGATGAACATGGCAAGAATAACTCTTCTTTTTGTGTCAAGAATAAGTCTTCTGTTTGTGAACAGTGACTAGGACTGTAATTTTTAGCATGTTCCTCTTGTGTCTGGTACACCTGAAAATATAAAATTACAATAACTAACAGCTACATGTCATACTGCTGCACAAACCACTCAGAAAGAAAAAATCTCAGTAAATGTGAAATGTTATTGTCATCTTTTCATTTTTTTATTTGATACTATGTCTCATTTCATATTTTCATTGTCTTATAATTAGTGATGAAACGGATAGCTGTTTAGCCAGATACTGGATATCCGTCCAAAGTTGATTCCGGATATCTGACCGAACATTGCCAATTGGCTCAACGTAACGAACGTGCTCGCATAGGTGGCGCACGAACGATTGGGCGGACGAGAGAATGTGGGTCTTTTTGTATCATGAGCAAGTGTTTCATTGACTTGTTGAATTGATTGCAAACACGATGATCAGTTTGAGCTTACTAAAAACGTGTTGTTGTAGTTCGAGGTTATTATAAAAGAATTCTTTATAAGTAATTCTAAAAAGATTTAGCGACGAAAAATGACAGTAGCAATTAATCTTCAATACTGGCTAAAAAAAATAGAGAGGTGACAGTCGGCTGGATCTCGCGACACTCGTGACACGTTTTGAGACCACTCCAATGAGATATCAAATGAAAACAGTACTAGTCTGTCTCACGATCAAGAAAAAAACATGACTGCAATGATATTGATTTGTATCTTAAGTCAGTGCGATTGATCGCGAACGTGACCCTTATACTTGGTGGTCAGCTAATACTACTCAATACACGAACTTAAAGTTTGACAAAATTTATCTTTCAGTGCCCTGCAGCAGCAAATAAAGCAAAGTTTTTTCTTCTAAAGCTGGCCTTGTCTATGAAAAGAAGTAAAACCATTTCTTGCCTCTTAATGGACAGAAATTGGTATTCATTCACCATAATTTGCCCTCAGTGCAGTATGAGTACTAATTTTTTAGTTGTGAAATGAAAATATGGTGATTATACTTGTGAATTAAATAAAGGAATTACACTGGAGTGGTAACAGTTACGGTCTTGAAACAAAGAATTTGGCGGTATCTAAATGTTACATACTTACTCACTGGCAATATCGAACACATAGGGTCGTGGCCACGCGGTCATAAGCTCTCCATACATCCCTATTCTGAGATAATGCTTTCCAATCATTCCCTGTATAATCTACTTCCCTCAGATCATAGTTAATGTTGTTCTCCCACTTCATTCTTGGTCTACCAACTGGGCATTTTCCCTCTGGCTTTCCTACAAGGAGCTTCCATGCTCGTCTTTCATTCCCCATATGTGCCACATGTCCTGCCCATCGCAGACTACGAGACTGTAACTTTTATTATATCTGGCTTCCTATAGAGACCATGTAGTTCATTGTTATGTAGTCTTCTCCATTCACCTGTCTGTTCATTTCTCTTTGGTCCAAAAATTTTCCTAAGAACTTTATTCTCAAATACTCGTAATCTCCTTTCCTCCCTTAAAGTAAGAGTCCATGTTTCGCAGTCATATAATATAAATGGTAGAATAATTTTATATATTTAGAATAGTTTTATATATTTTCAGTTTAACGTTTTTTGAAAGGAGTTGGGACATCAAAAGTCTCTGTAATACATAATAGCACTTCCAGAACACAATAGAACTGCATAACTTCCAGAATTGAGCCTTTGTTTAATTCCTTTGTGCATCTCATTCCTATTTGTGACTACTGTTCCTAGGTGTTTGAATTCAGCCACTTCCTCAAAATTTCCCTCATTAGTCATTAGCTGTCCATTTCCATTATATAATGTATTTCTGTGTGTGACCATATATTTAGTTTTATTGATATTTACTTCCAGTCCTAATTTCTTAATGTTACTTGATAGTGTGTGCATGTTGTGCTTTAGTATCTCCTCGCTATCGGCATAAACTAACAGCTTATTAATACCATTGAAATGTAGGCCTTCTTCATCCTCTAGAGATTTGATGACATGCTCTAGTAATAAATTAAATAGTAGAGGAGATAGTGTATCTCCTTGCTTCAACCCATTCTGGATTTCAAAAGTGTCAAAAAATGTTTGCCTACAAGTACCCTACTCTTTGTGCCATTTAGACACATTCGTTTAAGCCTAACTAACTTTTCAAGAATTCCGAAATTCCAGCAGGATAGTATATAACTTCTCCCTCTTAATTGAATCGTATGATTTTTTTATGTCTATGTATAGTTGATGTACAGTACCATTATATTCCCATTTATTTTCTGAAATCTGTCATACTAAAAATCTGATTTATTGTAGACCTGTTTCTTCTAAATCCATATTGATCATCTCCTAGAATGTCATCAATATAGGGAGTAAGTCTGCTTACTAATATATTTGTTAGAATTTTGTATGAAGTTGAAAGTAATGAGATGCCCCTGTAGTTGTTGCAATCAGTTTTATCTCCTTTCTTATAAATTGGAATGATAATCGATTCTTCCCATTCATCTGGAAGAGCTTGTTATTCCCAAATCATACTAAGCAACAGTCGTATCTCGGCTAACAATTTTTCTCCCCCGGATTTTATCAGTTCTGCTGGGATCTCATCTGAACCTGATGCTTTATACATCTTCAATTTTTCTATTGCCATTTCAACCTCTAATGCACTTGGTTCTGCAACTAGCATTTCTGCTGTGTGTAAAATTATCCTCTTCAATGTTCTGTTGTGTATGTACACTTAGCAACAAAAAGAATGAGCCGCTTCAAAAAGCACAGTTCTTGTTATGGCCCCTGCGCATACTCGAAAAGCCACAGCTGACGTTCACGAGGTAACGCACTATTAAATGTTTTAAATATGCTGTATTTGGTTTTAATGATCTTAAATGGTTAAAGAACAGCGAAAGAGACACGTTTCTAGATATTTAAGAGTGTTGGATAAATGCAATATTACTCAAATTGCGACATTTTAAATACACTTCAACTCTCGTTCATAGTGTAAAAGTAAACACGGCAACTAGTACCAGACGTTCGAATAGCGTAGTTACACTACTTACAACAAGATGAAATGTATGTGAAAGCCAGGGTTTAAATCCTCCGACAATGTTTTAATTCATTTGTATTTTCGCAAAATACATCATATAATATTTAATTCCTGCCACAAAATCTATGTTCACTTTACACTATCTTAAGTAATATTCTTGCCTCTGTAACACTATTTAGCTACCGGTATAAATTTAATTGTGCATTCAGTACAACGTTTTAATAATAATGCTATAAATGTATGTAATAAAATATAATATAGCTTCATATATTTATGTGTTTATTTATTTATTACGTATTAGTGAGGAAAAAGTTTCAACCTTCAATTAAAATATTTATTTTATATATGTCAAGTCCATCATAATAATAGCTCATAGATGATGGACAATAAGAAAAAAATAATAATTATTATTATTATCAGTCATCTATAATAATAATAATAATGGGATCTATCGATTGATATGAAGAATGTAATTACCTGGGGATCAAGATTAACTCAAAATGTCTCCAAAATTGACTCAAAATGTCCCCAAAAAAATGACAAAATATAGAATTCAAAAAGGCAGATCGGTAATAACATTGAAATGGAGTTTTGTGGGATAAGAACATAAGAATAGATACCAAATTAGAAACTTATAAATCCATAATTCGAAGCATGGTAACATTCGGTGCAGAAACTTGGCATCTGAACAAAAATTTGAGTTTAAAGCTTATGTCTACCGAAATGGATTCTTACAGACGCTCAACTAGACATTCTAAATTGGGAAAAAATCAGAAATACAATCATCACACATAAAATGAAAGTCCAAAATTCAATATTAGATTCTGTGAGATACGGACAACTAGAATGGTATTCTCATATACATAGGATGCCAGAGAAAACATTACCCAGACAAGCTCTGGAATGGATTCCACCTGAAAAAGGAAAGAGAGGTGGACCAGATTTAAATGGATGATTTAAGAAGAGATATGAGGGAGCTAGGTCTGGAAGAATTGGAATGAGAAGATAGAGAAGAATGGAGAAAGAAGCTAAAAATTTAAAAAGCTTTGGGCATAGGAAGATGTTTCATTACATTGTAAACCTGTTTATAAGTAAATATTAATATTAATAATAAAAATATTAATACTTCCAAATAGGCAGTACTTTTTCTTTAAGAATGAATATACAGAATAAAATAGAAAGCACTTTAACAATTAAAAATATTAACCTCACTGGGAATCGAACCTGCGACCTCTTGTATACGAATCAAGCCACTAAGCACTGAGCTACGCTTTCACTGCCTTGTTGCATTTACAACAATACACTAGGGAAGAAGGAAAACATATTGTAGCTCTACTGTGCAATTAGTTTACTCGTGTCAATCGCGCGTTAGAACTTGAAATATTCGAGATCAAGAGTTGGCTCATTCTTTTTGTCGCGAAGTGTACATTTAATAGCTGATTAAAGTAACTTTTCCATCTATTTAATATTTCCTGGAATCTGCAATCATATCCTCATTTTCATTCCGAATTATGTTTGTTCTAGCCTGAAACCCTTTCTTCTCCATCCTAATTCCCTGGTATAATTCTCTAATGTTCCTATTTTTTGCATTAATTTGAAGATCATTATTCTTCTCTCTCACATATTCCCATTTTTACTCTTTTGTAACATGGTGGTTTCCCACCTAATACTACCCAATTTCTCTAAATTTACCTCATTTGGCTCATGTAACCATTTCGTTTTTGCTAGTTTTCTTTTCTTTATAATGTCGGCACATTCCTCATCAAACCATTTCTTGTTTTGCCTCTTTTTTAAATAACCAATGCTTTCTGAGGCTGACAATTTAATAGTATCTCTTATAGCCTCGTAATTTTTTAAATCCAGAATCCAGCCGGAGACTACTTAATTATCCGGTTTCCGGCCTGATAGTTAATTTAGGTCAGATACCAGATAGTTACAGATATCTGTTTCATCTCTACTTATTATCCGGTATCCAGCCAGATAGAAAATTTAGGTCGGATAGGCCAGATACCGGATAGTTACCAGATATCCGTTTCATATAAGATGGCCAACAAACACAACACAGATCACCATTGCATGTACAGTAACACTGACAAAATTTATGCAACTTGCACCTGCATATGGTAAACATGACCTAACAAGTAAAATATTACATAGAATACAAATATGAATTGGAAACTTTTTACACCTCACCTCATAATATATCATCCTCTTATTTGTACATGTTTCAGAAATCATCACCACTACTTAAGTCAATGGCTGTCAGCCATTTAAAGCAACCACAGTTGATTGTAAGTCATCCAATGGAAATTTTAATTCATTGGCAACCTTCAAATTGCAGCACTTCCAAAATAGAGCAGGGTTTTATTTGCACATTGATTTTGATAAAGCAAACACCATTAAAAATATGTTATAATTCTTTTGCATGTATAGAAGGAAAATATTTCACTTCTAAAATTTCAAGACAAATGACAGAAAAAAATTCGAAATTTTCTAGAAAAAATTGTACAACGAAACTTTGCACAAGATGGTACTTTGTATGTTTTCTTAACAAAACCATACATGTCGTTAGTTACTGATTTTTAATCATATCCTTGAAGCATTTGCTTCATCTCTTGTGCAATATAATTCAAACTCCTTGTTCTATGCACTGCGCACATTGTACCACTATGCATAGATATATCATCATCATCATCATAGTACATTCACGAATTTAGGCCATTTGTTGACCTGTTTCGGCCTCAAGAGAAACACCATCCAAAAGTCTTTTGAGTGGACGTCCTGATCTTCTTCTTCCTGCAGGTTGATATTTTAACATTTGTTTGGGTATTCTGTGATCTTCCTTGTTCTATGCATTACGCATTTGATTTTATCATAAATTACAATATATGTTCAGGTAGAGCAGAAATTAATAGTGAAATCTTAGGATTAGAGAACTGTGACAATAATCTCCATCTGTAACCTGTAGTAGGAATTTCCACCTGACGTTGTCCATAACAGCAAATGGGTTAAAAAATAAATTTTGACATTTGAAAACAGCTTTTCTGGTGCCACCTGGTTGAGATTGAATGAACTTTGATTTCAAATAATCCATGTCCAGGAACTTCAGTATTCACTGTTCTGTTGTTCTTTGTTCATGATGTGAGTTCTATTGGTCATTCCAAGTGTTTTATAATTCAGTATGTTCTTAAATTTTGTGATCCTGCATCTAATAATGAACTGCTACCACTATTTTTAATTTTTGCATTTTTAATGTTCCTGACATGTTGTTTAAAACAAGAACAGGCTTTTTTTCCCCTATGCGCATTTTACTGCAATTCTTGTAAATAAATTGAAACATTCCTGATTTTTTACTACCTGTGATTATTATTTTATTTGTTTTTTGAATAATTAAGCTGAACTTGAATATATGTGCTAATGTGACACTGAATTTCCTAAACATTTTCTGAAATTTGTTGCGAGTTACATCATAGTAGAGATAACCCATAAAAAATGTTCACAAAATATATAGAAAATTCTACATTATGCTAGCACTAATAAACAAATTCAGCTTAATTATTCTTCATCAAATATGAAAATAAAAACTCCATATGAAAAAAAAAATCATTTATCAAATTTATTGGAGGAACTGCAATAAAGTATACATAGATAAACCCAAACAAAAAAGCAATAATAAAAATGAGAAAACTGAAACATTTACAGCAGTGGCACATTGTTCGATGATAAAGGGTCATAAAATTGAGCAAGAAACTAAACAATTGAAACATTTGGAGAGATCCAGAGAACTTATAATATTGGAAACGATATAGATCCAAAAGAACATGAACAGCAACAGATATTTTTGTTTCCAGAGAACAAGACATGTTGAAGTTCATTTAACTCCCACCAGGTGACGAAAAAAGATGGAGTTAATGGTTCATTTCAAATAGCAGAAGTCAGATGAAACATGTCCAGTGAGAGGTGTGAAGTTTCAGATTTATATTTGTATTCCGTTTGTGTTTACCTCATTGTGTCACTTCCAATACTTTTTTTTATAAAATGTTCGATGTTGATTACATTTCTGGATATACTGTATTACTTTCAGTCTATTCATTATTAAACAGGTTAATTGTAAGCACATTTCAGAGAAATGTTTTTGTATCAGTTACTGAATATTATGTATAAAAAATAATTAAATCTGAGATAATATAAAATAAAAATTATGAGTACACTACTGGAATATGAAATGTTTTATGAATTTGTTTCGAAATTCCAGCCTCAAATAAACTTAGGCTGAAAGCATTTCAACTTACTTAAATCCTTTTTAATATAAGTGATTATCTAAAACTCTTGGGGCATGCCATAGTGTAGTGGTTAAGGCAATACTCTACAAACTGGAAGGTCAAGGGCTCATGTCCTAGTGGGATCAGGATCTGGTGGCACTATGGCCCTCGGAATTGACTCAGCCTCTAATGGAAATGAGTACCAGATGCTTGTTCTGGGGGTTAAGGTGGCCGTTGTGCAGTGCTGACAACCCGGCTGATATCAAGTGCCAATTGTCCAGAAAAAGTGGAACCTTAACCTCCTACTACCTCAAGGGCCTCCTGAGGCCTGTAGTGGGATCACTTTATCTTTTTATCTAAAGCTGTATAAAGATCACAGTGACAATTTAATAATAACAAATGTAGTAGTACCAACAGTGATATTAACAGTAATAATAATAATAATATCATTATAAACATTTTAGGTTTATGCTGAGTTAAGCATCTTCTACCTCTCAAGATGTTCTTGATTTCTCTAACATTGTTTAGGTATTGCCCTGTCTTTGTGTTGTTTAAATTGATACTGGAATTTCTTCCTTCGTAAACAATTTCTGTATATTCTGTGGATGCAATTTAATCACTTCTTGCACTGTAGCCAAATGACCAAAGACATCATGGCCCGACACAGAATTGTGGGCATAAGCTGGTTCGGACCACATAGAGGAAGAATTTTTACGTAGTTTTGACAAGCATGGGACTGGTAATTACACAGTGACAAAAGGTATTAGAATAGTTGTCATAAGTAGCTATTCCAGGCTGAAAAAGCACATATAATGGCTGAATGATCATCTACTCCTGCAAGTGGCATATATAGATGTCAGGTCAGCAAATAATTAGTAGGCCAAGGTTCTTCTAAACTTGTAGTGTCATGGAGTTTAACTTTTAGTTTTTTGTATGTTCGGATATCTTCTGCTGTGTTCTGAACTTTTTTAACCTTTCATGAATGTAAACATTTCTCATTTTATTCAGCCAAATTAGAAACTAAAGATGACATAAAAATCTCCACTATGCAGCATGTAATTTGGTTTTATTTCTAGAAATCAAAATTGAACTAACTCATTGGCACTATCAAACCTGTAGCTTCATGGCAACGTGGACATAAATCTCTATCCTATGCTAATGTTCTCCAATCATCTCCTGTATAATGTACACCCTTAGAAAAAAAAAATGAGTCATTTCTTGATTCTATCAACCGATCGGGGAACTTCGTGAGCACTCGCAGAAGCCTTATTCACATTAACACGTTTTCAGTAATTGTACTGTGGTGTTTGCTAGTTAACGTAGTGCACACTCAAGTAACATAAAATAGAGAGATTGCCTTTGTGTGTTTCCGTGGTCGAGAGGTTTAACACACAACATCTGCATTCATAACCTCACGTGTTCGATTCCCGTTCAACTTTCTTTTTTTTTTCTTTTTTTTTTTTTTTTTACTGAATGTTAGGATAGCATTTCGCCTGTAATATAGTTTCATATTTAGTTTTATATTTGAGTTTTATGGCTTTAATGCACACACAAAACACATAAATGAAAACCTTCTAATAATTAAATCAAGAAAGAAAATAATATCTTCTAAAATGAAAACTTTAACAAAATTTAATCGGGTGTATGAACCCTTAGCATCTATTACCGCCCTCAATCCTCGGAGCATTGATGCAATCAAATTTCTACAGGCACGTGGACAATCGTCTAGAGCATCCCAGGCGTCTTGAATTTGTGCCACAAGCAATCTTTCGTGCATCTGCAGGCCAATTAGAGTTCATCTCTATTTTCATCTTAGCTCACACATTTTCGATTGGATTCAAATCAGGTGAACAGCGAAATTTGATTTGCTTCCTCCTTTAACAATCAAATCAAATTTAACTAAACACATTTCAGAAAGCGGCCACAGTTTCAACAATATCGATAATACAATGTCAATTATACACAGGGGAAAGCAACAGACACAAAATTAACATTTTAGAAGAAATCGAAATTATCAAGAAGGCCAAAAATACAAACATTCTCAACAAAAATATGCCTAATGAGCAAAACCCTCTATTAGACATACAGTTAATTCAATACTACTATAACAACTCCAGAAGATGAAGCATGCATCGAAAGGCGTAAAGTGAAATCAACAAAAATTTTAAATAGTTGAGGAAGACGGTAGTATACAAGGTAAAAATAAATAATAGTTTAAAAAACTAAAACAACACGCTTTATTAGAAAACCGAACTAAAAATGAAAACTAGTTTTAATTTCCAACATGCTTGGGATAAAATTAAAGATGTCAACAAAAAATCATCTCCAACATATCTAGAATAAAACTAGAGTTATCTACAAAAAAAAATAATTTTACCATCAAAAGCATGGGGTGCCCTATATCAATTAATATATTTGATAATAAACAGATATTGGTAAAATTAAAGTCTCTAAGAAGAAAATGTAAAAACCATAAATAGCATCCCACGCTTTTGATGGTAAAATTATTTTTTTTGTAGATAACTCTAGTTTTATTCTAGATGTGTTGGAGATGATTTTTTTGTTGACCACTTTAATTTTATCCCAAGCGTGTTGGAAATTAAAATTATTTTTCATTTTTTAGTTCGGTTTTCTAATAAAGCGTGTTGTTTTAGTTTTTTTAAACTATTATTTATTTTTAATTTTTTAGTTTGGTTTTCTAATAAAGCGTGTTGTTTCAGTTTTTAAACTATTATTTATTTTTTTTATTTTAGTTTAATTGATTGTCATAAACTGGAATCCCATGAAAATTTAATTGCTTAATACTCTTCTTAAAAAAATCCTCCGGCCTGGATTTGAACCAGCGGCCTATGGATTACTGAAATTATATACCACTACAGTCCACCGCTCTACCAACTGAGCTCTTACAACGATTGACTAAAAAGTCGATAAGTACGCAACCTATTACACCGGTTTTTATTTTTTTTAATTTTCTGATGATTCTGGCCAGGATTTTAGAAAAAAATTATGAAATTATTGTATTGTCATGGGTCCTTTACAAGTATACAAAGTTTCAAGTCGATCCAATGTTTTTAAGTGGGTGAAAATCATGTTCAAAGATTCCGTTACATAGATACAGGTCCGTTACATAGACAGATACAGGTCAAGCTAATATAAAGCGTGTAAAAAAATATATAATTTAACATTGTTATAACCTCAACGGTATCTAAAAAACAATTATGAACTTAAAAAGTATAGATTAATTCAAATGTCGAAATAAAATGTATTTAATTCATAAAACGTTTTAATACAAATATCACGAAAAAAAATTACGTAATTGAAGATGCGAACCTGCAATCTTCACTAACAGAAACAGTGACCGCATGCTTTACCGCTGACCTATCAGGACACGTAGGAGAGTCTTCAGTTTATGCCACATAACACAGTAGCTCAGGGACTGAACAATTATGACTAGTTTCCTAGTTTGAACCCAGCGCTGTGCCGAGTATGACTTAGAAGAAATGTGCGTTCTAGAGATGACTCTTTTTTTTTTTTGTCGAAGGGTGTACTTCCCTCAAATCATGATTAATCTTATTCTCCCAAATCATTCTTGGTCTATTGACTGGGTGTTTTCCCTCTGGTTTTCTTACAAGAAGCTTCCATGAATCTCTTTAATTTCCCATTTGTGCCATATCATAGTCTATGAGACTTAACTGTTATTACATCTGCCTTCCTATAAAGACCATGTATCTCACTGTTATGTAGCCTTCTCCATTCACCTGTCTGTTCATCTCTCTTTGGTCCAAACATTTTCCTAAGAACTTTAATCTCAAATACTCGTAATCTCCATTCTTTTCTTAAAGCCCATGTTTCACATCCATATAATATAACTGGGAGAATAACAGTTTTACATATTTTCAGTTTAACATTTTTTTTTAAATGAGTTGGGACAACAAGAATGCCTGTAATGCATAATATGAGGGGTGGCTTATAAAGAAACCATATTCATTCTGTAAAACTTTATTGAAAACATTTCTGACAATTTCAATGTTATTCTCTTCAATGTAGTCCCTTTCCCGATCTCTACTGTTGGAAGCAGTGCTGCAGGTCTACTTCTGTAATGCTGTTGAAGAGTTGCGTCACATTTGTTTAACTTCATCCACGGACTCAAACCTGATTCCTTTAAGAGCAGACTTGACTTTAGGGAAGAGGAAAAAGTCGCACAGTGCTAGGTTCGGCGAATATGGAGGATATTCCATCACTGGAATGATGTTTTTCGCCAAATAATGCTTCACAGATGGTGCAGTGTCCTGATGAAGGATCCATAAGTCACTCTTCCATAAGTCTGATATCCTTTGTTGCACACGTTTAAGGACGGTCTTCAAAACATTTCTGTAATATTCCTGATTGACAGTCTGCAGGCACCCTCCTCGAACAATTCTAGTCATCTTCTCCACATTCTCTTCAGTTTTTGTAGTGGAAGGACGGCCTGATTTGGGATTGTCCCCGACGTCTTCCCTGCCCACCTTAAATTTCTTAAACTGCTCAAAAACTTGTGTGTGAGTCAGGCATTGATCATCAGAACTTTCTGTTGCAGATTTTCCAAATTTTTAGAAGAATCTGATGTTATCGTGCTGCTCCACTTTAGTACTCAGCATTATTCCAATGGAGCTCAGACGCACAATCCACTTCTAATGCTGGTAAAGGCCAGACTAACTGCCATGGGATAATACAAATTTTGTGAATGTAGGAGGGTGACCATAAGTCAATGCCCTGCACGCAACTTCATCATGTGCCATTTAGGCACATTCAAATAATATTTGATTTTGTATTCTTTAACATTCTTACCTCATATGTTTATTTTGTTGGACAATCGTTTCAAAGCTATTGCTCCATCTTCAGCTTGTTCACAAACTGGTTTTTTCTTTTCTTCAAGTTGTCGGCCCTGGATCTGTGTTCCAAAGAACTTGGTAATGAGCCTCCTTTCTCCAAGAATTTCAAAGTTCATAATTTTCTCCTTATTCTTCTGTATATAGATTTTTTCCCATATTGCGAGTTCATTGGTATTTTCTAAATGTTTTAATAATTTTGTATTTATATCTATTTTGTGTTTCTCTGTCCAAACATGAGTTGCTACTGCAGATTTTTCCACTTCTCCCTTTTTTTACATTTCTTATGTGTTCTTTAGTTCTAATGTTCTCTTTGTTTTCCCTATGTATACTTCATCACACTCTGCACATTTTATTTGATACATTCCTGATTTTTTTATTATCTTCAATTTTTTTCATTTTTGTTGGTTTTCATAAGTTTTTTTAACTACAATCATTCTTTGGTGCTAATTTGATGTTGAATTTCCCAAACATTTTTTTGGAATTTATTGTGTGCCCACGGGTGATATGTAAATTTCTTTTATCTCCTTTCCTTTGGCTTTTCTATCTGAAGAGTGCTTTCATTTCTCAATTTCTGTTTTTTGTACTATCAATTTTTTTTTGTGTATAATTTTTTCCTCAAAACCATTTTCTTTTGCTACCTCAATTATGTGTTCTTTTTCTATTTCAAAATTTTCATCGTTCACAGGTATATTTACCAATCTAAGTACTAGGCTGTTGAAGACTGCTATTTTGTGTGAATTATGGTTGAAACCTGTTGATTTGATGTAGTTACCTGTGTGTGTTTCTTTCCTATAAATGCTGAATTCTATTTCCTTTGTTTCCTCATTCCTGTGTAATTTTAGATCTAAAAATGGTAATTGTTTGTTCACCTCTATTTCAAGTGTAAATTTTATTGTTTTCTTCTGCAAATTTAAAAGTTTTGAAGCATCTTCTACTTTTAAATTTGCAGAAGAAAACAATAAAATTCACACTTGAAATAGAGGTGAACAAACAATTACCATTTTTAGATCTAAAATTACACAGAAATGAGGAAAAAAAGGAAATAGAATTCAGCATTTATAGGAAAGAAACACACACAGATAACAACATCAAATCAACATGTTTCAACCATAATCCACACAAAATGGCAGTCTTCAACAGCCTAGTACATAGATTGGTAAATATACCTATGAACCATAGAGAAATTTTGAATAGAGGGAAAACTGAGTAGAGTGACATCTAAAAAATGTTGATCATTTACGATGAACTACAATGAGCAAACTACAATGGGAGCGCTCTTTTGTAGTAACAGAATATGTAACTAAATAAAACAAATGCAAGGCACATGGAGTGTTCACTTGGGATTATCGGAAATTAGCCATTTTGTAAATTTAAATTTTTAACTGGTATCCTTTCATTCTATGTAGACGGTACTGTAAAAATTATATACTATCGAAAGTTAAAATCATTACTTAGATTTTATTTTACTCAAATTTGTAAGTAAATTCAAGCTTGTTTACTTTTTAATGTGAATCTTTTTCAAAGATAAACCTACTAGAAGTGATAAAATTCTAAGATTTGTTAGGTTAGGAAGAGTGATGTTAGTGTACAGCCATTTCTAATAAACATTTTAAAAATGTGACTTTATAATGGATTTCAGATATACGACATGGCTAAGGTTCTTTAATAAATATTGTATAAAATATATATGTGAGAATAAGGGGGTAGGTCAATTGTAATATTTATTAAAAGAGCTCATAATGCACGTTTTTAAATTTTAGTAAACGAAAATAAATTAACATGTTTTATTTGTTTCCATTCTTCCCTTCTGTTAAAATTAAAAGAAAGTCTTTAGATCTGTGAGGCTGAGTACAAATAATTCCATAATTTAAGATTAATTAACATGTTATTTATTCCTATAAAAGTTCAATTCCATGATTATTCACCAGATGGCGTTATATAATTATAATTCATAATTTTACCACCAGACGGTGCTAAATTTCATATTAGTACCAGAAAAAAATAAAAAAAATTTAGATGTCGTTAGTTGTTCTACACTAGCGCCGCTTGTGGTATGTACGTGAAACTTGTCCACTTTCTTCTCTGGTACTCTGTGCCTATGAATGATGAAAATTTTGAAATAGAAAAAGAACACATAATTGAGGTAGCAAAAGAAAATGGTTTTGAGGAAAAAATTATACACAAAAAAATTGATAAGTACAAAAAACAGAAATTGAGAAATGAAAGCACTCTTCAGATAGAAAAGCCAAAGGAAAGGAGGTAAAAGAAATTTACATATCACCCGTGGGCACACAATAAATTCCAAAAAATGTTTGGGAAATTCAACATCAAATTAGCACCAAAGAATGATTATAGTTTTAAAAAACTTATGAAAACCAACAAAAATGTAAAAAATTGAAGATAATAAAAAAATCAGGAATGTATCAAATAAAATGTGCAGATTGTCATAGGGAAAACAAAGAGAAATTTAAACATTAGAACTACTAAAGAACACATAAGAAATGTAAAAAAAGGGAGAAGTGGAAAAATCTGCAGGGCCGACAACTTGAAGAAAAAAAAAACAGTTTGTGAACAAGCTGAAGATGGAGCAATAGCTTTGAAACTATTGTCCAACAAAATAAACATATGAGGTAAGAATGTTAAAGAATACAAACTCAAATATTAAATTAAACTCATAATGTAACTTCCTAATGATTTTAAAACATTCAAATTAGTTTAACTAACTTTTTAGGAATTCCAAACTTCAGCAGCATATTATACAACTTTTCCCTCTTAATTGAATTGTATGCCCTTTTTGTAGTCTACATATAGTTGATGTATAGTGCCAATATATTTACCATTTCTTTCCTAAAATCTGTCTTATACTAAAACTCTGATGTGCTGTAGACCTGTTTCTTCTAAATTCACATTGACAATCTTCTAGAATGTCGTCAAAAAAGGGAGTAAGTCTGCTTACTAATATATTTGTAAGAATTTTGTATGAAGTTGAAAGTAATGACATGCCCCTGTAGTTGTTGCAATCAGTTTTATCCCCTTTCTTATAGATTGGTATGATAATTGATTGTTTCCATTCATTTGGAAAGCTTCTTTTTCCCAAATCATACTAAGCAACCGACATAACTTGTCCATCAATTGTTCTCCCTCTGATTTAATCAGACCTGCTGGGATCCCATCTGAACCTGATGCTTTATACGTCTTCAATTTTTCTATCGCCACTTCAATCACTATTGCACTTGACTCTATGATTAACATTTTCGCCATCTGTAAATTATCCTCGTCAATACCTTGTTCTGACCCCTACGTCCCCTAAGAAGGTTGAAAAATAAAATTACAAATGGGTTGCTAAGCTGATTGGTGATATTTAAGACCAAATTTGATCACCAGCACACGTAAGGTAGATGAAGGGGTGAAAAATAAAATTACAAGTTTGAGATTAGTATCAAATTCACAGTTACATAGTTTCTGAGGTTGCTAAGCTGATTGGTGACAGTGCCAACACTCATGAAGCGACAAGAAGGGATGAAAAATGAAATGACCAAGATACCTTAGATTTTGGGGTTACTCAACTGATCGATGACACTCTCAATGGTTAAGCTTAAGCCCAAATTTGTCACTTAATAACCTTCAGGAGGATTGACAAGGTTTCAAAAATAAAATTACAAAAAATAACTGAGATTAATGTCGAATCTATAGCTTTTGGGGCAATCTGCGTATTGATCAAGGTCTCAATGGCATTTAAGCCCAAGTTTAAACACTGAGCACCCCTAAGAGAGAGGAGGTGAAAAATAAAATGACCAACAGTGATTGAGATAAGTGTTGAATACATTAAATTAATATTGAGAAGCTAAAGCTATTACTATGATAGAAATAAGTAAATTAATAAACACAATTAAATTATTGTAAATCAATGGTAAAGAGAAAAATTTTTGCCTGACCGGGAATCGAACCCCGAACCTTTAGCTTTCCATGTTAATGCTCAGACCACCGAGCTAATCCAGGCTTCATTCCCATCCAAGCAAGAATCCTTCCTTTACCTTTACTCTACTGGCCCCACATTCAATTGCAATGAATCATCATTCACAAATACACAATGAATGGCTTCTACCTGAAGAAGACATGAAGGGACTCCACACAGCTATAGCATTATATAAAATAATGCTATAGCTGTGTGGAGTCCCTTCATGTCTTCTTCAGGTAGAAGCCATTCATTGTGTATTTGTGAATGATGATTCATTGCATTGAATGTGGGGCCAGTAGAGTAATGCTACGGTTTATATACAGCGTGTCGCGCCCGACGTGACGCGAATTCGCGTTTCGCTCGGCGTGATGCTGGTTTCGCATGGAGTGCATACGCTACAGCGCATATGTTTATAGAATTGTCGCCAGATGGCACCACATATATGGAAAATCAAAATTACCAACGTTCATAATAAATTTCCAAATGTGATTACAAAAACTAATGTACACAAACCTGTCCCTGCATAACCTAATAAAATAAATTACATACATACTATTTAGTAAACTATAAACTAATCTGATGTACCCTAAACTGACCCATCGGAACCTAACAAAATGAAGTGATTGAACATTTATTTCTTAAAATATGGTTTGGAATTAAATGCAAATGTTGGTCATTCACACATATGTCCTGCCATCTGGTGGATTTAATTTTATGAGCGTTCACGTATGCCAACTTAAATTCTAATAAAGAATTTTGAAAATAAATTGAGAGGAAAAGTCATAATTTGTGTACATAGAAAAACATTAAAATTCTTCATAAAAAAAGTTTCAAGTCTCGTTGCAAAACGATTAAAATAGTTCGAAATATTAGTAAAGACAGAAAAAGTACCTAGAGCAACAGCATCATATGAATGTTGTATGGAAAATTATAGAATAAATGATTATTCAGTTCTTAAATAAACATATGGTGAGAATCAGTATTCCGTATAAGTTACTTTGGTAATCTTTTTACATCTATAATTATTATTTTATTATTATTGTTGGTTTGTACTTTCGTTGATGAATATACCAAATTTTAGAATACTTCAGATTTTCGCCTGAGCAGTTTTATCAGGTTTTGAATTTAATAGAAGGCGAAATTTATGCACATCCATAATATCCCCGAGATACAATATTTACAGCTTTTATTTATCTCTTGACTAAGTTCAAGCCACAATAACTTTTTTCTGTACATCTCTGTACTCCTTCATGCTCATATTGTATAAAAATGGTATAAAACATGTATAGAACTCGATGATTTGCAACAAAACTATCTAACTTTCGTCGTTAAAATTGGAAAGTTATAAAAAAGTACTGTATTTCCGACATTTTGTTATAAAATCTTAGTTTGTTTTTTAGCAATTACACCAATGAGTACGGGTAATATCTTCTATATTCTTTGTTTGCGCTGGCAAATTGCATCCTGGATTCAAGAGATTCCAAAACACGACGCGACATGTCAGCGCAAATTTTTTTGCGCCAGCAATTTGCGTTGTAGATAAACCACTTCCATTTAAATACATGGGGAGCAATTTTTGCGCTGGCGCATTGCGTCGTAGATAAACCACAGCGTAAAGGTAAAGGAAGGATTCTTGCTTGGATGGGAATGAAGCCTGGATTAGCTCGGTGGTCTGAGCATTAGCACGGAAAGCTAAAGGTTCAGGGTTCGATTCCCGGTTCAGGCAAAAATTTTTCTCTTTACCATTGATTTACAATAATTTAGTTGAATACATTGTTTGCAGGGCTGCTAAACTGATTGGTGACAATGCAGATGTAACCTAAGACAAGGTTTGAACCTAGCACCCCTAGTGAGGAAGAAAATGACTGAGATTAGCAGTTTTTGGACAGTTGATTTCATTAATCACACTTCCAATTAAATTTATGCCCAAGTTGCATCCCTAGTGCACTCCCTTGTGGTTGTTATAAAAACTAATTTAGTTATGTTTATTTCCGTACAGACATCAGTGAGTGACAAGTGATTAGTTAATCATCTCAAAGAGAGAACCTATAAGCAACTAAGCCTGGTTATATTTTGCTCAGAAGCTCTAATTTAGGCTTAACATTCTTTAATGATCCTGAAAATTTTCAAATTCAGAACCTGCAGGTTCAAGTCCATCCTGAAGGATTTGAGCCTTGGATTTTTATATTAAAAAAGCATCAATTCCAGTCAAGTTTGAACTTTTCACTCTTGGAACAAGAGGCAAGGAACTTAACCCCTAAACCACCAACACTGAACCTGGTTTATCTATATATTAATATGTGAAGAAAAAACTTTGTACCCCTTTTTAGGCACGTTGTGCACATGGAGGAGTGTGATATTTGGCATAATTGAAGTTCATATACAGAAGGAGTGCACAAAAATAAAAGTTATGTATAATATGTGTTACAAATAAATTAAATTAAACAAAATAAAATGTCTATAAGGAATTTGTGTGTATTACTCATTCATTTGTTTACATTCATATTGAAAGTGCACTGTTGCAAAAACAAACAATGTGAGTTGATTTACTCTTGCATATTTATTATTAGTGGTTCAAAAAAGTGAGTACATTTTATTACTTAAATTTAAATTAAACCCTGTCTAATCTTGGTTTCAGTAATTTTATTACATTTTTTATGATGATCTTGCAGAAGATTTCCGGGCTGTTGGCCATGGTCAAGAGGCTTGTAGTTCCCCAACGTTTTGCCAGAGACTGCGTCCGGCATCCTCAAGGGTTGTCTTGAGACTGGCAATTTTGTTGACTACCTGCTCTATTTATACATGTATCCATGCAAGATCATCATAGTAACTCCGGCTGTGAAAGCCTAAGTCAATATATTTTTTTTTATATTTACATATTCACACCTACTTCCAACATGCCTCAACATAGAACACTGAGAGACAAAGAAGAAGGGATATATATTCCCGTACACATAATAATAGGCCAAATTGAAATTTAAATAATCAATTGAGTTGGTGTTTACTTGATGAAAATCCATATTTATTAATTAAATAAAAATAAAACTTAGTTTTATTTTATTTTCATATTTATTAAGATATATTCAGTGACAGTTCTTTCGGCACACTTCAGACATGTTAACAAATTATGAATTGTATTATAATTGTGTTGAATAACACAATTCATAATTTAACATGCCTGAAGAAGGTACAGTGTACCAAAACAGCTGTCACTGAATATATCTTAATAAATATGAAAATCAAATAAAACTAAGTTTTATTTTTATTTAATTAATGAAATTTAAATAGTATAAATAGTATACATATGTTTTTTCTTTTTTTTCAAATGCCCCAGGTTTGTCTTTCGACATTCCTGGTTTCTCTCCTGGCATGGCGTACTTGTAACCCACTTCTGAGGTTGGGGCACCTGGAAGGCGGGGTTACGTTGCCCCGATGATATTATGGGTGATGATGATAATGGTGCACCAGGAGAGTCCCTAATCCTAAGCTTACCTAAGATGAATATGAATGATGATGATTGCGATGGCCATATGATTTCGGGGACGGTTTGGGCCTTAAAGTTTTCCTGACATTTGTCTTACAGGTGAGGAAAAACCCCGATAAAAACCTCACCCATAAAAACTGTCCCAACCGGGGATCGAACCCGGGCCCACTGCGTGACAAGGCAGCACGCTACCCCGAGACCACAGCGGTGGACCCAAGTATACATATGTCAAATGACACTTTTTTTTAACATGGCTTAGCCAAGCTATACCACATATTTCCTACTGTTTGTATTTTTAAAATAAATAAAAAAATTATGCATAATGACGTATGTGACAAACTTAAAAATTTGATGAATTGTGGTCGAATTTTGACCGCTATAAACAAAACAGTAATTAAATACACACAACAGAACCAAGGGAAATTCCAAATGAACTTTTTAACTTTAATATTTTTTCATAGAAGGTAAACTTACCAAATTTTCAGATATCTCCTCTTTAACAACTATGTTATCAATTTCAATCTTCACAGCATCTGATGTAACCTGCATACAGACAGACAAAGTTTCAGTACATCTACACACATTATATATATGAATCCAACCTGTGGAAACTGCATAAACTAAGTGAATTCCTCAGCTAGTCAAATTTATGTTCAATTTTGCTGGTTTACAGAATATATGTTTCTTTTGTCAATTATGTTGTATCTAAGCAGTTACAATGCAAGATAACAAACATGGCAATTGTTAGAGAACATTTTTAAATTCTGAATTTCAGGTAAACTCTCACTTCTAATGGTTGGATTTTGTTATTTTAATAGCATGCATTGATATCTTCTTCTTCCTTCCAAGTATTAGGCTAAGGCCTGTTACGATCCTATAGAAAATTTTCCCTCCAGCATTTCATAGGACGGCCCAGTTTGTCCTCTTGGTATATAATTATAAACAGCTTTGGGGTCGATTTGAACTCATTCTTTCTAGCCGTTGTAAAAAGTGATCACAAGAGTGACTTTTAAATTCTTGGTTCACGGTAACCCTCACTCCTGAAAGTTGGATTTATCTGGTTAATGAATTTAACTCTACATTTTTATAATTCTTTGCTTTAAGGGCCGATTATACCAACTCGGTAAAGTTCAGAAAACATCCTATCTTAAGTATTCAGCCAAACTTCTATTGTACCAAGATAGTATAACACCTTACCATGTGAGTAGTCCGAGTAAATTCTTTATGGTCATTCGAAGCCAATATTGAGAAATACTCATGATAACTTTTCGAGATGGCAGCTGCAAATATGGCTGGAAATTTATTTCTCGATTCGGATAGTGACAAAAAAATGTTATATAATATGTTTCTGAAGACCAAGAAACTTAGGAAAATCAGGGGAAACCATATCATATTGGAAGTTATGATGATGAAGAATTTTTTGTCCGGTTTCGCCTAGGGAAAGATTCTGTAATCTTCAACCATGATCTGATCAGACACCAATTACAGCATAAAATAGAAAAGTAAGATTTTAACATTTTTCGTTTGTAATTTTATTATTGCCACAATCATAGTTTAACATTTGAACATTTGTAGGCGGTTGTTCAAAAAAAATTATTTAAAAAGGTATGAGCATGAATTAGCATTAATAACACAGCCAAGAGTGAAAATGTAATTGGAATTTAATAAATGTTTTGGAAGTATATCGACCATGCTGATTATGAAAAAGACAATGAAAAGCTCAAATTAGCTCATGTTTGTAAGTTACAGGGCGGTGCATTTATCCCATTTAAATTATGGTTTTAAGTTAATTTCGGGCAAGCATCTACATCATCATTACTATTTATCCTAGGATTATAATTTGGATCTCATTCTCTTCACAAAAGAACAGCTCTTAAACGGTACCATTCAAATGTCCCTATCATGTACCCATCCATCCATAGTAATTCTGCCCGAGGGCAGGCCTTTCACTGGAATCATAGCATTTTCATGCTATTCTTTGCAGCTTTACTAGGGAATTGTAGATGTGGTAGCTTCATGTTCCTTTCCACACTGGTGAAGGATGATGATGGCCTTATGATTTCGGGGACCGTTTGGGCCTTACAGTTTTCCTGACATTTGTCTTACAGGTGAGGAAAAGCACCGATAAAAACCTCACCCAGAAAAAGTATCCCGACTGGGGATCAAACCCGAGCCCGCTGCGTGACAAGGCAGCACACTACCTCGAGACCACAGCGATGGACATCATGTACCCTAGGTTGGAAAATTTGAGGGAAATTGTAATTTTTTCTGAAAAAAATCCCTTGTTTCTAAAACCCAGTTTTTCAAAAGATTCTGATTTTGTAGCGATGGGTGTACAGAGAATCACAAAATAACACAGTATGAACTTAATGACCTAGTGAGAAATCTGGAGTTGCTGAACGGAAAAGCTGAACTGTTGGCATCTAGACTACAACAGTGGAATTGTCTTGAGAAGAAGGTAAATGTGATTGCTCTGTACCCGCCACATGCCATTCCTTCCATTTTTCAAAAGTGAAAATAACTTATCAATCTGTAGTGATGTAGAGGGACTAATGGCAGTTATGGGCATTAAATATAAAAGTGATGAGTGGAGGTTGTTCATCGACTCCTTCAAAAGAACTCTCAAGTGTGTCCTATTGCATAATGGCAAGGTGTTACCATTGATTCGATTGGGTTTGCATCTTACATGAAAGAAACATATGTTAACATGAAACAATTGTTATTGCGATTGAGCTACGACAAATTTAAATGACAGATTTCCGAGGATCTCAAAATCATAGGCACACTACTTGGGGATATACCAAGTTCTGTTGCTTCCAGTGCCTCTGGGATAGCCGCGCCATAGCACTTCATTATAAAAAGAAAGACTAGCCTAAGCATTATCACTTGAACTAGACCTGACAATGTTATGCAAAAAGCACTTGTCGAATCCAAGAATATAATTCTCCCTGCTCTTCATGTAAAATTGGGCCTAATGAAAAACTTCATTAAGGCCAGGTACAAAACTGGGGTAGCATTTATCCATATGCGCCACAAAATTTCATGGCTTAGTGAGACAAAAAAAGAGGGGATTTTCATAGGTCCCCAGAAACGGAAAACATACAAAGATGAGCATTTCAACACCATCCTGATAGGTAATGAAAAGTTAGCTTCGGATGCCTTTGTTCAAGTGTCAACAAACTTTCTAGGAAATAAGAGGGCAGAAAACTATAAGGACCTTGTGGCAAATCTTCTGCACTGCTACGATAGACTGAGGTGTAACATGTCTTTAGTTACATTTCTTAGATTCCCACTTGGACTTTTTTCCTGTCAACTGTGGTGCTGTAAGCAACGAGCACGAAGAACGCTTCCACCAGCAAATTTTGGACATGAAAATGAGATACTGGGGAAAGTGGAGTGCATCAATGTTAGCCGATTACTGCTGGACACTAATTAGGAAATCACCAGCAAAAAATTACAAATGCCAGGAAAAGAGGTTGCGCCTTCAGTGACCTTCCTCCAAGGGATAACAACAAGGTAAACACATGCATAAGCTTATATAGGCAATAATGTAAAGTTAGCACAACTTTAAAACGAGAGCTAATCTTGCATATTCATTAACATTTTCGTTATCAGCACACACGAAAACATGAAGATTAGCTGTTTCCATGCCAGTTACAGAAAAAAAGTAAAATTTTGTTGGCTAGTGTAATGTACCAGTAGCATCGTTAGATAATATATTTTTTAATTAGGATACAAGTTTAAAAAATAATCTTCTAGGGAAAATGTGCTATTCAAAATATAATTATATTTTACATATATATTATCCACTATAATTTAACAAATGGAAATGGACAGCTAATGACAAATGAGGAAAATTTTGAGGAAGTGGCTGAATTCAAATACCTAGGAACAATAATCACAAACAGGAATGAGATGCACAAAGAAATTAAACATAGGCTCAATTCTGGAAATGCGTGCTATTATGCATTGCAGAGACTCTTGATGTCCCATTTCAAAAAATGTTAAACTGAAAATATATAAAACTATTATTCTACCAGTTATATTATATGGGTGCAAAACATGGACTCTTACTTTAAGGGAGGAAAGGAGATTACAAGTATTTGAGAATAAAGTACTTAGGAAAATGTTTGGACCAAAGAGAGATGAACAAACAGGTGAATGGAGAAGACTACATAACAATGAACTACATGGTCTTTATAGGAAGCCAGATACAATAAGAACAGTTAAGTCTCGTAGACTGCGATGGGCAGGACATGTTGCACATATGGGGAATGAAAGACTTGTATGGAAACTTCTTGTAGGAAAACCAGAGGGAAAACGCCCAGTTGGTAGACCAAGAATGAGGTGGGAGAATAACATAAACTATGATTTGAGGGAAGTAGATTATACAGGGAATGATTGGAAAGCATTAGCTCAGGATAGGGATGTATGGAGAGCTTATATCTGTGCGGCCATGAACCTACGGGTTCGATAGTGCCAGTGAGTAAGTATAATTTAACAAAAGAACCTTGAAGTATAACTACTGTGGTTATATTACAATGCCATTAATCTCAAAAATTAAATTACAGTGTTGGTTATGCTATCGACCTTGAATAAAAAAATGTGTATTATACCATAGTTAAATAACCTTTTTAAAACTGTCATTAAATTGATACATTATTTGTATTATTGATAAGGATATTATATGTAATAACCATAACTTCTGTACATTTTTTCTTATTATTACATGAAACTTTTTAGTTTTAACATAACAGAATATAAAGTTTTGCTCCTATGACTTCTGAGAAATTACAATTTTGTTAATATGAAGATGTTTGCATGGTAGAAGTCCACTAAAAACACAATGCATTTGTTTTGTTGTCTTTATTTGAAGGTGATTAAATATTATCACTTTTGATTATACGATATAATCCTGCATCAGTACATTTTTTTTTTCTAGGAACCATGCTATATCTCAAATGGCACAGTTATTACTAACACTGAGGTACTATGCTTGCGGAGACTTTCTAATATACTCGTACATGGGAGATTTCTGTGGCATTGATAAAAGTATGACCAGCAGAATAATTAGAAGGGTGAGTGAGGCAATTGCAGGACTGGGACATAAATTCATCCGCCTCCCAGAAACACAGGAGGAAGTATGTCTAGTGCAGCAGGGATTCTATCAAATTGCTTCATTCCCAAAAGTCATTGGACTCTTATAATACCACACTTCGACTACTGCAACATATTAGTGATTAATCTGACAGACTACAGTGTGCTCATAATGCATGCATTCAATTTATATTCAATCTCCGTCATTATGATCACATGTCTCCTTCATTTCAGGCCTTATCATGGCTACGCCTAAATGACAGAAGAACTTTACATTCACATACCTTACTGTTCCAAATTCTGCACACATATTTACCAAGTTATTTAATAACACGTTTTCAAAATTTATCGGCTCATCACAAGTTAGGAACAAAATCACAAGACTCTTTACTTCTGATACCACAGCACAGGACATGTCTATACTCTGAATCTTACACAATATCTATGACTAGAACATGGAACTCACTTCCCAGTCATGTCAGGGACTGTCAATCACTATCATTTTTCAAATCCAAATTAGCTGATATCTTACATTCGATACAATGAAAACATTAACTGTATAACAACTATATAGAGCATTCTATAAATAATCATCTAGGAAGCTACTTACTTTATTATATATCATTTTAATTTTATTATATTCTATGTTTTTGTTAGTATTAGATCGCATCATCATTGTATTTTGTTAAGTCTGTATTTTAATAATATCTTTAAAAAATTGTATAATTCTACTATTTGCTGGTTGAGTGGGAGAGAAGGCCTTATGGCCTTAACTCTGCCAGCTAAAATAAAGCATTATTATTATTATTATTATTATTATTATTATTATCATCATTATTGGAGCCCTTGACTGTACACATGTAAAGAGTTCTCCTGGAGGGCCCAATGCTGAAGAATACAGAGGAAGAAAAGTGTATTTTTCAATAAATGTGCAAACCATGTGTGATGACAATTGAAAATGTTAGATATTGTTTCAAGGATCTATGCATGACCAAATAATATTTAATAATAGTGCATTGAAGGCCCAATTTGAATGGGGGCAAATGGGCAATTGTGTACTACTCTGTAATTCCGGGTATGCTGCGAGTAGGTATCTCTTAATGCCTATTCAAAATCCCACAACACGAGCAGAAAACCTCTATAATGAGAGCCATATGCACATGAGGAATACAATTGAACATTCATATGGAGTGAAGAAAAGACGATTTCCAGTACTTAGATTAGGAATTAGACTTAAGTTAGACAGGATAGAGGCTGTAAATGTAGTTTGTGCTGTTCTCTACAATATAGCTGAGGAGAGAAAAGAAGTTCCTCCATTAGATAAAGAAGTGCAGAGGATTATTGACTCCACACTAGTCGATGACAGGGCACATTTAGGCAAAGAGGATGTAGGGCACATTGCTACAAGAGAAAGCTTTATTCAATACTTTGGTTCTTTATTATAAATGCAGTGGAAAGTCAATTAACACCATCATTTCCAGTGCTATGTCCCATTAAGAGGCAGGATCCAGTTACATATGTATCCAATTTTGAATTGCCAACCTTTGTAGGTTTCTATTAATATTTTCTGAACCATACATAACCATTTACTTAATATATTGTCTTGCATACAGCAACTTAAGTTTTGTTGTCACCAATGAAGACATTTTTGAAAGCTGTAATAATATTAAAATTCATCGGAGAACATTTTGTTTAAACAACTCACCTCAGTCGGAGTTATGGCTGAGATGAACATGACTGTGTTTGAAACCGCAGTATCATGGAAGCATGAATCCTATGATGTGAGTTGTTTAAACAAAATGTTCTTTGATGAATTTTAATGATTATACCTCATAATGTTTACTTCCCAACATTAATTTACTGTAATAATATGTTTTTCTGCTACAAATTTTTATTAAGTCTTGACAAAACCTGCATCTTTTTTGTAACCAGATGTACACAATCCCTGTCTTTGTATTGAAATAATTGACTTTCCACTGTAAAATTTCTCAATTTGGTAAATTTTAATTAATATTTTTATAGGAAGTAACACTATGAGGTTTATTTTAATAATTTAAGAGTCAGATTTAGACACCTTCATAATTTGTAGGATTCATGAAAACATATTTCAGAATGCTGCAATCTGAAACAAGTTACCAAGAATTCTACAAATTATGAGGTGAGACGTCTATATATGACTCTTAAATTTAATGATAAATTTTGTGTAGCATAAATCTTCTTTAATTTTCAGTAATTCAATACACTACTGTTTGTTTAGCTTTAAATTTAATTGCTTTTATATGTACTGTTGTAAATTTTATTTCATATGGTTCCCATTTCATATATATATATATATAGCATATTTATTTACGTTTTCTCTCCATCAAATCAATAACAGTAGTCTCAGTAGTCAGTAGTTGTCGCTCGACATTTTGTACAACTAGTTACCTACTGACAATTATTACAAAAATTGAATACATTATTTCCATTAAAGATAATATAAGAACTTCCATCTTGTTTTTCCTTCTTCTTCTTCTTCCTTCCAAGTATTAGGCCAAGGCCTGTTACGATCATATAGAAAATTTTCCCTCCAGTGTTTCATAGGACGGCCCAGAGATCTTCGTCCTCTTGGGGATCCAATTTGAACTCATTCTTTCTAGATGATGTTTCCAATTTTAGTTGGTAAGTAAAGTATTCCCACTACAGGCCTCGGGAGGCCCTTGGGGTAGTAGGAGGTTAAGGCTCCCACTTTTTCTAGACAATCGGCACTTGATGTCAGCCGGGTTGTCAGCCCTGCGTGACGGCCGCCTTTACCCCCAGAACAAGCGTCTGGTACTCATTTCCGTTAGAGGCTGAGTCGACCCCAGGGCCATAGTGCCGCCAAAAGGTTTTGGTCAGTTTAAAAATCCTGACCCCACCGGGACTTGAGCCCTCGACCTTCCGACTTGTAGCGTAGTGCCTTAACCACTACACTACGGCGTTGGTACTGTTTAATATATTCCAAAATTGGCGTAGTCTTCAATTCTTTTAAGATATCGGTGTTCCTTTTCTGATCCCATCTGGTGTAACCCGCTGTTCTGCGTATGAATCTCATTTTACAAACTGTTATTCTGCTTTCATGTTGTCTTTTTAGTATCCATGCTTCACTACCATAGGTCAACACTGGTCTAGCCAAAGTGTTATATAATCGTAATCTGGTGCTTTTTGTACAAGGGATGGTTTCATAACTTGATTAATAATTCCCAAACTTTTATTATAACTAGTAATTTTTTCAGGGATATCCTTTTCATCCTAGATAGAGAGATAATATCCGATTCCGATTGAGGGTCTTTCCACTTTTCAGCGGTTGCCCTTTTACCAGCCGGCTGCTGGCCCTTCACATCCACATGTGTCAATCACAGAGGTAGATGATCAACAGCCAGTGTAGGGGTGACACGTGGTTAGCATGTCGAGTCCCCCAGCCGTTATAGCTGGTTCCTCAACCTGGAGCCGCTACTTATTGTAGCTACCCAATTGCCTCACGATGCTGGTTGGGCACCGGTCCCATACTGGCCGAAATACCATGAGAAAATTTCTTCCCTCATGGAGACTCGAACCAGCACAAGTCCCATAGCTCTGTGCCAAGGCTTCCTACCTTAACCGCTCGGCTACGGCGCGGGACAGAGATAATATCCAAGATATTTAAATTGATTAGAACTCTCTAAAATTTTATTCTGGAGACAGATTTTACTTTGTATGGGGTCCTTCCCATGAAATGCCATAATTTTAGTTTTGTGAATATCTTGTTTTTCCAAGAGAGTAAAATATTGATACAGGACTATATTCCTTACATCCCTTCTAATGCAGTTGTCATGTTATTATCAAGTTATTACGATAAATCTAATGATAGATTATTTCAAAGAATAGCAGTTATGGGCTGTGAACAATCCTTCGCCATGTGTAACAACTTTTTGAATCTATATTGTAAAGTTTATGGGATTCTAACGCACTATGTAGTGTTATATCTTATGGTAAATTATTTCAAAGAATAGCAGTGTATTATGGGTTGTAAACAATCCTTCACCATGTGTAGATAATTTATTTTCTTTATCTATATTGAAAAGTTTATATGGAGAAGGATACTCCCTATTGAGGGTTACTTAATGAAGCTAAATCAGTTATGCTTATTTACCTATAGACGATAGGAAGTGACATGTGGTTACCACACTGAGTCAAAGAGAGACATAGTAGACAACTAAGGTAATAATTGGATGGGAAAAGCTGATTAAATTTTGATCACAGGCTCCAATTTTGGCTTCAGGTTATACTGAATCTGAAAATCTTCTAATTTGGGTCCCACAGCTTTTTGACCCTCCTAGAGAACTTGTCTCTTGAATTTTTCCATTGATCCCTGCTGGATTTGAACTCAGGCTCTCAGGCATGGAACTTACTCCCCAGACCAAAAGGCCAATATTGACATTCTATTCTATAGTGTTCTGTTCTAAGGCAGATCTTTCATTGCAATCATAGCATTTTCATGTCTTACAGGTGAGGAAAATCCCCGTAAAAAATTTTCACCAAGGAAGCTTGTCTCAACTGGGAATCGAATCTGTGCCCACTGCGTGACAAAGCAGAATGCTACCTCGAAACCACCGCAGTGGACATTACTGACATATGTGATATGAAAAGAAAAATGAATGCTTGAGTTGGGATGTGAACCCAAGTCTCTAAACTCTGAACATTTAGCGCTCTAACAACCTGAGCTACCCAAGTATTCCAATACAAACATACATTTTTCTTATATATGTACTATTCTCAATTCGCACAAGAGGTAGCGGAAATTCGTTCCGACTGACATCTAGTGGCTAACATAACAGTTAAGCAATTTTTTATATATATATACTTTTTTATATTGATTTTGTTTTATGTATTTTTTAATCATGTAAACAGAACCCAGTAATTCATGCTTTCCTCTTACCTCAAGTTTTACTGAACATTGTACACTGATGATTTGCTAACTGTATTCATTATTTTCTCCTTGAAAAAGAATTATTGGTTAAAATTTATTTTCTTTAAAGGTTCACTGCCATGATGATTCATAGTTATTGGGATGTCCTATATTGTAGATAAGCATTCTAAGACATAACTAAATTATTGTAATCAATGGTAAAGAGAAACATTTTTGCCTGAACCGGGAATTGAACCCTGAACCTTCATTTCCTGGTTCAGACAAAAATGTTTCTCTTTACCATTGATTACAATAATTTAGTTGTGTACATTAATTTACTTATTTACAGTGTGATTCAGAAATATGGCTATATGTTTGATCGCATTTTGTAACGAAAATATTATTATTAAAGGAAATATATCATTGGAAAGGGAATCCTTCAAATTACAATAGAACAAAACAAATCACTTACAACAACACTAAGCAAGTCACTTTATTGCTTCAAACAGTTTGCCGTTTACATCCATGCATTAATTGGCAACACTTTGGGAAGTCATTCATTGCGTTATGATACATGTTTAGAGGAATAGTTCTAATTTCTTCCTCAATCACTAATTTCAGCATGTCAATGTCTTGAGGTTTCCGGGCATAAACCTTCTCCTTCAAATAACCCCACAACCAATAGTCACATGCTGTGAGGTCAGGGGAACAAGCTGGCCATTCAATGGGACTTCTTCCCACCCACCTGTTTTGCAAATGATCATCCAAAATTTCCCTCACCGCAATTGCATAGTGAGGAGGTGCACCATCCTGCTGGAATAAACATTGTTCATGTTCAGCACTTGGCATTACCAGCAGGACAATTTGTCTAAGGATATCACTATACCGATCACCATTAACAGTTAAATTCACATTCCTGACAGTCCTTCCCATCCGATCATAGCCCTAACAGTGACTTTGCCGCATCTTAAACGTTGTCTCTTCAATAACATTAGGATTCTCTTTACCATAAGTGACAATTGTGTCGATTAACACGTCCATTCACATGGAAAACAGTTTCATCAGAAAAGTGCAATTTTCTGTACCAATGTTCGTCGTTTGCTGATTCCCTTACAACAAATTCACAAAATTCCATCCGCCCGTCAGGGTCTTCATTAAGTTCGTGGACACAAATCGGTTTGAAGGGGTGGTACTTCTCGTGCTTCAAAACACGATTGACTGATATGAAGCTCATGTGCAGCTTGGCAGGTTGATTTTTGTGGGCTAGCGTCGAACACCCCCACAATTCTCTTTGTTGTTTCTGCATTTGTGCTAATGCGAGGCCTTCCAAGAGGTTTGATTTTCTGCATCCTTCCCATTACCAGCAGTCGTTTTCTCCACTTCCCCACAGTCGATGGCTGCAATGCTACGTTAAACTCACGTCTTGCCCGTCTTGCAGCCTCACGATCATTAGCATACGTTATTACCCATGCAGCAATTGTAATTTGCTGTTGCATACTTAATGCCATTATGACTAATGATGTAAGTTCTACACTGTTTTGTTTTATTCCATTGTTGTAATTTGAATAATTGCCTTTCCAACGGTAATTTCATATTTCTGTAATGGTAATATTTTCATCAAACAACGTGATCAAACGTATAGTCATATTTATGATTCATCCCGTAAATCATAGTAACAGCTTTAGATTCTTAACATTAATTTAATATTTAATAAGTTCTAAGACATGTTGTGGATATCTGTACTCGTATGAGTGAGCTCCCATGAGGGAAGATTTTTTCAATAAAAAAATTAACCTTATTGCTGAAGACGTGTAGTGTCATTAGTGAACTTGGGGAGCACTCACATACAGCTGCATTCACAGTAAAACATTTTATATACATCAAAGGCATATCTAACATATGCATGAAGAAAAGTACGGCCTACTTAGGCAACATTTCGCTTTACAAGTCTTTGTTTTTTTAAGGTGTACATCCATTTTGACAATTTTCAGTTCAATGATGTAATAATATTAGTATCACTTATTTTAGGAATTCTCACTATGAGGTATATTCATTGTCATATTCAGTACCAGGCACTGAGCAGGGCATTTAAACCCACAGGCCAGCCATTTAAATACCCCAGCTACCCTTTTCATGGCACTTCAGAAAATGGACCATTATTCACAAACTATTAGTCCTAGAAAATTCAAATTTTGTACATACCTAAAGGAGATATCCTAGAAGGATTAGATGGTGAAATAACTTGGGTGATTGACATCACATGGTATCGTGCGTATCAATTTCAGGAAGTGGAAGTTCATCTTCACTTTCATTACACTTTGTGAATCTTCTAATTCAGGAATCCGTTCATCACCTTTGAAATCATCATTATACAAAATATTCACTAATTTTTCTTCCGTTAGACTATTTTCTTCCTTTCGCCATGGTTTCACTCACGCACAAACAACAGGCGCGATAAACTGAAACATATAAGCGACTGCAAAAACGACTGCATTGGGCCTGGAGTCAAGTTTGGGTGAACGAATTCCATGTGTTGTTTGTTTTAAAAATAAAAGGGGATTCAACAAGGTTAAACGTGACAAACAGGAATAGAAAATGTACATTTAGATGCCATCTATGCTCTCAAAGACATACTAAGCCAACACAATATTTAGGCACCGAATATAAATGCGGTTTGTTCGCGACCGCTCTAAAACGACTTAACTGATGGACGGCCGCATACACGATAGTCTCTTTATACACCTTAACTGGTTTACGGTACTGAATGTATTAAGGTAGAATTTTTTATTGTTCTTATGAGGTGAGTGATAAAAAATTCTACCTTAACTTAATATTAGTATTACTTTAGATATACTATGAGAATCAATTGTGCCTAATTTTGATGGATTCCAGGATTTGGTTATTATTGTTTGAAAATATCATTTTTTCACTTACTATAAATCTTCACTTGGACTTCATTTTCTTTATTTCAAATACAATGGAATTAATGTATCTTTGGATGATTCGGTAAATTTTGCTTAGAGGCCTTTTCATTCAGGCTTAAGAATTTTTTACAAGCCACTTATGCTCCTGCAAAATGTTTTTTAATATTCAAAATTCTCCAAAACATTCACACATGGTTTTATTCATTGCATTTGGTTTTATTTTTATTGTAAATATTAGCATTCATTTAGTGACTGTCAGTATTATAATAATTTTTAGTTTTTTTTAGATTCCTTTTAGGTTCTTACTATCCCACAAAACTAGAAGGCTACAAATAATTTTGCCTATGAGAAAATGTACAAAAATATGTTTACAGAACTGCCATTCATACTAGGATAAATAAGATCCTGATACACTTTGTTATTATATTTATGGTTTGTCTATTTCCTGACATTGGTGAATTATCTTTTTTTTTTACTATGTCATTCTATTTACGGTTTATCCATTTCCTGATATTGGTCTATTATGTCTACTTATACAATACAGACCAAATTATCATATAATTATGCATTATAAATTTTAGCACTCCTCTGATTCTCCTTCCCTGCCGAGCTACTGTTACATCATGACTCATTTGTAGCTGTCAGAAGTCCAAAGATCCACTAATTCAACTGTTTTGTCAGATCTTACTTATGAATCATCTCAAATGCGTTTCCACATCTGTAAAATTTGTATTATTTCAAACCGTATCTGTAATATATGTGTGTTTCAATGATATGCACTTTTTATGCTTCACGTTCCATCTTGGGCAAAAAGATGGCACTAATGTTTTGTATTTTTAGTGACGTATTCAACTCCAGCCACCCCAGTAGTATTCTAGTAATCAATATATTCTTAATTTTGGATTAAAATAAAATAATGAAGTTGCCAAATTTTATTCAAATTCATTATTCATGATCATTTTTATCATAGTTCATTCACAAATTTAGGCCATTTGTTTCAGCTACAGCAGAAATACCATCCAGAAGTCTTCTGAGTGGACGTCCTAGTGCAATTCCATCTGACTTTCTTCAGAGACATGCACGTAAAGTCAAGATTCCTTAGGATGGGTTACTGACCCGATGCTAAATATTCCAGTGGTAGGTCTGCTACATTTTTGTCTCTGGACGGAGATTAGAATACCGCATTTACTCAGAACCTGATGGAACCATTATACTGCTGTGAACCATGATTTGAAGAAAGTAGATTATACTGAGTCGGCCATGGTGGACTAGTGGTTATGCTCCTTACCTCTGGTCCCGAGGGTTGCAGGTTCAAACCCTGGACATCCTAGTGCAATTCCATCTGACTTTCTTCAGAGACATGCACGTAAAGTCAAGATATGGGTTACTGACCCGATGCTAAATATTCCAGTGGTAGGTCTGCTACATTTTTGTCTCTGGACGGAGATTAGAATACCGCATTTACTCAGAACCTGATGGAACCATTATACTGCTGTGAACCATGATTTGAAGAAAGTAGATTATACTGAGTCGGCCGTGGTGGACTAGTGGTTATGCTCCTTACCTCTGGTCCCGAGGGTTGCAGGTTCAAACCCGGCCAGGGTCGATGGATTGTTTAAGGATGGAAAAATCCAAGGAGCAAGTCCTCTGGGAGGGACTTTAAGCCGTGGGTCCCGAGTCTGAAGATATTCAGGCTCGTAAAAAATCCTTAAGCCTGAATGAAAAGGCCTCTAAGCAAAATTTACCGAATTTCCCCGTCCTAGTATTACCTTGGTTTCCTAGATATCAGTATGAGGCGGAACGCTGACCACAGACCATTCAAAATTACATCTATACGAAAACAAGTGTAACTAAATTAGTATGGTTCAAATTCTTCCCTGTAGGGGGAGAGTGTCTAAATCTCTGTAAAGGGAAAACATGGGCTTACAACAAGATTATACTGAGGATTATTGGAAAGCATTTGCTCAGGATAGGGATGTATGGGGAGCTTATGTCTGTGCAGACATGAACCTATGGGTTCAGTGCCAGTTCGTTGGTCACACAAATTTGAATTGTTGTGCTAAAGTGCCCCATTTGATTATTGTGATACTCTTTTTACTGACCTAAATATTGTTCTTACCCAAAGACTTCAACGTGTTGATTATTCTTGCATACGTTTTATTTGTGGTATATGCAGATTTGATCATGTTACACCATCCCTGGAACAACTGTCATGGCTTCGTCTACAAGATCGTAGAACCATCCAATCCCTATGCCTTCTCTATAAAATATTACACACATCATTACCTTATTATTTATCACACCGCTTCACTAGACTCTCTGATACACATAAATTAGATACCCGATCCCTTGAGCACGGTTTCCTTTATATTTCTCCTCATCATACTACCTATTATTCAAAATCTTTTACAATTTCTCTTGCTAGAACATGAAATTCCCTTCACCCTATGTCAGAACTTTACCATCTTTCAGAAACAAATTGAAAATAAAATGACTAACAGAAACTAATATTACTTCTTAAAAAATTAATAATTTGTTTTTTCATTATTTAATAAAAATAGTTTTAAGATTTGTTAATATATTTACCCAATGCCTTGTATAATAAGCGATAGATTAATTCATTATAGTTTATTACTTTCTTTACATTTTTTCTATCTTTTGTTTTTATGTTATTCCTTTCTGTATTCATTCTATCATTAATTTAATTTTAATTGTAATTACTTTTATTGTATTATTAGATATCATTTTCATTATTATTCATTTTGACAGATAATTAATTTTTTAGTATGACTATTATTGTAATTTTTTGTATTTATATGTTTGTCCTGGTGAGTGGAAGAGAAGGTCACGTGGCCTTAACTCCACCAGGCTAAATAAATCTAAAGTGTAATGACCTTAGCTGTTAGCGTCTTGTTAAATAGCACAACATTTAGCAGTAGAAATTGTTATAAAGTATAAGATAATTTTTGACATACTGCTGGGGTAACTGCTGTGACATCACATGCCACTGTTTTTTCACCTTATACAGATGATGTATGTTTGTAATGTATATAGCAAAAGCATGTTGAATATGCATTGTAATTCATGCTGTATGGGGAGAAAGATTATATGTTTGGCGATCAGTCCATTTTACTGTGCCTAAAGAACAAAATCTGTTTTATGAATGATTATTTCATCTCAAGCCATAGCCTAGTGGTTTAAGTTGTTATGCCTTTGTGCAGAGCTATGTGACTTGTACTAATTCAAGCAATTTCCTAACGGGATTTCACAACCAGTATCAGGGATTTATCAAATTAAATGTGAGAAATTCCACATAGGAGAAACGAAGAGAAAATTTGAAAACTAGAGTGAAAGAACATCTCAGGAATGACAAGAAAGAGGAAGTAGAAAAATCTGCAGTGGCTGCCCATACATGGTCTGAAAAACATCTTATCGAGAAAGAAGCTAAATTATTAAAAACAAATAGAAAAACCAAAATAACTTAATGTTTGGGAAAAGATCTACATTCAAAAGAGCGAAAAGAAGAAATTGATGAACCTTGAAATTTCCGGTGAGAATGACCTGGCTTCGAGGTTTTTCAGTCAGCCAATGAAAGGAGCGAAGGACAGCTCTTCAAGACAACAGAACAACAGTCGTGACAATACTGAGGACAGAACAGAAACTATGTTCCAAAACTAGTTTATAGTCAAATAAGAAGAACAATATGAGGTGAGTGATAAAAAATTCTACCTTAATGAATATACCTCCTAGTGAGAATTTCTAAAATAAGTAAGAAAAACACTAATTACTATGTTAATTTAAAAATAAAATATATAATAAAGTAATAATTCTTATAATGTTTTTATTATTCATTTCATAATCTCGATGATGGATAAATCATATTTAAACAGAAAAATGATATGCTCAGACCAGGATTTGAACCCAGAACCCTTCATTCTCTAGACCAAGTGCTCTACCAACTGAGCTACCAGAGCAAGTACCGATCTAAATGCAAATCTTTCTCTATATATGTTGTAATTCCCGCCCACCAAATGCTATTAAGCCTTTGCTTCTATCTTTGCAAATGGCAGCTCCTGTATTAAGAAGACATATTTGAGAATTACACATTACATTATAAATGCCAGTACGGCTTCTTTTGATGTTTTTATTATTCATTTCATACATCTCAATGATGGATAAATCATATTTAAAGAGAAAAATTATATGCTCAGACTGGGACTTGAACTGTAGTAGCTCAGTTGGTAGAGCACTTGGTCTAGAGAACCAAGGCTCCCAGGTTCATGTCCCAGTCTGAGTGTATAATTTTTCTCTTCTAATATGATTTATCCATCATTGAGATGTATGAAATGAATAATAAGAACATCAAAAGAAGCCGTACTGGCTTTATAATGTAATGTATAATTCCCAAATATGTCTTCTTAACCTTTAAACGCCCAGGAGCCCATATGCTGGGTTTTAAAATGTACGTCCAATCTGCCCGCAGACCCAGCGTATGGGTTCTGAGCAGGCGGACTTGTTTGGTTGCTTTAAATTATACTGGATAATACTACTTTTGTAACATACCTTTTTTCAGGGTTATCAGATGCTTGGCAACGTGATGTGAAGATAGCATTCGTTTATTAAATGTTTGTTTTTGTGTCATAAGCCTCAAAACAATCACCAATACACAAACCGACATCATACTTTTTACACTTCACTTGCACACGTTTTCTGATTCCCCGCGCCGAACACACACGACAAATTAGTCTTTGTAAAGCTACCGACCAATGTTGACTAAAATTAACTTCAAGTCACAAAATATCTGCACTCAATATACTATGTCTACCAACCAGGGAGTCATCTACAGGGTGTTCTACCAGCCTGTTCCGAAAAGTCTGTGACAAGTCTAAGTCGGAAGTCTGTATGTGTTGTTTTGGCCCAATGTTGACTAAAGTTGACTTCAAATCACGGAATGTCTGTACTCAATATACTAGGTCTATCCAGGGAGTCGTCTACAGGTGGTTCTATCAGCCTGTTGCAATACGTCTCTGACAAGTCTAAGTCAGAAGTCACTATATGTTGTTTTGGCACCAATTAAGTCAGAAGAAGAAAACTGTATAGAATGGTTAAGTCTAACAAATGAAAAAAATATTTTTTTTGGTTGAGTAAACAAGCTATAACGGCTGGGGGACTCGACATGCTGAGCACATGTCACCCATGCACTGGCTCGATGATCATCTACCTTTGTGATTGACACATATGAATGTGAGGCCAGAAGCTGGATGGTAGGCTAAGGGCCTTCTAGGCCCGTCGCACCATGGAATTATTATTATTATTATTATTTTTAGATTATTAGGCATCCCTTTTATCTTATGTCTTACTATCCCACAACACGTCATTTCACATTAGAATAATTACGCCAAGAAAAAGGTACATTTCTTATTGTCATGTCGGGGAAGAGTACATTTTTCTTCGCTGTCAATTCTAGTTTCACGAACCCAAGACCTGACAAACGTCAGGTGTCTCACAGCTATAAGTGTCAGTTGATTGTAGCTTGTCATTGATATCGTTTTCGTCATTGTCACAATCCGAGAATGTCTTGTATATCAGCGGAACGTAGTGATTTTGTACTAGACATATCGTAAACTTCACTCTGAGTCACCAAACTGTGAATGAATAAGGGCTGTGGGTGGAATGTGACCTTTTTTTTCTTCAAAACTTTCCTGCTTTGGGGGAAAACTGACCGGATGCAACATAATAAACAAAAGAATGAACGAGGGTTAGAATATACCTAAATCTATATATAGTTTTTCACTTCTAACCTGATTCACAACACTCTAAACTCCCTAAAGTTATTTGCTAACTATCGTGAATTTAAAAATTATCTCTATGATATAAAATATCACTACGGGTTTTTGTCGTGATTACCACTGATTTTACAATAATATTTAACACTTTAAACGTTGTTTGATATTTGTGACCCCCACAGATTTTAAAATATGAGTTAATAAAATTAGCAAAGTTATAGTCAAGCCAAGGAGTTTAAAAGCTAGGTGGACATTTAAACCCGGGCAGCCTGCCGCTACCTGGCCATTTAAACTTGGGCGCTTAAAGGTTAATAAAGAAGCCACCATTTGCAAAGATAGAAGCAAAGGTTTCATAGCATTTAGTGGGCGGGAATTACAATGTATATAGAGAAAGATTTGCACTTAGATCGGTACTTGCTCCAGTAGCTTAATTAAAAAAATTAAGATAATAATCCAACCAATTTAATTTATAAAATTATAAAACTCTATTGGTAGAGCACTTGGTCTAGAGAACCAAGGATCCTGGGTTCAAGTCCCAGTCCGAGTGTATAATTTTTCTCTTCTAATATGATTTTTCCATCATTGAGATGTATGAAATGAATAATAAGACCATCAAAAGAAGCCGTACTGGCTTTATAATGTAATGTATAATTCCCAAATATGTCTTCTTAATAAAAAGCTGCCATTTAAAAAGATAGAAAGAAAGGCTTCATAGCATTTGTTGGGCAGGAATTATAACATGTATAGAGAAAGATTTGCATTTAGATTGGTACCTGCTCCGGTAGCTCAGTTGATAGAGCACTTGGTCTAGAAAACCAAGGCTCCTGGGTTCAAGTCCCAGTGTAAGCGTATAATTTTTCTCTTCAAATATGATTTATCCATCATTGAGATTTATGAAATGAATAATAAAAACATTGAAAGAAGCCATACTGGCATTTATAATATAATGTATAATTCCCAAATATCATTCCTTAATAAAGAAGCCGCCATTTGCAAAGATAGAAGCAAAGGCTTTATAGCATTTGGTGGGTGCGAATTACAACGTATATAGAGAAAGATTTGCGTTTAGATTGGTACTTGCTCCAGTAGCTCAGTTGGTAGAGCACTTGGTCTAGAAAACCAGGGATCCCGAGTTCAAGTCCTGGTCTGAGCGTATAATTTTTCTCTTCAAATATAGTAATTATGTTTTTTTATTAATTGGTATTGCATATATTGTCATTTTTCATGCATATTTTAAGCATTTTTATGAACATTTCGAGCTTGTTATATTGCATATAATCCGGTCTCTAACGATAATACTTCAAATTGAAATCAAAATTATCAATCGATTGTGAAACGTAACTGAGAAAACTAATACAAAACACAGTGTTTTCCTCTGTTTATTTAAAAACTGACCCAGGATCTCGACCTTTATACTGTAATAATGTTAACATTTGAATGTAATAAATTAAAAACATATTACTAACACAGCTGTGTTCAGGTAAGATAGTTAAAACAATGCAATGGGCCAAAGATTGTACAAACCAATTGTGGTGTATTTCTTCAAAATCAAATACCTGCTTCAAATCCTATATATTGAGATATCAACCAATTTATCACGACATAATATTATTATTTGAAGAGAGAAATATATACACTCAGACTGAGGTTTGAACCCAGGACCTATGACTTTCTATGCCAATGCTCTACCAACTGAGCGACCTGAGCACTTCAATCTAAATGCAAATTTTTCTCTTTTACATTGTTAATTCCTGAGCTTCTGAAAAATAAGGTATCTATAGTAGAATGAATATGTAGATATCTTGTAAATCAATGGTAAAGACAAAAATTTTTGCCTGAACCAGGAATCGAGCCCCAAACCTTTAGCTTTACATGCTAATGCTCTGTCCACTGAGCTAATCCAGGCTTCATTCCCACCCAAGCAGAAATCCTGGTCCCACATTCAATTGCAATGAATCATCATTCACAAATACACAATGAATGGCTTCTACCTGAAGAATGAAGCCTGGATTAGCTCAGTAGACAGAGCATTAGCACAGAAAGCTAAAGGTTTGGGGTTCGATTCCTGGTTCAGGCAAAAATGTTTCTCTTTACCATTGATATACAATAATTTAATTGTGTTCATTAATTTACTTATTTCTATCATAGTAATAGCTTTAGCTTCTCAATATTAATTTAATATGTAGATATCTTGTTTAGATAAAACACACCTCAATTTAACTATACTCTGACATCAGAATGAATAGGAGGGGAAGGGTGACTCGTGAGCACTGTTTAACTGTCCTTTGGCATATAATGACAAGAAAGAAGCCATAAATATATATGAGCAAGTGATCATGTTAAAGGAAATTAAACATTTATAAACTGCTAATTTATTTTTCAAAATAGTAATTGTCCAAAATTACAAATGTTAAAATTTAAAAAGTAATACAACAAAATTTATAAACTGGTCAAAAGTGTGGTGGTTATGCAGGAAGACAGGTTGTCATCTTATAGAGATTATAAAAATTCTTTAGTCTATGGGAATAATATTCCAGGCTAAAAAAGTGGTCAGATGGAGAAATTCCACTGTATTATAATTAATATTTGAATAGGAAAGTAACACTATGAGGTTCATTTTAATAATATTTTTGAGTTATTTTTATGGCTGCTTACTGAAACATGTTCTCAAGAATTCTACAAAATTACAAGGTAAGATGTTCGATTGACTCAAAAATTCATTCACCGTATTATAAAATTTCAGTTCAGTAACATATCTAAGTGCAAAAAAGACAAAAATTTAGTTCAATACAAAATAACAAAAAAGTATCACTTGTACGTAAACCATAACATGAAAAAATCTTATTCATTACTAGTTAATACCTGGCATATGCTGCTATAACTAAATACATTAAATCTGTTTTGTGTTTAGATGAATAAGAAATATAATTATAAATTTATATTGTATTCATATTGGAGTGCAATAAACTAGTTCAGTAGTAGGTATCTAATGTGGTGGTTATATCACTCGTAAAGTAAAGTAATCCCACTACATAACCACCACATGAGATACCTACTACTCAACTAGTTTATTGCACTCCAATATGAATACAATATATTCATCTTATAGAGATTATAAAAATTCTTTAGTCTATGGGAATAATATTCCAGGCTAAAGAAGTGGTCTGTCACTCGTACAGAGAACAACAATAATAATAATAATGTTTTATTTATTCTGGCAGAGTTAGGCCATAAGGCCTTCTCTTCACTCAACCAGCACAAATACGAATAAATATTTAACACATATAGATATACACTATACTAATTATAAACAGTTAAAGATACATTAAAAGTAACAATGTAAATTTCATGTACAAACAACATTTTATACGATAATAACAATAATAATACGATAATAATAATAATAATATAATAATGATAATAATATAATGATGATGATGATAATAATAATAGTATGAATATGATAAATTATACGAGAAACACCAATTAATATATATATATATAATTACACTGGGTAATGATGAAGTCGAGGTTATATTTATTTTAAAAGTTGCCAACGTCCGGCAGCCCCTTTTGTGGTAGGGAATTCCAGTTGCGAGAAGTAAAGATAGTATATGACATGGAGTGATGTGATGTCCTATGTTGCGGTATATTAAGCAAGAGACTATGTTGTGATCTTGTGCTTAAGTTATAGGATAGAAAGAGAAGTGAACCCATAGGCATCGAATACTGTAACAGCATGAGGGTCGAAGAAAACAAAATGTCAGCCAAGAGATACTTCATATATCTATCTGTCTATAATGGCATAGCCCAATGTTGAGTCATAGCCTCTCCTTTGTTAGGAGTTACTAGACCAAGTTAATTTAGTTACCTTATTTGTCTATTGATGTCATGAATGGCATGCGATCAACATACTGACTTATTGAGACATCTAGCAGGCAACTAAGATATTACTAGGAAATTGAGATCAGTAAATTTTGCTTAGAGGCCTTTTTATTTACGTTTAAGGATCTTTTACGAGCCTGAAAAATATTCAGATTTGGGGCTCACGGCTTAATGTCCATCCCAGAGAACTTGCTCCTTGGATTTTTCCATCCTAAAAAAAAAACCATCGACTCTGGTTGAATTTCAACCTGCAATCCTTGGGACCAGTCAAGCAGTTTTTGAGTCCATAAAGGACAGACAGTTAGTCAGACTCACACTCTTTTTTATATATAAAGATAATATTCTCTATCCTCCTTCAAGGTGTTGAACTTTTTATAGACGGCAATGCAGAAAAAAATTAGAAAGGAGAAACAAAACATACAGAACTGAGGAAGGAATAATGTCACATGATATGTGTATTGTAATAAACCCCTGAAGTAGTATTAGCTTGTTCTATAACATGGTGTGTTGTTTGTTTGGTTTGAAAGAGATTTGGGGGAGGGTGTAACCACATTTATACATCACCCAAACGTAAACGTACATTTTTTAACATTTCCTCCCTTATCTTGTTTTCTAATTCTAAATTTTTACATTCTAATTCTAAATATTTACGTTCCAATTCTAATTGTTTTTTTTTTATTTGAAAGAGTTCTTCATTTCTCACATCTTCTTCCTTGCTACTTTCTATTTGCTGCAAAATGGCTTTTTTTTTAATTCAGCCACTTCAGTCTTCGCAGATACCCATGGTACCACTCTCACCCCACTAGCTGAAAGTGGTACTCCCTTGAATTTCTTTGCATTTTCTGTAAAAAATAAATACATCAATTTAAATTAATATTGGGAAGTAAACATTATGAGGTTATAACATTAATAGCGAGTGGAGAACATATTTTTATCGACTCACCTCATACATTTTCAAATTTCTTTGATACCGACGGTTTCAGACAATATCATGTCCCTCGTCAGTCATGGCTTCCACTGATGAAATTCTGTGACTGTTGATTTCTTTAGTAACATCACCTCTTGTACTGCCATCTTTTGTTGGGATTATAAACTTTGTAATTAAATTTTTATCCACCGGAATATCGAAATTCATAGATCAATACTTATTCTTCTGAATGAATATCATTTCCCAAATTGTCAATTCCAACGGTTTATCCAATTGTTTCAAAAGTTTTGCCTCTTTTTCAATTTTATGATGTTCTAGCAAACTATGTGCAGCAATTGCTGATTTTTCAATTTCACAATTTTTAATATTTCTAAAATGTTCTTTAGTGCGTGTTTCCAAATTCCTTTTTGTTTTTCCTATGTATACTTTGCTACAATCATTACAATTTATTTGATAAATTCCAGATTTCTTACTGTCTGGGATGTTGATTTTTTTTATTGGTACTTAGAAGTTTTTCCAGACTAAATTTATTCATTGGTGCCAAAGTAATGTTGTATTTGTCAAATATTTTTTTGAAATTCCCTATGTACTATTGGATGGTAAGTAATTTTCTTGAAATTCTTCTTTTCTTTACTAACAATTTGTAGGGTAGAGCATTCTTTAAGTTGTTTTATCTTGCTGAATTTCTTTAATTTGTTAGATATTATACTCTTATTAAAGCCAGATTAAATGGTTTTAATAAGAGTATAATATCTAACAAATTAAAGAAATTCAGAAAGATAAAACAACTTAAAGAATGCTCTTCCCTACAAATTGTTAGTAAAGAAAAGAAGAATTTCAAGAAAATTACTTACCATCCAATAGTACATAGGGAATTTCAAAAAATATTTGACAAATACAACATTACTTTGGCGCCAATAAATAAATGTAGTCAGGAAAAACTTCTAAGTACCAATAAAAAAATCAACATCCCAGACAGTAAGAAATCTGGAATTTATCAAATAAATTGTAATGATTGTAGCAAAGTATACATAGGAAAAACAAAAAGGAATTTGGAAATACGCACTAAAGAACATTTTAGAAATATTAAAAATTGTGAAATTGAAAAATCAGCAATTGCTGCACATAGTTTGCTAGAACATCATAAAATTGAAAAAGAGGCAAAACTTTTGAAACAATTGGATAAACCGTTGGAATTGACAATTTGGGAAATGATATTCATTCAGAAGAATAAATATCTATCTATGAATTTCGATATTCCGGTGGATAAAAATTTAATTACAAAGTTTATAATCCCAATGAAAGATGGCAGCACAAGAGGTGATGTCACTAAAGAAATCAACAATCACAGAATTTCATCAGTGGAAGCCATGACTGAAGAGGGACATGATATTGTCTGAAACCGTCGGTATCAAAGAAATTTGAAAATGTATGAGGTGAGTCGATAAAAATATGTTTTCCACTCACTATTAAATACATCAATATCTAAACTAACCTATTCCTGGGCATTTACTACTAGTATAGTCAACTGTGGAAGTACATTGGAACAGACATGACAGTACAACTATTCAGGAAGTATATTCCACCAAAATGGGAAGATTCAGGAGGAAATACAGAATATCTCAGCATTTTATCAGATCAGTCAGAAATCTTTGGGAAGAGAGAATTACAGACTAAGATAAAGTTGCAGATTATAAATACAGTAATCAAACCCATTTTCTTACATGGAGGGTACAGTTGGCCAGTTGGAGAGAACAAATCATCAAGAATAAAAGCAGTACAGAAGAGAGCATTGAGATGTATTGCAAAAGAGATTAGGAGAGATTGAATTAGGAATGAGCATATCAGGGAGAAAATAAATCAGTAATCTGTAACTGTGAGACTGGAGAAAATCCAACGGAAATGGTTTGGATATGTAACCTGGATGAATGAGAAGAGAAAATCACAACAGATTTGGGAAGTGAAAGTGAAGGGAAAGAGGCCAAGATGGTGATTGAGAAATACACGGGATGATTGGATAGAAGGCATTTTGCACAAGAATGAGGATATTGAGAGAGCTCAAGGCTATAGTTATTGATATAAATAAATGGAAGGAATTTCTGGAGACTTCCCCAACTGCATAGTAGAAATAAAGGGCTATTAAAGATGAAAAATCAACTCTAAAATAACCTGGGATATAATGAACAGAAAGGAATATCCTCCTTTACAAATACAGTATTACCCCTCTTTTACACTTTTCAAGGGACCTGAGGGAAAGTGGAGTAAATTAGGGGAAAGTGTAAATTATGGGAAACGAGGAGCAGCTAAAAAAATGTTGACCCTCATATTCAGCAACCATTCTAGAACATGCAAAAAGTACTGATTGGGATAATATACAATATTGGCTAAATAATGTAATGTTTCATGTTTTTATTACTGGTTTAACATTTCTCACTGAAAGATAAATTAAATTTGAAGAGAAAAATTTTTGCCTAGACCGAGACTCGATAGGGAATTACAACGTATATAAGAGAAAAATTTGTGTCTAGATCATAACTCGCCTCGGTAGCTCAGTTGGTAGAGCACTTGGCCCGGAAAGCCAAAGGTCCCGGGTTCGAGTCTCGGTCTAGGCGAAAATTTTTCTCTTCAAATTTAAAAAATCAAATGTAATGTTTCTTTTTATTTTAAAATAAACTTCAGTAATATTCCTATAATAGTTCAATGTAATGTGCGTTTTGAACAACTGTAAACATAAGATTACTTGATGTTTTTATTATTGATTTAACATTTCCCACTGAAAGATAAATTATATTTGAAGAGAAAAATTTTCGCCTAGACCGAGACTCAAACCCGGGACGCTTGGCTTTCCGGGCCAAGTGCTCTACCAACTGAGCTACCGAGGCGAGTTACGATCTAGAAGCAAATTTTTCTCTTATATACGTTGTAATTCCATATCGCCAAATGCTTTTGAATCTTTCAGTGAGAAATGTTAAATCAATAATAAAAACATCATTAGAAGCCTTACTAGCTTTATAAAGTAATATTAAATTCCCAATAAATGTCTTCTTAACTAAGAAGCCGCCATTTGCAAAGATAGAAGCAATGGTTTCAAAAGCATTTGGCGATAGGGAATTACAATGTATATAAGAGAAAAATTTGCATCTAGATCGTAACTCGCCTCGGTAGCTCAGTTGGTAGAGCACTTGTCCCGGAAAGCCAAGGGTCCCGGGTTCGAGTCTCGGTCTAGGCGAAAATTTTTCATTTCAAATATAATTTATAAGATTACTTATTAAGTTATGTAGATAGGAAATAACACTATGAGGTTTTTTAATATTGTTACACAGCATTGAGAATGTCACAAAGGATGTGACGAAAACCCTGGGTTTGCTAGGAGTTATGAAGTATGAGTGAAATAAAAAATAAACAATAAGATTACTTTCTTTCTTTTACTTTCACTATTTAAAAAATAAATAACAAGGAGAGGTTCAGCAACCAACACTATGAATCTTTATTGAAAGATTAAAAAAAATTTGTTTTGTCATAGAAGACATGGGTTGAATTTCAGAAATGTTTGAAAGTTCTGAGCCAGCTTCGTTGGCTCGATGAACATTCTCTGCTCTTTATCGATTGTATAAAAGCCAGCTTCATTGGCTCAGTGAACTTGCTCTGCTATATATCGATTGTACAGAATCGACCAAACAAATAAAATATCTTCAATCTTTAACACTGAAGATCAACATGATGTGATGTAAATTGCGGGAAAATAAAATTTCAGAAAAGTAAAAGCGAGGTTTTTTAATACATTGTGAATATAGGGAAACTGAAGGGACCTTTAAAGAATGTTGTAAAAGGTGGAAAAACATAAAATGTGGGAACGTAATACTGTATTTTCTTCTTGAATGAAACTGCTGTATAACAAGATTATAAATTCATATTTATATCATAGTGAACAAGCTAAAATTTAATGTTGATATTTTTCAATGAAGAAGTCTATATTGCATTGTGTTAAGATGATTGTACCCTAACTACAAATGAATTGAATGGTAAAACAACAAAATTAATGATAATTTGTGTATGGTGTAGTACTACTATATATTTAAAAATGCTATTTGACATCATAGGTGATCAATATCACATTTCAAATGTGGACATGAAAGCACAAATAAGTTTTACTCAGCAGCCTCTTATTTCAGCCTTGATCTATGACATAGGATACTAAACCAAGCCATACTCATGCCAAATAAAATTAAGTGATGACATGCCATTTGTTTATCATTCATCAAAACATCATTGATAAAAATCATTACTTACTTACTCACTGGCACTATCGAACCCATAGGTTCATGGCCACACGGACATAAGCTCTCCATACATCCCTATCCTGAGCTAATGCTTTCCCAATCATTCCCTGTATAATCTACTTCCCTCAAATCATAGTTAATGTTGTTCTCCCACCTCATTCTTGGTCTACCAACTGGGCGTTTTCCTTCTGGCTTTCCTACAAGAAGTTTGCATGCACGTCTTTCATTCTCCATACGTGCAATATGTCCTGCCCATCGCAGTCTACAAGACTTAACTGTTCTTATTATATCTGGTTTCCTATAAAGACCATGTAGTTCATTGTTATGTAGTCTTCTCCATTCACCTGTCTGTTCATCTCTCTTTGGTCCAAAAATTTTCCTAAGAACTTTATTCTCAAATACTCCTTTCCTCCCTTAAAGTAAGAGTCCATGTTTCGCACCCATATAATATAACTAGTAGAATAATAGTTTTATATATTTTCAGCTTAATGTTTTTTGAAAGGAGTTGGGACATCAAAAGTCTCTGCAATGCATAATAGCATGCATTTCCAGAATTGAGCCTATGTTTAATTTCTTTGTGCATCTCATTCCTATTTGTGATTATTGTTCCTAGGTATTTGAATTCAGCCACTTCTACACATATATTTAATAATTTACACAAATATTTGTTGAAAAACAAATGCAACAATTAGTGTGATGATAACGTGAAGAACTTGTGAAATTTGCTTTGTTAATTTAACTATAATATATGATGGTCTGCAATGTATTCTTACCATTTTGTGTGTTTGGAGATTGTCTCTTTGTGACTCCCAATGAAGGATGCTTTGGAGTTCTCAGCATTTCATGATTATACTTATCCCATGTGACTCCTGAAATTTAAAAATAATATACTGATATTTTCTCATGCTGTCTAATCCTACCAGCTTCTATCAAGAGAAAATAAATTTAAAAATTAATTAATCCCACAATTATCTGTTCACTTGTGAAAGGTGCATTGAAAATGTAAATAAAATAAAAAATTCCTATAGTCTATATAAGATACGTAGCACAAGTTGTTGGACACTCGTAAGTCCTGTATTCATCTTCTTGGTCTCCATGTGGTGTTTATGATGAATGAATCTGAGCCAGGACGGATCTTTTTTTTTTAAGTTTCTTTTAATTTCGACTGCAAAAAACTTCATTCTGCCAATTTTCCATACTCATGTCATCAATTTTGTTTTATATAATCTGCCCCTATGATGATGCAATAGACATGATCAACTACAAATACTATATCATAGAATAGGGTCCTCATCTTAACCATTGACCTGGCATTACGCTGGTCATGAGGATAATGTTTACATTTATAATAAATAAAATAATTTATAGTAATATATAAATTAAACCACTTTCTCATGGAATGGACACATCCCTAATGTCATGGAAATTTAGGACAAAAAACTCTGTGCATAATGAATGCATTCTCTTTTTTAACCAATTAAAAAAATTATTGAATTGATGGCTCATTTTAAAATCCAATGTTTTATAAAACAATGAATTAAGTTGCACCATTGTTTTCTAATCTATAGTGTAAAACTGAGCAAGCACCTATCAAAAAACAAGTAAAGGAAAGAAAATGGCATTGGATTGGACATAGTCTGCATAAACCTCAAAATGCAATAGAAAGATGCACTCTAGACTGAAATCCTCGAGGTTCAAGGAGAAGAAGAAAACCAAAATTGACTTGAAAGAGGACTGTTGAAGGAGAAATGCGTGAAACATGAACAACTTGGTTGGAGGTGAAGAGGTTTGGAGAAATTTGATTAGGGCCCTATGCTCCAGCTAGGAGCAAAAGGAAATTATGATGATTGTTTTCTAATATATTTTGGTTGTACTGCTGCTTTTAATATATTTTGATTTAATCTAAAGTTACCATGCTTTACAAAGTATAAATATAAAACAGCTACAATATACTTACATTTAAATTAATATTGGGAAGTAAACATTTTGAGGTTATATCATTAATAGTGAGTGGAGAACATATTTTTATCGACTCACGTCATATATTTTCAAATTTCTTTGATACCGACAGTTTCAAACAATATCATGTCCCTCTTCAGTCATGGCTTCCACTGATGAAATTCTGTGATTGTTGATTTCTCTAATGATATCGACTCTTGTGCTGCCATTTTTCGTTGGGATTATAAACTTTGTAATTAAATTTTTATCCACCGGAATATCGAAATTCATAGATCGATATTTATTCTTCTGAGTGAATATCATTTCCCAAATTGTCAAATCCAACGGTTGGAATGCTCTACCCTACAAATTGTTAGTAAAGAAAAGAAGAATTTTAAGAAAATTACTTACCATCCAATAGTACATAGGGAATTTCAAAAAATATTTGACAAATACAACATTACTTTGGCACCAATTAATAAATTTAGTCTGGAAAAACTTCTAAGTACCAATAAAAAAAATCAACATCCCAGACAGTAAGAAATCTGGAATTTATCAAATAAATTGTAATGATTGTAGCAAAGTATACATAGGAAAAACAAAAAGGAATTTGGAAACACACACTAAAGAACATTTTAGAAATATTAAAAATTGTGAAATTGAAAAATCAGCAATTGCTGCATATAGTTTGCTAGAACATCGTAAAATTTAAAAAAAAAAAAAGGAGGCAAAACTTTTGAAACAATTGGGTAAACCATTGGAATTGACAATTTGGGAAATGATATTCATTCAGAAGAATAAATATTGATCTATGAATTTCGATATTCCGATGGATAAAAATTTAATTACAAAGTTTATAATCCTAACGAAAGATGGCAGCACAAAAGGTGATGTCACTAAAGAAATCAACAATCACGGAATTTCATTAGTGGAAGCCATGACTGAAGAGGGACATGATATTGTCTGAAACTGCCGGTATCAAAGAAATTTGAAAATATATGAAGTGAGTCGATAAAAATATGTTCTCCACTCACTACAATATCCTTTTTTGTAGTGAAACCATGAATGTATTATTTGTATTTATAACAGCTCGCAAATAATTTATTTAATAATTTATAGCGTATTAATGTTTGGCTTTCAACATAAGTGGAGGAAAAACTTTGTAAATAAGGATTTGAAACCAAGACTTTCAGTTTTATGTGTTGATGCTCTGCCATCCGGCTATACCTCCCAGACCAAGAACAAATTGCTCTCTCGATTAATTTCATGAATTTAGTTTTGCTATCTATCGGTAGCAAAGGAATTGAAATAGAGAAGAAAGCATGAAGGTATAAATTTGGGTTCAAATCCAGGCTTAAGTACATGTTTTTTTTTCTAGTAACATTAACCATTAACCGCATTTTGACTACTGTGACGTTCTACTAACTGACATAAGTGACGGATTGTCGGATAAACTGCAGCGTGTCCATAATATGTGTATCAGATTTATATTTAATGTTCGAAAATACGATCACATTTCTCCATTATTCCACGAATTGTCATGGCTACATCTAAAAGAGAGAAGAAAATCACACTGTCTAATTCTCCTATTTAAGATCCTACATACCTCGATTCCCAATTATTTATCATCCCGTTTCCAGTATCTATCCTCAAACCATAACTTAAACACAAGATCACATCATAGTCTCTTACTTAATATACCGCAACATAGGACATCACATCACTCCATGTCACATACCATCTCCACTTCTCGCAACTGGAATTCCCTACCACAAGAAATAAGGGGCTGCCGGACATTGGCATCTTTTAAAAGAAATCTAAATTTATATTTGCTCTAAACTCGACTTCATTATTATCCAGTGTAAGATATATATATATATTAATTGGTGTTTCCCGTATAATGTATCATATTTATATTATTATTATTATTATTATTATTATTATTATTATTATTATTATTATTATTATTATTATTATTATTATCGTATCATTATTGTTATTACCCTATAAAATGTTGTTTGTACATGACATTTACATTGCTACATTTATTGTATCTTTAACTGTTTATAATTAGTATAGTGTATATCTATATTTGTCAAATATTTATTTGTATTTGTGCTGGTTGAGTGGAAGAGAGGGCCTTATGGCCTTAACTCTGCCAGAATAAATAAAGTATTATTATTATTATTATTATTATTATTATTATTATTATTATTATTATTATTATTATTATTATTATTATTATTATATTATTATTATTATTAACCAGAGTGCAGTTGTTATTTTTTTATCTACATACTGAAAATATAGAATCTCATGGCTACAAATATAATGCACTGAGAGGTTCACACTTATTTTTTAACAGAATGTTTGTTGTAATTGAAAATGTTTGTATTAAATTACTCTGTAAAATATAAGGAAACTTTTATAACATGCAACACATATACATAGTTGATGCCGTTTCCAGACTTTTGCCTGCGGATACATCTGGAATAATGAAATAAATAAATGATACAATGACAATATTCTTATGAGAATATGATGTTTGGTTTTATTAACACCGATGTAGCACCACCTTGCTACCATAATTTGGTTCAACAGTACATTACCTTTCTCTTCATTTTCCATAGTACATTCTAGTAATATTGATGTTTCTATTATTAATTTAACACTTCTCACTGAAGGATAAATTATATTTGAAGAGAAAAATTTTGGCCCAGACCGAGACTCGAACCCGGGACCTTTGGATTTCTGGGCCAAATGCTCTACCAACTGAGCTATCGAGGCAAGTTGCGATCTAGATGCAAATTTTTCTCTTTATATGTTATACTTTTATTCTACACACTTCTTCCATCTTTATTAACATTTTGTAATGTTTTAAACTTTTTGCATGATAGTTGTAACATTCTTTTACTATTTTTAGGTATTTATTTATTTACAAGAAACATGGTAACATTACAACATTTTTAGACAATATTGTAAAACCTACTAGCTATTTTCCCTCCTCTTCCAATGTTGCCACCATCAACAACTCAATTACATATATATCTGCTAGGTTTGTGTTAGTGTACACTTCAGTAAATAATATGCAAGTAATTTATTTTGTTAGGTTATTTCGAAGGTTGGTCATACTGCACGTGCTGCCATCAAGTGACAGCTCTATGAACTTTCTGTAGGACTTCAAACATAAGTGGTTAAACTCATGTTATTCTGTAGGCCTCAGAAAATATATTGGGAAAGGTAAAGTACTGTTTTTCTATATTTTTGTTTAATTAAAAAGGTACAGAGCTATGTGTACAGTTCAAAAGTGAGGCATGTAAATCCACGTGTGCCAATTTTATCTACACATATTCATGTTCAAATATCACAGTGCAAATTTCTTTTACTTAAGACTACTATGAAAACTAAAATTGCAAAAAGTCTTCTTACCAACAGTGCTTGTGGATGGCACAGCCTCACATGGGTGACAGGTGAATTCATCCTTGCAGGAAAGAGGGAAGTCCATCAACACTATTTCCTAGAGAAAAAATAGCACACAAATAGTAAGTTCCATGGGCCATACATTATAATTTATCTTAAGAAAAATTTACCTGTAGCCTTCTCAAGTCCAAGTTGTGTGGAAGCACAGAGTAAAAAAAGCAAATTAATCTTGGTTCAGATTGAACTGAAATGTTAATTTATATTTACTGAAGAAATTAATAATTTGCTTTCATAGAATTATTGTTGAATTATTCCTATCTTACTGTTAGGAGGTTCACACCATTTTAATATTTACATTAACTACTTGTCATATAGGAACTCTTACCTGCTGAGAGTCCGGTACATGCTCAGATTCCTTTACTTGCAGAGGTTCCAGGGTACCAGGTAATTCTGCAAAAAAAAAAAAAAAGTAGCCTTTATAATAAATTTAATATATTTTAAAAATATCATTCCATAATTTTGTCCCTTAAATTTCCAATTATTCACATATCCGATTGTTCAAAAAGCGCATCCAAATCAAACTGGCTTTGCGTTCCCTCTGTAGAAAACTTTATCAGGTGGCATACCCTATCATAAATTGGATTGACTTTCTCCTCGCATGGGCCACCACCTGTTTGTAATCTTTGCTGTCTATTATAGGAAACATATTTCCTTGTTTCTTTCTTTAAACTTTTGTACTTACTCCTTAACTGCTCTCCTGTTCTTGGCAAGGTGGTTGCAGCAGTACATAACTTGAAAATATGTTCCTGTGTTTTTGTCTGCAATTAAAAAATATACATAAATACATACACATACTATTGTGATCTCACACAAAAACGATGATTAACTACACAAGGAATGTACTAACCTTCTCACTGGAAGTCACTGTGTCAGTTCTTTTATTCTCAACAATATGTTTAAATTGTTCCACAAAATTCACTAAATTAAGTTTCTTCAAAAGAATAATTTCTGGAACGTGGCTTTTTTTGCTTCGAGACATTTCTGATGTGCATTCATAAATACCGTATTTAACAAAAAAAACTTATAAAGTTAACAATAAGCTAAACCCGTTACTGAAAACTACTAATTAAACTAGATTATTATGTAATATAAACTTATGATATATAAACATTACAAGAAATTATATTTTTATTTTACTACAGCCTTATTTATTAAATAAAACAAAAAGTTTGCCTATGAAATTCACAAAAAACATAACTATAATTACACACTATCCTAATTTATAACACACCGTGTCCCATTTCAAACCTCCCACATTTTAATTAATCGTAACTCTCAAAGTATGCGGAATTATGAAATGAGGTTGGTATTAAAAGAAAGAGAAACTCAAAAGAATTTTTGTTTTCATCTGTCGCATGTTGGACAATAATGACATAAAACAAAATGGTGATTAATCAGCAACGAGCACAAACTGTTTTCTGGTATGTAAAAGACCGTGTGTTTGCAACTCCAGTACAAGATCTTCATGATTTATGAACCCGTATCCTTGACACAATTGCAACAATACCAATGGACATGTTGGACAGAACGTGGCACGACTTGATATTGTTCAAGCTACTAATGGTCTACATGTAGAGGTGTTTCAGTGTGTGGCAATGAAAATATTTAAAAGTTTTAAGGTATCTTCTATGTGTTTTTCTTTAACTATGGCAACAACATCGTCTACGTATCTACGCCAAAATTTGAACATGAGAGGATGTGCTTCGGTTATTTTGTTTTCAAAATTACTCATGAATAAATTAGCCAAAAAAGGGAATAGTGGATTCCCCATTGACAGTCTGGATTTTTGTATATAGAAACACCCGTTGTATGTAAAAAAACATTTGGTTGATGCATAGATCAGTTAAATTTAAGTATTCTTTTCAAAATAATTCGCACAGAAAAAGATAAAATTGAATTATTAAAAGAAGCAACCCTAGAAACCCCAATATCCTTGGGCTTCCCAAAATTCATTAAGCAGGAGGAAAAATGAGACCAATAATCAATAACACAGGATCTCCGACTTACAAAATTACTAGATGGTTAAGCCGGGAATTCAAAGAAATGGAAAATTTTAATGATGTAACTATTCAAAATTCTCAACTTGTAGCAAAATTAAATAATTAAATAAGATAGAGATAGAACATGCAGATAGATTAATTTCATTAGACGTCATGGCATTGTTCACCAATGTACCAAAAGAAAAAAACATTAGATATATTGAAAAATGGCTTAATCAAAAACAAGATCAACAAAGAAAGGAGAAAAGAATATTTAATATTAACTGAACCAACCAAATGTTTTTTTATATACAATGGGGGTTTCTATATACAAAAACCTGGACTATCAATGGGGAACCCATTATCCCCTTTTTTGGCTAATTTCTTCATGAGTAATTTTGAAAACAAAATAACCAAAGCATATCCTCTCATTTTCAAATTTTGGTGTAGATATGTAGAATATGTTGTTGCCATAGTTAAAAAAAGCACATTGAAGGTAGCTTAAAACTTTTAAATATATAGAAGAAAACAATCAAATTCACACTAGAAAAAGAAATGAACAAACAATCACCGTTTTTAGAACTGATATTACACAGGAATGAAGAAAAGAAGAAAATAGAATTCAGCATTTACAGAAAAGAAATGCATACAGATAACTATATCAAATCAACAGGTTTTAACCATATTTCACATAAAATGGCAGTCTTCAACAGCCTAGTACACAGATTGGTAAATATACCCATGAACAAGAAAAATTACGAGTTAGAGAGAAAACACATAACCTTAAGGTTGCAAAAGAAAATGGTTTCAGTGAAAAAATGATACACAAAAAAATTGAAAAGGACAAAAAACAAAAATTGAGGAATGAAAGCACTCTTCAGATAGAAAAATCAAAAGATAAGAAATACAGGAAATTCACATATCACCCTTGGACACACAACAAATTTCAAAGATTTTTGGAAAATTTAATATTAATTTAGTACCAAAGAATGAATATAGATTAAATAAATTAATAAAAATGAAAAGATTGATGATGGTAAAAAATCAGGGATATATCAAATGAAATGTGCAGACTGTGTGATAAGATATACATAGGGAAAACAAAAAGAAATTTAACCATTAGAACTAAATAACACATAAGAAATGTAAAAAAGTGGGATATAAAAAAATCTGCAGTGGCTGCTCACGTTTGGTCAGAAAAACACAAAATAGATGTAAACACAAAATTATTAAAACAGTTAGAAAACAAAAATCAACTCACCATATGGAAAAAAAATCTACATACAGAAGAACAAGGAAAGAATTATGAATTTTGAAATTCCCAGAGAAAGGAACCTGATTAGTAAATTCTTTGGACCAGAGGCAGAGAGAACAGGAATCAAGAATCAGGGCCGACAACATGAGAAAATTAAATCTGTAATCGCTGACGATGGGGCTAAGAAGCCCTGAAACATATGTTCAACAAAAACAACTATAAGAGGTAAGAATGAATACACAAAATATTGTAATTAAACAAACCTCTAAATGTTACTTCCCATTGTATTTTATAATAACAAAAGGAAGTTACATTTCATAAACCAATAAAATCAGTCCATAAATTTGACTTGCTGAGGAATTCACTAAGTATACAGAGTTCCTGCATGACAGAAGTTTTTTTTTCACTATTAACAGCGAAATGCTGCCAAGTTTGAAATACAAATTCTGGGGACTTGGTTCTGCCCCATCATCACTGTGGCAACAATTACCCTCCTATAAACTCCTGTTTTAGTTGTCACAACTACAAACATCTTTTAATTACAATGTACAATTCTGAATATACCACAAAAACATTACCTCGGGTTCTGCTTCCTCGAAAGTTGGAAATGTCTCATGTTTAATATCAATGTAGTCAGTCTGTTCTTCATCTTCTGATTTTACTTCCACTTTAACATCCTATAAAATGAAAACAATAGTGTGTCAACATTCAATCAAATTATAAAATGGTACACTTGTAAGAATCAGTTTCTTCAATTTGGTAGATTTTTTTTAATCTTCTATCGGTTTTTCAGAACTGGTTCCAATCTTCATGAGAATGTTGTTTTAACAGACTGACAAAACTGAACTTACAGGTATTTAAACTTTTAATTTTATATTATAATTCTGCCCTATGCCATAGCTGAGCTGTGTGTCTTGGTGAAGTGCCATGAAAGTTAAAAATTAAATTGTACCTGTTGGTAGGTGCCGTCGTCCTCAACTTTGTTAAAATATTGTATATAAAATTAACTGGAGCGCTTTCGGAAGTTATCTTCCATCTTCTGCAGGTTGAGTTTCCGCTATTTGTTGTTGTTGTGTACGGTGATGTTTACTCCAACTGTTTGTAGCAGCAACTCAGAAGATGGAAGATAACTTCCGAAAGCGCTCCAGTTAATTTTATATACAATATTTTAACAAAGTTGAGGACGACGGCACCTACCAACAGGTACTATTTAATTTGTAACTTTCATCATATGACTTCACCTCAACGGAATTTGATATGAATTTTACCAGTATTGGTGCCATGAAAATTTAGAACCAACGGAGAAAGATTTTTTTATTGAATTTTGAACAGTAAAGAAATCCAGGATCATGAGGAATTTGGGTAGCTACAATAATTGTTACACCAGGAAGAGGTAACCAGCTATAATGGCTGGAGGACGTGACATGCTAACTACATGTCACCGCTACAATGGTTGGAGGTCTTGACATGCTAACCACATGTCACTGCTACAATGGTTGGAGGGCTTGACATGCTAACCACATGTCACTGCTACAATGGCCCGAGGGCTTGACATGCTGACCACAAGTCACTGATATAAGGGCTAGAGGGCTTGACATGCTGTCACTGCTATAATGGCTGGAGGGCTTGACATGCTAACCACATGTCACCGCTACAATGGCTGGAGGGCTTGACATGCTAACCACATGTCACTGCTACAATGGCTCAAGGGCTTGACATGCTGACCACAAATCACTGCTATAAGGGCTAGAGGACTTGACATGCTGTCACTGCTATAATGGCTGGAGGGCTTGACACGCTGACCACATGTCACGACTACAAAATGGCTGGAGGGCTTGACATGCTGACCACTTGCACTGTTATAATGGCTGGAGGGCTTGACATGCTGACCACATCACTGCTATAATGGCTGAAGGGTTTGACATGCTGACCACATGTCACCACTACAATGGCTGGAGGGCTTGACGTGCTGACCACATCACTGCTATAATGGCTGAAGGGTTTGACATGCTGACCACATGTCACCACTACAATGGCTGAAGGGCTTGATGTGCTGACCATGTCACTGCTATAATGGCTGAAGGGTTTGACATGCTGACCACATGTCACCACTACAATGGCTGGAGGCCTTGACATGCTGACCACATGTCACCCTCATAATATTGCTGATTGTTCACTCCTATGATTAACATAAATGGAAGTGAGGCCAGCAGAAGGTTGGGAGGCAAAGGGCCTTAAAGGCCTTTAGTACCATGTATTATATGTAATATAATTTTATATTCTTGCTAATATCTAAATGGAAATTTATAATGCATTTTATTAGAATTGTATCATCATTATAACAAATCTAAACATCAAAAGAGGGTGTACCGTCACTGTGGCATAGTCGGTATAGTCCCTACCTTCCACTCCGGTGACCCAGGTTCAATTCCCGGTGGGGTAAGGGATTTTAAAATCTCAACCTTAGGACTGAGTGTGTGGGTGTGCGTGTGAGTGAGTGTGTGTGTGAGTGTGTAAGAGTGTGAGAATGTGCATGTGAGTGTGAGAATGTGCATGTGAGTGTGCATGAGAGTGTGTATGTGAGTATGAGTGTGTGTGGGAGTGTGAGAGAGTGACAGTGAGAGAGTGGGTGTGTGAGTGTGTTTGAGTGTAAGTGTGTGTGAGTGAATGTGTGTGTGAGTGAGTGTACGTGTGAGTGTTGAGTGTATGTAAGTGTGAGTGAGTGTAAGAGTTAGAGAGTGTATGTGAGTGTGTGTATGAGTGTGTGTGTATGTGTGTGAGTGTCAGAGTGTGGGAGTGTGAGAGTGTGTTGAGAGTGTGTGAGTGTGTATGGGAGTGTGAGAGTGTGTGGGAGTGTGTGTGTATGCGTAAGTGAGTGTGTGTGTTTGAGTGTGGTGTGTGTGAGAGAGAGTGAGTGTGTGTGTGTGAGTGTTTGTGCAAGTGTAAGAATGTGTGAGTGAGTATGAGAATGTAAGTGTTTGAATGTAAGGGTGTGCGTGTTTGTGAGTGTGTATGTGAGTGTGAGAGTGAGTGAGTGTGAGTGTGTGTGGGTGTGTGAGAGTGTGTGTGAGTGTAAGAGTGAGAGAGAGAGAGTGTATGTGAGTGTGTGTGTATGAGTGTGTGTATATGAGTGTGTGTGTATATGTGAGAGTGTGTGTGAGTGTGAGAGTCTGTGTGTGTGAGTGTGAGAGTGTGTGTGGGAGTGTGAAAATGTGTATGTGTGTTAGTGTATGTGAATGTGTGAGTGTAAGGGCCGAATTCTTGAAACCAACTCTCATGAATCGAGCATCTCCGCCTCTCTGTGACGTAGAGAGCATGCATGAAACCATCTCTCGTCTCAAGTTTTGGCTACGCCTTACTCACTATTATCTGTCAGATCGTAAGTCGGCAGTATTCCCGTCTTTCCCTTTGTTCTCCACCTCAGTAAAAATGGCGGAATTCCAAAAGTGAATAATGTTTTGGGCTTGGAGGCACAGAAATTAATAGAAGATGTGGAAATTGAACAAAATCTATGGGACCAAGCGAATCGCCGTCGCCACCTGTACTTTCAGGATATTCCCGATATACAGGTAAGTCATGTAATATATGCTGTATGATTCATTATATTCTAACTTCTTCAATATGCATTGTGAGAATTTTCTTAAAATCTAGCGTTGTTTATTACAAACGTGTATGGAAATACTATATAAACCGATTACAAATAAATTATGTAGAGAAATAAAATATCACTCTCGTGTATAATCATCAACATGATCTTTTTTTGTTTGTATATAACATGCAAAAAAGTGAAATTTTTATTAACTCCGGTCACATAACGAACAAAATTGGATAATAATTAGTAATTCAATAGTACGATATATATGTGTATATATATATATTATATAAGGAAAATGCAAATAATGAAACATCTTCTTTCAAAGTACTGTAGCAGAAATTAATAAAACAATATTTCTATTAATTTTTTAATACTTAACATTATTCTTATTTAATTTCAAGAAATTAACTTCATTTCGTGTGTTTTTGTTGGGACAAGTTAGTATACGTATGATTAGTTTATTGAATAATATGCAAGCAATTTATTTTGTTAGGTTAGGAAGAGTGTAATTGGTGTATGTTAGTTTCTCATAAACTGTTTGGGAATTTATTAAGAAGTTGAATGCAGGCTTTCACGGCCGGTAATCGTAATGTTGAGTGATTCCGGGTTATGTGGCCGTGGTCCATAGTTGGTGTTGATACCAGACGTTTCGCCCTCAACTGCGGAGGGCATCTTCAGTGGCGAGTGCTTCTATGCGTGTTTCCTGGTCGGAAGATCTACTTAGAATGAGCGCTGTGGACGTAGAGGACGTTGTATTAGTGGGGGGTGCAGGGTGAGTGGGCGTGGCTCTTGCTGATTGGCTAATAGTTGTCTCCTTGTTGTCACTGGTGTTAATGCATTTATTTTCTAGTGTATGAAACCAGGCCTTAGACAGTTTGATACTACCTTCTTCTTTTCTGTTAATATTTCCCTTATGCTTGTGTATTTCTATAGCCTCTCGGTATAATCTAGGGAAATAGTAGGAAGTTGTGGCTAAAACTTGTGTATCGTCGAATAGAATCTGGTGTCCATTCGTAATGGCATGTTCTGCTACAGCTGATTTATCCATTTCTCCTTGTCTGCAGTTTCTTTTATGTTCTGATAAACGGGTGGCTATACTTCTTTTCGTGGTCCCTATATATGATTTACCACACGAACAAGGAAGTCGATATACGCCGCAAGTGGAGAGAGGTGGCCGAGGATCCTTAGCTGAGCGAAGGCAGTCTTCTATTTTTCTTGTAGGTCTGTAAACTGTTTTTATGTTGTATTTTCGTAGGAGTTTTCCGATACGATCTGTGACTCTTTGTACATATGGTAAGTAGGCTATGCTGGTTGAGGGTGTGTTATCCATTCTGACGTGCTGTCTTCGTGGATGTATGGTTTGTCTTATTTCCTTGGATGTGTAGCCATTTTTCTGGAAACAATTGAACAGATGGTGTTGTTCTTGTTTAAGGTGTTGTGGTTGGCATAACTTAGTCGTTCTGTCGAACAGTGTCTTAATGACACCTCGCTTTTGTCTTGGATGGTGGTTAGAGTCTTTCTGCAGATATCGGTCTGTGTGTGTAGGTTTTCTGTAAACTGTATGTTGAATTTCCCCATTGCCAGTCCTTATTATTTGAACATCCAGGAAAGGAAGTCTTCCATTATCAATTATACCGAGAGGCTATAGAAATACACAAGCATAAGGGAAATATTAACAGAAAAGAAGAAGGTATCAAACTGTCTAAGGCCTGGTTTCATACACTAGAAAATAAATGCATTAACACCAGTGACAACAAGGAGACGACTATTAGCCAATCAGCAAGAGCCACGCCCACTCACCCTGCACCCCCCACTAATACAACGTCCTCTACGTCCACAGCGCTCATTCTAAGTAGATCTTCCGCCAGGAAACACGCATAGAAGCACTCGCCACTGAAGATGCCCTCCGCAGTTGAGGGCGAAACGTCTGGTATCAACACCAACTATGGACCACGGCCACATAACCCGGAATCACTCAATATTTATTAAGAAGGTTGGTTATTTCGATTTCACATTTATATCCTGCCACCTGGTGAAGGTTACATTAAACATTTGTGCACGTGCAGTGCGATTCTGTAGAACTTATTCATTGAATAGATGAGAGTCAAATACTAAAGTTTACCCATAATTTGCTTCACTCTTTATATTATGCACATGAAAGATTATCTGATAATGCTTCATTTAATTTTATGCTAAACTCCTCGATTCAGGAACAAATACTTAATCAAGGTGTGGCCAGACAAATATTAAATTTATTATGGCATAAATATTGTGTCATACCAATTGTGAATTTATTCAATTTGTTTATTAATTCTATTCACAGGAAGTATGCAGCTTGTAGTGGCAGACCTCCCTGGCATCAGCCAAAGTACTGTGTCACCTGTCATCAGAAAAGTATCCACCTCTATTGCAGAATTGAAACTACAATTTATAACATTCCCTAATGGAGATGAGGTTCGTCATCTCCATTATGAATTTCATAGGATTGCTTGTTTCCGTGGTGTAGTTAGATTCATCGATGGCACGCATATATAAGGAATCATGGAGGAGAATATCCTGAAATCTCCAGAAATAGCTTGGGCATATTCTCCTTCAACTGTCAGGTATGAACAAAAACTAGTTAAGCAAGTATTTTGTGTGTTATTATTATTTTATTTCACTCCCTCTCTCCAAGCGCGACAGGCCTAGAAGGCCCTTATGCTCTTTAATTGACATCATTAGAGTTCTAATTCAAAACTGATAATGAAAGGTCCAACTAATTTTTTTAGAAGCTTTATTTTTAGAATTCAGGTTCTTCTGCGTGTTGTAAATCTACGACATGTGATTCATGGCTTAAGTTGCCTTGATCAGTGTTGTAACAAAATTGAAATAAAGCCATTAGTGCACTGTCTTAAATATATAGCATATAAAAGCAGACCTCCAAGCAGCATCTGTGAACCATTTTAGGTGAATACTTGATTTATGATGCTTTTTACCTGAATAATTTGTGCCAAGTAGGAGATTTTGTAGACTAATATCAGTGAGAAACATTTTGAAAATGCATTGTGTTAATATTGTTCTAGATTACTACCTCATACCATTTATCCCATAACATAACATAGATTTTTGCATAAATAACAAATAAAATATAACCATATTTTAATTTTTTTCATGTTTTTATCAAATTTACACTTTCCAAACCTTAATTTTTCTTCCTTAATTAATCTAGGTTGGAAAGTGTTAATTTAATAAAAACTTCAAAGTATGAAGCTTTACCATTCAAAAGTAATGCATAAATTCTCAATAAAAGTACTTCTGAATAAAAGATTCCAATTGGCGTGTTGGTATTGATAGTCTTCGGACGAACGAGAATTGTATAAGTAGAAAGAAATGTTGACATTCTTATCAGTGCTCAGATGGTATAATTGGTATTGTACTGATGTACAGAATCAGAGATCCAGGGTTCAAGTCACAATTCAAGCATTATTTTTTCTTTCTTTATTAAGGTACAAGTAAATTTACGGAAAAACTACACTTAAACTAGCATGAAATATTTTCAAAGTCCTATAGAATAACAGTGTGCATGCGCCAGAATTTGAGAGCCACCAATAACCCACAATCGAACCATATTGATTATGATCCTCGATTACTATCCATCGCTATGAAATTTAAATGACCAATATTTGCAATAAATCCCCAAATTTATGTTAAAAAGATATATTAATGATATTAAAATTACCAAACGTTTATTAAAAATGGGTGTACACTTACTTATCGCTCCCTAATGCTGATCCAACCAGCGATAACCCAAAACAGCGATAGAAAAATCATAGATTAAGTAATATACTCTGTGGAGAAAATAGCAGTTAGCATCACAATATTTCTTACAGTGTCATAAAATTGTGATTTGCATATTTAAATAAATACTTCAAAACTGTCTAATAATGTTATAAAAATTGTATGAAAAAGTTTAAAATATTAAATAATGTTAGTAAATACAAAATAAGTGCTATAGTTTACAATAATATTGACGATTTTATTATTAATTTAACACTTCTCATTGAAGGATAAATTATATTTGAAGAGAAAAATTTTCGCCTAGACCGGGACTCGAACCCGGGACCCTTGGCTTTCCGGGCCAAGTGCTCTACCAACTGAGCTACCGAGGCGAGTTACGATCTAGACGCAAATTTTTCTCTTATGTACGTTGTAATTCCCTCGTGCCAAATGCTTGAAACCATAGCTTCTATCTTTGCAAATGGCGGCTTCTTAGTTAAGAAGACATTTATTGGGAATTTAACACTACTTTATAGCCAGTAGGGCTTCTATTGACGATTTTATTATTAATTTAACCCTTCTCATTGAAGGATAAATTATATTTGAAGAGAAAAATTTTTGCCTAGACCGGGACGAAGAAGCCGCCATTTGCAAAGATAGAAGCTATGGTTTCAAGCATTTGGCGCGAGGGAATTACAACGTACATAAGAGAAAAATTTGCGTCTAGATCGTAACTCGCCTCGGTAGCTCAGTTGGTAGAGCACTTGGCCCGGAAAGCCAAGGGTCCCGGGTTCGAGTCCCGGTCTAGGCGAAAATTTTTCTCTTCAAATATAATTTATCCTTCAATGAGAAGTGTTAAATTAATAATAAAATCGTCAATAGAAGCCCTACTGGCTATAAAGTAGTGTTAAATTCCCAATAAATGTCTTCTTAACTAAGAAGCCGCCATTTGCAAAGATAGAAGCTATGGTTTCAAGCATTTGGCGCGAGGGAATTACAACGTACATAAGAGAAAAATTTGCGTCTAGATCATAACTCGCCTCGGTAGCTCAGTTGGTAGAGCACTTGGCCCGGAAAGCCAAGGGTCCCGGGTTCGAGTCCCGGTCTAGGCAAAAATTTTTCTCTTCAAATATAATTACAATAATATATCTGAAAAATCAAGCGCTAGTAAAAGTGCAGTTGGGCCAAATTTACTTCCAATAAAACAATTGATGAAACCATCAAAGTTTTAACGCAATGACAAAACTGAAGTGCTTGTAATGGCTATGAATAAAAAATTAATAGTTTTTCGTCAGGAACGGCATAGTTTATAGTAAGAATTTTGAATATGAAAAATTGTATGTATATATATATTATATATATATATAATCAATTGAGTTGGTGTTTACTTGATGAAAATCCATATTAATTAATTGAATAAAAATAAAACTTCGTTTTATTCAATTTTCATATTTATTAAGATATAATTCAGTGACAGCTGTTTCGGTACATGTCTGAAGAAGGTACAGCGTACCAAAACAGCTGTCACTGAATTATATCTTAATAAATATGAAAATCGAATAAAACTAAGTTTTACTTTTATTTAATTAATATATATATATATATATATTTATTGCATTGAGAGTAGCTTTTTATATCTTGGATTTTTTTTTAATTTTCAGGCCATTGTGAATTTCACTATGGAATTCATAAACATCGTTACAGGCTGGCCTGGATCTGCACACGACAATTGTATGTTCAAAAGTAGCATGATCTGTGGCCAATTTGAAGAAGGAGAAGTGTCTGGCATTCTCCTGGGAGACAGTGGGTATGCGTGCCATCATTTTTTAATGACACCTCCCCTCAACCCACAAACACGAGCTGATTTCAATTGTAACTCAAACTTGAAACGACGACGACTGTTATAGTTGCAACAACTGTGTTACACAATATAGCAAGGAGGTCAAGCGATGCTGAAATAGAGGATCTGCCACCAATAATGCTATTCCAGTTGTGAATGATGTTTATGATTTGCCAAATGGATTGACAGCCAGAAGGGCTCTAATAGATGCCCACTTTTAATAATAAGTAAGGTGAATACCGAATCATCCTTCCTCATAACTGGTGTTCTATTTGAAGTAGTTTCGATATTTCACGTATACCATCGTCAGCTTTTCCAGACTGTTGAAATTCAAGTTGTCAGTTCTGGACATCGAGGGAACAACAATGTTAATTTCAACATTCTGGAAAAGCTGACGATGGTATACTTTATATACAGAAACTAGTTCAAATAGAACACAACAAGTTATGAGGTAGAATAACTCCGGATTTACCTTATTTGTTATTAAGAAGGACCTAATAGTGTTACTTCCCATTGTATTTTTACTTGTAATTTTAGGATTGTGATTGGACAAAATTATATGAACACTTTCTTTTCACTACACTATCATATATTGTGCATTTTTTTTTTGTCTTCTATACTTCCTCTGCTGTAAGGCTGTGAACATATTTGTGTTGTATTTATAGACCATTATGTGTTAAAAATGCAGATTTCCTCGTCTAAATTGTTGGTGCATCTGTAACACTATATCATTTTGTCTAATCTTAAATTTGTTCTAATATGTAATTTAAATAGGGCCCTATTCCATGTGACATATCAGCTATGAACTTTGTAATTGTCCTTTAAGTCACTAACGCTATCATTTATTGGATAATGTAAGTTAAAATGCGTGCACATTTATTCACATTTCTGGTATAGCCAATTGTGAACATGTTTATTTAATTCAGTTTGTTTGTTTTATGTCCTGCACCATAGCTGAATGGTTAAGGCAAGATGCTTTGTCAGAGAGTTACCGGACTTGCGCTGGTTCGGGTCTCCATGGGGGAAAACATTTTTTCTTGTGATTTTGGCCAGTATTGGGCCATTGCTCACTCAGCATCATGAGGCATTTGGGTAGCTACAATAAGTAGCAGTGCTCCAAGTTCAGAAAATCAGCTATAATGACTGGGGGACCTGACATGCTGACCACATATCAATCCTACACTGGGTGAATGATCTTCTATCTCTGTGATCAACTCATGTGGAAGTGAGTCTAACAGCCAGCTAGTAGGCCAAGAGCCTTCTAGGCCATTCAAGCCATGGGTTTTTTTTATTATTTTATATTCCGTTAAGTGAGTCAAATAAGTTATTACATGTTACCTCATAAAACTCCGTGATCTTCACAGGACTGGTTTCTGAAGCTATTGCTTGTATCATCAGCCAAGATTCCATTAACTCTATAGTCTGAGTTCTGGTTGACGATAGAGGAAATAACTTCAGAAACCGGTCCTGTGAGAATCACCCAGTTTTATGAGGTGAGATGTAATAATTTGACTTACTTAATTTATTTGCCTGATAATGTAAATTCCCATCATAAAATTTCATTAAAGTAATTTAGATTTGATTAAGTAGGTAGATCCTTGGCAAGCTTTATTGTTTTGTTATCTTGTTTTCCGTAAGTTGGGTATGGAAACTTAAAAGCCTTATGATCCATCCATCCATAGTAATTCTGCCCAAGGGTAGGTATTTCACTGTAATCATAGCATTTTCATGCTATGCTTTGCTAGGTAATTATAGGTGTGGTAGCTTCCCATTGCTTTCTTTCCACATCGGTGAAGGATGATGATGATGATGATGATGATGACCGGATGATATTTGGGGACTGTTGGTCCCTAAGCTTCCTGACATTTGTCTTACAGGTGAGGAAAACCCCAAAAAAAACCTCTCCCAGGAGCTTGTCCCGACCAGGAATTGGACCCACTGCATGACAAGGCAGCGTGCTACCTCGAGACCACAGTGGTGGACACGATGAGGTATTATATTCTAAAAAATGTGTAAATAGTAATGTTTCACAATAATATATAAGGTATTAGTGTTACAAATTTGTATGTTTATGTACATTGATAGCTGTGTAATGTTCATGTATGTAAATCCATATTGATTCTTGTATATAATTGTTATGAGTAATTATGAATGCTGATAATAATAAAAAGCAATGTTTTCAAATGAAATATATTTTGTATTTATTTCAGGTGTCATACATATTAATTCTACAATAAAATATATGTATGGACTATTCTTTAATTTCATTTTCTTGCATTGTCCAAGTACGAGGGCAGATTGGAAAGTAACGCACAATAATTTTTTTCTGCCTTGGTATTGCAGCTAGAATGTTGAAATTTCACAGAGATATAGTTTGAAGTTTTCACTACAGATGGTATTTTTTTCTCAGGTGCACCTCTTGCGAGAGAAGCTTGAACTATGCAACAAAGATGGCGCACATGCTACAGTCGTCCACCTGTGAGGAACAGAGAAGTGTTGTTCGATTTTTGTGGGCCAAAGGGCATAAACCCAGTGAAATTCACAGGGACATGCGTGGTGTGTATGGGGATGATTGTATGGACCGTAGCAATGTCTCCAGGTGGTGCACATTCTTCCAAGAGGGACGCTTGAACCTTAGTGATTCGCCACGCTCCGGCCGGCCAACAACAGCAGCAATCCCGCAGAATGTCAGAAGCATTGAGGCAGCAATTCTGAACGACCGGCGTGTGCAACTGCGAGCCTTATCGCAGAAGTTCAATATTTCCTATGGTGCGGTGTACGATATTGTTCATGAAAATTTGAAATTCCGTAAAGTTAGTGCTCGCTGGGTGCCTAAGAACCTGACAGACGACCACAAGGGCCAGCGAATGATGGCAAGCTTGGACCACTTAACGCGGTACACCGCACAAGGACATGACTTTCTGGAAGGAAACGTCACAGGTGATGAGTCGTGGGCGTACCACTACACGCCCGAAACAAAGCAGGCATCAATGGAGTGGAAACATGCTGGTTCCCCAGTAAAGAAAAAATTCAAAGTGACTCAATCTGCCAGGAAAGTGCTTGTGACAGTGTTCTGGGATATGCATGGTGTTTTATTGGTGGACTTTGCTGAACACGGGACCAGTGTGAATGCTGCGGCCTACATTAAAACTTTGGTGAAGTTGCATCGTGCCATTCATGACAAACGTCACAACATTAACGTTAAATATTTAATTTTAGGAAGTTATATTTTGAGGTTATTTTAATTATATTATTTTTGGTCTGGACATCTTACCTCAATATTAATGTTGATTTGTTCTTGGACATGTTTCAAAACAATTCTGTTTTATCGTCAGCTTTCCCATGTGCACCACCTGGAGTCTGGGAAAGCTGACGATAAAACAGAATTGTTTTGAAACATGTCCAAGAACAAATCAACATTAATATTGAGGTAAGATGTCCAGACCAAAAATAATATAATTAACGTTAAACTTCTTCATGACAATGCTGGCCCCCATGTTGCTGCTGTCGTTCGTCAGAAAATCGCTGAATTTGGTTGGGAGGTGCTCCAGCATCCACCATACAGTCCGGATCTTGCACCATCGGACTTTCATCTGTTTGGTCCCATGAAGAAATTCCTGGCCGGCAAACGCTTTGAGACAGATGTGGAAGTGAAATCAGCAATGCACAGATGGCTACACTCCAACCAAACGGACTTCTACGAACAGGGCATATTGAAACTGGTAACACGATGGGAAAAATGTGTTGAGAAAATTGGTGACTATGTCGAAAAGTAGGTAAAAGATGTAAGTTCATTTGTGATTTTTTTCCTTTTTTTTTACTATTAAACTTTTAAAAAAAAAATTATTGTGCGTTACTTTCCGATCCGCCCTCGTACTAGAATTCACTTCTGTTTCTTTTATCATGACATACAAAACTCATGTCCACCAAAAACAGATGTTTATTTCCAATATGCAGTTCCCTAAGATTCATCCAAATATCTTCCCATCTAAACCTTCCTAATGGTATTTTCTCAATAAAATAAATACATTTGTCGCTATAAGTTTTATAAGTTTGTTATGGGTTGATCATGTAGATTGAATAGACAGTAGAAGAAATTTTTACTGGATTAAGTTCGTTGAGGAAAAGGTTCAGTGGAGGGCTTTAGTGAATGTGCCATTTATCTTATGTGTTTCATAAAGCCCTAGAGCTTGCAATATAAGTAGTAAAACCAATCAGCTATTCAAGGGGGGGACATATTTGAAAAAAATCATGTTGACGTGAGGATGAGGTAAAACAGTAAACTGAAATGAAGTTTCATGCAATAACCACATATTTTAAAGATGGTTGTTTATATAAATGCCCTTATAGGACTCTAGGGCAAAGTAAGTGGAAATATATATAATACATATAATGTCCCATTTTTGGTTTTGATATAAATTTTAGAATAACACTGATAGAGTATCAAAGTTTATAAATTATGACTATAGTCTTGTATCAGGAGAAGCATTAATGGCCATAAGGAGAAGAGACAATACTAATAATTTACACAACATGGTGATGAAAGATTTGTGGTGAATTACAGCAATAATTAATATATAGTTACTTAACAGTGTTTCTATAAATGGAAAAAACTGCACTTAAACTAGCATGGAATATTTTCAAAGTCCAATAGAACAACAGTGCACATGTGTCAGGTTTTATAGAGCTAGCGATAACCCACAATCTAACCACATATCGATTATCATCCTCGATTACTATCTGTCGCTATGAAATTTAAATTACTAATATTTGCAATATTAAGAGAAAATAGCATATTGGAGAAAATAGCATCATAATATTGTCTAATAGTGTCATAATATTGTGATTTGCATATTTAAATAAATACTTCAAAATTGTCTAATAATGTTATAAAAATTGTTTGAAAAAGTTTAAAGCATTAAATAATGTAGTTAATACAGAAGAAGAGTTTACAACAATATAAATGAAAAATCAAGCGCTAGTAGAAGTGCAGTTGAGCACTATCATGATATGTATAATTTTTACCATAATCTCAACTTTTAGGTTAGGCCAACCTATAGTATTACGTGTTATGCATATGTGTATCTATTATCAAAGAAGGAAAATAAAATGCACCATCAAAAATGGATTAATAACTTTGTATTTATTAACGTGGTGATGGAAATTTCTTACCATGTTCTTAAAATATTATCTTCATAGTGTAATTTTGATAATGGTTTTCTGTTAACAATTACAACAATAAATTAATACATAGTTACCTATCAATGATTTTATAAACCATAATAATAAATTATTATTCTGCTACAATCTCGACTTTTAAGGTTAGGCCTACAAAATTATTAGGACCTATAGTATTACCTGTTATGCATAAAGGTATACCTATTATCCATAAAGATAACAATAAAATAAAATAGACCATCTCAAATGGATTACTAATACTGCTAATTTGATATAAAATAGATCACGTATATTATATTAATTTGGTTTGTTGATATCCCATAACGTACGCTTTTCTCCATCACAATACACATGTATAAAATATAAAAGCTGTGGAATGTTACAATTTGACCTTTTATACTTTTCTTACTATATTTATCAATAATATAAGCCTATTCAGATAACTAATTTTATAAGGGATAACTGGGCAATTATATGTTTTTTACTTTCATTGTTGGACATTTCTATATGTAGGAAATCCTAATTTTGCCATGAATATGTTTTGGTTACACATATATATTTTATGTTTAACCTCAATCAGATTCTATTTCCTCATTTTTGTAATAAGTTTAATTTATTTTAGGCAAACAATCACATTCCCATAACCTATAAAATTGCAGATGATTTTTAAAAGTCACCACATTTCACAATATCATATGGATTATTTCTCTATGCATTTTTAAAATCATTGCCAACATGCACATTTTTCATCTCGCCTTAGATAGAGACGAGATGGTTTCATGAATACCATCTCCGACTCATGTGCTCAGACTCAACTTACGGAAGTGAGAGAGGCGGGGGAGAGGAGAGTATGGTTTCTGAATACCGGCCTAAGAGTGAGAGAGAGAGAGAGTGTATGTGAGTGTGAGTGAGTGTGTGCGTGTATGTGAGAGTGTGTGGGAGTGTGCGTGCTTGAGTGTGCATGCTTGAATGCGCTTGAGCATGCGCGCTTGAGCGCGCATGCGTGTGTGTGTGAGTGAGCGTGTGTGTGTGTGTGTGTATGTATGTATGTATGTGTAGTGTGTGTGTGTGTGTATGTGTGTGTGTGTATGTGTGTGTGTGTATGTGTGTGTGTGTGTGTATGTATGTGAGTGTGTGTATGTATGTGAGTGTGAGAGTGAGTGTGAGTGTTTGTGTGAGAGTGTATGTGAGTGTGTATGAGAGTGTGAGTGTTTGAGTGTAAGAGTGTGTGTGTGAGTGTGTGAGGGAGTGTGAGAGTGTGAGAGAGTGAGAGAGTGTGAGAGAGAGTATGAGAGAGAGTATGAGAGAGAGTTTTGAATCCTGTCGATGATGGGACAAATCCCAAAAGCGCTAAAGTTAAATAATTAATTAAGTTGAGAAGACGGACCTTTCAGGTGAATATTCCATAATTTTATATTTTAATTTTGAATAATACCTCAACAGAACACATCTGAATCTTATAAAAGTTGATAAAACTTTTATACTCAAAATTCAATGCTCTTTCCATTTCTGTAGAAGGAAACACCATCCCATTTTAAAAAAGTAATTCGACTTTGAAATAACATTGAGAATGGCATTTTAAGGATGAGTCAAGGTCACTATCTTATGTCCTCTTATGAATACTGCAAATTTGGTATGAACATTTTTTTTTGTTATTCTCTTCGTTTCGGAGCAAAATGGCAACAACACTATAAATGCTTCACCCTATATAAGTCCACTGTAGTAGTCTCGAGGTTCATTCGTCCAGATGAACCTAATTTGATTATGAAGTTCTTCAAAAGTACACCAGATGGCAGTTTAGAAAATTACTGGCATAATGAAAAATTGATAGTCGTGAAAACAGCTGATGATGGAAATGATATGTTTCCCGATACAGCAATTCTCTATTAAAACATAGATGCATGAGGTAAGAAGAATACATGATTCATCTGATTGTTATTATGTATATTCACTGCATCTTGATTATATTATTTATTGTCAAATAGGATCGCAATATTGTAAGAATGAACTCTAGTGGAGAAAAAATTAAACACATCAAACTGTATACTATAATCAACATTATACAAAATCGAGGTTATTAATTTGTTTGTTTAGTAAACAATCAGAAAAATCAAGGAATCTGTTCATTATTTGCTATATTCAATGTATTTGTTGGAGAAAAATAATGCTCTGAGCTGTTCAGAATATTAAAAAAGGAGGGGCTTTCTTTATCACAAAAGCAGGAGCTGATAAAGAGAAATCGATAAAGAGCGAGGTGAAACACAACTGTCATTGGTTGTAAAACAAAATTCATTAAAACGTGATTGGTCATTGACTACCATTTTGGGCATGAATTAAATAGTAGATTTAATTAATTTTCTCAACATTATGTGTATGCCTATTTCATTATTACCAAAAAATCACACCCCCTACTTATCAGCATAAATATTCAATCTCAATTATATTTATATATTATGATCATATTTCAATATAATCTTGTACAGCGACTTACTTCTGGTCCAGGTTCTGTGTTTGATGAATGATCCTCACGTTCAACAGCAAATTTGCAATTCATTATAATCAGATTTTCTGAAAAAGTCAATATAACATTATTAAAATACAAAAAAAAATTTTTTTTTCTCTACATTTTTGCAGCATGGTCAAATGATTTAAGCTATGACGTCTTGGTGCAGAGCCATTGGACTTCATTTGTTCCGAGTCCCCATGGATTAAGAAATTTGATCATGAAATTTGGGCCAGTATTGGACTGCACCCAGCATCATGAGGAATTTGGGTGGCTACAATAGCAGCAGCTCCAGCTTAAGCACACCAGTTATAACTGGGGGAACCCACATGCTGACCACATATCACCCCTATACTGGCTGGATGATTGTCCATCTCTGTGATTAACCTAAGTGGAGGGTGAGGGCAGCACCTGGCTTCTATACCTGTCATGCCATGGAGTAGTAGACTACATGGTGACACAGATTTCATTCATCTTCACTCCTGACCCAACACACTGCTATTCTGTGCCACCAGTGAATATTCATTCAGAGAACAAGTGTTGTGTTGGCCAATGTGATAACACTTGTCCCCACTAGAGCCAACTGTCAACATGTTTGCTCACATATAAGGGGATTCTATCCCAAAAGTCCACCTATATTAGTAGGCTAAGGTAAGAAAATGGGCAAGTTAATATTAGATGGGCAAGTTTGTGTTAGTTTGGACAAGTTAGGGTGAGAAAATGAGCAAATTAGTACATCAGATTAATTTAAAATTCACTTGTTTCTAAGCAGTTTTTGTGATAAGTTGGCTACATTATCTGAGCAATGACTAACACACATTTTACATTGCAAATATGCTGATTTTATGTTAGTTTGAGATCAGTTGTCCCTTTATTTTAAGGTATTTTTCACATTTGTTTTGGGAAAAAATCAACATACTATGAAGGTCACTACATAAGTTTTGAGTCACGACAATGTGGCAATACGAATGTAATAAACTAATATGCCACTTGGAAGTGCAGCCCTTGCACATCAAAACCATAGCAGGTAGAAACAATTTCTTTCAGCTGTCTCTGATCAGCACCCTTGTGAAGTAGTCTGTGCATGGTGAAATCAAAAGTGTCCTATGGAGCTTGAGAGGGAGCATGTTCATGCTATGATTTTATAAGATTTTAAGTGTGATTTAAATGAGTCACAAACACTTGGAGTGACTCACATGAACTCTTGGGGACCTTGCTCCTTCATGTGTAACAGTTTTCCGCAGGTTTGCTGAATTTAAAAGTGGGAAAACATCCCTTAAAAATGAAGGGAGAAGTTGGAGGCCAACAACAGTGGTGACAGAAGAAAATGTCTCTGCAGTGAAGATTCTGATTAAGGTAGATCCATGACTGACCTATAAGGACCTCGAGGGGGCTCTACAAATTAATTGCTAAGTGTTCCCACCATCCTGCACCAATACTTAGGAATGAGGAAAATGTCTTCTCGATGTGTGCCACACCACTTGTCAGAAGGACAGAAACACACATAGTGGCAGGTAACAAAACTTGGATCTACCAGTATGATCCCAAAACAAATCTACCAGTATGATCCCAAAACAAAGTACCAATCATTGGTGTGGGTCTTCCCAGATGAACAGCCTCCGACCAAAGTCAAAAGACCTAGGAGTGTGGGGAAGAAAATGGAGGCCATTTTCTTCTCAACAAATGGTCATCTAGCTACAGTTGTACTAGAGGATCAGAGGACAATTACTGCTAAATGGTGTACAGAAGTTTGTCTCCCCAAAGTCTTCTCACTCAAAGATCCACGAGAAGCGGCCAAGGAATGGATTGGGGGGGGGGAATTCTACTCCACCATGACAATGCCTCGTAGCACACAGCCAATGCAACAATTAGGATTATGGAAAAACGGCGGTGAAATTAATGTCTCATCCAGTCTAATGTCTCTAGCCCCATGAGACTTTTTCCTGTTCCTGAAGTTGGTTATATCAACTGCACAGTTAGTCCTGCCATCTATGGGGCAAGTTCATAACACTTCCATATGCACACTACTATCGTGCAGGACTTTGGAAAAATTCATAGTGAGGCATAAAGTGCAGTTTCTACAATAATTGGAAACAATGTTTTAAGAAGCGTTAGAAAATACTTAAAATAGTAGTAATTGTTAAAAAAAAAAACTGTAACCCAATAATTTGATAAAATTTGTCATGGATATTTTAAAACTTCAGTGGCCTTCAGCTTATTTTCTCTTTTTCGAAAAGTTTATACAGAGTGTTAAAAAATTATGTTCACTACGTTTCAGGATGATAGAGGAGGTAACAACAAACACTTGTTTTGTCTGACAAAACTTTGGCATATGCATAATTTATTGTGTACATAAGTGTTAATTGAAAAAAAAAATCCAATTTCTTTTCATATTAAGAAACAAGACCAATTGTCGTTTTAGAGATGGTGTTCAAACTGCCATCCATTGAAGACATTGCACAAGTGCTATCTCGCACTATGGACTGTCTTCATGCTCAATAATGTCAATATTGTCTTGGATAACATGTGCAGCCTCAACAATGTGAGCAACTTACTCTTCTACCGTATTGATAGGTGTCTCATACACAAGATGTTTCATTTCTCACAAAAAAAATCCAGGGGAGTTAGGTGTGGTGATTGAGGTGGACTGCCCCACCCCTGCCAATCCAAAGATAGGGGAATGTAGCATGCAGACTGTTCCTGGCATGATGATCAAAGTGTGGAGGGGCACCATCATGCTGAAACCATATTTGTTCACTGATGTTCAATGGAATATTTTCTAACAGTTGTGGTAGGGTGTCTTGTACAAAAACCAAATAATTACCACCATTGTGCCATGTGGGATGTTTTTTGGAATACCACCAGCAGCGAAATGTGGAGGTGCAAAATTAGGTGAGTACATTATTACATGCGTAAATATATTAGGAATTAGATAAAAAAATAATTATGATCTTATCTTTTTCAGTTTAATTTTTTTTTCTTAAGGGGGAACATCGATTCTGCTAGAGGTATTTAAATTTAAATGCCCATTTATATAAATAATAGTTTTAAAAAATTAAAACAACACGCTTTATTAGAAAACCGAACTAAAAAAATTGAAAAATAATTTTAATCTCTAACACGCTTGGGATAAATATTTTACCATCAAAAGCGTGGGGTGCTCTTTATCAATTAATATATTTAATAATAAACAGACATTGGTAAAAGTAAAGTCTCTAAGAAGAAAATGTAAAAAATCATAAAAAGCACCCCACGCTTTTGATGGTAAAATTATTTTTCCCAAGCATGTTGGAAATTAAAATTATTTTTCATTTTTTTTAGTTTGGTTTTCTAATAAAGCATGTTGTTTTAGATTTTTAAAGCTATTATTTATTTTTATTTTTAGTTTTAATGTTTTCCAGAATAAGATAAAAATGTAAATATCTTTAAATTCAATACTATTGCAGTATGAGCTAAAAGTAATACTCTTTTAAAAAAACCTCCCAGCCAGATTTGAACCAGCGACCTATGGATTATTGAAATTATATACCACTAGAGTTCACTGCTCTACCAACTGAGCTCTTACAATGATTGACTAAAACGTCGACAAGTCTGCAACTTATTATACCAGTTTTCATTTTTTTGATTTTCTGATGATTCTGGCCAGGATCTTAGAAACAAATATGAAATTATTGTATTGTCACGGGTCCTTTACAAGTATACAAAGTTTCAAGTAAATCCAATGTTTCTAACTGGGTGAAAATCGTGTTCAAAGATTCCGTTACATAGATACAAAGACACTTTTTTTGATTATCTGACGATTCTGGCCAGGATTTTAGAAACAAATATGAAAATATTGTATTGTCACGGGTCCTTTACAAATATACAAAGTTTCAAGTCGATCCAATGTTTCTAAGTGGGTGAAAATCATGTTCAAAGATTCTGTTACATACATACAAAGACTTTTTGATTTTCTGGTGATTCTGGCCAGGGTTTTAGAAAATAAATATGAAATTATTGTATTGTCACAGGTCCTTTACACGTATACAAAGTTTCAAGTCGATCCAATGATTTTAAGTGGATGAAAATCATGTTGAAAGATTATGTTACATAGATAGATATAGGTCAAGCTAATATAAAGCGTGTAAAAACCCGGCCATCCTGTCCTAATAGGACGGTAAATGGGAGCGGAAAGAAATATATTAATAATATTAAAATTACCAAAGGTTTATGAAAAATGTGTGTACACTTACTTATCACTCCCTAACGCTGATCCAACCAGCGACAACCCAAAACAGCGATAGAAAAATCATAGACTAAGTAATATACTCTGTGGAGAAAATAGCAGTTAACATCACAATATTGTCTGTCATATTATTGTGATTTGCTTATTTAAATAAATACTTCAAAATTGTCTAATAATGTTATAAAAATTGCTTGAAAAATTTTAAAATATTAAATAATGCTTGTAAATACAGAAGAAGAGCTATAGCTTACAATAATATAAAAACAAGCGCTAGTAGAAGTGCAGTTGAGCCGCAAAGTACTTAATGCACTTATTATAGCAAGTCTTTGTTGACACCATGAGAACCCTTCAACTTGTTGCAGACACAGCAGCACAAATAGATCTAATTGGTGCGTGTTGGGAAAAGTCGGTTTTATGTCTCTCAGGAATTCTTCTAAGTTCCACAGAATCGCAGCATGCATGTGCGAGTTGCTGTAATGATTAATATAGACTCCGGTAGATGGCTCTGCAGTCGGCGTTACCAACTTTGGGAATAAATTTCCAAATGCAAAAAAAAAAAATTGGACGTTAACCATTTTCTAACTAAAGAAAACAATTTACATGCATATTATTTCTTCCCAAATGCTTAAAAATGGACGTAAACCAACTTCCCATTTCCTAACGTAACAAAGCAATTTACATGTGTACTATTTAATGAACTATAAACTAATTTTATGTACACTAACACTAAATATGGTTTGAAATTATTTTCAAATGGTGGCAACATTGGAACAACATGGGAAAGTAGCAAGGAAGTAATGTATCCACGATCATGTTTTACGTAAATATATAAATATAAAAGGATGTGGTCGGTTTTATGTCTCTCACATTTCTACACTTGCATTCTTATGCCACTGATGCACTAAACACTTGTAAACACGTTTTGTACTGTTTTAAACATTTTGCAACGATCTTCAAGCTTTCTTCACAATATTTTATATTTATATCACATTTGAAGAGAAAAATTATATGCTCAGACCGGGACTTGAACCCGGGACCCTTGGTTCTCTAGACCAAGTGCTCTACCAACTGAGCTACCTGAGCAAGTACCGATCTAAACGCAAATCCTTCTCTATATACATTGTAATTCCCATCCACCAAATGCTATGAAGCCATGCTTCTATCTTGCAAAGGGCAGCTCCTCTATTAAGAAGACATATTTGGGAATTATACATTACAGCCAGTCTTCTTAATAGAGGAGCCGCCCTTTGCAAGATAGAAGCATGGCTTCATAGCATTTGGTGGATGGGAATTACAATGTATATAGAGAAGGATTTGCATTTAGATCGGTACTTGCTCAGGTAGCTCAGTTGGTAGAGCACTTGGTCTAGAGAACCAAGGGTCCCGGGTTCAAGTCCCGGTCTGAGCATATAATTTTTCTCTTCAAATATGATTTATCCATCATTGAGATGTACGAAATCAATAATAATAATTATATTTATATATTTACGTAAAACATGATCGTGGATACATTACTTCCTTGCTACTTTCCCATGTTGTTCCAACGTTGCCACCATTTGAAAATAATTTCAAACTATATTTAGTGTTAGTGTACGTAAAATTAGTTTATAGTTAATTAAATAGTACACATGTAAATTGCTTTGTTACGTTAGGAAATGGGAAGTTGGTTTACGTCCATTTTTAAGCATTTGGGAAGAAATAATATGCATGTAAATTGTTTTCTTTAGTTAGAAAATGGCAAGTTAGTTAACGTCCATTTTTTTTTTTGCATTTGGAAATTTATTCCCAAAGTTGGTAACGCCGACTGCAGAGCCATCTACCGGAGTCTATATTAACCATTACAGCAACTCGCGCATGCACGCTGCAATTCTGTGGAACTTAGAAGAATTCCTGCGAGACATAAAACCGACTTTTTCCATATAAAATATTGTGAAGAAAGCTTGAAGATCGTTGCAAAATTTTAAAACAGTACAAAACGTGTTTAGTGCATCAGTGGCATAAGAATTTAAGTGTAGAAATGTGAGAGACATAAAACCGACCACATCCACATGTTGTGATGGAAGTCAAGTCATATACCCGTATGACCATCTAGCAGCAAAACGGTGCATATGCCAAAGTTTTGTCAGAAAAAAAATTGGGATGTGGTTGGTTTTATGTCTCTCACAATTCTACACTTTCACTCTTATGCCACTGATACACTAAACACTTGTAAACACGTTTAGTACTGTTTTAAACATTTTCCAATGATCTTCAAGCTTTTTTTACAATATTTTATATTTATATATTTACGTAAAACATGATCATGGATAAATTACATGCTTCCTACTTTCCCATGTTGTTCCAACGTTGCCACCATTTGAAAATAATTCCAAACCATATTTAGTGTTAGTGTACGTAAAATTAGTTTGTAGTTCATTAAATAGTATGCATGTAAATTGCTTTGTTATGTTAGGAAATGGGAAGTTGGTTTACGTCCATTTTTTTAAGCATTTGTGAATACATGTAACTGTTTTCTTTAGTTAGAAAATGACAAGTTAGTTAACGTCCATTTTTTTTTTTTGCATTTGGAAATTTATTCCCAAAGTTGGTAATGCCGACTGCAGAGCCATCTACCGGAGGCTACATTAACCATTACGGCAATTCCCGCAACTCGCGCATGCGCACTGCGATTCTGTGGAACTTTCGTCTGAGACATATAACCGACTTTTTCCAAAAATTGTTTTTACCTCTTCTATCATCCCTAATACGTTGTAAACGTAATTTTTAACACCCGTATATTTCCTTGAAATTCACTTATGCGAAAATAAAACTCGCAACTAGAAAAAACATAAAACGATCATTTAAGACATGGAGGCGCATGTGCACAGATAATTGATATCAATAAAATAATGAAACTGGAAAATGTAAATAAATGTTATATAATACCTTATTGAGAACGATTGAGAAGGCTTAAACTTGAAAAACAAAATGGCTCCAACATAAGCATGAACTTCTCTATGTTCTCTATGGTATAGACCTTCGATCTATGGGCATCATAGAGAACGATGGGCATAGACCACTGTGCTCTGTGGCATAGACAAACATCACAAGCCTGCAAGCGCCACAGAGTGACCAACATGCCGTAATTTAAATAGAAGCATTCGCTGGACATACGCAAATTTTAAATTAACAACATTTAATAATTAACTAATTATTTTCCTCCATTACTCTTATTCAATCGCGAACACTAACTTGCCTCTCTCCAACCTCATCAACAATGTGCAGTGGAATGTGAGGAAGTCTAGAACTAGCTATGGCTAAAACTAGAAATGGCTATATTGGCAACGACGGGCCATGCAATGGAAAATTCTTCATCATCCTAATATCGTTCTCTATGAATATGATCCTAATACCCGAATAGACTGGAATCATTATTCAAGACTCCTTTCGCAGTGGAATAATCCTCGACTGAGAATCAACTCCACTGAAGAACTGGAGACTTCCATAAATGACTTCCAGGCTTCTATTCAAACCGCACTTGACACAGCCACATCACGCAACAACACTACACGTCCTACACAAACAGATCAGACACTTCTCGATCTCCTGGAGCATAAGCGGAGAGCCCTCAAACAGTACAGACTCTATGGAGCACCTCAAACAAAGCAGGAGTACAATCGCTATGCTCGACTGGTTAAAGAACGACTGCAAGATCACAAAATTACGCAATGGGAAAATTCCCTGGCTAACTTTAATGTAAAAAAGACCCCACCTTGGGAGATTATAAAAAGAATAAAGTCAAACCGCGGACCTTCTAAACAGACTGCAATTCAGAATAATGGAACTTGGGCTTATCATCCTTACGATCAAGCACAAGTTCTTGCGGAAAATCTTGCAGACCGATTCAGACCACAAGAGCTAACGACGCCAGTTCACGAAGCTGAAGTCAATGACAGAGTAGACACCTTTCTAGCTGCTCCCTTCCCTAATGAAAGACCCAACTTACGCTCTCATGTCCAGGCCCTTCGCACTACAAGTGCACCAGGACATGGTCGTATCAGTAATCTAGCCATAAAGCTCCTACCGCGCAAAGCGCTACTACGTCTCCTCACTATATTTAAATCCTGCATACAACTTAACCATTTCCCTGCAGCTTGGAAGATGGCTAAAGTTATTGCATTACCGAAACCAGTTAAAAATCCAAATAATCCAGACAATTTGCGACCAATAAGCCTCCTGCCAGTTCTAGGAAAAATCCTAGAAAAACTCATTTTGGCAAGACTCAAAATTGAAGTTACAAACAAGGAACTAATTCCTAACCATTAATTTGGATTCAGAAATTCACACAGCACACCGCTGCAACTGGCCAGGCTTATAGACCAAATTGTCACTGGTTTCAACGCCAAGCGTAATATAATAGCAGTCTTCCTTGACATTGAGAAAGCATTTCACACAACTTGGATAAACGGATTGATATACAAGCTAATACAATTCCAAATTGATACAAATTTAGTCAAACTTATCTCCACTTATCTGAGAAATATAACCTTCTACGTCTCAGTAAGTGGTAATAAATCTGACATGAAGTCCATACTGGCGGGAGTTCCACAAGGAGCTGTCCTTTCACCCTTATTGTACTCACTATATGTCTCGGACCTTCCTTCACCTCCATCACTCCAAATAGCCTCCTTTGCTGACGACACTTGTCTCTTCATGCAATCGAAACTCAAATCCATTCCTCAGAGACTTGCAACATTCCAGCGAGAAATAACCATAATATATGAATGGTTTTGCTCCTGGAACATTAAACTTAATGCAAATAAAACACAAGTCGTCCTGTTCACCAAATCAAACTTTCCCTGTCCAATTCAGCTCACTATGGGTGTGCAACCCCTACCAGTAGAAACTTCAGTCAAATATTTAGGCCTAATATTGGATTAAAAAAACACACTAAGAGCTCATATCGACCATATCACTTTTAAAGCTCAGCAAGGTATAGCCATATTATATCCGTTTTTTAAGTCGCCGTCTCTGCCCCGAAGGATCAAGGTCACTCTATACGTGGCCTGATCCATAGTATGCTGTTGTACGGCTGCGAATCTCTGAGTATCCTTGCGAAATGCCACAAAAAGAAACTTCAGATATTGCAGAACAAATGTCTCAAAATTATACTTTCGGCACCGCGTTACACAAGGATAACGGAGATGCACGAGGCCACGAAGGTACCATATATTGATACTATCATAACTGAAAGGGTTACATCCATGCTCCAAAATATAAATGATCTTGGAAACCTCATAGTACGCAATATAGGACACCTTCCACAATGGCATACTACACATAGAAACATATTCGACACATTAAACCACCCATAGTATTCAGCATGAAATAACCAAGATCAGAGGGGTCAGTGCAGATTGGCGTGGCTCATTCCAGTCCTGAAAGTTATCAGCGACACGGTTTCCGATGCCCCAATTAAGCGAGATCTATCTGCCTTGGAATCAAACATCCACATTATATCAATAGCATATGCTAAAATAGAATCAATCCCCATATAACCGCCGTATAGGCTAGGGAAAAACAGCGAAACCCAATACTGCACACACCTACGTGAATTTGCCATCAAGGGACAAATAACAGTCCCAGCAAAAGGCACACTGGGCACTGCAAACAGCTGTCAACTACAGTCAGTCAGATCCTAATACCGGTCCTCGTGACTCAATCGCATGATAATCGGTTCTCTATGCATGATAATTACCTAAACTGTCCAACTCTTTAAAAATTGAAAGCACAACATAATCATTTTTGTGAATTTTTTTTTTACCCTTACTCCTCTCAGAAAAAAAATACAAAGATATCTGTCAAATTTTCAAATGTTTTTAATAATATCCATCCATCCATAGTAATTCTGCCCGAGGGCAGGTCTTTCACTGCAATCATAGCATTTTCATGTTATGCTTTGCAGCTTTACTAGGGAGTTGTAGGTGTGGTAGCTTCCCCTTGCTTTCCACACCGGTGAAGGGTGATGATAATGGTAAGGATGATGGCCATGTGATTTCAGGGACCGTTTGGGCCTTAAAGTTTTCCTGACATTTTTAATATGTTAACTTTAATTCCATCAATAAGTCAAATCTGTTTAGCAAATAAGAAAATGTCACACATATATCTAATTAATTAATAAATGTTATAACTAATTAACTCACTGCCACTAAAGAACTTGGTGGTTGACTGTCACGTGGACATAAACTCTCCATACATGCCTGTTTTGAGATTTTTTTTTTCAATTATTCCACATATGATGAACCTCCTTCAAATCATGGTTAATGTCGTTACCCCACTTTTTGCACCTTCCTTCTGGTTTTCCTATAAGGAATCTTCAAGCCCTTTTCTTATTCTCAATTTGTGCCATATGTCTTGCCCATGATCGTCAATGTGATTTGACTCTTATAATATCTAGATCTTCATAAAGTATTCTCCTCCATTCAACAGCCTGTTCGTCCCTTGGTCGAGAAATTTTCCTAAGAACTTTATTATCAAATACCATGTAATCCATATAATACTGGGAGAATAAGTTTCATATGTTTTTATTTTAACTTTTTTTAGAGAAGTTGGGATGACAAGTCCTTGAAATGCATAACAGCATGAGTTTTAAGAATTGATTGTATGTTTAATTTCCTTCAGCACCACATTCCTGTCTATAATTATTTTTTTAGGTACTTGAATTCGAGACATTTCTTCAAAATTTCCCGAGAGGTTGAATTTTGACCAGTTGTATATTAGATTTGACATTCAGTTTGGTCTTGGTTGTATTGCTCCTCATATGCAGTGGGCCTGTCTTCGATTCCCAGACAGGACAAGTTTCCTGGGTGATGATTCTCTTCCGTGATTTTTCTTACCTGTAAGACAAATGTCAGAAAACGATAAGGTCCAAACGGTCCCCAAACATCATCTGGCCATCATAATCTTCATCATCATATTCCCCACATTTAGTACGAATGTATGTGATTGGTGTTATGTTGTGTAATCTTGAAGGAGGCCTTGGCTTTAAGCTGGTCACTACTTCAGGGAGGCCCTCCATGTCGGACAAAAAAGTATGAGCATGATCCATAGATTAACATCCCTCTCCTGACAGATCATCCCACATTAAATGCTATAAAATGCACAAATCAAGATGACCCCTATCGATAACCAATTTTCTTTGGATAACTAAAATATAAAAAGGAAAAATTGAGGTTATAAAAATGTTAGCATGTTAAAAAGTTTTGAGACTTTCGACTGCTGAATTATTTTTACTATTAAACACTTGCTGTACTGTAAAAAAATGACCAATAGTATATTAAATGTGAGGTTGGGAAGTGGTTTTTACAGAAGCGAGGAAATGTTTAAAAACCGAGCGATAGAAAGATCTTTAACTTCAGAGATTCTGTAAAACACTTCACAAATGTGTATTGTACATTATTTTTTGCGCGATGGTGTTTTCAAAATAATGAATAATAATAAATTAATAACATCTTTGTTGGAAATATTTGCATTCATTATAAGCATCTGACTAATATTAACAGTGTGGGCAATGTTTATTAGTTGAGACTACAGCAGACCATGAGACCAATCAGTCATAAAATGGCAGCAAGTATGTATTTATTCTTAGTTAAATATGGGTTCTTATTCATGAAGAATGAGTAATTTTTTATATCTTACCTTATAGTTTGTTTTCCTTAAACACGGGAACTGCAGTTTTCAAGAGGAAACTTCACTCCCATTTTCAACCGACATTATGACTATCAGATTTTAGTTGGAATCTCCATCTATAACATTGCCATCTGGTGTTGATTTGCTGAACTTCGAGATCAGGTCCCACTCATCAGGAATTTCAAAATTCATGGAATTAAATTTGTTCTTCTGAAAATATATATCTTCTTCCAAACTGTCAATTCTAAAGGTTTTTTCCAAATGTTTTAGAAGTTTGGCCTCTTTTTCAATTTCATGACTCTCCAAAAAACTATGTGCTGCAATTGTTGATTTTTCAATTTCACCATTTTTAATATTTCTAAAATGTTTCTTTGTGCAAGTGTCCAATTTCATTTTTGTTTTTTCTGTGTATACTTTATTTATTGCAGTCTCTACAATTTTTATTGTCTTATATTGTTCCAAATAAAGTTCAGTTCATGTAAAATTGTAGATTTTCATGGCAGGTGTCTTGATTCATGTCTTTCAGGCTAATGGGTGGTCTGGTTTTATTAACACTCAATGTTTCGTCTACTACTGTGGTAGACATCCTCAGGAGATTCTGCATGTTCTATGACCTAATAACTCTTCAACTGTCGGCTGCAGACTGGCTGTGCATTGAAAATCGTGTCATTATTTATAGTTGAGTCTTACGTGGTTATGTTTTCTATACAGTCCGTTACTTTGGAGCTCTTTTTTGATTGGTTGTCCTGGCATAAGTCATAGGTTTTATTCTCGTGTTATATAGTGCTGGGATCCAAATTTTATTAATCTGTTAAAGGAATTTTTGTGTTTGTAAATTTCAATAGCCTCTCTGTGAAGTCTGGTGTAGTAATGTTGTGTTTCACACAAAACTTGTGTTTCTTCAAATTTTATGGCATGTTCTTTGTTATTCTCTAAATGTTCTGCTACAAACAATTTTTCAGTTTGTTTTCAACCTACAATTACTCTTGTGTACTTGTATTCTTGTACTTATTATCCGTTTTGTAGATCCTATGTACACGTCACAACTATATGGAATACAATATATACCAGCAGTATTTAAAGGTTCTCATTTATCATATATATATATATATGATGCAGGAAAATTACTCATACAAACAGGTACCTAAACGAGCAGTAAAATCATCATCCTAGGCAAAAATTTAGCATTATTAAAAACTCTGGTTGACCGGGCAAACATGATTTCGGAACCACAATATCTTCAAGAAGAAATTAATCATCTTAAAACAGCCTTCCAAGCAAACAGATATAGCAAAACTGATTTCCGCCATGCAGTAAATCCTAAAAAAACATGGAACTAACTACAGAACTATGGAACAAATCAAAGGTAAGGTTTTTCTACCTTATGTTAAATCTATAACAGACAAATTAGGACAAATTCTAAAAAACACAGGATCCAGACTATCTACAAGCCTACACATAAGATTAGCAATGCATTAAATCCAGCAAAAGATAAACGAGAACCTTTAAGTACTGCTGGTATATATCATATTCCATGTACTTGTGGTGAAGTGTACATAGGAACTACAAAATGAATAATAAATACAAGAACACAAGTGAAATTGTAGGTTGAAACACACTGAAAAATTTCTGCAGCGGAACATTTAGTGAATAACAAAGAACATGCCATAAAATTTGAAGAAACGCAAGTTTTGTCCAAAACACAACATTACTACACCATTAAGGTAGAATTTTTTATCACTCACCTCATATTGTTCTTCTTATTTGACTATAACTAGTTTCGGAACATAGTTTCTGTTCCATCCTCAGTATCATCACGACCGTTGTTCTGTCGTCTTGAAGAGCTTGGACAGTTCTTCAAGACGACAGAACAATGGTCATGACGATACTGAGGATGGAACAGAAACTATGTTCCGAAACTAGTTTATAGTCAAATAAGAAGAACAATATGAGGTGAGTGATAAAAAATTCTACCTTAATGAATATACCTCATAGTGAGAATTCCTAAAATAAGTCATTACTACACCATACTTCACAGAGAGGCCATTGAAATTCACAGACACAAAAATTCCTTTAACAAGAGAGAAGAAACCATTTAACACTAATAAAATGTCAATCCCGGCATTATATAATACGAGAATAAAACCTATGACTTACACCAGTGACAACCAATCAAAAAAATAGATCCAAAGTAACAGACCGTATAGAAAACATCACCACACAAGACTCAACTATAAATAATGACACGATTTCCAACGCACAGCCAGTCTGCAGCCGACAGTTAAAGAGTTAGGAAGTCATAGAACATGCAGAATCTCCTGAGGATGTCACTGCAGTAGTAGATGAAATGTTAAGTGTTAATAAAACCAGACCGCAGCCATTTAGCCCTAAAGACATGAATAAAGTTCAGTTAATTTAAAATGCAGTGATTTGTTTCATATAATGCATATTAACACCACCTTTTGGATATATTTTTTGTATGTACATTGCACATAGTATACATAAAGGGCAGTGGTTTTACTTCCCGCACGTGGTTTGTAATATTTAATATTACAGTATAGTTATTTAAGTTGGCAACCCCGAAATGTAGGAAGTTGAACTTTCAATCATGGTCGCCATTGGTGTAAGTACGACAAAATGCACTATTGTGCAAAAAATATTATCTTGTGTCATGTTGATGATGTAATAAAACATACCTTAAATTTTCTCTCTTTACATAAAAAATAAAACAAAATTTGAAAGATTGTCTATATCACGTTTCTCTCCCCACGTAGGACCAGGGTCTGCCCACTCTTCTGTACTCTATGTCTTCACTGAATTTTATTTTCTTTTAATTCTTTCTTAGGATGTGTGTAATCAAAGCACTTTCCATGCTTCAAGTTTCACAGTGGGAAGATGGATGGCATTAATGTAGTCTATTTTCAAATTACATACTATTTCAGCAGACCACCTTATGTAGATGATGTATTGTATACAGATTGAAGTGTGTGTAAAGGCTGTTGTATGAGGGATGATGATGCTGCTACTTCTATCAAAAAGCACCAAGAGGACTGCATGCAAATACATTAGTCTCTACTCAAATTACTTCCAATTACTGGTGAGCTGACTCACCGTGAGCAATTGCTGAGATCGAATTAACGGCCGACTTACCGGTCATGCATGAAAGTTGATGTTTTCATAATATTGGCAACGAATTACCCAGAATTCTCAGCAATAAAACCACTTCCGTTATTTTTGTCTGCTATAGAGGAACGCATTTACGCTTGTGTCCCGCAAATAATACCGTATACAACGATGTCTGCGTCGCACAATATTATGCCGATTCTCCTGTTCTTCCAGTTGAATTCTTTGGTAGACTCTATCAAATTCCTCTTCTCCGCGTATACCGAAAACATGATCGAAGTCTTCAAGGTCCGACATCTTGGATAAAGCTGCAAAGGTTTCAAACTACATTGGTTACCATCGGTTCCCTTCGGGATTTTCACGATAAGTTTCTATCTTGAGCTATGATCTTAAGGTACCTCGTCAGGTAGCTTACAATTATTATCGCATGAATAGATTTCCGAGTAAGCAAAATGTATTTGGATAAAACTTTCTCAGCAGAGAACGCCTTTTACTGTCTAATGCGTTCAAACATTCGACCCTAATGAGTAGATTGCACAACCGAAGTCTAAACCACGATTCCAGTTTACCAATTTTTTATTGTTTCCATAATAACCATAAAAACTGAAAATGTATGACTATTAATTGTAAAAACAAATATTTTTATTATGACCAAGGTTTCATAACTATTTCTGTGGATTTTCAGTTATTCCTATAGTTAATAGAAAGAGATTCCAGGCTATGTGGCTGTGGTCCATGACTGGTGTTTCTTCCAGATATTTCTTCGACTGCAGAGGGAATCTTTAGTGGCGAGTCTGGAAAAATCATCAGTCATGGACAACGACCACATAGCCCAGAATCTCTTAATATAATGATTACCAGACATGAAAGTGTGCATTCAACTGTTTTTATAGTTGTTATGGAAACAATAAAAAACTGGGGTCCTGGTTTGAGACTCAATGTCACCAACCAATGATGGACGAATTGATATCAACAGTAGCACAAGCCTTCTCAACATATGTACTGTGGAGAGGTTTGAATTTAATGCAGGTATCTGGTTTACAATCTAATGATAAAAATTGTACACTACTGCCCCTCTTGGCACTGAGATTTAAAATTTAACGATTACAATTTCCAATATTTAATTTTAGGAAGTGATATTTTGAGGTTATTTTAATTAAATTATTTTCAGTCTGATCATCTTACTTCAATATTAATGTTGATTTGTTCTTGGACATGTTTCAAAACAATTCTGTTTTATCATCAGCTGATAAAACAGAATTATTTTGAAACATGTCCAAGAACAAATCAACATTAATATTGAGGTAAGATGATCAGACTGAAAATAATTTAATTAAAATTCCCAACCCTGCCAGGTATTGAACTCAGGCTGGTGGAGTTAAGACCATGTGGCCTTCTCTTCCACTCACCAGGACACACACATATTACATCAGAAAATAACAATCACAATAACTCTAATATTAAATACTAAATGAAGATTTGATCAACAAGATATCTTCATAGTTAAGTATGGGAAATAACATTATGAGATTATAATATCTATTATATTGCGATCTATAATACAACCAGTTAATGAAAGTTAAGATTAAGACTAAAACTATGTATACAAGCAAGATAAATTAAATTGTCTTGAATATAAAAAAACAAAGAAAAATAATAATGAGATATAGAAAACTAATGTTATGATTATACAATATTTAAAAGAAAACAAATGAAAATATTTGTTAATCTTAATATTATTTTCATAAATAATTTAATTTATGAATTGTTAAAAGAATACTATCAGTGAGGTGTGCAAGTTAGTTTGTTATTAAATAATTCTTTAGTTTGTTTTTGAACAATGTTATAGTTCGGCAGAAGGAAATTCCATGTTTTGGCAAGTGAGACTGTAAAAGATAATGAATAATACACATTGTGATGAGGAAGAATATAAAGGACAATGTGCTGATAGGATCAAGTGTCAAGGTAATGTGTGTCAAAGAGTCTAATGAAGTGGCATGATAAATAATTAGGTGATGATGTATGAAGTATTTTATGGAGAAGGGATAGGGAATGGACAGTCCTACGATCTCTTAGACGAAGCCATGATAATTTGATCCAGGGATGGTGTAACATGGTCAAATATGCGAATACCACAAATAAAATGTGTGCAAGAATTATGAACACGTTGAAATATTTGAGCAAAAAGTGTATTTAAGACTGTAAAAAGAGTATCACAATAATCAAAAATGGGGCAATGCAAGTGTTTCTACTAGCATTTTCCTGAGAGCGAATGGCAAACAATTTCTTACGTGATTTAATGAATGTATTATTGAGAAGACTGTTTTATGTATGCTTTATTTGTATATTCAAATTTAGGTTGTTGTCAATAAATATTCCTAGAATTTTTATTGTCTCACTATAAAGGATTTGAATTCCATTAAGTGACACATACGGGGCTGTATTTAGGTTAGTTGTAGCTAATAGTTTCTGGTGACCCATAATGATTGATTGTGACTTTCTACTAGGATTTAATTGCAGTCCACATTTAATTGTTCAAAAGTCATTAGTGAGTCAAGATCCTCATTTATTTTGGCAACAGTGTCATTTAGAGAATATTTGTCTGTGTGGATGTAGATCTGCATGTTGTCCGCAAATAAATTATGTTTGCAATGCTTTAGGGAGTTGGATATGTCATTTATGTAGATTGAAAAAGGCAAAGGTCCCAGCACCGAACCCTGTGAAACTCCAGCTTTACAGAAGGACCAAGAAGAGCATAATGTATGATTTCCTACAACAGACTGCTGACACTCATGAAGGTACGTCATAATCTGTAACATGTGAGGAATGGAAATATTCTCTGTCGGGTGGATTTGTCAGTAATAATTAATTCATTTATTGTTTGTTCATTTATCTTTTGGGGTAGTAGTTATGCCTGTGAAATGGTCATTGAGTGTGTCCAGGGAAACAGGTAGTTTGTCTAACTGAGTGTCTTTCCTCCCAATTCCCATTCTATTAAAGTTTTTCCAAATTTCTGAAGTATTGGTATCTGTTAGGGTGTATAAATGTCTAGGTTTGGTGTTTTCTGATAGCTTGATTGGTGATTGGTATTATTATGTAACTGTTTATATAGATTGAAATTTGTGTTTGTTTTGATGAGTCTATATTTTTTATATGCTGAGTCTCTATCAGCCATCAAGTTACAAATTGAGTCATTCAGGGTGCAAGGACGTCGTTTCACGAGTTTAGTTTTCAGGGCTTCTAGTCAAGAAGGAGGCATACTAACACCTGAGCTAGCAACACCACCAAAATAGATTTGCCTCTCTTGTGCGAAGCCTTTATAAGTTAATCATGCTGCTCCGATAAAACATAATGTGGTTGAAAATGGATCTAACTTCAATTTATAAACTTATGTTACAATTTGTTTTGTTTGGTAATCAACATATTATTCACTGAATCTAAAAGAAAACAAACACAATACACAAAAATACACTGTTTTTTATATTTAAAAAAATACAGTTATTAGTGTGGAAATTCCATACCCCCTTCAGCACAAGTACTCTGTACGATACATGAATATTTTCTCACTCTGTAAACAACACAAGATACTATGATTGCTTTTATAATGATTTTTCACAAATGTGATGTAATAATAATAATAATGCTTTATTTAAGCTGGTTGGCCTTCTCTTTCACTCAATCAGCAAATAATAAAATAAAAAAAAAATGACATACTTCTTACAATTTTAAAAAATAATATTAAAAATAAAATGTAGACTAAACAAAGGACAATGCTTAACTAATATTAGCTAACACTAATAACACATGGAATAAAATAAAATGAAGTGAGAAAAGCTCCCTAGATGTATATATATATATATATATATATACAGGGATCCATTTTAAGCGGAAACCTTTTTACAGCATTGCAGCAGCTCTCACTTTGCCTGCTATTGTGCTTGCACCGGCGGGGAGCGTGTTCTGTTACTAATGGCAAATGAAGACAGTTAGAAGCTACAAAACACAAATAACTAATTTAGGTTATTATTAAAAATAGACCTACACATAGAGGCTTACTTACTTACTCACTGGCACTATCGAACCCGTAGGTTCATAACCACACAGACATAAGCTCTCCATACATCCCTATCCTGAGCTAATGTTTTCCAATCATTCCCTATATAATACTTCCCTCAAATCATAGTTAATGTTATTCTCCCAAGTCATTCTTCGTCTACCAAATGGGCGCTTTCCCTCTGGCTTTCCTACAAGAAGCTTCCATGCACGTCTTTCATTCCCCATATGCACAACATGTCCTACCCATTGCAGTCTATGAGACTTAACTGTTCTTATTATATCTGGCTTCCTATACAGACCATGTAGTTCACTGTTAAGTAGTCTTCTCCATTCACCTGTCTGTTCATCTCTCTTTGGTCCAAAAATTTTCCTAAGAACTTTATTCTCAAAACTCATAATCTCATTTCCTCCCTTAAAGTAAGAGTCCATGTTTCGCACCCATATAATATAACTGGTAGAATAATAGTTTTATATATTTTCAGTTTAACATTTTTTGAAAGGAGTTGGGACATCAAAAGTCTCTGCAATGCATAATAGCATGCATTTCCAGAATTGAGCCTATGTTTAATTTCTTTGTGCATCTCATTCCTATTTGTGATTATTGTTCCTAGGTATTTGAATTCAGCCACTTCCTCAAAATTTCCCTCATTTGTCATTAGCTGTCCATTTCCATTATATAATGCATTTCTACGTGTGACCATATATTTAGTTTTATTGATATTTACTTCCAGTCCTAATTTCTTAGTGTTACTCAATAGTGTGTGCATGCTGTCCTTTAGTATCTCCTCGCTATCGGCCAATAGTACTACATCATCAGCATAAACTAACAGCTTATTAATACCATTGAGTTGTAGGCTTCCTCATCCTCTAAAGATTTGATGGCATGCTCTAGTACAAAATTAAATAGTAGAGGAGATAGTGCATCTCCTTGCTTCAACCCATTCTGGATTTCAAAAGTGTCCAAAAACTGTTTACCTACACGCACCCTACTCTTTGTGCCATTTAGACACATTCGTATAAGTCTAACTAACTTTTTAGGAATTCCGAACTCCAGCAGGATACTATATAACTTTTCCCTCTTAATTGAATCATATGCTTTTTTGAAATCTACATATAGTTGATGTACAGTACCATTATATTCCCATTTATTTTCTAAAATTTGTCTTATACTAAAATCTGATCTGTTGTAGACCTGTTTCTTCTAAATGCACATTGATGATCTCCTAGAATGTCATCAATATAGGGAGTAAGTCTGCTTATTAATATATTTGTTAGAATTTTGTACGAAGTTGAAAGTAATGAGATGCCCCTGTAGTTGTTGCAATCAGTTTTATCTCCTTTCTTATAAATTGGTACGATAATCGATTCTTTCCATTCATCTGGAAGAGCTTCTTTTTCCCAAATCATACTAAGCAACCGGCGTATCTTGTCCATCAATTTTTCTCCCCTGATTTTATCAGTTCTGCTGGGATCTCATCTGAACCTGATGCTTTATACATCTTCAATTTTTCTATCGCCATTTCAACCTCTAATGCTCTTGGTTCTGCGACTAGCATTTCTGCTGTCTGTAAATTATCCTCCTCAATGTCCTGTTCTGTATGTACATTTAATAGCTGATTAAAGTAACTTTTCCATCTATTTAATATACTCCTGGAATCTGCAATCATTTCCCCATTTTCATTCCGAATTATGTTTGTTCTAGCCTGAAACCCTTTCTTCTCTATACTAATTCCCTGATATAATTCTCTAATGTTCCTATTTTTTGCATTCATTTCAAGATCATTAATCTTCTCTCTCAAATATTCCCTCTTTTTACTCTTTAGTAATCTGGTGGTTTCCCGTCTAATACTACCCAATTGCTCTAAATTTACCTCATTTGGCTCGTGTAACCATTTCATTTTTGCTAGCTTTCTTTTCTTTACAATGTCGGCACATTCTTCATCAAACCATTTCTTGTTTTTTCTCTTTTTAAATAACCAATGCTTTCTGATGCTGACAATTTAACAGTATCTCTTATAGCCTCCCATTCTTTATTTATATCAGTTTCTTCTTCGTTTGCAACATTGTCATCTGAAGATTCCAGTACTTCAAATCTATTAGCAATTTTGATTTGGTATTCTTGCCGCATTTCATCATTTTTCAAGTTTTTTAATTCAAATTTTTCAGAATCATCTTTAGCGTTTGTTCCTCTCATAAGCGATAGCCATTGTCTGATTTTCACCCTGACCAGATGATGATCCGAATTGCAGTCTGTCCCTCTAACTGATCTAACATCGATGATGCTACTGTGCCAGCATTTGTCCACTAATACATGATCTATCTGGTTCCGAGTTTCACCATCTGGAGACGTCCAGATGTATTTATGAATATCCTTATGCTGAAATGTTGTGCTCTTAACAATGAGATTCTTTGATGTGGCAAAGGTGACTAATCTGACCTCATTGTCGTTACTATCTTCATGAAGACTGAATTTGCCTATTGTTGGTTTGAATATATCTTCCCGCCCAACTTTTGCATTAAAATCTCCTAAGACAATTTTCATATGATATCGTGAAAGGCTATCAAATAAGCATTCTAATTCTTCATAGAACTCATCCTTGATCTTGTCATCTTTATCTTCTATGGGAGCATGTACATTTACAATAATAAAATCATGTCGTTTACCCTTTAGAATTATGTATGATATCCTGTCACTGACAAACTTAATATCTCGGATAGCGGACAGGATCCTCCTCCTGACTAAAAAACCCGTTCCAAATTCTGGTCTTTCTGCACCCCCGAAGTATAATGCAAAGCTTCCTGATTCCTGACTACCTTCTCCTGGCCACCTAACTTCCTGTAAAGCGACTATATCCAAGGGTGATTTATCTAATTCCTGCATTAATATCTCTAGTGCCCTGCTATTGTATAAAGTCCCTGTATTTGAGCCTTTTGCATGGGTTCCCTGAAGTAGTCCCCACCCAGAGAACCGAATGGGGGACTATTTGACCCCAGTTGAACCCATGTCCGCATTTCTTGACGGTTGTATTTTTATGGTGAAAGATCATCACTCCTTCAACCAAGGTACTTTTTTCGTCTGACTTATCACCTTTGACCAGTCTGGCATGGGTAACCCTATCGGCAGCAATGCTACTGCCGGCATAGCTCTCAGGATCATTTAAGCATGCAAGCCACTCCGCCACAACAAGGTAAAGATACCATGGAGGGACATAGAGGCTTATGACTCACTATTTACTTGTCATAAATATATCCATCCTGTCCGCAGTAAGACATGCCTCACATTGTTTAATCAAGTTATCTGCCACTTTCTGTATTCCGCTTCGGTAATAGACTGCATTGCAAGTGTTATTTCGACCTTAAGTTCTTCTAAGATATGAGGATTATTTTGGTAAACTTTTACCTTTAGGTATCCCCAAAGATAATAATCACACTAAGTTAGGTCCACTGATCTAGTGGGCCATAAACCTGTGTTAATTATCCTGTCATCAAAAACTTCTTCACATAAAGTTTCTATAGAATTACCAGTGGTATGCACTGTGGCACCATCCTGTTGAAAATATCCATAATCCTTTTCTTCTTGTGTCAATTCATTAAGAAATGGACGCAACATTGTTGTCACATAAACAGCTGAGTTTACATGGTTTTCAAAAAAATATAGACCCAATTACGCTTCTTTGGTATGTCAGAAACTAAACCTGTTGTATGCCACTTTTTCAACTTCGAAAGGCATGATTTTGTAGGAATCGTACAGTCAGGATATTTTTTGGGAAAATCTCCAAATGCGCTTCTATGGTTATTTCTCAATAAGTAACATTCCACCAATTAAATTTGCTGTTCAACCGTATACTTAATTTTCGATCACTTTCTTATGTAAAACATGACAACAAGCGACATGCGTCCCACTACAAAACGCTGCAGCAACTAACCACTGGGATGTTGTGTACAACTTGTCTCCCATGATGCAATCATACTGCTCACAGCAGCAGCAGCAGAATGATACAAGGTTTCCTCTTAAAATGGATTCACTGTATGTATATATATATATACACACACACAAAATGCTGAATATAGTTGTTATGCAATTAGTATTTTCATTGTGTGGAACTTAAGATATCAGTTAATTTGGATTTAAATAATGATAATGATGATGGCATGACTGGGAAGTTAATTTCATGCTCTAGTCATAGATATTGTATAAAATTCAGAGGATAAACATGTCCTGTGCTGTGGTATATACAATACAGTACAGAAGAATCTTGTGATCTTGTTCCTAAATTGTGATGAGCCGATAAATTTTAAAAACATGTTCTAAGAGGTAGAGTGCTCCCACTAGAGGCCATAGGAGACCTTTGGGATGGTAGGAGGTTAAGGCTCCCACTTTTTTTTAGACAATCGGCACTTGATGCCAGCCCTGCATGACGGCCACATTTACCCCCAGAACAAGCATCTGGTACTCATTTCCGTTAGAAGCCGAGTCAACCCCAGGGCTATGGTGCTACCAGAAGGTTTGGATCAGTTTAAAAATCCTGTCCCCACCAGAACTCGAATCCTCTACCTTCTAGTTTGTAGCGTATTGCCTTAACCATCTACGCTACGGCATGTCCCCTTGAAAACATGTTGAGTGCGATGAAATGCTTGTATTCTTGTACAGGGAGCTTCACATGTTTCTTCTTCGGCCAGCCAGGTAAGTCGGCTGCTTCAAGCAAAGGGATTATTTTCACTTCTGATATCATGCATTTTCATCAAAAATGTTACACATGTACTTACAATATCTTACCTTTCCATTAAAAGAGTCTACTGTCGTTACATTTCCTATATCTAAAATCAAGTTTTTTAAGTATGTTACGTAAAGAGGTAATACCGCCCTTGTAATTTATCTTTTCTTTCAATATATCTTTTAGTTTTTTAAAGTGATATATTCTCTGTGATCATAAAATTCTTGTACTGAACGGCGAAAACATATTTCTCAAAAATCATCTAATTCTATGGTCGGCTTTCCTGAATTATATTTTTCTTAGGGATGAAAATGATGGGTGTGTGACCGGGACTTGAACCTCCACATTAGCAGCCATACTCTTCTCAGCTTCCTTACAAACGCATTCTACTGTACTTACTGACATGCCACATGCCTTTGCAACCATATTTTGTGATGTTTAAAAAATACATTTACACTTTCTCCACAGTTTTCAAATTACCAAGAAATTGTACACATCATAAATCATGTCTCATACCACCCATATGTGAAGCTTCTGCCCAAAAGACGGAAAAAATCTAGAGATCTGTCAAGTCTGTAATCAAAGCAACTCCGTACGGAGAACCCCGTAACTGGCTTATCATGTAACTGCCACATGAGGAGGGATCTTACAAGTGGTGGAGGGGGGGGTTGCCAGTAATGAATGTCTGCCACCTGTATGTCCTTGAAACCTCTTGCAAAAGTGTACTTACTATAAGAATTTTTCATTAGCCCCGTAGCGTAGTGGTTAAGGCACTGAGCTACAAGCCGGAGGGTCGAGGGTTCAAGTCCCGTTGGAGTCAGGATTTTTAAAACTGATCCAAACCCTCTGGCGGCACTATGGCCCTGGGGTCGACTCAGCCTCTAACGGAAATGAGTACCAGACGCTTGTTCTGGGGGTAAAGGCGGCCGTCACACAGGGCTGACATAAAGTGCCGATTGTCTAGAAAATGTGGGAGCCTTAACCTCCTACTACCCCAAGGGCCTCCTGAGGCCTGTTGTGGGATCACTTTACTTTACTTTACTTCATGATCTTGTGGTCAGAGTTTTTGACTGCAGTTCCTAAGTTTGATTCCCGATCATATCACAGATTTTTTTTTCCCTTAACGGATTATTCTGTGGTTTCCATGGTCTGAAGTTTAGGATAATGTTACATTTAAAGGTCAGCCATGGTGGACTAGTGGTCATGCTCCTTGCCTCTGGTTCCAAGAGTCACAAGTTCAAACCCAGCCACGGTCAATAGATTTTTTTAGGATGGATAAATTCAAGGAGCAAGTCCTCCAGGAGGGACTCTAAAGCGTGGATCCCGAGTCTGAAGATTTTCAGGCTCGTAAAAGATCCCTAAGCCTGAATTAAGAGGTCTCCAAGCAAAATTGAACAATCTCAAACATCCTAGAAATATTATATTTGAAGAGAAAAATTTTCGCCTAGACCGGGACTTGAACCCGGGACCCTTGGCTTTCCGGGCCAAGTGCTCTACCAACTGAGCTACCGAGGCGAGTTACGATCTAGACGCAATTTTTTCTCTTATATATGTTGCAATTCCCTATCACCAAATGCTTTTGAAACCATTGCTTCTATCTTTGCAAATGGCGGCTTCTTAGTTAAGAAGACATTTATTGGGAATTCAACATTACTTTATAAAGCTAGTAAGGCTTCTAATGATGTTTTTATTATTGATTTAACGTTTCTCAATGAAAGATAAATTATATTCGAAGAGAAAAATTTTTGCCTAGACCGGGACTCGAACCCGGGACCCTTGGCTTTCCGGGCCAAGTGCTCTACCAACTGAGCTACCGAGGCGAGTTACGATCTAGATGCAAATTTTTCTCTTATATACGTTGTAATTCCCTATCACCAAATGCTTTTGAAACCATTGCTTCTATCTTTGCAAATGGTGGCTTCTTAGTTAAGAAGACATTTATTGGGAATTTAACATTACTTTATAAAGCTAGTAAGGCTTCTAATGATGTTTTTATTATTGATTTAACGTTTCTCAATGAAAGATAAATTATATTTGCGTCTAGATCGTAACTGGCCTCGGTAGCTCAGTTGGTAGAGCACTTGGCCCGGAAAGCCAAGGCTCCCGGGTTCGAGTCCCGGTCTAGGCAAAAATTTTTCTCTTCAAATATAATTTATCTTTCATTGAGAAACGTTAAATCAATAATAAAAAACATCATTAGAAGCCTTACTAGCTTTATAAAGTAATGTTAAATTCCCAATAAATGTCTTCTTAACTAAGAAGCCGCCATTTGCGAAGATAGAAGCAATGGTTTCAAAAGCATTTGGTGATAGGGAATTACAACGTATATAAGAGAAAAATTTGCATCTAGATCGTAACTCGCCTCGGTAGCTCAGTTGGTAGAGCACTTGGCCCGGAAAGCCAGGGGTCCTGGGTTCGAGTCCCGGTCTAGGCGAAAATTTTTCTCTTCAAATATAATTTATCTTTCATTGAGAAACGTTAAATCAATAATAAAAACATCATTAGAAGCCTTACTAGCTTTATAAAGTAATATTAAATTCCCAATAAATGTCTTCTTAACTAAGAAGCCGCCATTTGCGAAGATAGAAGCAACGGTTTCAAAAGCATTTGGTGATAGAGAATTACAACGTATATACGAGGGCGGATCGGAAAGTAACGCACAATAATTTTTTTTTAAAAAGTTTAATAGTAAAAAAAATAAACTTACATCTTTTACCTACTTTTCGACATAGTCACCAACTTTCTCAACACATTTTTCCCATCGTGTTACCAGTTTCAATATGCCCTGTTCGTAGAAGTCCGTTTGGTTGGAGTGTAGCCATCTGCGCACTGCTGATTTCACTTCCATATCTGTCTCAAAGCGTTTGCCGGCCAGGAATTTCTTCATGGGACCAAACAGATGAAAGTCCAATGGTGCAAGATCCGGACTGTATGGTGGATGCTGGAGCACCTCCCAACCAAATTCGGCGATTTTCTGACGAACGACAGCAGCAACATGGGGGCGAGCATTGTCATGAAGAAGTTTAACGTTAATGTTGTGACGTTCGTCACGAATGGCACGACGCAACTTCACCAAAGTTTTAATGTAGGCCGCAGCATTCACAGTGGTCCCGTGTTCAGCAAAGTCCACCAATAAAACACCATGCATATCCCAGAACACTGTCACAAGCACTTTCCTGGCAGATTGAGTCACTTTGAATTTTTTCTTTACTGGGGAACCAGCATGTTTCCACTCCATTGATGCCTGCTTTGTTTCGGGCGTGTAGTGGTACGCCCACGACTCATCACCTGTGACGATTCCTTCCAGAAAGTCATGTCCTTGTGCGGTGTAACGCGTTAAGTGGTCCAAGCTTGCCATCATTCGCTGGCCCTTGCGGTCGTCTATCAGGTTCTTAGGCACCCAGCGAGCACTAACTTTACGGAATTTCAAATTTTCATGAACAATATCGTACACTGCACCATAGGAAATGTTGAACTTCTGCGATAAGGCTCGCAGTTGCACACGCCGGTCGTTCAGAATTGCTGCCTCAATGCCTCTGACATTCTGCGGGATTGCTGCTGTTGTTGGCCGGCCGGAGCGTGGCGAATCACTAAGGTTCACGCGTCCCTCTTGGAAGAATGTGCACCACCTGGAGACATTGCTACGGTCCATACAATCATCCCCATACACGCCACGCATGTCCCTGTGAATTTCACTGGGTTTATGCCCTTTGGCCCACAAAAATCGAACAACACTTCTCTGTTCCTCACAGGTGGACGACTGTAGCATGCGCGTCATCTTTGTTGCATAGTTCAAGCTTCTCTTGCAAGAGGTGCACCTAAGAAAAAATACCATCTGTAGTGAAAACTTCAAACTATATCTCTGTGAAATTTCAACATTCTAGCTGCAATACCAAGGCAGAAAAAAATTATTGTGCGTTACTTTCCGATCTGCCCTCGTAAGAGAAAAATTTGCGTCTAGATTGTAACTCGCCTCGGTAGCTCAGTTGGTAGAGCACTTGGCCCGAAAAGCCAAGGGTCCCGGGTTCGAGTCCCGGTTTAGGCAAAAATTTTTCTCTTCAAATATAATTTATCTTTCATTGAGAAACGTTAAATCAATAATAAAAACATCATTAGAAGCCTTACTAGCTTTATAAAGTAATGTTAAATTCCCAATAAATGTCTTCTTAACTAAGAAGCCGCCATTTGCAAAGATAGAAGCAATGGTTTCAAAAGCATTTGGTGATAGGGAATTACAACGTATATAAGAGAAAAATTTGCATCTAGATCGTAACTCGCCTCGGTAGCTCAGTTGGTAAAGCATTTGGCCCGGAAAGCCAAGGGTCCCGGGTTCGAGTCCCGGTCTAGGCGAAAATTTTTCTCTTCAAATATAATTTATCTTTCATTGAGAAACGTTAAATCAATAATAAAAACATCATTAGAAGCCTTACTAGCTTTATAAAGTAATGTTAAATTCCCAATAAATGTCTTCTTAACTAAGAAGCTGCCATTTGCAAAGATAGAAGCAATGGTTTCAAAAGCATTTGGTGATAGGGAATTACAACGTATATAAGAGAAAAATTTGCGTCTAGATCGTAACTCGCCTCGGTAGCTCAGTTGGTAGAGCACTTGGCCCGGAAAGCCAAGGGTCCCGGGTTCGAGTCCCGGTCTAGGCGAAAATTTTTCTCTTCAAATATAATTTATCTTTCATTGAGAAACGTTAAATCAATAATAAAAACGTCATTAGAAGCCTTACTGGCTTTATAAAGTAATGTTAAATTCCCAATAAATGTCTTCTTAACTAAGAAGCCGCCATTTGCAAAGATAGAAGCAATGTTGATTTGTTCTTGTTCAAGAACAAATCAACTTTAATATTGAGGTAAGATGTCCACACCAAAATTAATATAATTAAAATAACCTCAAAATATAACTTCCTAAAATTAAATATAGAAGCAATGGTTTCAAAAGCATTTGGTGATAGGGAATTACAACGTATATAAGAGAAAAATTTGCGTCTAGATCGTAACTCGCCTCGGTAGCTCTGTTGATAGAGCACTTGGCCCGGAAAGCCAAGGGTCCCGGGTTCGAGTCCCGGTCTAGGCGAAAATTTTTCTCTTCAAATATAATTTATCTTTCATTGAGAAACGTTAAATCAATAATAAAAACATCTTAGAAATACCTTAGTTGCCTGCTAGATGTCTCACCAAGTCGGTGTGTTGACTGTATGCCACTCATGACATCCATGACAAGTAAGGTAACTAAATGAATTTGGTCTATTAACTCCTAACAAAGTAGATGTTATGGTTCAACACTAGGATAGATAGACTACGTTTAAAGGCTTTTCTAGTGCTTTATTATTATTTTATATTTCGTACTTTCATTACACAAGTCTGCATTTTAAAACTTTTTGTCAGATGATTAATTTAAAATAGGTGTTTTTAAATCAAATTTTTATACTGATCCAGAAACAATTTCCATTTTTGTCTATCACGTCAGGTTTTTTACACAAAATAAGAATTTATATTTTTACGAATTAACTACAATAAGTACATATATATTCAAATTTCATTTCACATAAGGTAAATGTCTGCTAAAAAACACATGTTAAAAATACCGTAAAGAACTGTCCTAAAATAATTTCGTGACTACCTTGCAACAAAACAAAAAGTAAATGGCGTTCCATTAATTCTGAAACCACCTTTTCTTTGACTTCCTTGAAGTTCCTCCATTTTTAGTCTCCCTCATCAACATCCAACAGTAGTTATATTATTTTTGGTCTGGACATCTTACCTCAATATTAATGTTGATTTGTTCTTGGACATGTTTCAAAACAATTCTGTTTTATCGTCAGCTTTCCCAGTCTGGACAAATCAACATTAATATTGAGGTAAGATGTCCATACCAAAAATAATATAATTAAAATAACCTCAAAATATAACTTCCTAAAATTAAATATCCAACAGTAGCTTCATTCCATGTTCCCTGGTACCTCCTCCCCATTTCTTTAATATCCTGGTGAAAACGTTCACCTTGCTCTTCACTATTATGTCCCAGATGTTCGGGTAAGTAGTCGAAATGGAAACATAGAAAGTGAACTTTCACACTCAAATGTTACAATTCAACTTTTTGAAAATTTCCAACATATTTTACCCATTGCCTTGTAATTAGGATCTTTGTTATTGCCTAGAAAGTTTTCAGTAACAGATCAGAAAGCGGTCCAGGCTTCTTTTCCTCTCTTATTCATTGTTTATTCAATATATTCATCCTTCATCAGTTTATTTATTTGAGGGCCAACAAAAATTACAGCTTTCAATGTTTCTTGTATGATGGACGGAAATTTCTTACAAAGGTACTTGAAGCAAGGTCCATCCTTTAGTAGAAGCCCTTACAAACTGCTTCATCAAGCCCAATTTGATGTGTAGGTAGTGGAAGCAGGAGTTTTTTGAGGGTCTACTAGTGGTTCATATAGGATGTTTTAGTTCCAGGCACAACATTTCTTCTCCGCTATGGCCAAAATTTCACACTCCAATGCTTTTTCTTTGTCCGACAGTCCAATTGACATAGATAACATGACATTTTTGTGAAACCACCTTGTTACCCTAATAGTATCCCTATAACATTAAAATCACCCGCAGATTAGCCACCTGTATTCCTCATACTGGATACTTGTTCATAGCAACTTCATGTTCTCGAATGTTACCTTCATCTGAACAGAATGGGTAACAGGAATGGACCCATAGACATTCCCATTATGCAGTAAACACACCTTTGAGACTCCTATTTGATGAGTCTATTAAAAGTGTCCACTGAGTAAAATCATGCTCAATGTCATAGAAGTGCATTAACTCGTTTATGTTATTACTGTAAACCAAGCAATCATCCTTTGAGAATGAAGAGGAACTAGTTATTTTTCTATGTATCTCTACCATGAGTAATGTGTTCCTGGTTCCAGAAGATTCTTACTTTTAAGTCGTGAGCCAAGTAGTTCTGCAGATTCCTTTGGCAAATTCAGATCACGAACTAGATCATTAAGGACACTTTGAGAGAACCGTTGTGGGGTAAAGCCATCTTCTTGCTGATTATATACATATATATATATCAGTATCGTTGTCAGCGATTGCATCAAGTTCACTTTCAACATTGTATTCTGTCAGGTTCTCTAAAACAGCTGGAGGAAGAGGAACAGGCAGCTCTTCTCCATGTGGAACTGGCTTAATGGCTGAAAGGATGCTTGGATATACAATTTGGTTTTTATTTTTTTTAATTACACCTCTGAACATTAAGCAAACAGGAGTAACAGTCATTAAGGCGATCTTTAGGCTCTCTCCACATCATAGGAATCGCAAACGGCATTGCACGTTTTCTTCCCTTTTGTCCACAGTATTAACATCTCAATTCAATAGCGGAAAACTCTGTTCGGCGCCCACGCCTTATCCTGGTCACCAAGTTTCACTTTAAAATAAGCATAGTAAGCTTTTTTCACAAAGTCTGTAATATCCGTTCTTTGCTTAAGCATTGTATAATTTCCACAAATATATAAGAAAACGTTAGGATTGTTCACACATCTGCGTGTAGAAATTGTCATACTTTCAGTCACACCTAGAGAGATAAAATGAGAACAGCATTGATAATGGAAGTGTGTGAGATGAACAACACTTTCAAAGTCACCCAATAATAACCTCAGCAGAAGCTTGTCCCAAACTAAAGGCTTAGAGGCTTGAATTGACAAATTTCCCTCCAAACAATACTCATTACCGTCTGGCACATATTATGCTCTCACCAATAAATATATGAAAACAGATTAGGTCCATTGTGAAAACAACTGTACGTGATAGAATAAAACTAAGAACAGTTCTTCTGGAACCAGCATAAAAAAGTGAACTAATGCAACTTATTAATTTCCAGTCATCTGATATCATGCAGACTTGTGTTATTATCAATCAATATTTTAAACAAATTCTATGTTGTTATTATTATTTTCCTATCTTAGATAGTCGGCCATGCTCCTTGCCTCTGGTCCCGAGGTTCGCAGGTTCAAACCCGGCCGGGATCGATGGATTTTTTAGGACGGAAAAATCCAAGGAGCAAGTCCTCCGTGAGGGACTTTAAGCCGTGGGTCCCGAGTCTGAAGATTTTCAGGCTCGTAAAAAATCCTTAAGCCTGAATGAAAAGGCCTCTAAGCAAAATTTACCAAATTTTCCCGTCCTAGTACTACCTTGGTTTCCTAGATGTCAGTATGAGGCGGAACGCTGACCACAGACCACTCAAAATGACATCTATACGAAAACAAGTGTAACTAAATTAGTATGGTTCAAATTCTTCCCTGTAGGGGGAGAGCGCCTAAATCTCTGTAAAGGGAAAACATGGGCTTACAATACAAATTTTAGATATAATATATCACCACTATATTATCTTCGGGGATGTGCGATTCTGCTTTCTCAATTTTTTATTTGTATTCTTATTATAGTTACAGGATTTTTCACTTCTAAATATTTTTCTTATTTATAGATGCTCTTAACAGCTACTTCATATAGTATTTATTTCATTGCTTTGTATTTTTATTTACATTTGACGATAGTATAAAACGGTAAACAAGATAAATGAGTCCTGGTAAACAATTTCTAACACATCATTATTGACAAGGGAACTGTCAGCCACTGCATGTCGAAACCTACTTTGAAATTTCTTCCAGAGAAGCATTTTTACGTATAAAGGTGGGATCCAAAAAAAAATTATCTGCCATTTTTAATTGGAAGGCACTAAAATCCAGTGCTGAATCTCTCATTTAAACTGTAGGCAAGTAATACAACACCTTAGTTGGTAGACTGGATAACCCTCACTACCTGCCGACCGCATCAGTCCTGCCTTACTCACTCTGCTCTTATTCATGCAGGGAGTCCATCTACTCTGTACAGTCGGTTGACATTGCTGAATTCTGGCTTCGATTTCTATGCCTTGCAGTTAAAATGGCAGATTTTTTTACACGGCTTGGTACATCACATGCTTCACATGGAGGAATTTCAAGATAGGTTTCGGTATGCAATGTGATAGTTTCCTTGTAAGTAAAACCAGAAAAAAACCTGTCTGCCTAGTTGTTACTGGAATTTTAACTCTGAACCCTCACAAATACAGTTATTGAACACTACCTTGAGTCAAATCGTTCCGTAATTACTTTATATAATATTTGTAGGAAGTAATGAGGCTTCTTTTAATTATTATGAATTAGGAATTTTGACTCACCTCATATTTATTTTCTTGCAGACTATAATTTCGTCACATTTATGAAACATTGTCGATGCATCCTAACTTGTATTTGCAGTTGTCGATCCTGTAGGTTGATTTCTGCTCCCTTGTTGGCTGACCAATGAACTTCCAAATAAAATTTCTTACTGAAAAAGACAAATCTAAGGAACTCACAATTTGGGAGAAAATTGACATCCACAAAAATAAAGAGAAAACTACGAATTTTGAAATTCCCGGGGAAAAGAAAAAGAATTTGATAGAAGTTCATCGGTCAGCCAACAGATGGAGCAGAAATCAACCTGCAGGATTGACAACTGCAAATACAACAGTTAGGATGCATCAACAATGTCGCATAAGATGTGACAAAACTATAGTCTGCAAGAAAATAAAAAAAATATGAGCTGAGTCAAAATCCATAACTCATAATTAACTACTTTATATAGTTATGTAGGTAGGGAATAACACTATGAGGTTTATTTTAATTTTGTTTAGTTGTTTCTTGACTCACCTCATATTTCTTGAATCCCTTGCATGTCTAAATTTCGTCACTGTATTTGTGACATTCTCAATTCTGTTCATGTTCACAACTGTTGTGAAGGGAGTTAAGAAGTATCAGGTGAGTCAAGAAACAACTAAACAAAACTACTTTATATGTTTACTTAGGTAAACTTTTATCAAGTTATGTAGATAGGAAATAACACTATGAGGTTTTTTAATATTGTTTATTTTTTATTTCACTCACCTCATACTTCATAACTCCTCGCAAACCCAGGGTTTCGTCACATCATTTGTGACATTCTCAATACTGTGTCACGTTCACACAAATGATGTGACAAAACCCTGGGTTTGCGAGGAGTTATGAAGTATGAGGTGAGTGAAATAAAAAATAAACTTTTATCAGTTGCCTCATATTTTTAAATGTCTAGTAAAAACACAGTAATGCCTCACAGAGTGAATTCATAAAAAGTACTTTATGTCTTTTTTTTCTTCTGAGTCAAATGGCATGGAAGTAGGTCTGATGTCAATATGATGAAGAATTTATGCCATATTGCATATAAGAATGATATTATAACACCCAGATATTATAAATATTTATTGGTAAGGAAATAATATGTGATATGTACAAAGCTTGTAAAAGGTAAAGTGATCCCGCTACGGGCCTTAGGAGGCCCTTGGGGTAGTAGGTGGTTAAGGCTCCCACTTTTCTAGACAATCGACACTTAATGTCAGCCCTACGTGACGACCGCCTTTACCCCCAGAAACAAGTGTCTGGTACTCATTTCCATTAGAAGCTGAGTCGATCCCAGGGCCATAGTTCTGCCAGAAGGTTTGAGTCAGTTTAAAAATCCTGATCCCACTGGGACTTGAACCCTCGACCTTCTGGCTTGTAGCATAGTACCTTAACTACTACGCTATGACGTGTGCAAGGCTTGTACAGTGTATAACTGAACAACTGATGAAAGCGATTTTTATTAGTAAGACTGTTAGAATATAAATTCTAGAAATTTTGGATGTAGGTAAGATATTTTGCATTAGAAATCCCTGTAGACTAAATTTTTGGAGTTTTTAAGATTAGAAATAATTTTAAATGCTTAGTAAAAACACCAAGAAATATAGCCTTGGAATATACAATCAGGAAATTTGGGATGTAGGCCGAATTTTTTTCCTTAGAATCCTGGACATCCTGTAAATTGAATTTATGCAGTTTCCAAAATATTTAAAATTTCCCCTTTTTAGTAAAAACACCAAGACCATAGCCTTGGAGTATACAATGAGTAAATTTGGAATGTAGCCAGATTTTTTTGCATTAAAAATCTCTGATACACCCTCGACACTGAATTTATTCAGTTTTAAAGATTTTAAAAATGTTGTAATTTTTAGTAAAAACACCAAGACTGCAGCTTTGGAATATAAAATTGGGACGTCACACTTTTTGCATTAAAAATACCAGACACCCTATAGACTGGATTTATGCAGTTTTCAAAATTTCAAATATTTTGAAGTTTTTAGCAAAAAATCGAGACAATAGGCTTGAAAATACTATCAGGAAATTTGGGATGGAGGGCAGATTTTTTGCATTACAGATCCAAGCTACACTGTTTCTTAGATTGCTGTGCCATATCTTTCCATAATCATGTTCATGTGATAAGTTGATATTCAGGGATCAAGTAGAGGGGAAAGTAATACTAAACCTAACCATACTTTTAGCTTGAGATAGAACAAGTCTCGAGTTACCAAAATTCACTTTATTACTTTATACAAGAATACACAAGCTTTCCGATGATTCTTCAATTTAACAGTCCTGCAAGGAAAAAAAAAAAAAATATATAATATATACATACAATTTTTTATAGCTATTTTATAATGGCAAATTAAATTCTTGTCTTTTTTTCAATTATCTGTAAATATACAATCAAGGCAGATCTTCCATTTTTGTGATTCTAATAGTAGACATTAAGAAACACATTTAAAAAAATAAATGCATTTAAAATTTCATAAAGTATTGGCCATGCCTGCAACATTATATGGCTAAGAAATATTCAAATCTCTTCAAGGTTCGCTAAAACTTTTCCATAATGGTAGATTTTGAGGTTGAGACTACTGTTTTTTTACTGATATGATAATGCAATCATAATAATTTTATCAAAGTATTAATTTGATATTTTAAATTATAACAGATTTAAATGTAAAACATATGCATACCTCACAGTTTGAACTTTTATAGGAAAAATTCCCTATGAGGTTTAATTTAAGATTTAAATTAAAATTCTCTATACCTCACCTCGTATCAGTCTTCAAATTAATTAAAAGACTGGATGTGAGGTATAAATAATGTTAATTTAAATCTTATACCTCATAGTGTTATTTCCTATATTGTTTAATTGTATCACATAGATATAATTCATAAATTCTGTTTTCCAGTAGCCTATCATCTGTCCTCCTGACCTATTAAGAGGTTTGGAGATATCATGCCTCACACACTATTCTCTTTTATCATCATTATCCGGTATCATAACTGCTGCTGCCGTCTTTCGGAAACCAAATGCCATTCCATTGATCTTCCTCCAATCCTCTGACAATCATATTCTCTTTTAATATAGTAGAATAATGAAAGTCATGAATTGCTTTTTAAGATGGGGTTTTGAAGTAACCTGTTTTTGTATTACTTTCTAAAATCAAAACTTTCCCTCAGAAAATGAAAACTAATTGAATCTCATATTTATAAATTTAAAAAAATGAAATGATTCATAAGAAAATAAATAGATTCAAAACAAAAATTGATCAAAAAAGTCTCTTCAGACCAAAAAAGACAATAAGAAATTAAGGAAATTTACATATCATCCTTTGGCATACAATAAGTTTCAAACTTTTCAGCAAATTTAACATTAAATTAGCACCAAAAAATTATTATAGCCTGAATAGATTAATTAAAACCAACAAAAATGAAAATCATGGATTTATCGAATTGATTGCAAACATTGTGAAAAATATGCATATGAAAACAAAAAATGAACTTGAACAGAAGATTGAAACAACACCTTAGAAACGTTAAAAATGGTGAAAGAGATAAATCTGCAATAGCTGCTCTTGCATGGTTAGAAAAACACAGAATTGAAGCAAAGGCCAAATCATTGAAACAGATAATTTTCATTAAGTTATGTAGGTAGGAAATAACACTATGAGGTTTATTTTAATTTTATTGAGTTGTGAACATTGAGAACAGCATTGAGCAAGTCACAAATACAGTGACGAAATCTAGATCTGTGAGGGAGTTAAGAAGTATGAGGTGAGTCAAGAAACAACTCAACAAAATTAAAAGATAATTCTCAGTTTGGGAGAAAATTCACATCCACAAAAATAAAAGAAAAATCACGAATTTTGAAATTCCCGGGGAAAAGAAGTTCATCAGTCAGCCAAAAGAGGGAGTAGGAAGCAACCTACAGGATTGCCAATCACCAATTCAACAGCTAGGTGGAACTACAGATGATACCAGAAGTATTGAAACATGTCTTGGAGGTTATCAACAATTATGAGGTAGGTGTGAAATTCTAACACAATTATTAATTAAAATAAACCTCACATGTCATTTCCTTTATACGGAGTATATTAATGATTATAGAATGTTAAATGAGCTATTAGAATTCAAGCAAGAATACGTCCATCCTGCAGAAGAACACCTTCTACACTTCTTTTACTTGAATCAATAAAGATGCCAATCTGTTGGTTCATAACCTGTTCCCATAGGCAACCAATCAAGCCCAGATATCAGAACAGTACACTAGTTCTACTTTCTTTAAAAAAATATTTTCTCAACTCTTCTTCATGATATCTGTACCAGCAGAAGATTGATCTAGGTACTAAGAGACAGTTTTTCTTTCAATCTTGAACCTGAAAGTTAACTCTTCTTTGGTGAACCCAACTCACATACCAAATTATTTAATTTAGACTGACTCAAAGGAAATGGGGAGTTGACATCACTTATGAATGTGGTCTGCCAAAGTGGTGCATAAAGTGAACATAGATCACATTATCTCTCTAGTGCACATTATCTCCCAAAACATGAAAACTGGAATGACTGACAATGGAACAGATTTTTAGGTCAAATTTGTGATATACCCAAATACAAGTAGTTTCATGATACCCACCTGTAATTATTTATTTCTAAAAATTATTGACCAGCAACTTCATCACTTTCCTCATCTTCTTCATCCTCCTCATCAGTTTCTTCTTCACTCTCTTCATAATCTTCATCTTCATCAGAATCTGAAATTCAGAAAATCAACTCAAAAAAACAGGTAACAGTATTACAGTGAAAGCCAGTCCTGTACATCTTACATAGAGATGCCTCAATGAAAAAAATCTGAGGAACACAATGATTATAAATCCAACTCCATTGTTATGTTGCAAAGTGTTTTTCTGAAAATTTATGAGATGTCTCATGAAGATAATGACTGTAAGGATTAGACAAGAGTATTTATTTATTACGGCATGTTCCATTACAGTGGGTGCAATACTATATGCCTTATAACTAGAGCAAGGATTTTTATGAAATTTCATGTTTTAAACTATTAGTCAGGGACCACTGAGACAAAGTTGTTGTTGTTGTTGTTTTCTAATGGCGAGATTTGACGCTTAAGTCATTTTCTCTCTGGCTTCCCCCCAGTACAAGCGAACAAGGTCCTTAGAGTGTTGTGCAGTTGGATTTAAAGCTGGACAGACTAGAAGGTGGTGTTTGTCCATGATCAGGTCCGGGTCTTTGAATATGATACATCTGTCGGATTGGAAAACGTTTATTCTGTGGAGGTGGTGAGCCAGGCAGTCGTGTCCTGACATCAGTCTGAATTTTGATACTGCTTCCTTGCGGCCTTTATATTTTATTTCTGTGTATAGCTCATCAATTTTTTCCCATGGTTTCCCTCTGGCTGTTGCAATGTTTTCTTTCATGTTTTCCATTTGGAATGCTTTCTTAATTTCTTCAATCTTTCTGTGGAGGTTCGAATTGGGGTGGGTTGTTATCTGTATTTTGGTACCCTTTTTGGCAAGTCCATCAGCTATTTCATTGCCAACTATTCCGATGTGTGAGGGTATCCACTGGAAGGCTATTAATTTATTGCGCTGAGAAAAAGTATCTTTACATTTTATGATATGTAGAATCAAATAAGACCTCCATATTTTTTCATATTTCATTATATTTTGGCAAAATGTTCATATTTTAGTAAAAATTTTATATTCCTTCATATTTTTCAACTTTCAATTTTTTTTAAATAAAATTTCCACTAATTGGTTAAAAACATTTTTCAAGTGATTATAGTTTTGAAATTTTTTGACAATAAAATGTGGTAGACAGGTGAAAATTCCTCAGTATCCCAACTGGAACAAGATAAATAGATTTGATAAAAGAAAATATTTGAAAAAAGGAGACATGGAATGACCAAGTGGGGGCTTTTGTCCGAAACTACACAAAAAGAACAGGGATTTCCTAATCTGTGACAAGAACACGAATAAGTAGAACAACAATGTTAGAGTAATAATCACCTACTCTTTCTCTCTACCTGTTCCTTTTTGCTACCTAAGGACATTCCTTATTTTTAGAGTGGATTACAGTATTTAAATGTAGGGAAGACTGCTGCTGTGCTGAGAAATAAGGTCTAACTCCACAGTTTATGAAATCAGTGAAGTTCTTGTAGGTAAGGCCAATATTATTGTCACTAACATCAAACTATCATATATAGCGCAGTACATGTTTGCTCCCATAACATCATATGGTGTGGACATACGTTTTGATCGTACAAAATAATTCTGACAGACAGGCGTTAAAAAAAAAGGAAATAACTTCTAACTGTGTATTATGAACAGAATTGATAAATGGATTATTCAATGAAGTGAGAGAATAGCATCAACCATGATTTGAAGGAATTAGATTATAGAGGGAATAATTGGAAAACATTAGCTCAGGATAGGGATGTATGGAGAGCTTATGTCCGTGTGGCCATGAACCTATGGGTTTGATCGTGCCAGTGAGTAGTTAGTTAGGACATGGTCTACGTGTGTTCTGATTCATCCAATTTAATGTTATTGTGACATTTACATATACTGGAATTCATTATCTTTATGCAAGGTAAATAGAAGTCATCCAAACTGTACCTACTCTAAATTTTCTCAGTGGTATATTCGATGGAAGCATGTTACTACGGTCACCATGTTTTGTTTTTTTTTTATGTTTGGATTTCGTAATTAAATATCATTAGATAAATTAATTGATCATGTTTTATATATACCCAGAATTTATTAATTGAAATAAAGTGTCAAACTACAGGCTTGGGAGGCCCTTGGGATAGATGGATGTTGAGACCTCCACATTTCTAGACAATCGCCAAGGGATATCCACTGGGTTCTCAGTCCTGGTACTCATTTAAATTAAAAGCTGAGTAGACCCTAAGGCTTTGATGCTGCCAGAAGGTTTGGTCCAGCTAAAAACCTGACCCCATTGCGAATCAAACCCACGACCTTCCGGCTTGTTAGCGTGTTTCCTCAAACAATTACACTTCAACGTGAGCCATTAGAATTGCTTCAAATCACGAACATGATATTTTATATTGAGTCAGAATTAATGAAAAATTAATTAAAATAGAAATATAGTGAAACTCTTGATTTCTTGAACTACAAAACAGTCTTATTGTATCATTTGTGTGCTGGTATGTATACCCATAAATTATACAGGGCCTTTGTATATAAATATACGTAAAAAGTTAAAAAAAATAGTAGCTTCATAATATTTTTGTGTCCTAATTTTCATATTTTTTTTATTATGATTTCATATTTTAGTATAATTTTCTTCATATAATTCCTCGCTCTACTTATAACATAACATAATATATACATAGTTAATATATCTGACATAAGTTATTGTTTAATCTTTTACAATATGGTTTATTGGTTATTATTTGTCTTTTGTTAATATTGTCTTGAGATAATCTGTTTAGTAGGTATCTAAAGGTTATCTAAATTTATCAATTTTATATGCTCTAAAAATTCACTTGTGTATTTGCTTACTAATTTGTGTTCATTATATGTCCACTTTCCGTATTTTCTTAACATTTTGCTTTTGAAATTGTTTCTTTCACTTTCTACTTGAGAGCATTCAAATAAAATATGGAAGACTGTCTGATCTGCTACTCCACACGAGGGAGTGTATTTGTGAATGATGATTCATTGCAATTGAATGTGGGACCAGTAGAGTAAAGGTAAAGGAAGGATTTCTGCTTGGATGGGAATGAAGCCTGGATTAGCTCAGTGGTCTGAGCATTAGCACGGAAAGCTAAAGGTTCTGGGTTCGATTCCCGGTTCAGGCAAAATTTTTTCTCTTTACCATTGATTTACAATAATTTAATTGTGTTTATTAATTTACTTATTTCTATCATAGTAATAGCTTTAGCTTCTCAATATTAATTTAACATGAGGGAGTCCTTGATTTTAAATCTATAGAAATATGCGTTTAGCTTTCCATGTCCGGTTAAAAATGTTATATTTCCCGATAATGGAATATTAATTTTTAGCCTATCTTTGTTACTAGGGAAGAATGATTTCGTCACCGTTCCGTTTGTTGTTCTGTTCCACTCATTTTCCCACTTTTGTATGCTGATATCTTGTAGTTCGTTTAATTTAGCACTGAGTGGGATCTTCTCATAGGATACTGGCTCATCGCTTCTGGCTGCTTGTTTGGCGAGTTTGTCTGCAACTTCACTGCCATATATCCCTACATGAGCCTTGACCCAGGATACTGCTACTGTCCAATAGTTGCTTATCAGATAACGTAGTGCCTGTCTGGTGTTTTTTAATAATTGATTGTGGTTTCTGGTATTTTTTAGCAAGTCTATTGTAATTTTGCTGTCGTATATATATAGCTAGAGTTTTTGGAGAATTTGGGCTCAGTGTTGCTTCTGGTGTTCTTTCTAATGCTTTCATAATTGCTACTTGTTCCGCCTGATTGTAATCTAGTTTATATTGTAATTGTTGTATCATCTGACCATTGTGTAACACTGCGATTCCTGAGCCAATTCCATTCTCAGACTTGCTGCCAACAGCGTATATTTCCACAGTATAATGTTTTGTTTGGTCAACGTCCTCTATGGCAGGACTATTTGCTGGGCGAGGCCATTCCTTGAGAGGCAGTATAGTTTCTACACTATCATTCCAAAATACCGTTTGGAGAACACATTTCAAGTTACATTCTCAATAAAAAACTAAACAAAAATCACAATTAAGACCAGAGTTATAACCTAATATGTGATGTGTGACTACATTCTGTGACTGACTGACATATCTGAATTTTATTAAGACTTTAATATTGTGGAGCTGCAAATATACAAATATTACAAAATAATATGAAATTATAATAGATAAGTCCACCGCTGTGGTTTCGAGGTAGCATGCTGCCTTGTCACGCAGCAGGCCTGGGTTCGATCCCTGGTCGGGGCAGTTTTTCTGGGTGAGGTTTTTCCATACTTGTAAGACAAATGTCAGGAAAACTTTAAGGCCCAAACGGTCCCCGAAATCATATGGCCATCATCATCCTTCACCAGTGTGGAAAGCAACGGGAAGCTACCACACCAACAATTCCCTAGTAAAACTGCAAAGCATAGCATGAAAATGCTATGATTGCAGTGAAAGACTGCCCTTGGGCAGAATTACTATGGATGGATGGACTCCCTATATTACCTGAAGGAAGTGGATGTCATTGTGGTTGTGACATCAGATTCGATATTCAGGTGTTAGTCCAGTGTGAAAACGTTTTCTTCAATAGAGATGCAAATAAATATTTTTGTTGTAATAATAGTGCACTGCTGTATTTGCAAATGCTATATTTCCAAAATTACATAGCAAAGAGTTTGCAATTTAATAAAAATTACATTCTCATATAGAGTTTCTTAAGAAAAAATGGTTTAACTGAATTGATTGTCGGTAATAATTGATACGTCATCATACATATTTCTCGAAAATGAACAACGGTAAATTAGCCTTTACAAAATATTCAATAAATAGATGCCACTTATTTATAATATAATCTTCGAAATTTGTTATATAATTTATTAGAATACATGTATAATAACCTAAAAGCTAACCTAACTTATTCAATTATTGTAACCTGTGAAAGTAATAAATAAAATGGCATTTAGACAATATTAAATTACAGGTATGTAAATAAATTATACTATATGTATAAAAAACTAAAAGCTAACCTAATCTAATTATCTGTAAGAAATTAAAAGCTCCTAACCTAATTCAATTACTCTAACCTAGTTTCTGTAGTGATGGTCCATAGATTTTCTTTGTGTTTTCATCTTTGGTGATCTTAAGCTTCATTTTAATACCAAATCTATATCGAAATGCGGATGTCTCATATAGTAAACTAGTGAAATGTGTATTGTGTAGTGCTTATAAAATGTTATTTTACTGCTTTGTTTCTGGATTTTAAAAAATATTTCATGGCGCGACAGGCCTAAAAGGCCCCTAGCCTACCATCCGGCTGTTGACCTCACATACACATGTGTCAATCACAGAAGTTGATGATCATCTAGTCAGTGTAGGGGTGACATGTGGTCAGCATGTCGAGTCCCCCAGAATTTATAACTGGATTCTCAACCTGGAACCACTACATATTGTAGCTACCCAAATGCCTCACGATGCTGGATGGGCACTGGACCCCTACTGGCCGAAATACCATGAGAAAAATTTCTTCCCCCATGGAGACTCGAACCAGCCCAAGTCCTGTAGCTCTGCAGCAAGGCATCCTGCCTTAACCACTCGGCTACTGCGCAGGACTTTGTTTCTGGATGGTCTGCAAATTGTTTTTGTGTGTTTTCATGTTTAGTGGTCCTAAGCTTCATTTTAAAACCAAAATTAACTCGAATTTCGGATGTCCACTTTTTGCACCATAACCGGTAATTTGAGCAAGGGATCAGCAATGTGCCACACAATATATATATATATATACATAAAGGCTTTAAAAATTACCCGAAAACTGTGTTATTTTGAATTAGTTTTTTTTTCAATGATTAAAAGAGAAATTAAATTTATATTTTTCTTCACTAGGTATTCTTACCATCAGCTGCTGCCAAATATCCATTGAATCCTCCTCCCGCATCATCATCATAATCATCGTAATCATCATCAGCATTTGCTTGGCTCTGTCGACCAAACTTATGGCTTCGGGCTATAAATTAAAAATGCTACACTTTAACACAGTTGATAAATAAACAAAAGAAATTAACATTTTAGGAATTAACACTATATTTATATTTAGAAAAATTGCATCACCTCACCTCATATCCTTCTTATTAAACCAGTTTCAGGACCTAATTAGGCTCCATCCTCAGTACTTTCACAACTATTGTTATGTCGTCTTGAAGAGCCGCCTCCTGCTCCCAGGACGTCATGAAAGTACTGAGGATGGAACCTAATTAGGCCCTGAAACCAGTCTAATAAGAAGGATATGAAGTGAGGTGATGCAATTTTTCTTAAATAAACAGAAGAAAATATCATTTACTCACTGGACATGCTGAGGTCCTTTGTTTGTGAAGTTTCGTATCCACACTTGGGACATGGAATTGCTTTATTCTTCTCATACTTGAAACCTTTACGACGAACATGGTCCTCGCAATAACATGTCTTGCAACGCAGACAGGAATATTGTCCCAGTTTGTTACATGACTGACCTATGTGACAATTAATATATTAAAACATTTGATATGGAAAAAAATAACAGAATAATGATTAATCAATAATTGATAGGAAGAAATACCATGAGATACTGATTGAAAATATACACCTCATCTCATATTTTGTTTCTATTTTAAACTTAACATTTCTCATTGAGACCAGCTTCATGGGCTAGTGGTCAGCATTTGTGACTACAGTTCATGAGGTTCTGGGTTTGATTGCCGGTCAAACCATAGGAATTTTTCCTTAAAGGGAATTATTTCTGTGGTTGCCCAGGGTCTGGAATTCAGATTAAGAACTCTCCTGACATTCCATTATCATTTATCACTATCATATCATCGGATTAACGTAACTCTGCCTTCCAGGTGCCCCAATCTAAGAAATGGATTACAATTCCACCAATGTCAGGAGAGAAAGTCAGAAAAAATGTCATAAAAGACAACCTGATGGCATTAGACAAACAAACAACAAACATTTCTCATTGAAGAACAAATTATATTTGAAGAGTAAAATATACTTTATTTAATAAATGAATAATGGGAAATAACATTACATGGCTTTCAAATGAATAAGTAAATATTGAACTTTTATAGCAAAAAATCACTGAGGTTTATTAAAAAAACAAGAAAGAAAAACTTATGAACTTTGTAATTCCCGGGGATTCTGATTTGATCCAAAGGTTCATCGGTCCATCAACAGAGGGAGGAAGAAGCAGTTCTCCTGATCATAATAACATCAGTTGACAAGAAATTACTGAAGATGAACCTGTCCTAGCTTTGAAACTGGTATAATTAGAAGACTGGATATGAGGTGAGGTATAAAACATTTTAATTCAAATAAATAAATAGTAATGATAATCTCATCTCATACTCTGTTTCTTCAGGCACAAGATTGCGGTTTCTTAAAGCATCCCTCCTATCTTCAGCCATCTTAAGACTGTTGAATTCTCGTCTGCACCTTCATCTTCAAAGCTGCCATTTAGTGTTGGTCTGATTAACTTTGAGATCAAAACTTGCCCGTAGGATATACATTCATAATAACAAATTTAAAAACATGAATTTTGAATCCTCAGCGAGCAAGATTCAATCTCAAAGTTCATCAAATCAACACCAGATGGCAGCTTTGAAGATGAATGTATAGACAAAAATTTAACATGGCTGAAGAAAGGCAGGATGCCCTCTGAAACTGTGGTTCTGTGCTTGAAGAACACGGAGTTTATGAGGTGAGATTTTAACGACTATGCCTAGTCTGAGGTTTGACCTTTAGCTTTATACACTAATGCTCTGTCACTGAACTATCCAAGGCCTCCAATCCAAATGCAATTTTTTAAATGTTTTAAGAGGAAAATATTTGTGTTTGAACTGGAGGCCATGGATAGCTCAATGGCTGAGCATTAACATATAATGCTGATTTCAAAAGCCAGTTTAGGCTTATATTTTTCTTTTCAAATATAACATTATTAGATTTAAAATTAATTATAAATGAAGAAAGCAAAAAATTGAAGTTTGGTATTCATAGGAAAGATACACACATGCAACTTCATCTCAAATCAGACTAAAATCAATAAAAAATAATCTTGCATTCTTTTCAAATTTTGTTTCAATTTTCATTTTAACTTTTATTAGTTTCAGAGATATTTACATATTTTCATAAAAACAGACACTTCCAGACACAATAACTTAAAAACCATTTGGAATATAAACCAATAAAAATTTATTTTTAAAAAAACTTCATGGTATAGCAGGTCTACAAGGTCCTTTGCCAATCAGCTGGCTGCTGGCCTCATAAAGGTGGACAATCATCCAACCTGTATAAAGGTGATATGTGTTCAGCATATCAGGTCCCCTGACGTTATAGCTGGTTTTCGCATTCCGGAGCCACTACTTATTGATCTACCCAAATGCCCCACATTGCTGGATGGGCATCAGTCCCATTTTCTTTAAAAAATGGGGACGCGAACTAGCTCAAGTCCTATAGCACTGCAGCAAGGCACAAGCCTTGAATCACTCAGCTATGCTGCAGGACTTTATTTTTGATGATGAAATTATAAATTTTCTAAGGAAGTGTAAATAGTAGTTGTATAGGAAAATCACTGAGGTTTAATTTAAGACTTCAATTAAAATTCTTTACACTTCACCTCATATCCAGTCTTCTAATTAAACTGGTTTCAAAACATAGGGAGTTTCATCATCAGTAATTTCACAACCAATGTTCTGTCATCCAGGAGAGCTGCTTCTTCTTCCATCTGTTGGTGGACCAACGAACCTCCAAATCAAATCTAATTCCCCAGGAATTCCAAAAGGTCCCGGGTTCGAGTCTCGGTCTAGGCAAAAATTTTTCTCTTCAAATATAATTAATTTTATTTCTTGTTTTTTTTAATGTGGATTTTTTTTTTCCAAACAGTGAGCTCTTTTGGTTTTTCAGTATATTTTATTAAACTAGCCTTTCTTTCAATCAGATGTTTTTCAGACCAAGCATGAGCGGCTACTGCTCACTTTTCCAATTCATTATTTTTGATGTTCCTAAGATATTCTTTCACCCTGGTTTTAATTTTTTTTTTGTTTTTCCTACATAAATTTTGTCACAATATCCTTATTTAATCTGGTAAATTCCCAATTTGTTTTCTTCTTCAATTTTATAATTTTTGTCAGTTTTAATTGGATGGTGTTATGCAGAGAGACCAATCCTCAAAATTTAAAAAAGTGGGATTACAGGTTATTTGATTTCTCTGGAAGTCATTCTACAAAATGCAAAAAAGATCCAATTCTAATATGACAACTATTACCATCTAGGATGAAAGATAGTAAACATTTAACAAGGCATTGACTTAATAGAAGAAAACAAAATGTTTTATTTTCTCAAAACACTTTCAATAAGGATTGGTTTTTTCTGCATAATACTGTCCAATTATCCTATTGAGGCTATATTCATTCTGTGGTGCCAATCTTACGTTAAACTTTTTAGATTTTTTTTTAACTTGTGGTACTTCAATGGTAAGTGAATTTCTTGAATTTTATGTTTTCTTCTATTTTTTTGATGGAGTAAGACATTCCAGTGGCTACCATGGTTGATCAAAATTTTCCATGGATTCAAACCCGACCAAGTTTAAATCCTAAGTGTAGCTTCCTTCAGAAGGGAAGTCTTCTGCCTTAGGTTAATAAACTTGGAAAATTTTTTTTAAGAGAAAAATTATACGCTCAGACCATTGTTTATCTTCTTTCTTTTATTTAAATTTTTGTATTTTTAATTTCAACATGATTTTCATTATAATTGTATTAAGTACACTTTTGCACTAAGGCAATTTAGCCTCATAGTGTTATTTCCTATCTACATAACTTAATAAAGTTAGCCAAATGTGTTCAGACCTGTTTAAGTCATCACTGTATGGCATAGTACCGATATTAATTATGTTGAACATTCTGTAACATTTCTAGAGGGATATGTTCTGATTGGTTTTCTTTTAATTATATTTAACATATTCAGTACCGTAAACCAGTTAAGGCGTTTAAGGAGACTATTGTGTATGCAGCCATCGGTCAGTTAACTCGCATTAGAGCGGGCGCAAACAAACCGCGTTTATATTTGGTGCCTAAATATTGTGTTGGCTTAGTATGTCTTGGAGATCATAGATGGCACGTAAATGTACATTTTCTATTCCTGTTTGACACGTTTAACCTTGATGAATCCCCTTTTATTTTTAAAACAAACAACACATGGAATTCATTCACCCAAACTTGACTCCAGACTACAATGCAGTCGTATATGTTTCTCGTTATCGCGCTGTTGTTTGTGCGTGAGTGAAACCATGGCGAAAGAGAAATATCTCACTGAAGAAGAATTAGTGAATATTTTGTATAATGATGATTCAGGTGATGAACTGATTCCTGAATTAGAAGATTCACAAAGTGAAAGTGAAGATGAACTTCCACTTCCTGAAATTGATACGTCGATACTATGTGATGTCAATCACCCAAGTTATCATACCATCAAATCCTACTAGGATATCTCCTTTAGGTATGTACAAAATTTGAATTTTCTAGGACTAATAGTTTGTGAATAATGGTCTATTTTCTGAAGTGCCACGAAAAGGGTAGCTGGGGTATTTAAATGGCTGGCCTGTGGGTTTAAATGCCCTGCTCAGTGCCTGGTACTGAATGTGTTAATTTCTTATCAGATGGCATACTCTTTGGTACAAGCAAAGATGCTAGTTTAGTGTTACCAACTTGAATCCTTCTAGAATGTTTTTAAATTATTCTTGGCACGCGTCTATCTACCACACCAAATGAAGCTTCATTAGTGAGTTTAACTTCACGGTGAGCGGTTGTGTTTGAAGACCGCTAGTCAGCCATGTTGGTGTATTTAGGCTTTAATTAGAAATTTAACAAAAGTGGAAGTGCAACAGTTAAATCAAACAAAATTAACATCAGTACAGTTAAAATTTAATATTACGTGTTTTTAATAATAAATTATTATTTACAAAAGTATTTATTTTGACTACGGATCATAAGTCCCTTTTGCTCTACCATGAGTTTCCAGGGAATTACCCTGGTGGTCCTCCATCAATTTACAAATTTAAACTACAGTGTACTCTACAGTTCGGATGAATCCCATCCAGAACACTCGACTGAAATAAGACCCTGTGAGCTAAATCTGTAACTTCTATCACTTTCAACTCGAATAAGTAGTAGCATAGTTGTTAAGATAATGGACTACAAGCCGGAAGTTGCAGGTTTAATTTCCAATGGGACATGGATTTTTACATTGGCCTAAATCTTCTGGTTGCACCTTGATCCTGGGGTAAACTCAGCTTCTAATAAAAATGAGTACCACCTAGTAAAGATGAACATAATGCAAGGGTGACATCTTGAAAAAAATGAGAGCCCCCAAGAATCTCCTAAGACCTGCAGTGGGAACTCTATATACTTTTTTATCACTCTAAACTCTGAATCATGATACTAGTGATATAGATATTAAACAATACCATGATATATAATACTTACACTTGAAATTTTCAGATTCTAGCACCTGGCATGATGCTTGGTGCTCAAACTGGTCATCCTCACACAAGAAACTGGCACAGAATGAACACTGGAAGATTCGACCTCCATGATCCCATACATGGCGTTCACATTCAATGCATACAGCATCTTGCAGGGGACATGTGCAGGCATGCGAAGTGAGACAACGTCGCCCATGGCACACCCATGCTTCACAGAAATCACATATTGCACCCTGTAACACAGCACAATGCCTTGTGTTATACTAATTATAAAGTAAAGTGATCCCACAACAGGCCCGGAGGCCCTTGGGGTAGTAGGAGGTTAAGGCTCCCACTTTTTTTCTAGACAATCGGCACTTTATGTCAGTCGGGTTGTCAGCCCTGCGTGACGGCCACCTTTACCCCCAGAACAAGCGTCTGGTACTCATTTAACAATTTAAAATTAGTAGTCAGTGCTTTTCTATCATCAGCCATGACAAACAATTGAAGGGTCCAGGGGAAAAACGATGAATGTCACATTAAACTCAAACTGAGATAAATGAATTTTAAGTTTTGAAACGCTATAACATTTATAATATTGTTTACAGCATTTTGAAATAAATATATTATGGGAGATATTATATTGGGTTATAAATGGTCTAACAACTCATCCAACAATGTAAACCTCAAGTAAACTTATTTTATATTGTTGTCTCTTAGTACACAACTTACAGGGAAAGAAAGATGAATGTCCATTTTTTGAGCAAAAAGGAGAAAAATAAATGTCCATTTTTCCACAAATAATGTAGAACACTATTATTTATGTCAGAACAAAGACTATTAACAAACACTTTACAAATTACACAACTATATAAACAATGCAACATGGTACCAAAACAGTTGGTTGATGATTACTATGAAATATTCACTTTTTTTAATTTTTGTAAGTCCTTGCATTTTTTATATGTCTAGTGGTTCATTGTATTAGGGAAAGCATAATATTTGATACCTCTTAATATAATGATATACAAGCTAATCTAACAATGAAAAGTACTAGGACTCTTCTTTCACGAAACTAAGTGCACAATTTATAGAGGAGGAAATGAACTTTTCTCTTTTACAGAAAATGCAAAAAAAAAATGTTTCACAATTTGTAAAGCACTATTATTAAAGTTAAAGTAAAAATGAGTCAATTCTCAGTTACAGAAACCTATGAACACAACAACCTTAGTTGGCTGGTATTTTGCATCGAAGGTTGTCATAAAACTTATGCGCAGATTTTTCACAGAACTTTTTTAAATCCTGTAGGTCCTTAAATTTTTCGTGAGAAATGGGTAGTGGTCCATTATAGCTTCTTGGTGGATGCAGAAATTCTCCTTCCTGTAAATGTGTTTGAAAATTTCTCTTACGCTTTGGAAGTGTTATAACACTAGACGTCCATGCACCATTGTACGTCGTTCGATGTAAGGCTAGTTGGGGCTGAGTGTGATCAATCTTAAGTTCACGTATTGGTCTTGTAGGAAATGAACATTTTGGTTTAAAGAAAGTATCAAAATGTTTTCCCCAGCTTCTGAACAAACTTTGGTCACATTCTTCCACAATAAAAGGTCTTGGTTTCTGTCTTGCAGTTCTGATTTGGTCTCTCCAATGTGCAGGATCTTCAACTCTATTTCTATGATTAATAAGAGACATGTTCTGATCGCATTCCATGTAGGAATGGCCTCTGATTGGATATACTACAGTGATGGTTTTCAAACGCTTTCGAACATCGACAAGATAGTAAAAAAATCTTATAGCTGTATAGTTCTTATTCTGTCCACAGCAAGAAGCACAAAAGAATGTCAAATGTTCAACTTCATCCCCAAGAACATGAAAAATAAAATGATATAACATTGACACAACATCATCTGTACCTTTCTTCCCTACAGACTCGTCGTAAGTGTAAAATACTGACTTACTACTCGAAAGAACATGGACATTAAACAAGTAAAATTATAACTGTCGTTTATAATATACACATCATTTGTACTAACATTAGGCAATTTTAAATTCTTTTGAAAGTCAAAACAAACAGCTTCATGTGAAGTGATTTTCTGAGTTAACAGGCGAACTTGGCGTTTTCTTGAGAAGAAAGATTCTGCTCTTAGTAAGTGGAATTCTTGTTCTGTGCTGAGGCCTTTTAACTCTAAATTTCTCTTCAGCTATTGATGAATTTGATAGTGTAGTTTCAAGAGCTATCTTTTCAACTTTGAACTCATCACACACACTGGATGTATCGGTGTGCGGGTAACCAAAGGAGATGTTGTATTTTATGTTGAAGATGTGATGGTAAGTTTCATAAGATACAGGATTTGCAGGGTTCATTTCCAAATACGTGGCATGAAGCTTCTTTAAAACTTATATTCAATTTTAATATTATTCGTTTTTAAACACCTTAATGATGGACAATTTATATTTGAAAAGAAAAATATACGCCTAGACTGGGGTTTGAACCCAGGACCTTTGACTTTCTATGTCAATGCTCTTCCATCTGAGCCACCTAGGCCTCCAATCTAAATGCGTATTTTTCTCTTACACATAGTTAATTCCCTAACCCCAAATGCTACGAGCCGTTGCTACGATTTTTGCAAATGGCGGCTTCTTTGTTAAGAAGACTTTTTATTGGGAATTTAAACATTACTTATAAAGCCAGTAGTGCTTCTTTCAATGTTAATATTATTCGTTTTTAAACACCTTAATGATGGACAATTTATATTTGAAAAGAAAAATATACGCCTAGACTGGGGTTTGAACCCAGGACCTTTGAATTTCTATGTCAATGCTCTTCCATCTGAGCCACCAAGGCCTCCAATCTACACGCGTAGGCCTAGGTGGCTCAGATGGAAGAGCATTGACATAGAAATTCAAAGGTCCTGGGTTCAAACCCCAGTCTTGGCGTATATTTTTCTTTTCAAATATAAATTATATTCAATTCTTCTGGTAAATAAGTACGTTGGCTGTCATGAAGAATATAATGAGATGATCTGCCTTTAAGAGATTGAATATGAGAATGAATGGCAATCTCAGTTTCCTGTTTTAATTTATTTGGCCTAACATTGTATGTACCACGTCCATCTTTGTCAACAAAACCTGTTAGAACTAATTTGGTCTGAATTGTCTGAATACATCTTGCTGTTACACCATGAAGGCCTTGTACAAACAGGCACCTCAATCAAATCACTGTCTCTAACAACGCGCACTTTATAACTGTAGGAATGTGAGTGTAAATTTGCATCATCTTGGTTCTTCCTTGGTCTTCTTCGCGAAACAAAGTTAACGTTTATTAGTCCTCCTAGGTAGCTGTTTTGGGCATCATAATTATCCATGGCATTAAATTTCAAAATTAAGTTATTTTAACTCTTGATGTGATCACTTCAAAACATTTCAAACGAGAACAGTGGCAATCTGGTCCGGTCTCAAGAGAACTACACTATATTTTTTTCTTAACGTCACTCATCCTTCCAAGCCTGGGCCTCTTCTTCGGCAGCCATGTATTATCTCCCACTTCTGCTTCACTCATGATTAATACAATGTTAACTCCTTCAAAGCTGCACATAAACTAGAAATAACAGAACTGTGACAATGTTCAAAAGAAAATATTTATACAACATCGGTGTTCATAAAGTATTATTTCCATTGCTGCTCTATGTTTTCTTTTCAGCCAACATTGTGTCAATAAATTTTTATACACTCATTGTTTTTCCCCTGAAAAACGTGGACCTTCATAGTTTTTTCCCTGTACACATTATTTTCAAAGCCTTATAAAACGTAACCAATAGCTTCTTTAAACAGTTTTCACCTTTTAAATGTTACTAGGGAACAGTCAAACACTAAGAATATGAAATCTCAGTTTTTGTGATTTTGTGACATTCATCGTTTTTCTCCTGGACCTTCAATTATTTCAATATTAATTAATACATTAGTTCATAAATAGTGATTAAGTTTTTAATAAATGAATATCATAAGAATATCACAAAAAACAAAAATAGAGATAATGCTGATATTTAGTGCAATTTTGTTTACCTTTCAATTATAGACATTGTAAAACATAGAAAGTCCAAGTGAAATCACTGTTTCAAGTCTTGCTACAGTGGAGAAAAACAAGGATTGTTCAAATATTAGAATCTAGATGATTTTATTATTAATTTAACACTTCTTACTGAAGAACAAATTATATTTGAAGAGAAAAATTATATGCTCAGATTGGGGTTTGAACCTTTGGCTTTCTAGACCAATGCTCTAGCGCTGAACTATCTGTGTATTCCAATCTAAAAGATCCAAAGGTCCTGGGTTCTAATCCCAGTCTGAGCATATATTTTTTTCTCTTCAAATATAAATTAAAATTACATTTTCTCAATTCTTGGTTTTTGTGACATCCCTTGTTTTGCTCCTGTGCTCTTTAAATTAAAATTCTTTAAAATGTTTATACTTTTATACCTGACACTGCTAATGACATACCTGCATAGTATAAAATTTAGATGGAAATTAAATATATATATACATATACAGGGTGGACCGCTCGAATGGACCTAATTTCAATTGCTTGTTACTGGCAAACGGTTGAAGATAGAAACTTAAAACAACGTTCATATTACAGAAAAACTCACCAAGTTTTGATATCCAGATCACCACATCTCTATATGAGCCCCAGCAGTCACTGTGACGATATCAAAGCGATGAACAATTTCTTGCCAAGTACGTTGGAGTATGTCTTCTGGAATGTTCTCAATAGCCTCTATGATGCGCTCACGAAGATCACGAAGGTCTTTGACTGGGGTGGTGTAAACTTTATCTTTGACATAGCCCCAGAGAAAGAAATCCAGTGGTGTTAAATCGGGAGATCTCGGGGGCCACGCGATTGGTCCTCCCTACCAATCCAACGGCCAGGGAAAATGTTGTCCAAAGTCGTACGAACTTCATTGGACCAGTGGGGAGGAGCACCATCTTGCTGGAAAACGATGTTAGGCTGCAGTTGTTCAATTTGTGGAAAGAAGAACTGATCCAGCATGTCAAGATATGTGGTACCACGAACAGTTTTCTCGGCGAAGAAAAACGGTCCAATGACCTTATTATGTGACAAACTGCCACCAAACATTCATCTTCGGACTATCACGAACATGCTCTTGAATAGCGTGAGGATTCTCCGATCCCCAGATCCGCACATTATGCCGGTTTACCTTGCCTGACAAATGGAAAGTGGCTTCGTCCGAGAAGAAAATCTTGGTCATGAAGTCAGGATCAGCGCCGAGACGGTCCAGCATCGTATTGGCGAATTCCACTCGTTTCGGCATGTCATTCGGCTCCAGACGTTGCACTAACTGCACTTTATATGCGTGCAGTTTGAGGCGTTTGTGGACAATCCGTTGTAATGTCGATTTTGGTATTTGAAGTTCCCGCGAAGCTCTTCTTAATGACTTCCGGGGGCTTCGCTCAAATGCGGCTTGAACATTTGCTACCATTTCATCGGATGCTCTGCGACCACCACCATGCTTCTTCAACACAGATCCTGTAGCTAATAATGTATCACGCCACTTCTTTATGCTTCTAGCAGTTGGAGCATCACGGTTAAACACACGCCGGAACTCCCTTTGAACTCTAATGATTGATTTAAACTCCGCATACCACAAAACAGCTTGCGCTTTCATCTGCGGAGTCGCCATTTTCACAAACAATTAAATCTAAGAACGAGAAACGTATCTTTGTGCCATCTACCGACAGGATTCGAAACTTGGTGAGTTTTTCTGTACTATGAACGTTGTTTTAAGTTTCTATCTTCAACCGTTTGCCAGTAACAAGCAATTGAAATTAGGTCCATTCGAGCGGTCCACCCTGTATAACTAACTGGCACTATAAAACCTATAGATTCACGACTACATGGTTATAAACTCTCCACATATCCCTATTCAGTCATTCCATGTATAAACTATTTCCCTCAAATTGTGGATGTTATTTCCCCACATCATTCTTGGTCTACCAAATGGGCATTTTCCCTCTGGTTTTCCTGCATGAAGCATCCATGCACGTATTTCATTTCCCCATTTGTGCCACATCACCTCCCCATCAGTCTATGAGGGCTCAAATTGTTAAGTAAGGGCAAGAAAAAGTTGAATAGCTCAGTAAATACAGCTGACTTAAGTCCTACCTCAGAATAAATTTATTCAGTCAATTACAAAACAAAACCTGAATCATGACATATTTTTAAAACTTTTTATTGTTTCCATAACAACTGTAAACAGAAAATTCATGTCCATTAAGTGCAAAAACCAAAGTCTTAATAACTAGCATAATTTTTTTTAAATACAATAGGAAGTAATATTAAGAGGTATCATATAATAAAGTTGGAAAATATATTTGAAGAGAAAATTTATTGCCCAGACCGAGACTCAAACCCGGGACCTTTGGCTTTCTAGGCCAATGCTCTACCATCTAAGCTATCGGGGCGAGTTCCAATCTAGACGCAAATTTTTCTCTCATATACATTGTAATTCCCAGCACCAAATGCTATGAAGCCGGAGCTTCTATCTTTGCAAATGGCGGCTTCTTAGTTAAGATGACATTTATCGGGAATTTAAACACTACTTTTAATGACTCATCTCATAAAATTTCAAATTTCTTTGATACCGGTGGTTTCAGACAATATCTTGTCCCTCTTCAGTCATGACTTCCACTGATGAAATTCTCTGGTTGTTGATTTCTCTATGGACATCACCTCTTGTGCTGCCATCTTTGGTTGGGAATATCGAAGTTCATAGATTGATATTTATTCTTCTGAATGAATATCTTTTCCCAAATTGTCAATTCCAATGGGTTATCCAATTGTTTCAAAAGTTTTGCCTCCTTTTCAATTTTATTATATTCTAGCAAACTATGTGCAGCAATTGCTGTATTTTCAATTTCACAATTTTTAATATATTTCTGAAATGTTCTTTAGTGTGTATTTCCAAATTCCTTTTTGTTTTTCCTATGTATACTTTGCTACAATCATTACAATTTATTTGATAAATTCCAGATTTCTTACTGTCTGGGATGTTGATTTTTTTATTGATACTTAGAAGTTTTTCCAGACTAAATTTATTTATTGGTGCCAAAGTAATGTTGTGTTTGTCAAACATTTTTTGAAATTTCCTATGCACTACTGGATAATACGTAATTTTCTTGAATTTCTTCTTTTCTTTACTAACATTTTGTAGGGTAGAGCATTCCTTAAGTTGACTTAGGCTTTCATGGCCAGAGTTACTATGATGATCTTGCAGAAGATTTCCGGGCTGTTGGCTGTGGTCTTGAGGCTTGTAGTTGGGGAACTACAAGCCCCATGACCACGGCCAACAGCCCGGAAATCTTCTCCAAGATCATCATATTCCTTAAGTTGTTTTACCATTTTGAATTTCTTTAATTTTTATTGAAAATTTCAATAAGAGGTTAATATCAAACAAATTAAAGAAATTCAAAAAGGTAAAACAACTTAAAGAATGCTCTACCCTACAAAATGTTAGTAAAGAAAAAAAAAGAAATTCAAGAAAATTACTTACCATCCAGTATACATAGGAAATTTCAAAAAAAATTTGACAAACACAACATTACTTTGGCACCAATAAATAAATTTAGTCTGGAAAAACTTCTAAGTATCAATAAAAAAATCAACATCCCAGACAGTAAAAAATCTGGAATTTATCAAATAAATTGTAATGATTGTAGCAAAGTATACATAGGAAAAACAAAAAGGAATTTGGAAACACGCACTAAAGAACATTTCAGAAATATATTAAAAATTGTGAAATTGAAAAATCAGCAATTGCTGCACATAGTTTGCTAGAACATCATAAAATTGAAAAAGAGGCGAAACTTTTGAAACAATTGGATAAACCGTTGGAATTGACAATTTGGGAAATGATATTCATTCAGAAGAATAAATATCGATCTATGAATTTTGATATTCTGGTGGATAAAAATTTAATTACAAAGTTTATAATCCTAATGAAAGATGGCAGCACAAGAGGTGATGTCACTAAAGAAATCAACAATTACGGAATTTCATCAGTGGAAGCCATGACTGAAGAAGGAAATGATACTGTCTGAAACCCCAGTATCAAAGAAATTTGAAATTATATGAGGTGAGTTCTTTAAAAATATGTTCTCCACTCACTATTAATGATATAACCTCATAATGTTTACTTCTCAATACTTACTGGCACTATCGAACCCATAGGTTCATGGCCACATGGACATAAGCTCTCCATACATCCCTATCCTGAGCTAATGCTTTCCAATCATTCCCTGTATAATCTACTTCCCTCAAATCATAGTTAATGTTATTCTCCCACCTCACTCTTGGTCTACCAACTGGGTGCTTTCCTTCTGGCTTTCCTACACGAAGCTTCCATGCAAGTCTTTCATTCCCCATACGTGCAACATGTCCTGCCCATCGCAGTCTACGAGACTTAACTGTTCTTATTATATCTGGCTTCCTATAAAGACCATGTAGTTCATTGTTATGTAGTCTTCTCCATTCACCTGTTTGTTCATCTCTCTTTAGTCCAAAAATTTTCCTAAGTACTTTATTCTCAAATACTTGTAATCTCCTTTCCTCCCTTAAAGTAAGAGTCCATGTTTCGCACCCATATAATATAAATGGTAGAATAATAGTTTTATATATTTTCAGTTTAACGTTTTTTGAAAGGAGTTGGGACATCAAGAGTCTCTGCAATGCATAATAGCACACATTTCCAGAATTGAGCCTATGTTTAATTTCTTTGTGCATCTCATTCCTATTTGTGATCATTGCTCCTAGGTATTTGAATTCAGCCACTTCCTCAAAATTTCTCTCATTTGTCATTAGCTTAGTTTACTTCTTAATATCAATTTAAATTTAAGTACTTTATAAAATTTATAAAGTAGTGTTTAAATTCCCAATAAACTATATGAAGTAGTGTTTAAATTCCCAATAAATGTCTTCTTAACTAAGAAGCTGCCATTTGCAATGACAGAAGCTAAGGCTTCATAGCATTTGGTGCTGGGAATTACAATGTATATAAGAGAAAAATTTACGGTCAGATTGGAACTCGCCCCGATAGCTCAGATGGTAGAGTATTGGCCTAGAAAGCCAAAGGTCCCAGGTTCGAGTCTCAGTCTGGGCAAAAATTTTTCTCGTCAAATATAATTTATCCTTCAATGAGAAGTGTTAAATTAATAATAGAAACATTAATTGAAGCCTTAATGGCTTTATAAAGTAGTGTTTAAATTCCCGATAAATGTCTTCCTAAATCAAGAAGCCGCCATTTGCAAAGAAAGAACCTAAGGCTTCATAGAATTTGATGCTGGGAATTATAACGTATATAAGAAAAAATTTGCATCTAGATCGGAACTCACCTCGATAGCTCAGATGGTAGAGAATTGGCCTAGAAAGCCAAAGGTCCCGGGTTCGAGTCTCAGTCTGGGCAAAAATTTTTCTCGTCAAATATAATTTATCCTTCAATGAGAAGTGTTAAATTAATAATAGAAACATTAATTGAAGCCTTAATGGCTTTATAAAGTAGTGTTTAAATTCCCGATAAATGTCTTCCTAAATCAAGAAGCCGCCATTTGCAAAGATAGAACCTAAGGCTTCATAGAATTTGATGCTGGGAATTATAACGTATATAAGAAAAAAATTTGCATCTAGATCAGAACTCGCCTCGATAGCTCAGATGGTAGAGAATTGGCCTAGAAAGCCAAAGGTCCCGGGTTCGAGTCTCAGTCTGGGCAAAAATGTTTCTCGTCAAATATAATTTATCCTTCAATGAGAAGTGTTAAATTAATAATAGAAACATTAATTGAAGCCTTAATGACTGTATAAAGTAGTGTTTAAATTTCCAATAAATGTATGTCTTCCTAAACCAAGAAGCCGCCATTTGCAAAGATAGAACCTAAGGCTTCATAGAATTTGGTGCTGGGAATTACAATGTATATAAGAAAAAATTTGCATCTAGATCGGAACTCGCCCCGATAGCTCAGATGGTAGAGCATTGTCCTAGAAAGCCAAAGGTCCCGGGTTCGAGTCTCAGTCTGGGCAACAATTTTTCTCTTCAAATATAATTTATCCTTCAGTGAGAAGTGTTAAATTAATAATAGAAACATTAATTGAAGTCCTAATGGCTTTATAAAGTAGTGTTTAAATTCCCGATAAATGTCTTCTTAACTAAGAAGCTGCCATTTGCAAAGATAGAAGCTAAGGCTTCATAGCATTTGGTGCTGGGAATTACAATGTATATAAGAGAAAATTTGCATCTAGATCGGAACTCGCCCCAATAGCTCAGATGGTAAAGCATTGGCCTAGAAAGCCAAAGGTCCCGGGTTCGAGTCTCGGTCTGGGCGAAAATTTCTCTCTTCAAATATAATATATCCTTCAGTGATAAGTGTTAAATTAATAATAGGAACATCAAAGTTGGACATTTTTACATTATGATGTTTTCCTAATAAGAATCAAATGAATTGTGAATTCTTCTTACCTCATACATCTAGGTTTTTAACACAACTGCAGTATTAGGATACATCATTTCCATCGTCAGCTGTTTTCACAACTGTCAATTTTTCATTATGCCAGTAATTTTCTAAACTGCCATCTGGTGTTAATTTGAAGAACTTTGCAATCAAATTTGGTTCTTCCGGAAACTCAAAATTCATGATTCTAATATTCTAATATACATTTAAAAAAACCATACTGGAACCATGAATTTCCAGAGGAAAAGTTCTTAAAATCAACACCAGATGGCAGTTCAGAAAATTACTGGCATAATGAAAAATTGATAGTTGTGAAAACAGCTAACGATGGGAATGATGTTTACTGATACTGCAGTTATGTGTTAAAAAAAACATAAGATATATGAGGTAAGAAGAATTCACGATTCAGTTGATTCTTATTAAGAGGTTTATACTTAATAATTAAGTTATTTAATCTGTATATTCTTACCTTTTTTGGTTGCTTTTGTTGAACACGTGTTTCAAGGCTTGTTGGCCCCATCTTCAGCTATTAAAGACTGATTTTCTCAAGTTGTCGGGCCTGATTCTTGGCTCCTCCTCCCTCTTCATATGGTTCAATGAACTTGCTAATTAGATTCCTTTCCCCGGGAATTTCAAAATTCATAATTCTCTCCTTGTTCTTCTCTATGTAAAAACAGTTAGAAAACACAAATGAACTCACCATATGGGGAAAAAATCTATATACAGAAGGACAAGGACAGAATTATGAAATTCTTGGGGAAAGGAACCTAATTAGGAATTTCATTGGACCACAGGAAGAGGGAGGACGAGTCAAGAATCAGGGCCGACAACTTGAAAAAAATCAGTCTATAACAGCTGACGATGGGGCTAACAAACCTTGAAACGTATGTTCAACAAAAAACAACATAAGAGGTAAGAATATACAGTTTATATATTGAATTTGGGAATTTTTAACATTATGAGATTCAATTAATAATAATTAAATGAATCGTGATTTCTTCTTACCTCATACTTCTAGTTTAATTATTAAGAATATACAGATTAAACAACTTAATTAACTACCATAAATTTTCAAATTTTTATAGTTGCCATGGAAACAACAAAATAATGGCCATAATTCAAAATATGTTTTTGCAACTATTTATTAAGAGTTTAACTGGAACACTTACCACCATACCAAGTCCAGTAGTGAACACACCAGCATGCCTGATCACACAGTCCCCAGTTTTAAGCATGCACTTGATCTTACCGCAGTGTGCACACTGTGGCAATCGCTGCACGCTCTGACAAAAATAACAAAATGCACGATTCTTCTGTTTTCTGAAACAATATAACATAATGATAACTCAGGCCAATGACGAAAAAATTATTCAATGGATTTCTCTATTTTTGTGATTTGGTGTGCTAAATCCAAACATGACAATAAAAAGTTGTAACGCCCTTAATTTCTCACATTTGAGCACTTAATGTTTAAAGAAAAAGCTGTATCACAAGCTATAAGAAGAGGTCAATGAACACATTAACCCTATGTTGTAGAGATATATTTAAATTTTTATATTCAAAAAATAATTTAGACAATCGTCCAGAGTATTTAAATTTACATATTGTAACGAAACTAACTGGTGACAGAGAGAAAAACACAATAGACTGGCACTTATATTTCTGTGAGTGGCAGGCAATGAAGCAGCTGATTTTCTAGCCAAAGAAGGGGAGCAAAATTTGAACCGAAAGTGCATTTTTCGGTTCAGTATGGTATCTTTGTTCTCCTCCCTACACTGGAACATTTGTGAAATATGCCAATATCCATGTTCTCCTAGTGGCTACCCCTTCCCTCTTCACCCTTCCTGCCGCGCATGTCTACGGCGCATTCCCCCTCTACCTCGGAACCTTTATATACATGGTGCACTAACAGAACAGTATCATTCGATCATCCTAGCAATCGGCGTTTTGTTGTTTGAACGGATTCAAGAGTGGAATCTGATTCCAGGTCACGATGCGACTGGAAGATTAAAATGGAACTTTACATAGACAAGTTGTCCTGAGGCCAAGAAGAGGCCTGTTTGAGTTAGTCCGGCAGTCTAGGGAAGAGGTGTTCCCCGAAACTCGGACGCATGTATGAATGTTGCGTGATGTATGGTATGTTATTTATTTATTTATTTAACCGTATGGCTACTTTGATCGTTTAATCAAATACTATCATTTTTTGTTGTTAATTTATTTTTACTCAGCCAACTTGTTTATATTAAAAGTTATCTTTTAAACAACGCCCCTCTTGCATTGTTTAAGTATAAATAGTTGTTCACTATCCTGTAATGAAAATCACTCAAGTAAGAAACCTTTCCGAGCTCCTCAACTATCATGCTGATTAGCATTCTTAAAACACAATTATTTTGTTCACTCACTGTATGTATTTAATAATCAGTATTCTTATATATATATATATATACATCAGAGAAAGAAAGACGAGTCAACGGCTACCTTCTATGGGCCCGAGGTAAGCCATTTTCCTGATAAGATATCCTCTTTGGAAATCAGATCCACATTAATAGAAACAGCAAATTACAAAACCCGATCCCGGATTAAAGGTAGTCAGAGAACGTGGTTTATTTATTGTGGTCATGTGTCGCCCCGCGCGCACAAATGGTAAAAGAAGCGTGGTTTGGGTTTTGTAACCCGCACAAATGGTTGCGCAGATGCGTGGTTTATTAATAGTGGGAATCGTAACCCCCACAAATTGTCTCTAACCCAACTTCTATTTCAGTTTTCTTTCACACTATCAAAAGAATCATATCAAATAAATATAACACCAAACTTAGAGAAGAATACACCATCAAAACATCTGAAAAGTAATGGGAAAATTTATAAACTTACAACGTTATTACATAACAAAGAAAATCGGTAGTGGCAACATTCAGACTACTAACAGGATACGACTCTCAAATATCTACACAGATTTGGCATAGCAAATCCATCTAGGTTATACCTTATGCGCTCTTAGAATGATCCTAACATAAACAAACACCAATTGTATCCTTCTTCCATTTGCGTCACAATTACTGTCACATTGACAGGGAGCACTATGAAGTATATAAGACATGTGAACATTGAATGGGGTAGATTACAAGAAAGCTGGTGAGATTTTTCACTGAACTTGTGAAATACATTAAAAATAACTGTTACTTGGCCACTACTTAAGATTTGCCAGACTTGGGTTTTAAAAATTTAGACACAAAAACAGAAGAATTAACACCTTCAGCCATTTCTTGCATCAGAATCAACTGAAGCATGACTCAAATACATCATCCATATGTAATAAACTATTTTAAGTTGTAATTATTGATTAGGTATATTTTAGAATATTTTCTAAGTTCTGAATATTATTATATTCATTCACAAAGAATAGCAAGTATATTCAGAGGGCATATTTTTAATTTAATGAAGGAAACTACTTTTTTCCGTACTTATTGCTTCTAGATTGTACATCGGTGTCCATCCAATAAAAAGCGAGCAGGTCTCATGGTTTTGTTTTGATGAGGATCACTTTAAGAGCAGATAGCCTTTAAATGTTCTATTTTGCAATTTAACCCTTTGTATGCCATGCCCGGTATGCACCAGTGAAAGTGAGAATACAGCGGTATGGCATGCCTGGCAAACTCCAGTTTTCAATCTTATTAATTTTAAATATTTTTTTCCCAAAATTTTTACTACAATTTACTGAAACTATATTTTGTTGTGTGTTTGTACATCCCTTCCTAGCAATACTTTGCACATCACTTACAAAATAACAGTATAGGCTGGTGATAAAATAGTTTTCTAAAGGAGGGTGTACATTCATGTTTCAAGGTCTTTCTTTGACTATGGAATGTTGCAGTTTCAGGATTTTCTCTTCATTTATTTTATTTTTAGTTGAAAAGATGCATAGCCAAGGGGTAGGTGAAACGCAGTATTTCGTGTCTCAAAGATGAAGAAAACACAACACGCTTGTTTATTGTGTCAGTTTTTTCAGAAGATGAAGGTAACAGTAATAGTTCATCAAATGATTATTCATTTGACGAATGTGATAGTATTCCTGTTTCTAAGAGAAGATTATTGCAATCTAAACCTGTAAATAGTAAAGCAAATGATGCAGACCTAAATCAACAGGGTGTGTAACGGTGGTGAGCGTGTCATGCCAGACGAAACACATGGCATAGAACAGCTGTTTGACTGGAAATGATTCGAACCCAGGACCCTAAAAATGTTCAACAATATTTAATAAGATAAGTGTTTAGTGATAATGCCATCAAAATTATTCAATAGGACAAATGTTTTAGTGATAGTGATGATAAATTTCAATGAAGACACCATGTTGAATTCAAACCTGGGATCTTTATAAGTGGAAGCAACACCATCTTATCTTGAAATAAATGTATAATATTGAGTTTCAATTCAATTTAGCATGGCATGTAGATAGTAAATCATACTTTATATAGGTCTATATAATATAGACGATTTTTATTATTAATTTAACACTTCTCATAGAAGGATAAATTATATTTGAAGAGAAAAATTTTCGCCTAGACCGGGACTCAAACCCAGGACCCTTGGTTTTCCGGGCCAAGTGCTCTGCCAACTGAGCTACCGAGGTGAGTTACGATTTAGATGCAAATTTTTCTCTTATGTACGTTGTAATTCCCTCGCGCCAAATGCTTGAAACCATAGCTTCTATCTTTGCAAATGGCGGCTTCTTAGTTAAGAAGACATTTATTGGGAATTCAACACTACTTTATAGCCAGTAGGGCTTCTATTGACGATTTTTATTATTAATTTAACACTTCTCATAGAAGGATAAATTATATTTGCAAAGATAGAAGCTATGGTTTCAAGCATTTGGCGCGAGGGAATTACAACGTACATAAGAGAAAAATTTGCATCTAGATCGTAACTCACCTCGGTAGCTCAGTTGGCAGAGCACTTGGCCCGGAAAGCCAAGGGTCCCGGGTTCGAGTCCCGGTCTAGGCGAAAATTTTTCTCTTCAAATATAATTTATCCTTCTATGAGAAGTGTTAAATTAATAATAAAAATCGTCAATAGAAGCCCTACTGTCTATAAAGTAGTGTTAAATTCCCAATAAATGTCTTCTTAACTAAGAAGCCGCCATTTGCAAAGATAGAAGCTATGGTTTCAAGCATTTGGCGCGAGGGAATTACAACGTACATAAGAGAAAAATTTGCGTCTAGATCGTAACTCGCCTCGGTAGCTCAGTTGGCAGAGCACTTGGCCCGGAAAGCCAAGGGTCCCGGGTTCGAGTCCCGGTCTAGGCGAAAATTTTTCTCTTCAAATATACTATATAATATAGCATGGTGTAGTAATTTACATTTAAAAAACCTGGCTCCCACAGCCCAGCAGGTTAAATGAAGATATGGAACAAAAACATCACCTCCATTGTCCAGCTTTTGTAGAAGAGACCAGTCTTCCTGCTAAATATTGGAGTGCAAGAGAGCGAATGATTTCATTGTCAAGTGCTCGACATTAAATACCAGCCAATCAACCATATTTCTGTGAAGTTCTCGCCACTTCAAGAGATGAGTAGCCATCACAAGGGAGGAGCACCTCAGGAGATGGGGGACAGCTGGTGAACACAGCGAGCATATGGAGAGGGGACGTGACCAGCAGGTCATGCTGAGCCATGAGTGCATTCTAAGAAGGGTCAAAAACTGAGAATAAGTTTATCATTTTCAGTTTATTACTTTAGAACTTTATTTTTTTTAACCTACCAGAAGTGTCTTAAGTAAGCCTACCAAAATTTCTGCTGCTGCTTCTGGGGTTTTGGAAGTTTCTGATGTGCTTTCATTTAATAAAATTAAAATGAGTCAAATCATCTCACCTCATACACTCCATGTCTTCACAGCACAGGACTGCAATTTCAGGAACAGTCACTCCTATCTACAGCCATCTTTTTGACTGCTGAATTTTTGCCTTCACCATTGTTAAAGTTGTAACAGACTCATAATATTTTTTTATATTCTGCAGACTATAGTTTTGTCGCATCTATGAGACATTGTCGATGCATTCTAACTGCAGACTATAGTTTCGTCACATCTATGTGACATTGTTGATGAATTCTAACTCTTGTTAGAATGCATTGAAAATGTTGCATAGAAGTGATGAAACGATAGTCTGCAAAATATAAAAAAATGAGGGTGAGTCAAAATAACTAACTCATAATAATTAAAAGAAACCCCTTAGTATTATTTCCTACAAATATTAAATAAACTCATAATCCCCTTTCCTCCCTTAAAGTAAGAGTCCATGTTTCGCATCCATATAATATAACAGGGAGAATAACAGTTTTATATATTTTCAGTTAAACATTTTTTTAAAGGAGTTGGGACAACAAGAGCCCCTGTAATGCATAATAGCATGAATGTCCACAATTGAGCCTATGTTTAATTTATTTGTGCATCTTATTCCTATTTGTGATTATTGTTCCTACGTAATTTAATTCAGCCACTTCTTCAAAATTTCACCCATTTCTCATTAGCTGTCCATTTCCATTATATAATGTATTTCTATGTGTAACCATATATTTAGTTTTATTGATGTTTACTTTCTGTCCCAATTTTAGGGTTACTCAACAATGTGTGCTTGTTGGCCCTTAGCATCTCCTCGCTATCACCCAATAGTACATCAGCATAAATTAATAGTTTATTAATACCATTGAGTTGTAGGTCTTCTTCATCCCACCTTATTTATTAAGCTTTACATTTATTTACAGGAAACACAGGGGATGTTTGGTCTGATAGTTGCAAAGAAACTAGCAACAATGTGTCCACAGAACATCCATGTTGAACCAAATAAAAGTGGAAAAATGACCAAACAGCACATGCAAAGCTTTACATTCAGTCCCCAGTCCTTTATCACTTTGGGACTCCAGGTCAGGACACAAACAATACAGCCCGATAGAAGAATATTTTCCAAACAAGAATATTATGTGGGGTACTGCCACTGAAAATTACAAATTTATTGCCAAACTCTGGGGGTGAATATTTTTTATGTTTTTTTTATTATTCATTTCATACATCTCAATGATGGATAAATCATATTATACGCTCAGACCAGGACTTGAACACAGGACCCTTGATTCTCTAGACCAAGTGCTCTTCCAATTGAGCTACTGGAGCAAGTACCAATCTAAATGCAAATATTTCTCTATATCCGTTGTAATTCCCGCCCACCAAATGCTATGAAGACTTTGCTTCTATCTTTGCAAAATGGCAGCTTCTTTATTAACCTTTAAACGCCCAGGAGCCCATATGCTGGGTTTTAAATTGTACGTCCAGTCTGCCCACAGACCCAGCGTATGGATTCTGAGCAGGCGGACCTGTTTGGTTGCTTGAAATTATACTGGATAATACTACTATTGTAACCTACCTTTTTTCAGGGTTATCAGATGCTTGGCAACATGATGTGAAGATAACATTTGTTTATTAAATGTTTGTTTTTGTGTGATAAGCCTCAAAACAATCACCAATTCACAAACCGACATCATACTTTTTACACTTTACTTACACATGTTTTCTGATTCCTCCTTTCCGAACACACACGACAAATTAGTCTTTGTAAAGCTACCAACCAATGTTGACTAAAGTTAACTTCAAGTCACGAAATGTCTGGACTCAATATACTATGTCTACCAACCAGGGAGTCATCTACAGAGTGTTCTACCAGCCTGTTCCAAAAAGTCTGTGACAAGTCTAAGTCGGAAGTCTCTATGTGTTGTTTTGGCCCAATGTTGACTTAAAATCACGAAATGTCTGTACTCAATATACTAGGTCTATCCAGGGAGTCGTCTACAGGTTGTTCTATCAGCCTGTTGCAAAACGTCTCTGACAAGTCTAAGTCGGAAGTCTCTATCTGTTGTTTTGGCACCAATGAATTCAGAAGAAGAAAACTGTATAGAATGGTCAAGTCTAACAAATGAAAAAATAATTTTTTGGTTGAGTAAACAAGCTATAACGGCTTGGGGACTCGACATGTCACCCATGCACTGGCTCGATGATCATCTACCTTTGTGATTGACACATGTGAGCGTGAGGCCAGCAGCTGGATGGTAGGCTAAGGGCCTTCTACGCCGGTCGTACCATGGAATTATTATTATTTTTAGATTATTAGGCATCCCGTTTCTCTTAGGTCTTACTATCCCACAACACGTCATTTCACATTAGAATAATTACTCCAAGAAAAAGGTACATTTCTTATTCTGTCACGTCAGGGGAAAGAGGACAGTTTTCTTCGCTGTCAATTCTAGTTTCACGAACCCAAGACCTGACAAAAGTCAGGTGTCTCACAGCTATAAGTGTCAGTTGATTGTAGCTTGTGATTGTCATTGATATCGTTTTCGTCATGTCACAATCCGAGAATGTCTTGTATTTCAGCAGAACGTAGTGATTTTGTACTAGACAAAACGTAAACTTCACTCTGAGTCACAAAACTGTGAATGAATAAGGGCTGTGGGTGGAATGTGACCTGTTTTTTTTTTTTAAACTTTCCTGCTTAGGGGGAAAACTGACCAGATGCAACATAATAAACTAAAGGATGAACGAGGGTTAGAATATACCTAAATCTATATATAGTTTTTCACTTCTAACCTGTTTCATAACACTCTAAAGCCCCTAAAGTTATTTGGTAACTATCGTGAATTTAAAAATTATCTCTATGGTACAAAATATCACTATGGGTTTTTGCCGTGAATACCACTGATTTTACAATAATATTTAACACTTTAAACGTTGTTCGAAGTTTGTGACCACCACAGATTTTAAAATATGAGTTAATAAAATCAGTCAAAAGCCAAGGAGTTTGAAAGCTAGGTGGACATTTAAACCCGGGCAGCCTGCCGCTACCTGGCCATTTAAACTTAGGCACTTAAAGGTTAAGAAGATTTTAAAATATGAGTTAATAAAATCAGCAAAGTTATAGTCAAAAGCCAAGGAGTTTGAAAGCTAGGTGGACATTTAAACCCGGGCAGCCTGCCGCTACCTGGCCATTTAAACTTAGGCACTTAAAGGTTAAGAAGACATATATTTGGAATTATACATTAATACATTACATTATAAATGCCAGTACGGATTCTTTCAATGATTTTTTTATTATTCATTTCATACATAATATTTTTTTTGATAGTACAAACTCTATGGCAGATGCTTGTTGTTTTTGTATACTTGCAAGTTGACAAACTGCTTGTCACATTACATGGTCGACATTTTATCATCCACCTTCACTCTATCGTCTACAACCAACTTTATGCACTGAGGTATAGACCTATGTTAACATATACATGGCAAAGATCCGGTTACAAAATTGATATTCCTGTTGTATCACATGAAAATGTGATTACTGTAAGCTTTTCATACTGGACTATTGCAGTGAGGATACACAGAAGACAATATAGCAGGTCCATATACTGCCCTTATACTGATCCATGCTCCTGCGTTTAAAATGCCACATTTGCACTTTGATGACAAATAAGGGAAGAATGTATCACAATACAGCAACTTCTAGTTTTGGAAATATGGACAGATACGTACTCCAAATGTTAATATTCACTGTTTCAAGCAAATGCCATATAGCTTTTTGCCAAACAATATTTTATTTATGCACTTTGATGATCTCCTTGTCATAACTTTCTGTTATACAGTATTGTTGGTTGGTTGGTATCTAATGTTGAGTACTTGACGATTAAACCATTCACTCTCTTGCACTCCAATATTTATCAGGAAGGCTGGTATCTTCTATAAAAACTGGACAATGGAAAAGATGGTTTCATTCCACATCTTCATTTAAATTGCAAAAAAGAACACTTACGTGAATTTGCTATTCCAAATCTGTGTAGATGTTTATTTAGACAGCCATGTCCTGTTAGTAGTCTAAGGGTCGAATTTATAAACGCATTAGACCGTAAAAGGCGTTCTCTGCTGAGAAAGTTTTATCCTAATACATTTTGCTTACTCAGATATCTATTTTTGCGATAATAATTGCAAGCTACCCGACGAGGTAACTTAAGATCATAGCTCAAGATAGAACCTTATCGTGAGGATCCCGAAGGGAACCAATGGTGGTAACCGATGTAGTTTGAAACCTTGCCGCTTTATCTAAGATGTCAGACCTTGAAGACTTCGATCATGTTTTCGGTACACGCGGAGAAGAGGAATTTGATACGAGTTTACCAAAGAATTCAACTGGAAGAACAGGAGAATCAGCGTAATATTGCACGATGCAGACATCGTTGTATACGGTATTATTTGCAGGATGCAAGCATAAATGCGTTCCTCTATAGCAGATGAAAATAACGGAAGTGGTTTTATCGCTGAGAATTCTGGGTAATTCGTTGCCAATATTACGAAAACGTCGACTTTCATGCATGACCGGTAAGTCGGCCGTTAATTCGATCTCAGCAATTGCTCACGGTGAGTCAGCTCACCAGTGATTGGAAGTAATTTGAGTAGAGACTAATGTATTTGCATGCGGCCATAAAAGTTGCCACTGCGGATTTTGTAATGTTATAGTAATAAAAGTTTGTAAATTTTCCCATCCCATTCCAGATGTATTAGTGTTTATTCTTCTCTAAGTTTATTGATATATTTATTTGATAAGATTCTTTTGATACAGTGAAAGAAAACTGAAGTAGAAGTTGGGTTGGAGACAATTTTGCTATCCTTCTTGACTAGAAAATCAGCTCAGAAGGACTACTATCTATCACAGGGAGGAGACCTTTAATTCCTACCATTGAAGGCTTGAAGGAACCAATCTGGACAGTAGCTTAGTGTCCAATCTTCACCTTCTCGTGATGCAGCTGTTAGTAATCAATAAGTACTGGTTAGCTCGGTGAGCTTTTGACCAAATTGGATTTTCTTCCTTTTCCTAAACCAATACCCTCTTTCAACTTATGACTGACCTCTTGTTTTCTTCAACCCTGATGGTATTAGAAAATTCGAGGCCCAGGGATTCATTTCTCTTCCTTTCCTTATGCCTATATTCTCTGTACTGGTAACATAACTGCCACATATAGTGCCTACTACTAAACTAGTTTACCGTACTCCAATATGTATATAAATCCTTGGAAAAATAAATATAAATCCAGAGATAAAATACTCCCCCATCAGATCTCCAGAGGGGAGGAGACCTTTTTCCAAGGATGTAGATAAACACATTAAACTCAATCAAAATTCTCCAGTGGAATACTGGAGAACTGTCACAAGTTATACAGTATTTGATGTTATTAATTCCTTACTTCTCATTGAAGGACAAATTATATTTATAGAAAAAAATTATACACTCAGACCGGGGTTTGACCCAGGACCTTTGACTTTCTAGCCTAATGCTCTACATTTGAAGAGAAAAATTATATGGTCATACTGGGGTTTGAACCCAGGACCTTTGGCTTTCTAGGCCAATGCTCTACTTGAAGAGAAAAATTATATGCTCAGACCAGGGGTTTGAACCCAGGACCTTTGGTTTTCCAGGCGAAAGCTCTACAAAAGAAAAATTATATGCTCAGACTGGATGTGAACCCAAGACCTTTGGCTTTCTAGGCCAATGCTCCAATACATTGACCTAGAAAGCCAAAGGTCCTGGGTTCAAACCCCGGTCTGAATGTAGGCTATTAATTTTTCTCTTCAAATTAAAAAAAAAATACAGTATTGTTTATTCAGCTACTCTGTGATTCTCTAGTCTTTAGATTTGTTATTCTTCAATCATTATGTGCCTGTTGTAATAACCATCATTATTTATCATAAGTAATGCCACGAATGATTTCCAAATTATCAATAAATTCACGACTCACGAAGTGAGGAGTGAATTTATCTAGAGAATTTGAAAATCAAGAGTGGCATTTGTTAGGACTATTTAACGAATAAAATTAAGCTGTTAACTTACAAATCATTATTTAACTGAGGAGTGAATTTATCTAGAGAATTTGAAAATCAAGAGTGGCATTTGTTAGGACTATTTAACGAATAAAATTAAGCTGTTAACTTACAAATCATTATTTAAATATAGTTATTTTAAAATATTAATATATATAATGTAAACTGTGATGTTTGAAAACAAATGAGAAACTTTTATTATGTTTCATTTGTTCATCACTGTAACCAGATCAAACCAAAGGATTGCAATATTGTAAGAATGCACCCTAGTGGAGCAAAAATGAAACACATCAAACTGTTTATAACCAACATTATAGGTTATTAATTAATTTCTGATGTCCTACGAAATAAACAAGGTGGTGGTCAGAAGACATACAAGAAGCAATAAAAGACAAGAAAGAAGCATTTATTAAATGGATTACTACAAAAACAGAAGAAGATCATAAAAAATATAGAGAGAAAAATCAAAATATAATACGAAATATAAGAAAGGCAAAGAATGATGAATAGGAAAGGGCATGTACAAATGTTAATAGTAAACTAGACTTCAGCAGAGCAAGAGAAGCATGGTCAGTACTGAAATCACTGAGACCAGAAACACAACATAAAACAAAAATCAACATTATAAAGATGAATGAATGGTTAGAATATTTTAAGGAATTATTAAATGAAAATAGGGAAGAATTTAAGGACATTAAAACAGAAAGTTATTCGAAGGAATCCAAACAGAAATAACAAAGGAAGAAATAGAAGAAGCCATAATGGAAGGGAAGAATGGCAAATCAACAGGACCAGAGGAATGCATTTAGAAATATCGAAAAATGGAGGCAAAAATTTAATCAAACTCATAACAGAACTACTTGATCAAATTTTAAGAGAAGGAAAAATACCAGAAGAAATGACAGTAGGACATATCATAACTATATATAAGAAAGGAGATAGAAGGAATTGTGAAAATTACTGTGGAAAATGTGTTATGAATTCCCTGATGAAATGACTAGGAAAAGTGATAAAAAACAAAATACAAAAATGTTACAGTGGAATAGAAGAGCAATGTGGGTTTACACCAGGTTCATCTTGTATAGATAATATATATGTAATACGACAAATCGTTGAGAAATGTGAAAATAAATCAAAAGATATTGGATTGGTTTTTATAGATTTAGAAAAAGCATATGACAGTGTACCAAGAGCAAAATTATGGGAAGCATTACATATAGCAAACATTGATGAATCTCTAATTCAAGTAATACAAGAAATATATAAGAATAATATATGTCAAATTAAAATGGGGTCTCTTTTGAAGTAGTAAAGGATTGTTACAAGGATGCCCGATGTCACCAACACTGCTTAAAATATATATAGACATCTGTTTAGTAGAATGGTCATGTAAGTGTGCAAAAATGGAACTAGAATTAACAGAAAGAAGATATCTACACCATTTACTTTTTGCCGATGATCAGATAATTATAACCCAGGATGGAGAAGATGCAAATTATATGTGTAATCAGCTGTCAACAACATATCAGAAATGGGGTTTGAAAATCAACAAAAACAAAACAGAGTATTTAACAAATGACCCAGATGAATTATATATTGATGGGGTAAAGATAAAGGAGAGCGATAGTTTCTGTTTTTTGGGATCAATTATAGAGAAAGATGGAACATCAAACAAAGAAATAGCAAAAACGATTAGTAATGGAAGAAAAACCATAGGAATGTTAAACTCTATACTATGGAATAAAAACATCATTAACAGAACAAAAGAACTAATTTATAAATCCATACTAGAAAGTATAATGTTATGTGGATCGGAAGTCTGGACAGTGACACAACATGTCAACAGAATAACTTCAGTTGAAATGGATTTTTTGAGAAGAGCTGCCAGAAAATCTAGACTGGAAAAAATTAGAAATACAGAAATTAGAAAATGAATGAATGCAGAAAGAAATATAATGGATGAGATTGAACACACAAGGCTAAAATGATATGGACATGTAAGAAGAATGCAGGATGGAAGACTACCAAAGGCCGTCTATGCATGGAAAATTGAAATAAGGAACAGAAAAGGAAGACCAAGAACAACATTCAAAATTCAATGTGGAAATTTGGTGTAACAGATGAAGACACAGAGGACAGAGAACGATGGAAAACTTTAATTAAGGGAAATTTGTGAATGTTTGTTGCAAACTGATAGTCTATAAGTCCATAGTCATTTATATTTATTTATTTTCTTAAATTCATGTTAATTACTAAGATTGTTGGAGAAAACCCTCAATGATGAGGAAAATTCTCAAAATGATGATGATGTCCTACGATGTAAATATGTCAATTATATTTTTCTGTAGTTAATTCATGGGAAATAATAGTTTAAGAAAGTGCAAACAGAGGTTTTTTTTGTGGTATATTCAATTGACACAAATGTTTTTATATTATATCCCACAAGCAGAATGTGGTTACATTTGTGCACTATATATACAATCAGAAAGCCAAGGATTCTTACATCTTAATACATAAATTGTTATATTCAACATATTTCTTAGAGAGTCAGTCACTGCAACATAATGCTTTGACCTATTCAGAATGTTAAAAAGGAGGAGCTTGATTTTAATGTGATAAAATTAAATAGATAAAATCGAGGTGAAAAACAACTGTAATTGGTTGTAAATCAAAATTCATTGAAAAGTGATTGGTCATTGACTCCCATTTGGGGCATGAGTTAAATTGTCTGTAAAACTTCATAGTTGTTTACAATCATTTGTATAGCTATGACACAGTGAGACTAGTCTGCTGACCTTCGGATGGCTCTAGCAAGCAATCAATTTCTATAAAAATATAATGAATATTCATTTACAGCATTATATAGATATATATAAAATCTAACTTGTAGAGACTTGTATTGTACCATATATCTATTTTCTACATAACTATAGTGATATATAGTTTTGTTGCATCATTACATTGAGAAGCTCAAACCATGTATTCTGCACACACAGTTTTACAAACGAATGACATTGACATGGTTCAAATATCTTTTTTAATTAATTAACAGTTTGTTCTAGCTATTTGAACTGGGGTATGTCCATAGTTAGAAAAAATGGGATTGTCACCAAAAAAGCACAATACCAACCACATCTTTAAAAAAACTAAAAAAAACACAAAATTACAATATAATGTCTTCTTAATATTTAATTTTAGGAAGTTACATTTTGAGGTTATTTTAATTATATTATTTTTGGTCTGGACATCTTACCTCAATATTAATGTTGATTTGTTCTTGGACATGTTTCAAAACAATTCTGTTCTGGGAAAGCTGACGATAAAACAGAATTGTTTTGAAACATGTCCAAGAACAAATCAACATTAATATTGAGGTAAGATGTCCAGACCAAAAATAATATGTCTTCTTAACTAAGAAGCTGCCATTTGCAAAGATAGAAGCTATGGTTTCAAGCATTTGGCACGAGGGAATTACAACGTATATAAGAGAAAAATTTGCGCCTAGATCGCAACTCGCCTCGGTAGCTCAGTTGGTAGAGCACTTGGCCCGGAAAGCCAATGGTCCCGGGTTCGAGTCTCGGTCTAGGCGAAAATTTTTCTCTTCAAATATAATTTATCCTTCAATGAGAAGTGTTAAATTGATAATATAAATCGTCAATAAAAGCCCTACTGGCTTTATAAAGTGTAAAATTCCCAATAATGTCTTCTTAACTAAGAAGCCACCATTTGCAAAGATAGAAGCTATAGTTTCAAGCATTTGGCACGAGGGAATTACAACGTATATAAGAGAAAAATTTGCATCTAGATCGCAACTCGCCTCGGTAGCTCAGTTGGTAGAGCACTTGGCCCGGAAAGCCAAGGGTTCCGGGTTCGAGTCTTGGTCTAGGCAAAAATTTTTCTCTTCAAATATAATTTATCCTTCAATGAGAAGTGTTAAATTGACAGTAAAAATCGTCGGCTGTACTTTCCTTTAGGACCGGAAATTTTTCCAATTTTATATCTTATTCCACTGATGCACTAAACACTCTTAAACACTTTCCAAACATTTTGCAACACTTTTTAACACATTTTAAACATATTCCAATGTTCCAACGAGTTTTTTTCCATATTTATATATTTGCGTAAAACATGGTCGTGCTACATTTCTTACTTCCTGCTCTTTGTCTTTTTCCCTCCACTTCCTATGTTGTTCCAGCGTTGCCACCATCAACAACCCAAACTTGCTTTTTAAATGTGATTCCACGTTCCCTGGATTTCACCTACGTTAGAGTAATTGATTTGTATTACAGTAATTGATTTAGGTTTGGTTAGCTTTTAGGTTCCTTGCTTTTTAAAAGTGATTTGATACGTAAAATAAATTATACATTTTTAGACAAGTTCTGGGAATTTTGTGTCAATGTTGGTCATACTGATTTCACATATATACACCGCCAACTGCTGGAGGCTGCATTTATCTACCTGGGATAATTGGAGCACTAGCGCATGCGCACTGCGATTCTATAGAACTTAGAAAAATTTTCTCCGGTCTTAAAGGAAAGTATATCCAAATCGTCAACACAATTACAAATTTAATTACTGACTTAGTAAATATATAGCTGCTAATGAGAAAAAACTGGAGAAGAAATTAAATAGATATACAAATAAATCCAATATAAAACTTGTGAAAAAACAATATGGCTGCTCTGAAAGTTAGATGAGAATCATGAGAAAACAGAAATGCCAATCCAAAGGACTTCTTACAATACTCAACAATCACAATTTCTCATTTGGTGGAACAACAAAAATTTAAAAATTCAAAACTTTAACTAAATCTAGCTGACCTATCCCAAATCACAATCTAACTACCCAAATGTACCAAAACGTAAAGACATTTTTTTCAAGATTTTTAAGTTAGATTTATATGAAATTCTAATTCATTGTTCTCCTATTTCTTGTATTTTTTCTACCCAACAACTATATATACGTACCTCCGGTCGGCAATTAAATTCTACTATGCTAATTTGTGGATTTTCTTTTTTACTGTAATATAACTTACCCAGATGTACTGAAACATAAGGAAATGCAATATGTCCTTACTACCTCTAGACACTTCTCAAAAATAAGAATGTTTTACTCTATAGACTAAGAAACTTTCACCACTGCACCATTCTACTGCAGTTTGCTCATTAAGTAAGCTGACAATGTCAAACTTCTCTATTTTATTAAATTAATATTGAGAAGCTAAAGCTATTACTATGACAGAAATAAGTAAATTAATGAACACAATTAAATTATTGTAATGAATGGTAAAAAGAAAAATATTTTTCTTGAGCCAGGAATCGAACCCTGAACCTTTGGCTTTCGTGCTAACACTCTGACCACTGAGCTAATTTAGGCTTCATTCCCATCCAAGCATAAATCCTTCCCTTATCTTACTCTCTTGGTACCACATTCAAATGCAATGAATACCATTCACAAACACACAATGAATGATCTTGAAGATTTTCGGGCTGTAGGCCGTGGTCGTGAGGCTTGTAGTTCCCCGACGTTTCGCCAGAGACTGCGTCTGGCATCCTCAAGGGTTGTCTTGAGACTGGCATTTCTGTCCGCTGTCTGTCTTATTTATATGTTCACCGCGATGTGTTCGTAAGTTGCATCTGCCTTCTGATTGGTCAGCGTTAGGGACTTCCATTGCTCCAATGAGATTGCTGTTTGATGGTATAGTCGACTGTACGTTATATCTGTCTTCTGATTGGTCAGCGGTAGGGACATCCATTGTTCCACTGAGATTGCTGTTTGATAGTCTAGTCGATTGTGCTTGTAGAGGTTTACATTTTGCGTTTTTTAGAACCGGTATCCATACTTTGTTGACTTTTAATGATTCTTCTTTTCTGTTGAAACTGTTATTATGTTTGAATATTTCGATGGCTTCTCGTTGTAGATGGGTAAAATAGTGTGTGCAGTTAGATAATATGTCTGTATTCTGGTATTGCACCCTGTGGCCATCAAGTAAAGAGTGTTCTGCTACTGCCGACTTATCCATTTGTTTAAGACGACTGTATCTTTCATGCTCCTTAAGTCTGGTTGAGATGATGCGTTTAGTGGTGCCTATATACACTTTTCCACAACTGCATGGAATCCTGTATATGCCTGCTGTCTGATGAGGATGGAGTTGATCCTTTATAGGTCTGAGAAGGTTCTTGATTTTCTTGGTAGGCCTGTATACTGTCTTTATGTCTTCTTTCTTTAGTAGTTTTCCAATGCGGTCCGTTACATTTTTGATGAACGGTAAAAATGCCCTGGTTGAAGTTTTTTCCTCTGATTCCTTGCTGGTGTATCGTCTGGGATGATTGGCTCGGTTGATTTCTTTCCTGGTGTATCCATTGGCTGTGAATACCGTCTGGAGGTGTTGAAGTTCCGTTTTTAATAAATCCGGATGACAAAGTTTTTTGGCTCAATCTGTCAATGATTTGATGATTCCAAATTTTTGCTTAGGGTGATGATTCGAGGTTTTATGAAGATATCTGTCCGTGTGAGTAGGTTTTCTGTAGATAGTGTGGTAAATGTTGCTGTCTTCTTCCCTTTTGATCAGGATGTCTAGGAATGCTATGTTGTTGTCTATTTCTTTTTCTATGGTGAATTGTATACTGGAGTTTATGTTGTTGATGTGTGTCAGAAATTCGTCTAATCTCTCTTCCCCGTGGTTCCAGATTACAAAGGTGTCGTCTACATAGCAAAGCCATATCTTGGGTTTGATAGGTGTTGTATCTAAGCATGTTTGCTCAAAGTTTTCCATGAAGAAATTGGCAACTACTGGGCTCAAAGGACTGCCCATAGCTACTCCATCTATTTGCTCGTAGAAGTCGTTGTTGAATAGAAAATAGCTGGTGGTTAAGCAGTGTTCGAAAAGTTTTGTGATGTCTTGAGGAAACCTGGCAGCAATGAGGTGAATAGTCTCATTTATTGGAACTTTGGTGAATAGTGAGATCACATCGAAACTCACCATTATGTCTTTCGGTTGCAATGTTATCTCTTTTAGTTTTTCTAAGAAGTGCATTGAGTCCTTGACATAAGTGTCACTGTTGTTAGTATGTGGTTTCAATAAACTTACTTACTTACTCACTGGCACTATCAAACCCATAGGTTCATGGCTGCTCGGACATAAGCTCTCCATATATCCCTATCCTGAGCTAATGCTTTCCAATTATTCCCTGTATAATCTACTTCCCCCCAAATCATAGTTAATGTTATTCTCCCACCTCATTACTAGCATTTAATATTTTTAAAGTCCTATAGAACAACAGTGCACATGTGCCAGAGTTTATAGAGCCAGTGATCACCCACAATCGAATCACATATTGATTACCATCCTCGATTACTATCAGTCGCTATGAAATTTAAATCACCAATATTTGCAATAAATCCCCAAATCTATGTTAAAGAATATATTAATAATATAAAAATTACCAAACGTTTATTAAAAATGGGTGTACACTTACTTATCACTCCCTAACATTGATCTAACCAGCGATAGAAAAATCATAGACTAAGTAAGGCTCAGCTGCACTTTTACTAGCGCTTAATTTTTCAGTTATATTGTTGTAAACTATAGCTCTTCTTCTGTATTTACTAACATTATTTAATATTTTTAACTTTTTCAAACACTTTTTATAACATTATTAGACAATTCTGAAGTATTTATTTAAATATGCAAATCACAATAATATGACACTGTTAGACAATATTGTGATGCTAACTGCTATTTTCTCCACAGAGTATATTACTTAGTCTATGATTTTTCTATCGCTGGTTGGATCAGCGTTAGGGAGTGATAAGCAAGCATACACCCATTTTTAATAAACATTTGGTAACTTTAATATTATTGATATATTTTTTAACATAGATTTGGGGATTTATTGCAAATATTGGTAATTTAAATTTCATAGCGACGGATAGTAATCGAGGATGATAATCAAAATGTGGTTTGCTGGCTCTATAAACTCTGGCGCATGTGCACTGTTGTTCTATAGGACTTTGAAAATATTTCACGCTAGTTTAAGTGCAGTTTTTCCAGTAAGTAATATACTCTGTGGAGAAAATAGCAGCATCACAATATTGTCATTTGCATATTTAAATAAATACTTCAAAATTGTCTAACAATGTTATAAAAATTGTTTGAAAAAGTTTTGGATATGCTTTCCTTCGGGTCGTACGAAAATTTTTCTAAGTTCTATAGAATCGCAGTGCGCATGCGCTAGTGCTCCAATTATCCCAGGTAGATAAATGCAACCTCCAGCAGTTGGCGGTATATATATGTGAAATCAGTATGACCAACATTGGCACAAAATTCCCAGAACTTGTCTAAAAATGTATAATTTATTTTACGTATCAAATCACTTTTAAAAAGCAAGGAACCTAAAAGCTAACCAAACCTAAATCAATTACTGTAACACAAATCAATTACTCTAACGTAGGTAAAATCCAGGGAACGTGGAATCACACTTAAAAAGCAAGTTCGGGTTGTTGATGGTGGCAACGCTGGAACAACATAGGAAGTGGAGGGAAAATAACAAAGAGTAGGAAGTAAGCAATGTACCACGACCGTGTTTTACGCAAATATATAAATATGAAAAAAAAACTCGTTGCAACATTGGAAGATGTTTAAAAGTGTTGCAAAATGTTTTAAACGTGTTTAAAAGTGTTTAGTGCATCAGTGGAATAAGATATTAAATTGAAAAATTTTTGCGACCTGAAGGAAAGCACAGCCAAAGTTTTAAATTATGTTAGTAAATACAGAAGAGCTATAGTTTACAACAATATAACAAAAAATCATGCGCTAGTAGAAGTGCAGTTGAGCCAAAATGTGTATTTTGTAATGCTAATAGAATGTTATTTTACTGCTTTGTTTCTGGATGGTCGGCAATATTTTTTTTTTCATGTTTAGTGGTCCTAAACTTCATTTTAAAACCAACATTATCTCGAAATTTGGATGTGCACTTTTTGTGCTGTAACCATGAAATTATGTATGGCAAACTTGTAGCAGTTATAACAGTTAATAAAGCAGAACTAGCAATTATAAGCAATTCTGAGGCCGTAAGCATCTTCATACGGACTAGTTGCTAAACATATTGATAGTTATCACTTGTTGCCAACATGTCTAATTATGTTTATGTTACAGCAAAATCATTAGTGGAGTTATTCAGTACAGAAATAACCCACCAAAGTTTACTGACGTTTTCGCTAGATGCAATTTAGCAAGCAACATGATACCACCGTAATCAAATAAGTAAAATTAATAGGATGTACAAATTTATTTCACTTTCTGCATATATGAATCGACCTATAATTTTGTATACGTACCTGCGACATTTTTCACATTCCTGAAATAAATAAAAGGTCATAAATGAATGTTCCACCATCAAAAGTAAAGTTTACAAATGTGCAAATGGTAAGGTTATATCATCAAGCAGTACATACCATGGGTGCATTACAAGGATATTTTGCTAATGTCAAGTTATCTTTAGCCGTCCTTATTTCTTTCTGCCGAAGTTTTTGCTTTTCTGCTTTTTTGCGTTGTCCCGTTTTCTTTTTTGGCATTTTAAGATTTTAATATCTGGTATATGTATATATATATACACAGAATTATTACGTTTTCACTAATTCCAAAAACTTTCACCCAAGACTCGCTGAAAGGATATTTCGAAACACAGATTTGTGGATTTAAGACCTCTCTATGTTTATGACCACAGAGAACCGTTTGTGACGGTGGATCATGGATCGAATCATCTAATCAGATAGACAAGCATAGAGAACCGTATACAAATACAAGCGGCTACGTCGAGTCCTGGTTATCTCTGGTCGAGTCCTTTAGGAGGCTAGGAGAAAGAAATTCCCTCCATGGTATCTTTACCTTGTCGTGGTGGAGTGGCTTGCGTGCTTAAATGATCCTGAGAGCTATGCCGGCGGTAGCATTGCTGCCGATAGGGTTACCCATGCCGGACTGGTCGAAGGTGATAAGCCAGACGAAAAAGTACCTTGGGCGAAAGACTGACGATCTTTCACCGTAAAAATACAACAGTCAAGAAATGCGGACATGGGTTCATCTGGGGTAAAATTTTCCGGAGGTCAAATAGTCCCCCATTCGGTTCTCCGGGCGGGGACTACTTCAGGGAACCCATGCCAAAGGCTCAAACACAGGGACATGTTCCTAGGAACATGGAATGTTAGGACTTTATACAATAGCGGGGCACTAGAGATATTAACGCGGGAATTGGATAAATCGCCCTTGGATATAGTCGCTTTACAGGAAGTTAGGTGGCCAGGAGAAGGTAGTCAGGAATCAGGAAGCTTTGCGTTATACTACGGGGGTGCAGAAAGACCTGCATTTGGAACGGGTTTTTTTAGTCAGAAGGAGGATCCTATCCGCTATCCGAGATATTAAGTTTGTTAGTGATAGGATATCATACATAATTCTAAAGGGTAAACGACATGATTTTATAATTGTAAATGTACATGCCCCCACAGAAGATAAAGATGACAAGATCAAGGATGAGTTCTATGAAGAATTAGAATGCTTATTTGATAGCCTTTCACGATATCATATGAAAATTGTCTTAGGAGATTTTAATGCAAAAGTGGGGCGGGAAGATATATTCAAACCAACAATAGGCAAATTCAGTCTTCATGAAGATAGTAACGACAATGGCGTTAGATTAGTCACATTTGCCACATCGAAGAATCTCATTGTTAAGAGCACAACATTTCAGCATAAGGATATTCATAAATACACCTGGACGTCCCCAGATGGAGAAACTTGGAACCAGATAGATCATGTATTAGTGGATAAACGCTGGCACAGTAGCATCATTGATGTTAGATCAGTTAGAGGGACAGACTGCAATTCGGATCATCATCTGGTCAGAGTGAAATCAGACAACGGCTATCGCTTATGAGAGGAACGAACGCTAATGATGATTCTGTAAAATATGAATTAAAAAACTTGAAAAATGATGAAATGCGACAAGAATACCAAATCAAAATTGCTAATAGATTTGAAGTACTGGAATCTTCAGATGACAATGTGGCAAACGAAGAAGAAACTGATATAAATAAAGAATGGGAGGCTATAAGAGATACTATTAAATTGTCAGCATCAGAAAGCATTGGTTGTTTAAAAAAGAGGCAAAACAAGAAATGGTTTGATGAGGAATGTGTCGACATTGTAAAGAAAAGAAAGCTAGCAAAAGTGAAATGGTTACACGAGCCAAATGAGGCAAATTTAGAGCAATTGGGTAGTGTTAGACGGGAAACCACCAAGTTACTAAAGAGTAAAAAGAGGGAATATTTGAGAGAGAAGATTAATGATCTTGAAATGAATGCAAAAAATAGGAACATTAGAGAATTATATCAGGGAATTAGTATAGAGAAGAAAGGGTTTCAGGCTAGAACAAACATAATTCGGAATGAAAATGGGGATATGATTGCAGATTCTAGGAGTATATTAAATAGATGGAAAGGTTACTTTAATCAGCTATTAAATGTACATACAGAACAGGACATTGAGGAGGATAATTTACAGACAGCAGAAATGCTAGTCGCAGAGCCAAGTGCATTAGAGGTTGAAATGGCGATTGAAAAATTGAAGATGTATAAAGCATCAGGTTCAGATGAGATCCCAGCAGAACTGATAAAATCAGGGGGAGAAAAATTGATGGACAAGATACGCTGGTTGCTTAGTAAGATTTGGGAAAAAGAAGCTCTTCCAGATGAATGGAAGGAATCAATTATCATACCAATTTATAAGAAAGGAGATAAAACAGATTGCAACAACTACAGGGGCATCTCATTACTTTCAACTTCGTACAAAATTCTAACAAATATATTAGTAAGCAGACTTACTCCCTATATTGATGACATTCTAGGAGATCATCAATGTGCATTTAGAAGAAACAGGTCTACAACAGATCAGATTTTCAGTTTAAGACAGATTTTAGAGAAGAAATGGGAATATAATGGTACTGTACATCAACTATATGTAGACTTCAAAAAAGCATATGATTCAATTAAGAGGGAGAAGTTATATAGTATCCTGCTGGAGTTCGGAATTCCTAAAAAGTTAGTTAGACTTATACGAATGTGTCTAAATGGCTCAAAGAGTAGGGTGCGTGTAGGCAAACAGTTTTCAGACACTTTGAAATCCAGAATGGGTTGAAGCAAGGAGATGCACTATCTCCTTTACTATTTAATTTTGTACTAGAGCATGCCATTAAATCTTTAGAGAATGAGGAAGGCTTACAGCTGAATGGTATTAATAAGCTGTTAGTTTATGCTGATGATGTAGTACTACTGGCCGATAGCGAGGAGATACTAAAGGCCAACACGCACACACTATTGAGTAACACTAAGAAATTAGGACTGGAAATAAATATCAGTAAAACTAAATATATGGTCACACGTAGAAATTCAGTATATAATGGAAGTGGACAGCTAATGACAAATGAGGGAAATTTTGAGGAAGTGGCTGAATTCAAATACCTAGGAACAATAATCACAAATAGGAATGAGATGCAAAAAGAAATTAAACATAGGCTCAATTCTGGAAATGCATGCTATTATGCATTGCAGAGACTTTTGATGTCCCAACTCCTTTCAAAAAACGTTAAGCTGAAAATATATAAAACTATTATTCTACCAGTTATATTATATGGATGCGAAACCTGGACTCTTACTTTAAGGGAGGAAAGGAGATTACGAGTATTTGAGAATAAAGTTCTTAGGAAAATTTTTGGATCAAAGAGAGATGAACAGACAGGTGAATGGAGAAGACTACATAACAATGAACTACATGGTCTTTATAGGAAGCCAGATATAATAAGAACAGTTAAGTCTCGTAGACTGCGATGGGCAGGACATGTTGCGCGTATGGGGAATGAAAGACGTGCATGGAAACTTCTTGTAGGAAAGCCAGAGGGAAAACGCCCAGTTGGTAGACCAAGAATGAGGTGGGAGAACAACATTAACTATGATTTGAGGGAAGTAGATTATACAGGGAATGATTGGAAAGTATTAGCTCAGGATAGGGATGTATGGAGAGCTTATGTCCGTGCGGCCATGAACCTTCGGGTTCGATAGTGCCAGTGAGTTAGTTAGTTAGTTAGTTAGTTAGGAGAAAGAAATTATGAAGTCGTTCCTCTGGGTTATCGCTAGTTCCTCTTTGTGATTCGTAGTTGCGCGCCATCCAACAGAATTTAAACTATTAGCATACGCGCATGGTTAGAAACGTGAGAAAATATTTATAAAATACGCGAATAGTTAATAATGACTATGACATAAATATATTTTCCTTTACTGTTAATGAAATAATTTATGAATAAAATATCATCTCATCCAAAAACTACAATTTGTTGGAGAAAGAAAAAAAAACAGGTTTTAAATGAATACATTTTAATGTGCCCAATATTAGGTTTTGATTCTATTCCTTCATTCATCACTATCCTGCACTTTCCTATCCATTATCAAATTCATAATTCTCTCTATCCTTTGTCTTTGTAGGTCTCCCTCTTTTTTTTCTTCCAATTGGAACCCACTCCAAACTTCTCATTGGCAATCAATCTTCATTCATCTTCTTCACCTGTCCAAACCATTGTAATTGTTTATTTCCCACACATTGCAGTCTTCATAAAAGTTTTTTTTATCGGATAATACTGTTTCTGAAACTTTCTAATCTGAAGTATCGTGTAAATCTTAAAAAAATAAATTTCTGTAATTGCAATAAATTGCATTTATAGTCAACGTTTCTGAGCCACAGGTCATCAAACTATTGATTTATAAAAATGGATTTTAGTTTGTTTGAATATCTGTTTTTCCTTCAAAATTCCATTCAACATTGCCAATGCAAATCAATCTTTTAACTATTATTTGCATTTCTAAATCATTGTTTCCATCTTCAATTATTTAAAATACAAATATTTAATTTTGTTACAAATATTGATAATACCTTTGGAATTCCTGTAATACCATATTTTTTTTTTTTTTTTCCCACCAATTACTGTGTATTGAGTTTAATTTACATTAATTTTTAATTCCCACTTTACGTATTCTATCATATTTTCCTGTCTTATATACATATAACAATGTAATATCGAGGTGGAATTTTTACTTATTTTCATTTATTCTTAATGAGATAATTTAGGAATAAAAAAGTTCCCATCCGCAGGCCACCATAAAGCACTGTTCCTTTAAATAAATAAATAAATAATAACATAAAATTGTTACAACATTTTTACTGCTTCAAAGTTGCCAGTCAAATCTGGTACTGGTATATTAAATTTATTGTAATTTATTGGTATTAGATCATTTATGAATAAAAAATATTCCAACCTGCATCCCACCCTAAAACACATTTTTTTAAAATAAATGTTATTAAGAATACATAAAAACATGAAATCTTGACAGAATTTTTACCACACTAAATTCACGAGCCAAAATAAGCATCATATATCTTGGCATCAAATGATTTGGCTGTCTTATAAAGATGGATGAAGAAAACTATAATGTAGTAATAAGCAAAGTAAATAAATGTTCTTATTATTAATTTCATACATCTCAATGATGGATAAATCATATTTGAAGAGAAAAATTATACGGTTCCGGTCTGAGCGTATAATTTTTCTCTTCAAATATAAAGTAAATAAAAGTGTATAAAATGAGTGTAAGTAAAACAGACTTCAAGTTTAAAATTTTAGCCGTAAAGATAATCTTCTTCTTCTTCTTCTTCTTCCTTCCAAGTATTAGGCCGAGGCCTGTTATGATCCTATAGAAAATTTTCCCTTATGGGAAATTCTCGTATAAGACTTGAAAGTATAATAATAGTCCCTTCGATTGGTTGCTGGCCAAAGGAAGGCAAGACCAGTGATGGGGCTGCCATCTTATAGCCTCTGGTCAGGCTTTTCTGGAGAAGAAAAGAAAATAAAGGAAAGAAGAAATGGAAAAAAGGAAGGACTCCCTAGCCCTCGGATGCCCTAATAGCGTAGGGGTCGAAAAAACAAGAGTTAACCAAGAGAGGTTAGATAGTAAAGTTAAAAGAGTGCAAAACACAAGTAAGTGGAAGAAATGTTTTGCTAAAGAGACATAATATGTTTAAAACTCATTCTGCAGAGAGCAAGATCTTTACATGGGTCTTTTGTAATTTTTCAACTAACCATAAAGTTAATTTTGAAAAACACAGGGCTATGAATATTGCTTTAAAATATAGTGTTGAAAATTCAAGTAGTCAGTTAAGCAAATCTTGTTTCTTTTGCAACAACTGTGATTTTCAATGTACCAAATACAATGAAAACCCATAACTTTGATATTAAATTAAAGAACCATAGGTTTTTGAACAAATAAAGTTTTTCTTAGTACAAAAAAGTCAAGAAAGCTGTTGTTTTAATGTATAATATGTCAAACATATTGCAACAAAAGCTAGTAATAGTAAAAAGAGCAGACATTTTCTATAGTCATCATAATGGTATTTATAAAGCAAGAGGAAAAGGCAAAAGAAATTTGAAGATCCAAGGATCAAAAAAGATTGGAAAAATTTGCCCATCATAACTACTTTTGAAAATGGAAAAGTTTTAATTGAGTATATTGAAACTCACGTAGGTCATGAACCTGAATTGTGCTACTTGAATTTGGCAACACAAGAATAAACTATTGTAGCAAGTGAGATATATATGAGAATAGATGAAGTATGGTAAGGAATTCTGTGAATGTTGAAAGGTACAACTTAATAACAAGAAAGGATCTAAACAACATTCAAAATGTGTTAACTTGAACCTTTTTTCAAAGTACTGAACATAATAATGCCATTAGTATGCATTCATTTGTAAATGAGAATGATAGTGAAATATTCTACAAGACTCTAGGTCAATTACTTGAGACATATCCTGAATTTAAAAATTATATTTTTTTTTGTTTAATTATTGAGAATGAGAACCAAATGCTAATTTTTTTACAAATTTGAAAATGACTGCATATGTTTAGACAGCACTCACAGAGTAAATTCTTATGGCTGTGAACTTACAAACATTATTGATGCTGAATGATTTACATTAAGGATTTTCATGTGGTTTAAATGGTCTAATAGAACAAATTAACAATTTATGTCTATACATTTCAGCAACATTGAACAAAAGTGTTTTATTCATCATTGAGGTGTATTAAATTAATAATAAAAACATCAAAAGTATTTATGTCAGATATTGCCAAGACATTTTATACTCCAAGCACAACAGGCCTAGAAGGCCCTAGGCCTACCATCCGGCTGCTGGCCTCACATTTTATACTGCATTGATGAAAATAATGGACCCTGCTAACTTTAGATTATTTTGTACTTGACATGTTAAAGTTTGGAGAAAAAATATAAATAAAACTGAAAATTTTGAAGACAAAAAAGATATTTACAAGAGGCTCAGACTATGCTTACAAGGATGTGATAGCTTGTCATTTCAAATCATGCTAAACAATTTTGTAACGTATATGAATTCAAATCCAGAACTGCATGAATTTTGTAAATATTTTCAAGCTACATGTTCTAAAAATGTACACATTTGGGTGAACTGCTATAGATTGCATGAGGGATTATACTAACATACATCTGGAGAGAAAGCACAGGATTATCAAATATATCTATTTACAAGGTAAGAAAAATAAGTGACTTAACTAATGTGTCTTCTCTCATGAATTTTGTAAGGGATACATGTTTTGACAGGTTAATTTCAATGAACAAGGGCAAATTTACAACAGATATTGTAGAAATAAGAAGGCATAAAGCTGAAATCTTAATACCACTTACTAATATAATGTTGATGAAGAAGAGAAGGAATGATTAGGGAAAGCAAGCGATAAAAAAAATTATCCAGGAAAATAATCCAGGTGCTATGCAGTGATTGCAAAATTTGCATTCACAAACATATTTATTTCCGCCCAGATACTTCTATCAAGCCTAATTTGAGGAATTAAATTTTTCTTAGGCCAAGCTAATGATTAACCAAATCAAATATTATTCTGGAATCTTTAGGAAAAAGCAGAACATAGAATTTATCCGAAGAAGTTAACTATCTCAAGTTACAATAAACATTTACAGATGATTACCAAAATGTTAATTGGCCTATTACTTGTAACTTCAAAAATCACCTAAAAATGAATATTACTGTTTTGGTAGTTACCTCCATGTACAACATTCTGAACTGTTGCATTTATTGTATGTTTATTTTACGTCATAGAAAGGCATAAAATGAAAAGGCAACAATTTGGAAAACAATTTTTCAACAAAAGGAATGGATGGAACACAAGGTTCGGTTAACAAAACTATGTTCATATCAATTAATAAGTTGAAAAATGCCAAATACAGTAATGTATAATTTTTATATATCATGCACCATGTCTTAATATATAATTATTTATATTGGGTTTTCTGTAGGGTTAATAAACAAGACTGAACAAAACAAAGAAACATCTAAGCAATATGTCATATAAGGATCACAATTACAGCAGACGTGCCTTGTGTTAAGTTAATTACCAACGTGAAGATGAATGTGGTGTACTATATTTGTATGAAGAATCTTTGAATTCTATTCAGTGTAAATTGATGACTAGTGACAAAAAATATAAAATGGTAGCTGTACTCAGTAATGTGGTCCAGTGTAATATTTTTAATTTCCTTCAAGAAATTTCAATTGTATATAAAAGAAACCCTGTATCTCATTTTGTTTCAAGTTGTGTTTTCTTGAGCAATGGTAGGATACATACATGATGTGCACTGTATGTGTAACTCTTGTTTAAATATTAAGTTTATATTAAGTTGACATAATATTTTGGAAGCATAATTTTTTAAGTGAATTTTATATCAAGGTTTTCTATATTCTGCATTTCTAATTCATAATATCTATCTTTGGAATTTTTTGAAACAATTAATTTTTATTCTTTGCTTTACAGAAGATAATTATTTTGCTAAGAATGTAGATAAATGGTAAACTCCAATAACACTATCAAATTGGCTGAAATTTGGTGTGAAAAAAGACGACAAATGTAGAACTGCTGATATTTGTGGCCAGAACAAGTTTAATCATGCTGCTTGCTTTGTTAAGTAAATGGATGTGAATGACTGGGCCAGCCTGATTCTCGGGGGGGGGATAAATATCGATATCATTGAGTGTTACTGGAGCACTTATAATTTGATTACTGTTTTAACTTAAATATTGTTATCGATAAATTTACAATATAATGAAACCTGCTACAATATTTTTATAATGTTTATTTAAATTTCAGGCTGAAATAATAGATCACGTGGAACAACAAGAAACATAATTTTTATTATGTAAATATCACAGAGAAGAACTTTATATGTACTGTTCATGAAATATGATTCTTAGTTCCTACAATATTCCATATTAATAGATTCCATTTAGGAACTACCATTAACATAAATAATAACTAACTGGCTCTATCGAGCCATTCTTACATAAGCTCTCCATGCATCCTTACCCTAAGCTAATGTTTCCCAATCATTATATGTATAATTTAAAGTAATCATCGTTAATATTATTTTCGCATCTCATTCTTGGCCTGCATACTGAGGTTTTCTCAAGTTTCATGCTCTCTTTCATTCCTCATTCGCGCCACATGTCCTGCCAATCACACTCTATGAGCCTTAACTGTTCTCATTATATCTGGTTTCCTATAAAGATCATATAACTCACTAATAAGTAGTCTTCTCCATTTGTCTCTCTGTTCATCTCTCTTTGGTCCAAATGAATGATTAAACAATGAAATAGAACACTGACAGGGGCAGCACAAATGAAAATTTTAAGTTCTCTTTTAGGATTCTCAAGATTAGATTTAAAAAAAAGGAATTTAGATATTGGAGAACAATTGAAAATCATAAATAAGTCGATAAATTAGAACCACGTGAACATAAATGGCTAAAACATGTTTGAAGAATGAATACAGAGAGAATACTACGGCAAGCAGTTACACAGCTTGTGGTTTGTACAGTAAGCTCATCTCTCTTCTATTTATATCATCAACCATATTGTGCAAATTATAATAGGGGTTTTAAAACCCAGTGCCGTCTTAGACCATGCTGGGGCTCCTGGGCACACAAGAATATGGGGCCCTGTTGGAAAGTAAAAAAAAAAAAATAGAATGAAAGAAGTTTTGTTGGTATGATTTTATAATACAGTGTGTCCACAGTGAGATTCCCTCATTTTAAAAGTCTGTAAATTTCTTATTATGGGTTGTAAAACTGTAAATCTTGAAAGAGCAGGAACAGCAACTCAAAAAGTTTATGTGGTAATGTTGTAGTATGCACAATATTCGTAGTGGAGCTGCACAAACAATTGTTTCTAAAATGGAGATTCCAAACCAGCGTGCCCAGGTTGTCTGGTGGTATGCTGAAACGAAATCCATTATTCAAGTGCAACGAAACATTCGTCATGTTTAGAATAAGGATCCTCCGTCACCCAAGTATATAAGGAGTTGGTGTAAACAGTTTTTGGCGACCGGCGATGTTTCAAAAGGACACGGTGGTGGTAATCCCAGAATCCAGGAAGAGACAGTAGAAAATGTGCGGAGGTCATTCGAAAGGAGTCACGGAAGTCGATAAGATTAGCAGCGAGAGAACTTGGTATGAAACGGTCGACAGTTCACAAAGTTCTTCACCGTCGACTGCGATTGTATGCATACAAGGTTCAAATTGTGCAGGAAGTCAAACCTGATTACGCACCAAAGATAGAGTGTACACCACAAAAATGAACAATGTACTGGACTTAAAACAACGCATTAGAGATGTTATAAACTCTGTGACAGAAGACATGCTGTTCAACATATGGCATGAAATTGACTATAGGTTGAATATTCTTCGTGCACCCGAGGCGCACATGTCCAAGTGCACTGAACTAGAGTTTGTCACAATCACAAAATTAAAACTTAAATTAAATAAATAATAGTTTTAAAAAACTAAAGAACACGCTTTATTAGAAAACTAAAAAATGAAAAATAATTTTAATTTCCAATACGCTTGGGATAAAATAAAGTGGTCAACAAAAAAAATCATCTCCAACACATATAGAATAAAATTACAGTTATCAACAAAAAGAAAATAATTTTACCATCAAAAGCGTGGGGTGCTCTATATCAATTAACATATTTGATAATAAACAAATATTGGTAAAACTGAGCTCTCTAAGAAGAAAATGTAAAAATCATAAAAATCGCCCCATGCTTTTGATGGTAAAATTATTTTCTTTTTGTTGATAACTCTAATTTTATTCTATATATGTTGGAGATGATATTTTTGTTGACCACTTTATTTTATCCCAAGCGTATTGGAAATTAAAATTATTTTTCATTTTTTAGTTTTCTAATAAAGCGTGTTCTTTTAGTTTTTTAAAACTATTATTTATTTTTTATTTTTTAGTTTTAATATTTTACAGAATAAGATAAAAATGTAAATATCTTTAAATTCGATACTATTGTAGTATGAGCTAAAAGTAATACTCTTCTATTAAAAAAAGCCTTCCAGCCGGATTAGAACCAGCGACGTATGGATTACTGAAATTATATACCACTAAGAGTTCACTGCTCTACCAACTGAGCTCTTACAACGATTGACTAAAAACTCGACAAGTCCGCAACCTATTATACCAGTCTTCATTTTTTTGATTTTCGGATGATTCTGGCCAGGATTTTAGAAACAATGTGAAATTATTGTATTTTCACGGGTCCTCTACAAGTATACAAAGTTTTAAGTCGATCCAATGTTTCTAAGTGGGTGAAAATCGCGTTGAAAGATTCCATTATATTGATACAAAAACACTTTTTTTGATATTCTGATGATTATGGCCAGGATTTTAGAAAATAGACATGAAATTATTGTATTGTCACGGGTCCTCTACAAGTATACAAAGTTTCAAGTCAATCCAATGTTTCTAAGTGGGTGAAAATCGCGTTGAAAAATTCCGTTACATTGATACAAAAACACTTTTTTTGATTTTCTGATGATTATGGCCAGGATTTTAGAAAATAAATATGAAATTATTGTATTGTCACGGGTCCTCTACTAGTATACAAAGTTTCAAGTCGATCCGATGATTTTAAGTGGGTGAAAATCGCGTTGAAATATTCCGTTACATAGATATAGGTAGATACAGGTCAAGCTAATATAAAGCGTGTATAATGTATGAGTTACATTATCATTTTCGTGTATAGTAATTATAGTACACAATATTTACCTTGCGTTATGTTTGTTTGAAATGAGGGAATCTCACTGTGGACACCCTGTATATAAACATTATTTATTATGATTGGTACAAATTATATATATTATATGGTGGTGTGATGGATAATACGCTGAAGTACCAATTCAGAGTTCTGGGTTCAAATCCCGTCCAGACATTTATTTTTCTTATCATGCCATATATATATATATATATATATATATATATATATATATACCTCTGTGGTCTCGAGGTATCATGCTGCCTGGTCACGCAGCGGGCCCGGATTCGATTCCCGGTCGGGACAGGTTACTGGGTGACATATTTTCGGGCATTTTCCTCACCTGTAACACAAATGTCACGAAGCTTAGGGCCCAACGGTCCCCGAAAATCATCCGGCCATCATCATCCTTCACCGGTGTGAAAAGCAACGGGAAGCTACGACACCTATAATTCCCTAGTAAAGCTGCAAAGCATAGCATGAAAATGCTATGATTGCAGTGAAAGATCTGCCCTTGAGCGGAATTACTATGGATGGATATGTTATAATTAAATTTCTGACATTGAGCAATGCAGGTCTAATATGGCATGAAAAGAAAAATAAACGCCTGAACGGAATTTGAGCCCAGATATCTGAATTGCACTGAAGTGTCAATTCAGAGGTCTGGGTTCATATCCCGGTTCAGACATTTATTTTTCTTTACATGTCATATAAATGTGTGTGTGTATATATATATATATATATATATATATATACTAGAAGTCCCGGCCACGCGTTGCTGTGGCTAAGGTATACGTTAAACATTTAAATTAAGTTGCTGTCTTTCAGTCAGATTACTTGAAGCTAATACTTACACACGAAATTAATAATATTGAAAATAAAATAAACACTGAACACACTTAAATTATGAAGTAATCAATATTTGTAATTCAATTGAAATTCGCGGTTCCAACAAAAAGCACAGCCATTTGGATCTCTCTTTGTTAAATAGTAAACCAATTACCTTACGAAATTACCTTACACCGCCATCTGTTAGAATCGTATGGAACTCACAGAGATAATTACATCGCCATCTGTTAGAATCGTATGGAACTCACAGATAATTATAACTCTTTGTTAAATAATAAACAAATAATTTGCAATAAAAAATAATGCGACTATAAATTTAGTTATAAACTACCCAAAGTCTCAAGTTGGATCAAACTGCATACAGTGTGCAGAATTTTATTAAAATCGGTTCAGTAGTTTAGGATTACATCGCGGACAAACAACGTGACACGAAATTTTTATATATTAAGATATATATAAGTACACCTGGTCGGCTAGAGGATTAAGATCAATTATTGATTATGTCTTGGTAAACAGAAAATTGATACCCTGGGTCACAGATGTAAGAGTATATAGAGGTTTCGATGTAGGAACAGATCATTTTCTCTTGACATGTAATATAAAATTATTAGAACGATGGAGGAAACCAACAACAAGAAAAATTTACAATGAAGAAACATATAAAGTGAATTTATTACAAGAAGAAAGTACAAGAAAGTTGTATGCAAATAGATTATCTCAATATATATTACAGCGAGAAATAAATAATAATATAGAAGAAGAATGGAGCAACATCGATTGGGCTCTAAAGAAAGCAGCATATGAAGTTCTAGGATTAAGAAGGAAAAATTGTAAGAAGAGAGGATTAAAAATATGGAATGACGAAATTAAAACAGTTATAGAGGAAAAGAAGAAAGCATATTTACAAAAGAAAACTGAAGAAACAAAAGAAATATATTATAACAAAAGAAAGGAAGCAAAGAAAATTGTTAGGAAATCCCACCAAGACAGTTGGGAACGATATGTATCTAATCTAGAACATGATCTACATGAACGACAATGGACTGCTTATAGAACAATTAAACATTTAAATAAATCAGAAAAAGAAGCTGCATATCAATATCAGAAGAACATTGAATAGAATATTTCAGAGACCTGTGGTACAACGAGAATGAAAACGAAGAAGAACCAAAATGTGAGAATTTGAAAGTAGATAAAATACAAATGGAAGAACTGGAAGGATCACTCAAATTAACAAATAATAGAGAAGCTAGCGGACCAGATGACATCAATTCGGAACTAATTAAATATGCAGATATATTCTTTAAATTAAGATTCTTGAATTTTCTTAATACGTGTTGGGAGAATCATAATATACCAGCAACATGGAGGCAAGGTATAGTAAAACCAATTTACAAGAAAGGAGAAAGAAACCAACCATCTAATTACAGAGGCATTACCCTCCTAAATAGTGGATATAAAATCTATGCTAGAATAATAGCAAAACGAATACAATGAATTACTGAAGTAACACTAGCAGAAGAACAAAACGGGTTCCGAAAAGGAAGATCTTGTACCGATGGAGTATTTGCCCTGAATCAGATAATAAACAAAAGACAAGAAAAAAACCTGGAAACACATTTGTTATTCATATCTTAAAAGAAAAAGGCCTCCCTATTCAGATTATAGAAACTGTTAAGAGCTTGTACTATGGAACAAATATTTGTATTGACCCTCAGTTTACAAAAAATAAGACATTTTTTCAAACAAACAAGGTGTACGACAAGGGTGTTCACTCTCACCTATATTATTTTAATATTTATATGGACGATATCCTAAAAGAATGGAAGAAAGTTTTAACTAATGAAGGAATATTAATTGATAATAAAGATAAAATAAATGCTTTATTATTCGCTGACGATGTTGTACTTTCAGCAAAATCTGAAAATGAGCTCCAAATGTTAGCATATAAATTTAAATTAATAGCCAATAGATATAATTGTAAAATATCAATAAATAAGTCAAAAGTAATGGCATTTATTGGTAAATATGGAATTAGATAAAAAATTGTACTGGATAACATGATAATAGAACAAGTATCACATTTCCAATATTTAGGATGTGATATAACTTATAGAGAAAATAAAGATATAGAAAATAAAGTAAATAAATTTCAGGCTATTTGTGGAACCATAAAAAGAACCTTAGGTCGGAAAACAAGGAAAGATACGAAGCTTAAATTATATATAACAATGGCTGTTCCTTTGTTGTTGTGTAGAAGTGAAAATTGGATAATGAAATCAAGGGATAAAAGCAGGATACAGACTGCGGAAATGCTGTTTTTACGTAATGTGAAAGGATGCACAAGAGCGGATAGAATAAGGAATGAAACTATACGAGAAGAATTAAATATATATATTATATATATATATAAAATTGAAGATAAAATCAGCGAAAATAATAAGAAATGGACAGAACACTTAATGAGAATGAACAACGAAAGAATACCAAAAAGAACCTTCCTGTATAATCCCAGAGGAACAAGAGATGTTGGCCGACCACGTAGAAGATGGACTCCACTTTTAACTTCACCGGAACAGGCTGCATAGCCTAAACCTTGTAGAAGAAGATATATATGTTGTTAATTAAATAAGTATACTGATGGTTTAAATTGGTTAATAGTTCCTTTCAGGATTTGTGTTATGCAAAATCTTCTATTATACCCTCAAAGTCTATTATTTGAAAGATATCACATTCTATGCATATAATTAACACATTAGTTAATCGTTGTTACAACAATGTTGTTCATAATTCATTTTTTATTCTCTATAACTGTGAAAATGAGCGCTATCCACTACAGTTGGTAATCATTAAGCAAATGAATATTTTTGTAGCAACTTTAACATTCGGAAAAGTTTCTTCTAATTTATAAGACTTTATTAGGTTATGTAAGGTTGAGATACTCAAATACGCATATTCCTTTGCTATGTTCTTTAAATACTGCCTTGAATGTAAACATTCTTATTAGATTTCATATGCATTAATGTCTTCGTGACAGAATTCTGCAAAATCTTTACACTTTTTTTTGTCAATGCGTCAGAATCGATTGTTATTAACTGACAAAGAAAACTAAAACGTTGGTCAATTTCCTGGTATGCTGCCGAACGAATTTTTAAATGTTTATATAATGTGTTGATTGAAATAATAAATGTATCTACATTAATCTTTTTTTTTTTTTGCCATTTAACTGTACAGTCTCAGATGATCCTTAAAAAATTGATGCATATGCTGCGAATTCATTTTCTATCAGACTTATCCTTATAGTCAGCAATTGGATTTTTTCTTTAGCAGCCGATTCGTACTGATTAAAATTATTACGTGCGTTATTGATATAATCGATTAGAGGTGCGTAAAGTTTTATTGTAACGTCCATAGCCATAGTGCTATTCTGTAAACTTCAGCTTGTTTTATTCATAATTTCCAAAAGTTCATTCCATATCTCCATTGGAAGAATAGTCTCAATTTTTTTTTTTCGCTAGGCTTTGTTTGTGCTTCATTTCTTATTTCTCCTGGTTGATTTATGTCACTTGTAATTGATGACAAAGCTTCAGAAATATTTAAATAACCATTTTGCAAAGCATTAATAGCATTTGCACGTGCAGACCATCTAGCATCCGGAAGGGACTTCAAGGACTTCATTTGCATCCAATGTCATAATTTTCCATCATTTGGTCGAAGCTAAGAACAAATTTAACAATTTTTGGACAAACTGAAGTATGCTAGTGCTTCAGAAACACATTCAACAGCCTGAACACCTATTAAATGTAGTGAATGTGCCGCACACGGGTAAAAAATTACTGATTCACATTTTTCTTTCATTCTTGACTGAACACCGGAATACTATCCAGCCGTATTTGATGCTTTATCGTAACTCTATTTGCGACAATCTTTTATAGGAATATCAAGATTAAAAAAAAAAGTTTAAAATTGTATCTGCTATCTATTGTGCATTATGTTCATCCATAGGCAAAAATGGCAAAATCTCATAATAGGCTATCCGTTTTATACGTATCTAACGATGAAGGTCAGTTGGTCAACATGGGGGAGATCTGGCGTAGAATCCATGCTAATAGAGTAGTAGTTTACTGATTTTAGTTCGTTAACAATTTTTTTAAAAACTTGCTGTCGCATTATATTAATAAATTCCTAACAAATATTTGCAGACAAATATGATGTACTTCCTTATTAACGATTTACTTAGTCTCATATAATCATATAAGATCAGCAAGAAAATGATCAAATTCACTAAGCAGTTCTAAGCATCCCAAATAATTCCCGTTATTTTAAAACCCCAATATATCATTAACTTAACGAAAAGCAAGACTTCTTGAAGCCAAAAATTTCACTACAGCAATAATTCTTCCAATAATTAACTTCTGTATTATATTGGGACAGCAAATCACGGTCAACTCGTCCAGTAGTTTTACTTTTTGTGACATAATATATACATTAATTGCCCGTGCTGTAAATTTTTCTCATACTCCATCAATAAGTTACTTATATGTTTCTAATCTTTATAACTATTCACAGAACTCAAATTATGCTCAATACCAGTAGTAGCATTAATAGTGCATAGATTTCTTCAACGATGAATAAAGGAGCTATTTCCTTTCTCAAGACTTACCATTCGTCAATTTATGGGTGAAAATATTTAGTTTTTGTGTTACCGCTTGAATCTTTAAAACTTAAAAAAAGTTTCGAAGAAGTTGCAATTTTTATTTTGGAAAAACTCTGGTCTTTGCGAATACACATATCGCGTACTACTTCCATTTAAATTGTATCACAGTAGTTATGAGGTTCAAGAGATGTATTTTCCAATCTTATAGTTAATAACTCACAGTAGCTTGAAGTGGAGGGTTCAACGTCTGATGTGTGTTTGTCATTTTTGTCTGAAGAAAGCTCTTTTTACACGCTTTATATTAGCTTGACCTGTATCTATCTACCTATCTATCTATCTACGTAACGGAATCTTTCAACGCGATTTTCACCCACCTAAAATCATGGGATCGATTTGAAACTTTGTATACTTGTAGAGGACCCGTGATAATACAATAATTTCATATTTATTTTCTAAAATCCTGGCCATAATCATCAGAAAATCAAAAAAACTGTTTTTGTATCTATGTAACGGAATCTTTCAACGCGATTTTCACCAACTTAGAAACATTGGATCGACTTGAAACTTTGTATTCTAGTAGAGGAACCATGACAATACAATAATTTCATATTTATTTTCTAAAATCCTGGCCATAATCATCAGAAAATCAAAAAACGTGTTTTTGTATCAATGTAACGGAATATTTCAACGCAATTTTCACCCACTTAGAAACATTGGATCGACTTGAAACTTTGTATACGTGTAGAGGACCCGTGACAATACAATAATTTCATATTTTGTTTCAAAAATCCTGGCCAGAATCATCCGAAAATCAAAAAAATGAAAACTGGTATAATAGGTTGCGGACTTGTCGAGTTTTTAGTCAATCGTTGTAAGAGCTCAGTTGGTAGAGCAGTGAGCTCTTAGTGGTATATAATTTCAGTAATACATATGTCGCTGGTTCAAATTAGGCTCGGAGGGTTTTTTTTTATTACACGCTTTATATTAGCTTGACCTGTATCTATCTATCTATCTATCTATCTATCTATCTATCTATCTATCTATCTATCTATCTATCTATCTATCTATCTATCTATCTATCTATCTATCTATCTATCTATCTATCTATCTATCTATCTATCTATCTATCTATCTATGTAACGGAATCTTTCAACGCGATTTTCACCAACTTAGAAACATTGGATCGACTTGAAACTTTGTATACTTGTAGAGGACCCGTGACAGTACAATAATTTCATATTTATTTTCTAAAATCCTGGCCATAATCATCAGAAAATCAAAAAACGTGTTTTTGTATCAATGTAACGGAATCTTTCAACGCGATTTTCCCCCACTTACAAACATTGGATCGACTTGAAACTTTGTGTACGTGCAGAGGACCCATGACAATACAATAATTTCATATTTTGTTTCTAAAATCCTGGCCAGAATCATCTGAAAATCAAAAAAATGAAAACTGGTATAATAGGTTGCGGACTTGTCGAGTTTTTAGTCAATCGTTGTTAAGAGCTCAGTTGGTAGAGCAGTGAACTCTTAGTGGTATGTAATTTCAGTAATCCATACGTCGCTGGTTCAAATTAGGCTGGGAGTTTTTTATATATATATATATATATATACACGGTGATTACAAATGATTGGAGCGATTTCATGATTTTATTGTAGCGATCTTATTTGACATATCTTCACAGAACTTTAAAGTTATGTATAAAAACTCATAAGGTTTTTTTTTGTTTTCTCTCGCAGCCGTGTTTCAGCTTTAAACCGAGAGAGCGCAGCAGTTATCAAAGATGGCGACAGGCGAGGAGAAAGCATATGCTGTGCTTGAATTTCATTCAACTCAATCTGTGATAACTGTGCAACGACACTTCAGAACGAAGTTCGAGAAAGATGCACCGAGTGCCAACTCCATTCGGCGATGGTATGCGCAATTAAAGCTACAGGATGCCTCTGTAAAAGGAAATCAACGGGTCGTCCTTCAGTGAGTGAAGAAAAGGTTGAGAGTGTGCGGATGAGTTTCACACGTAGCCCACAGAAATCAACACGAAAAGCGAGCAGAGAGCTGAACATTCCACAACCGACCGTTTGGAAGATCTTGCGGAAAAGATTGAAGCATAAACCTTACCACTTGCAATTTCTACAAGCCCTTACGCCCATTGACAAAGTGAGTCGGTTTGAATTTTGTACACAAATGCAGCAGTTTATGGATGAGGATGGTTTTTGTGAGAAACTTGTCTTCAGTGACGAAGCAACATTCTTTGTGAATGGCAAAGTGAACAAACACAATGTGCGAATCTGGGGCACAGAAAATCCCCGCGTTATTGTGCAGCACATTCGCGACTCCCCAAAAGTTAGTGTGTTCTGTGCGGTTTCTCAGTTCAAAGTTTATGGCCCTTTTTTCTTCTGCGAGCAGAACGTTACAGGACACGTGTACCTGGACATGCTGGAAAATTGGCTCATGCCGCAGCTGACGACCGACAGTGAGACCTTCATCTACCAGCAGGATGGTGCTCCACCACACTTCCATCACGATGTTCGTGAATTTTTAAACATGAGATTGCCAAACCGATGGATCGGTCGCAGTGGAGAGAATGATCAGAAATTGTTGTCATGGCCTCCACGCCACTCCCCCGATTTGACGCCGTGCGATTTTTTTGTTTGGGGGTATGTGAAAGATTCAGTGTTTGTGCCTCCTTTACCAGTAGACTTACCAGAACTGCGAGCTCGCCATAATCAATGCCTTTGAACAAATTAATAGGGACATGTTACGTCGAGTATGGGACGAACTTGATTACAGACTTGATATCTGCAGAATCACCAAGGGGGAGCATATGGAGCACCTGTAACATCTCAAAAAAAACCTGGGAAGTTGCTCTATGTATCTGTAAAAGTTCGTGAAAATATGTCGAATACTACAGCTACCATAAAATCATGAAATCGCTCCAATCATTTGTAATCACCCTGTATATATATATATATATATAGAAGCGTATTACTTTTAGCTCATACTACAATAGTATCGAATTTAAAGATATTTACATTTTTATCTTATTCTGTAAAATATTAAAACTAAAAAATAAATAATAGTTTTAAAAACTAAAAGAACACGCTTTATTAGAAAACTAAAAAATGAAAAATAATTTTAATTTCCAATACGCTTGGGACAAAATAAAGTGGTCAACAAAAAAATCATCTCCAACACATATAGAATAAAATTAGAGTTATCAACAAAAAGAAAATAATTTTACCATGAAAAGCGTGGGGTGATTTTTATGATTTTTACATTTTCTTCTTAGAGAGCTTACTTTTAACAATATCTGTTTATTATCAAATACATTAATTGATATAGAGCACCCCACGCTTTTGATGGTAAAATTATTTTCTTTTTTGTTGATAACTCTAATTTTATTCTGCATGTGTTGGAGATGATTTTTTTTGTTGACCACTTTATTTTATCCCAAGCGTATTGGAAATTAAAATTATTTTTCATTTTTTAGTTTTCTAATAAAGCGTGTTCTTTTAGTTTTTTAAATCTATTATTTATTATAGAAGAGTATTACTTTTAGCTCATACTACAATAGTATCGAATTTAAAGATATTTACATTTTTATCTTATTCTGTAAAATATTAAAACTAAATAAATAAATAAATAAATAATAGTTTTAAAAAACTAAAAGAATACGCTTTATTAGAAAACTAAAAAAAATGAAAAATAATTTTAATTTCCAATACACTTGGGATAAAATAAAGTGGTCAACAAAAAAATCATCTCCAACACATATGGAATAAAATTAGAGTTATCAACAAAAAGAAAATAATTTTACCATCAAAAGCGTGGGGTGATGTTTATGATTTTTCCATTTTCTTCTTAGAGAGCTTACTTTTAACAATATCTGTTTATTATCAAATATATTAATTGATATAGAGCACCCCACGCTTTTAATGGTAAAATTATTTTCTTTTTGTTGATAACTCTAATTTTATTCTATATGTGTTGGAGACGTCCACCGCTGTGGTCTCGAGGTAGCGTGCTGCCTTGTCACGCAGCGGGCCCGGGTTCGATCCCCGGTCGGTGCAGTTTTTCTGGGTGAGGTTTTTATCACCTCTAAGACAAATGTCAGGAAAACTTTAAGGCCCAAACGGTCCCCGAAATCATATGGCCATCATCCTTATCATCATTATCATCATCATCCTTCACCAGTGTGGAAAGCAACGGGAAGCTACCACACCTACACAATTCCCTAGTAAAGCTGCAAGCATAGCATGAAAATGCTATGATTGCAGTGAAGGACCTGCCTTCGGGCAGAATTACTATGGATGGATGTGTTGGAGATGATCTTTTTGTTGACCACTTTATTTTATCCCAAGCGTATTGGAAATTAAAATTATTTTCCATTTTTTAGTTTTCTAATAAAGCGTGTTCTTTTAGTTTTTTAAAACTATTATTTATTTCCGTTGATATTCTTCTGAAGAAGTATTTTGATCTTTAGGTGATGATTTAGCCTATTTGTTTCTTCAACCGTAAACAATGAAGTGAGTTTAGGAAGTTTTTGATTATTTCTTTTTGAACTGCAACTTTATTTTTTCTTTTTTTGTGAACCTCTTAAATATGTTCCTGTCGACATAGAGCAATTATTTATAAACAAACACGTGAACATTTACATTATCTAAACAAAACAAAATCTACGTATAGGCATTGTATAGACCTTCGTTCTCTATGGTATAGACAGTGCAAGCTCAACTTTGCAGTGGTTTGTATAGGTGACCGCTAGATGGTGTAGTTTAGCTATATATGCTACGAGACACAGAAGTGGCCAATTATGGGATGGGTGTGTTCCAGAATGAGTGAAGATTAATTATCATTCTGAGCGTAGTGTAAAAGAATATATCGGCCTTTCAGGGCCCCCGTCCCCTTATGGAAAATACGTCAATGCTTGCACCTCCCCAAACTTTTTAGGGGGAGGCACGAGTACTTTTAAAAATGTTCAAAATGATATCATAGGGCCAATGGTATCATATACCCTCATACATTCCTATGTGAGAGGATTGGTGCTCCCTAAGGGGGTTTCATTCCCTCGTTAATTAGTTATGCTTTTTCCCCTACAGATGTCAGCAAGTGACATGTGGTCAACACACCACCTCAAATATACAACTAGTTGCTATTACATGGATGGAGGAAGACCAATTAAATTTTACTCAGAAACAATAATTCAGGCTTGAGGTTCATTAATGAGTGCAACAATCTTCAGACTTCGGCATCCATTGGATAAATTCCCTTCCAGAGAACTTGTCCCTTGGATTTTTCCATCCTAAATATCCATTGACCATGACAAGGTTTGAACCCATGACCCCTCAGAACCAGAAGCAAGTGATATAACCTCATACCTCACATAGGGCCTCTAATTTATTATAAATAAACATGATTTATCATTCAATCTAAGTGTAAACATAATAATAATAATAATAATAATAATAATAATAATAATAATAATACCATCATAAAGTCTTCTTGAATTAGAAGCATTATGAACGAAGGTTCATCTACAGGGAAGTAGGGATTATATAAGAGAAAGAATAATCTGTGTTTGAAAAGAGATGCCTGGATAGCACAATGATTAGAGTGCTATGAACCAGAGTTCATAGATTAAATCCTGGTTCAGGAAAAATTTTTCTCTTCAAAAAATGAAAAAACAAACAAACATATAATGAAACATGTATACTTAATTCTGCATAAATTAACTATTATCAAATAAGTAAGTGTATTTCTTAATGTTTATGAATGTAATTAAAATTATATTTATTATATTAAATTCCTGTCCCGCGATATGCCTGAGTGATTTAAGGTATGATGCCTTGGTGCAGAGCTATGGAACTTGTGTTGGTTTGGGTCCAGATGAGGGATGAAATTTTCTTATAGAATCTCGACCAATATCAGACTTGTCTCCAAGCAGCATCATGAGAAATTTTGGTAGCTACAATAAGTAGTTAGGCTTATTGAGGGAAAAAAAATAACACATGGATATGAGGCTAGCAGTTGGCTGGTAGGTCTGTTGCGCTATGGAGTTTATATTAAATTCTTGGTATTAACTTGAATATCTGACTTATTACACTGAATTTGACCTCCGGAAAATTTTACCCCAGTTAAACCCATGTCCGCATTTCTTGACGGTTGTACTTTTACATTAAAAGATCGTCACTCTTTCGACCAAGGTACTTTTTCGACTGGCTTATCACCTTCGACCAAAAAGAGATGAACAGACAGGTGAATGGAGAAGAGTTGGATAACAGTGAATTACTTGGTCTTTATAGGAAGCCAGATATAATGAGAACAGTTAAGTCTCATAGACTGCGATGGGCAGGACATGTGGCACGAATGGGGAATGAAAGACATGCATGGAAGCATCTTGTAGGAAAACCAGAAGGAAAACGCCCAGTTGGTAGACCAAGAATGAGGTGGAAGAATAACATTAACTATGATTTGAGGGAAGTAGATTACACAGGGGATGATTGGAAAGCATTGGTTGAGGATAGGGATATATGGAGAGCTTATGCCCGCGCGGCCATAAACCTACGGGTTCAATACTGCCAGTGAGTTAGAGTTAGTTAGCTAGTTAGTTACACTGAATTACAAGAGCTAATGCCATTAAAACGTGAATAATAACGTTTCCATTAATAATTTAAAAATGAACATACTTTACCACAGTGGTGACCTTTAACCCATTGGAGACTTTTAACGAGTCTCCCTCGTGAGCAGGTAGAAAGTCCAAACAGCCTCACAACGAGCTAGACTCGTTGTTGTGTTATAACCCCCACTGTAAGAAGTTAGGTTTTTTTAGTGGTTTAAATTTTCGGTTCACCGTCAATAAAATTTGTTGTTTGTTTATGTAAAGTAAATATGTATAGGCCTAGTGTAGTGTATAGTTTATTTTAGTTATTATTTACAGAATAGTAGACTATAGCTGTAGGCATTTATTACGGTAAAATATAAGTGAATATAAATTCAGTGTTTATTTGTTAAAATTCATAGTTGTAAATTTATTTTTTTTTTGCGATATGTCCGTAAATAGGACACAACGATTGCTATTGAGAAACTAAGAGAAGTAGTGAATGAAATGTTATGGGACACTGATTGTAGTGAATTATCATGGAACGAAGATTCGAACGATGAAATAATATACAGTGACAACGTAACCGTGCATGCTACTGATGGTAGAAATATTAGGTGAGTTTCGTCCAGTTTTTATCTATAGTATTTTATAATTTACAGGTCGATATATAACTAAGATAATTAAAGAATATACGAAGAACTTTTCCTGATTTTATAATGTATAGGTCTATGCTTATTTATATATCATATATTAATTTTTATTATGTACAGTATTATATTGCGTTAGTTATTTTTTTCGGTCTTGTTTGAACATATGATTTGTGTTTACTTTCAAGGCAATGTCCGAGAACTCTTATAAAAAGATGGTTTTTGAAATGTTTGTCAACTTTCACAGCCTTGAAAATAACAAAACATAACGGTTTACAATGCACAAAAGAGGGTAGCAGGTAGGCCACATTCCTTTGCTATTCGTAAAAGTACAAGATACTAAAAGAAATTCAGGGGTAAACAAAATATCTGAAAACATAAGTCATAGAACACAGTATGTGTATTTTGTATTCTGATTTAAAGTCCAGCGCAGCCGGAGTAGC